>JBBDGP010001212.1:5297121-5959262 GCA_037952835.1 Lithobates septentrionalis
TCTTTATTTATTCTGAGCATGCGTGGCACTTTGTGCGTCAGATTTGTGTACACACGATCGGCAATTCCGACAACGGATTTTGTTGTCGGAAAATTTTATAGCCTGCTCTCAAACTTTGTGTGTCGGAAAATCCGATGGAAAATGTGTGATGGAGCCCACACACGGTCGGAATTTCCGACAACAAGGTCTTATCACACATTTTCCGTCAGAAAATCCGATTGTGTGTATGGGGCATAATGAGGAGGAACTTAAGTGGCCTGCACAGACCCCTGACCTGGTCAGCTTTGGGATGAATTGGAACTGTAATGGTGACAGGCCCATGGATAAGGGGGTACCACCAGTCTTCCTGTACAGGGCCCAGGCCAGCAGGGGGGGGGGGGGGGGGCAGGCCAACAGGGGAGGCCTAAGCAGCTGTGTGTATTGGATGTGGGCAGGGAGGGTGACTAGTATGACTGGGGGGGGGGGGCGCAACCAATCCCCTGTATGGCTCTCTCTGCAACAGCTGAAAACTGGCTTAGTTTCCTCTCCCTCCTGTTGGCTTGATGCAGCTGCAGAGAGAACCATACAGGGGATTAGTTCCAGTAATTGCCCCCCGCCGCACTCATCACCCTTCCTGAGCACCACACGTTTCTCCCTGCTGCCCAGGCCCCCCTGTGTGCCCCCACTTCCCTCCTCTACTTCCCACCAGCAGCTGCGAGCACACAATAGGATCCTTCAGGATGGAGAGTGGGGGAAGCCATACCTCCCAACTTTTTGAGATGGGAATGAGGGACACCTATCTGCAAAAGTATGCAGGCATAGGACACACCCCTGGCCACGCCCCCTTAAAGGAGAATTGTACAAAAAACAAGATTGGTTAAACCCACAAAATGATTTTTTTTTACCACTACTATTCCTTTATATTGGCTTTTGGAATTTACAAATGCAGCAATTCAAAAATCATATGAAAGGTTTAGTGCTGGAAAATACTTTCTGATAGATAAAAAGTGCATTTTTTATACAACTATATAGACCAGACCAAAATAAGGGACAAATGAGGAGGAATGAGGGACATTGCTCCAAATCAGGGACAGTCCCTCAAAATCAGGAACAGTTGGGAGCTATGGGGAAGGGTCCGGTAAATATGTCACATTTACCAGCCCCTTCCTTTCCTTAATGAACACAATGAGTGATCGGAACCAATCACTCGCTGTGTTCGTTTATAACTAAATCATAGTAAACTGTGTTGGCTGTATGAGGCCCCCGTGGTTTCTAACAGCAGCCCTGAATGGTGAGTCAGGTCTTCTCATCCAACATCAGTACCCGACCTCACAAATGAGTTCAAAGCCCACAGACACTCTCCATATTAATGGCCCTGGTTTAATAGGTTTTAAAGTCAGATGTACAACAAGCTCATATAGATGTGATGACCAGGTGCCCAAAAACATCCGGCGATAAAGTGCACGCCCTCCATGCAGATACTCGGCACCCTGGCAAAACGCTGAGCACTCAGACACGGCGCTGCTCATGGAGTTTGCATGCGTGGTAAAATCTCATAGGCGTGTGTGTAATTCTAATGTTTGCATCATCTCCTCCTTTTAAAACAATATTCAGATTTTTAATTAGTCCGGAAATCCTCATTAACATCGGGGATTTGACGGGTTGTCTTTTTTTGCCATGGCTGCCTTTAACTCACTTCTTTTTTTTTTTTTTGTCTCAGATGTAATTGCTTGTTTGAATCCCTCACTTTTCTTTGATTAATTTGGCATGAATAATTAACCGCCTCTTATCTCTCCCTGCGCCTGGCGCTAATGTACTGCTCATACTAATGCAGATCCTGGAGGAACGGCTGCTGTAAACATTGGTAAATGAAGCAAACACGGGCAGACCACCGCAACGGGCACAGATCTCTCTCATTCTGTAGACTCACGGAAAGCCATTAGAAGCAGTAATAAATATTGCCGTACGGAGAAATTCCGCTCCTCCGTTAGGGCGCCATTGTTACAAAAAAGACAGATTTCTATACATTTTGTTTTCCGGAGGAAATAATTCTTAAATGTCTTTTCAATTATTCGCTTTCATTTACATAATTACATAATTACATGGATTGAAAGGACACGTCCATCAAGCTCTAAAGCAAACGAACCTTAACTGAATGATATTTAGTTTGGCTAAGGCACTGTGTATTATGAACAATTGCCTTTTATTAAACAAAATAAACTATTGTCACCTTGTTTCAACCCTTAAAGCGGTTGTATACCCGCTGTGTTTTTTTTTTTTTTTTTTTACACCTGCAAGGGAAAAGACATAATGAGCTAGTATGCACCGCATACTAGCTCATTATGAGATACTTACCTTAGAACGAGGCGCCGGCATCTCACCTGGTCCACGCCGAGGGAGCTAACATCTCCCCTCGGCGTGTCTTCCGGGTATCGCGGCTCCGGCGCTGTGAGTGGCCGGAGCCGTGATGTCGTCACTCCCGCGCATGCGCGCGGGAGACTTTTGCCCGGCAAGCTCCGGAGTTTGCCGGGCTGTCAGCCGAGAATCCCCTGTGCATATGCGCCGCTGCAGTCAGCGGCTCATTGGGAGGGGAATATCTCCTAAACCTTACAGGTTTAGGAGATATTTTTTTTACCTACAGGTATACTTTATTATAGGCTTACCTGTAGGTAAAAGTTAAAAAAAAAGGTATACAACCACTTTAAATAAGAACAGATACTGAGAATTACAAACAAGACAAGAGAAGTGATACTGTGCAGAGTCCATTCATGCAGACTAAGGCTCCATTCACACTAACGCGTTTTTTGATGCATTTTGCATTTTGCAGAAATGCATGGGAATTTTTTAACATGGGTTCCTATGGAACATGTTCACATCAATGCATTTTTGTACCTCTGCGTTTTTGGAAAGGGTCAGGGACTTTTTTTCATGCAAAATGTAGTGTTTTGCATGTAATAGAATTCAATGGACCAGCATCAAAAACGCAAGTGCAGCGTTTTTGCAGCGTTTTGCGTTTTTGGCGTTTTTTTTTTTTTAGACTGTATACAGTCTAAAAAAAAAAACGCAAAAACGCTGTAAAAACGCTGCAAAAACGCTGCTCAAAAACGTGGCAAGCATCACAAAAAAAAACTCCAGAAACGCTCAAAAGCAACATGCATAGATGTGAATCGAGCCTAAGGCTCGATTCACACTAGCGCGTTTTTTGATGCATTTTGCATTTTGCAGAAATGCACGGGAATTTTTTAACATGGGTTCCTATGGAACATGTTCACATCAATGCTTTTTTGTTTCTTTGCGTTTTTGGAAAGGGTCGGGGACTTTTTTTCATGCAAAATGCAGCGTTTTGCATGTAATGGATTTCAATGGACAAGCATCAAAAACGCAAGTGCACCGTTTTTGCAGCGTTTTTGATGCGTTTTTGGTGCGTTTTTGGTGCGTTTTTGCCGGTTTTTTTTTTTTTTTTTTTTTTTTTTTTTACTTTTTTTTTTAGACTGTAAAAAAAACTGTAAAAAAAAAAAAAAAAAAAAAAAAAAAAAAAAAAAACGGCAAAAACGCACCAAAAACGCACCAAAAAGCATCAAAAACGCTGCAAAAACGGTGCACTTGCGTTTTTGATGCTGGTCCATTGAAATCCATTACATGCAAAACGCTGCATTTTGCATGAAAAAAAGTCCCCGACCCTTTCCAAAAACGCAAAGAAACAAAAAAGCATTGATGTGAACATGTTCCATAGGAACCCATGTTAAAAAATTCCCGTTTTTGGTGCGTTTTTGCCGTTTTTTTTTTTTTTTTTTAATTTTTTTTACTTTTTTTTTAAGACTGTAAAAAAAACTGTAAAAAAAAACAAAAAATAAATTAAAAAAACGCAAAACGCAAATCGCGGCAAAAACGCGGCAAAAACGCGGCTCAAAAACGTGGCAAGCATGAAAAAAAAACCTCCAAAAACGCTCAAAAGCAACATGCATAGGTGTGAATCGAGCCTTAAGCCTGACACACCATTGCCCTGTACACACGATAGGATTTTCCGATGGAAAATGTTTGATAGGAGCTTGTTGTCGGAAATTCCGACCGTGTGTAGGCTCCATCGGACATTTTCCATCGGAATTTCCGTCACACAAAATTTGAGAGCTGGCTCTCAAATTTTCCGACAACAAAATCCGTTGTCGGAAATTCCGATCGTGTGTACACAATTCGGACGCACAAAGTTCCACGCACGCTCGGAATCAAGCAGAAGAGCAGCACCGGCTTTTGAACTTCATTTTTCTCGGCTCGTCGTACGTCTTGTATGTCACCGCGTTCTTGACGTTCAGAATTTCCGTCCAACTTTGTGTGACCGTGTGTATGCAAGACAAGTTTGAGACAACATCCGTCGGGAAAAAAAACATGGATTTTGTTGTCGGAATGTTCGATCTTGTGTACAAGGCATATGAGTTTTTTCGTTCAACTCAGCGGGTTGATCTTAAAAAAAAAAAAAGTTTTAGTTCCGGTCGGAGCCGCTGTACAAACTATGGGTAGTTAGTGCAGCGATCTCCCCCGTTGTGTTCTGACAGGGGGACAGCCATTGGCTGAGAGCTCTGATCGGGGGGCGGTCAGATGCTGGTTTTCCAGCATGCTCGTCCGACAGAAGCCCGCCAACCAACCAGCTTCTGTTGGACAGAACGACATACACATGGGCCGAATGTTGGCCAGTTTCTTTTTTTTAACTGGCCGATGTCTCCTGACCAGTGGCGGTGCGTCCATAAAGGGTGCAGGAGCGCCGCCCCATCTCTCCTGGCACCGCTCTATCACCATGGATGCATTGCATGAATCTATATATGGTCGTCGCTGACACCCCCTATTCAGGTGTCTGGCCCCTTTTCGAGCGCCGGGCACCTGAATTACAGCGGCGGGGGTGGTTTTTTGGAAGCACCTGATTAGAGCCGTAGGCTCTGATAGGCGCCCAAAAAGGTGAACAGCGGGCGCAATGCTGTGCGTTCGCTGTTCACTCAGCTGTGTGTTAGCAAAGCGAATGAATTCGTTTTGCTAACACTGAACCGCCTCTCAGCCAATCAGGTGCTCGGGTGTGTTACCTGTCACCTGATTGGCTGAAATGTCAAGCGCTGTGATTGGAAGCCTGATAGAGAGGACAGAAGAAGACATTGAGGAGCGTGCAGGACACCGCCGCTGACCCGCTGTGAGACAGGTAGGTGCCGGGCGATGCACACTGGAAGCATTTGATGGGGCACAGTAGCGGCAATTGATGGGCACACTGGCAGCATTTGACGGGGCGCGGTAGTGGCAATTGATGGGCACAGTGGCTGCGTTTGATGGCACAGTGGCTGCGTTTGATGGGCACAGTGGCTGCGCTTGATGGGCACAGTGGCTGCGTTTGATGGCACAGTGGCAGCGTTTGATGCCACAGTGGCTGCGTTTGATGGGAACAGTGGCTGCGTTTGATGGCACAGTCGCTGTGTTTGATGGGCACAGTGGCTGCGCTTGATGGCACAGTGGCTGCGTTTGATGGGCACAGTGGCTGCGTTTGATGGCACAGTGGCTGCGTTTGATGGCACAGTGGCTGCGTTTGATTGGCACAGTGGCTGCGTTTGATGGGCACAGTGGCTGCGTTTGATGGCACAGTGGCAGCGTTTGATGGCACAGTGGCTGCGTTTGATGGGCACAGTGGCTGCGTTTGATGGCACAGTGGCTGCGTTTGATGGCACAGTGGCTGCGTTTGATTGGCACGGTGGCTGCGTTTGATGGGCACAGTGGCTGCGTTTGATGGCACAGTGGCAGCATTTGATGGCACAGTGGCTGCGTTTGATGGGCACAGTGGCTGCATTTGATGGCACAGTCGCTGCGTTTGATGGGCACAGTGGCTGCGCTTGATGGCACAGTGGCTGCGTTTGATGGGCACAGTGGCTGCGTTTGATGGCACAGTGGCTGCATTTGATGGCACAGTGGCTGCGTTTGATGGGCACAGTGGCTGCGTTTGATGGCACAGTGGCTGCATTTGATGGCACAGTGGCTGCGTTTGATGGCACAGTGGCTGCGTTTTATTGGCACAGTGGCTGCGTTTGATGGCACAGTGGCTGCGTTTGATGGCACAGTGGCTGCGTTTGATGGGCACAGTGGCTGCGTTTGATGGCACAGTGGCTGCGTTTGATGGCACAGTGGCTGCGTTTGATGGGTTTTTTTTCAGTTTGTTTGGGCCCACCCAAAAATTTTAAGCATAAGCCACCACTGCTCCTGACATTTGGCCCGTGTGTACCAGGCTTAAGGATAGATACTGAGAATTACACCTAGCATACAGGACAAGAGATGTACTGTGCAGAGTCTATACATACAGAATAAGGACAGATACTGAGAATTACACCCAGCATACAGGACAAGAGAAGTAGCACTGAGCAGAGCCCATTAATACATGTAGCACCCTGGTGTTTGGGCAGTGTTGTGGAAATGTTTATTAATGTATGTTGTCAGATGCCCCCCAGTTTCAGTTTTGCTGTAATACGCTCATGTGAGGGTATTCGCACATACAGATGCTGGTGGAAGACCATTGGATGTGGAAACCTTACCGTGAACACAGCGGATCTGTTTGCTCTTTTAACCAGCACCAGCCTCGTTTTGGATTTTAGGTGTTTACAAGTTAAAAACACGTTTTTTTGCTAGAAAATTACTTAGAACCCCCAAACATTATATATATATTGGTTTCTTTCTAACACCCTAGAGAATAAAATGGCAGTCAATGCAATACTTTTTTTTGCACCGTATTTGCGCAGCAGTCTTATAAGCGCACTTTTTTTGGAAAAAAATCACTTTTTTGAATAAAAAAATAAGACAACAGTAAAGTTAGCCTAATTTTTTTTTATATTGTGAAATATAATGTTACGCCAAGTAAATTGATACCCAAGATGTCTTGCTTCAAAATTGCGCCCGCTCGTGGAATGGCCTCAAACTTTTACCCTCAAAAATCTTCATAGGCGACATTTAAAAAATTCTACAGGTTGCATGTTTTGCATTACAGAGGAGGTCTAGGGCTAGAATTATTGCTTTTGCTCTACCGGTCGCGGCGATACCTCACATGTGGGGTTTGACCACCGTTTTCATATGCGGGCGCAACTCACGTATGCGTTCGCTTCTGCGCGCGAGCTCGTCGGGACGGGGTTTTTTAAGAAAAAAAATTAATTATTATTTATTTTACATGATTTTATTTATTTTTACACTGTTTTAAAAATAAAAAAGTGTCACTTTTATTCCTATTACAAGAAAAGTAAACATCCCTTGTAATAGAAAAAAGCATGACAGGACCACTTAAATATGAGATCTGGGGTCAAAAAGACCTGAGATCTCATATTTACACTAAAATGCAATAATAAAAAAAAAAGTCATTTAAAAAAATGACATTGAAAAAAATGTGCCTTTAAGACGTATGGGCGAAAGTGACGTTTTGACGTCACTTCCGCCCAGCAGTGTCATGGAGACAAGTGGGCGCCATCTTAGCCTCACTTGTCTCCAGGCACAGAAGGGAGACAGATGTGATCGCCTCCGCCACTACCGACGGCTCCAGTAAGCGTCGGAGGGCACCGGATTGCGACGGGAGGGGGGGGCTCTCCCGCCACCGATAAAAGTGATCTCGCGGCGAATCCGCCGCAGAGACCACTTTTATCTGAAAGCCGATCGCCGCATGAAAACGGGGATACTGGGGTTATGGCAGCTAGCTGCTGCCATAACAACGATATCCGTCGCCAAACTTTGGACGAACATCGGCGTGCGGCGGTCGGCAAGTGGTTAAGGATGTTTGTTTATGCCTCACAGGGAACTGGTCCCTCCATGGCGATCGCATTTAAACTCCTAAGTAAGCAGGTCTGTGTCTATGGGAACCATAGTATAACCATACAACATTATGGCCCACTGGGCCATAATGTAGTATGGCTCACATCACTGGTAGCAGTGGGAGTGTGCACACGGTTGTGTTCAAAACCATGTGCTTGCCGCATGGTTTTGCACACCACTGTCTGCACACATCACTACTGCATTTCTATTTGAATATATGCATGTGTGTCATTGGTTCTTTTGAATGAATACAAGTGTCTGATTGACTGATTCTGAAGCTAGCAGCCTCTTTTGTTATCCATGTGTTTAGTATAAATAAAAGCAGCTTGGCTACCTGGTTCAGGATGATACTGAGCTTGAGGGGATACCAGCATCTGTTTGTGTTACTTGGAGAGAAAGGCGCGCTTTCCCAGCATTATATAAGAGAGCTTTTTGTGCTTTTAAGTGCAAAGAAATGATATGTTTATAGGGAGAAGCTTGGATTTTCCCTGACAGTAGGGTTGCTCCTAAATTTACCTACCAGGTATAGCTACTTTGGCTAATTGTTGAGGATCAATTGATCTCACTCAAAGTCTGTAATTTCTGCACTTATCTGTTCTGCTGCTAGGTGAGCGAATACCAGGTGGCATTAGATATGAAAAGGGCAATGCAAGGTCAGAGTATAGGTATATGGGGTATCCCAGCCAATGGGCAGGGTTTTTCTTAAATCCCTTGCCCTGCTGGGAGAACCTATATATTTGAGTAAAGTCAGGTGATCAGTGTTCTGTGCCACCTGGACAGCTGTCTGGGTGGAAGTGTGTTGTGTTGTCCGGGTTGCTAGGCTGAAGTTTGGGCCTATCTCAGGCACATCTGGCTGCCAGGCTGTCTGAGGGTCTATCCAGAAGCAAGAGAGAGCAGCGCAGGGTTGGGATTGCGGCTTGCAGTCAAAAAAGAAGTGACGGTTCTGCCGGCCGAAGAACCTGTCGTGGTCAGAGGTAGAGGGAAAGCTGTTGCCACTAAGGGACCATCCATCTTATTACCAGGGACCACAGTGAGTAACTGAAGCAAGCGGGCATGTACTGGCCATCAGGACTACCGGGAGTTTCCCGGTGGACCGATGGCTCAGTGGGCCGTCCTGGAGCCGCTCCTCACTGATAGGAGTGATCGCAATTTCACTCCTGTCACTAAGGAGCAGCTGCCGACACTCGCTGGAGAGAGGATTAGGCTTTCTGCTCCCTCCAGCCTGCAGGGGGAGATAGACAGCCGTCAGACTTTCCTTCCTCTCTCCCCTTATCACTTGTCACTTATCACATGACTGGGAAGAGGAACGAGAAGCTGCCTTCAGAACTGTGAGTACAGGTGGGAGGGGGAGGAGAGGGAGGACACTCTGATGTAAGGGGGTGCTGATGGGGGCACTCTGATGTGAAGAGGGTGCTGATGGGGACACTGATGTAAGGGGATGCTGATGGGGACACTCTGATGTAAGGGGGGTGCTGATGGGGACACTCTGATGTAAGGGGGGGTGCTGATGGGGACACTCTGATGTAAGGGGGGTGCTGATGGGGACACTCTGATGTAAGGTTGATGCTGATGGGGACACTCAAAACTAAAGTGGGCCGGTTTGGATGAAGTCCAGGGCCAAATTTTTGTCCCAGTCCAGCCATGGAAGCAAGTACCAGAGCAGTATTCTCACCAACCGGGGACGGTGAAGAATCGGGAAACTTCAGCAGGTATCAAGCCGGAGACCCAGCCAGAGGAGATGACGTTTGCAGAACAGCCTTGTGTGTCAAGCCAGGGAGCGAGCAGGCCAGTGGGGTGAAGCTTGAGAAGTATCTGTAGTGCCAAGCTAGGGACCCAGGAGAGAGGCGGGGGTAACGCTTGATGAAGATACTGCGGTGAAGATTGGAGGAACTCAAGGGATTCTATGGCAGTGAATCATCTAGTCTGGTGAGAGAGACTGGGAGCTCAGTGAGCCGAAGAACAACAAGAAGTGATTGTAGTGGAAGTGAAGGAACTGTTATACTTTGTGTTAGGCACTGTTAAAGACTGTTGCCCTAGGAGACAGCATTCCTACACATGCAGATGTGGCGTCTTGCTGGATGCCATTCCCTGCATGGCTGTCCTCCTATTGAAGTCTCGGAGTCTGCCAATTAATCTTGCAACTACTTAAGGGTGTCCTGACCCTAACCTCTCTCCCAAAGTTCTATTAAGAGAAATAAAAATCTCTTTTGCATTCAAGCAGTGTCTGGAGCCCAATGACTTTAACTACATTGCACGCACTATGCCTCACAACCAGGGCCGGTGCTAGATTATTTTGTGCCCTAGGCAAGACCAGCTACTTGCGCCTGCCCCCCCCCCCCCCCCCCCAAACAGATCCCAGTGTGTATTGTGTGACACACTTTATAATTATTTCACTGTGTGCCATTATAAAAAAAACAATATTAGCAGCAGAAGTGGCCACAGTGGCGGAACACCAGGGCCTGATTACAAGTGTGACCTTTGCGACCCTGGTCATTCAGCCTGGATTAAGAGCATCATGGACTTGGTGCTGAGGATTTTGGTGGGCCCTGGATTATGAAGCCCCTTGCCCTAAATGCTACATTACAATTTTCTCTACAGCCTTGCCTTTACTAACCACCACTTGTGTCTAGGCACTCCTTCCATCACCCCCCACTGCACCTGGGACCCCTTTCCTCATTTATCTACTGTGCCTACAGCCACCCTTGCCTTACCACCCACTGCACCTGCAGCCCTCTTCCCTCACCACCCAACATGCCTGGGCCCCCCATCCCTCACTATCCACCATGCCCAGGTACACCTTCCCTCACCACCTACTGTGCCTGTAGCCCCCCTTTATTACAGAAATACTACAGGAGAGGGTCAAAGACTGCAGACATAGTACAGGAGAGGGTCAGAGACTGCAGACATGATACAGGAGATGGTCAGAGACTGCTGTTATAACACAGGAGATGGTCAGAGACTGCGGACATTGTACAAGTGTGTCCCAGCAGTGACCAGTGTGGAAAACATTTATCACTGCGCTATGTGTAAACAGGAGTTTACAAGATATAACAAAGTGCCAAAAAAAAATGCTGCTGTAGTCTGACTTGAACAGGTGCTGTAGTCTGTGACTTGAACTGCTTCCAGGAGTCAACCAAATAGATCCTCCAGGCCTCTATGGGAAACTGCAAGCCTTTTTTAGGGTCTTCTGTCCATTCCTTTAACTTTGGTGGACAGTTCTTAGTGCTGCACTGAACGATACTCATGTAATAACCGAATGCCATGCAGTGCTGCAATCATTGAGCCAAGACAACATGATGTTGATGCTGCCTAAGGGGGTGGGTACATGACAGTCTGTGCTCAGAGGAGGAAGGATGCATGATGCTGGCATACATTGAATCCATATAGACTCACCGGCCACTTGGTAACACAAATTGCTAATCAGTCAATCACATGGCAACAACTCAATGCATTTAGGCATCAAGACGTGGTGAAGAGAACTTGCTTAAGTTCAAACCGAGCATCAAAATGGAGAAGAAAGGGGATTTAAGTGACTTTGAATGTGGCATGCTTGTTGGTGCCAGACGGGCTGGTCTGAGTATTTCAAAAACTGCTGATCTACTAGGATTTTCACGCACAACCATCTTTAGGGTTTACAGAGAATGGTTCAAAAAGGAGAAAATATCCAGTGAGCGGAAATTATGTGGACAAAAATGACTTGTTGATGTCAGAGGCCAGAGGAGAATGAGCTAACTGGTTTGAGATGATAGAAAAGCAACAGTAACTCAAAAAAACACTCGTTACAACCAAGGTATGCAAAATACTATCTCTCGAACCTTGAAACACATGGGCTACAGAAGCAGAAGACAACCCTGGGTTCCACTCCTGTCAGCTAAGAACAGGAAACTAAGGCTACAAACTTGCACAGGCGCACCAAAATTGAGCAATAGAAGATTGGAAAAACATTGCCTGGTCTGATGAGTCTCCCTTTCAGCTTCGACATTTAGATGGTAGGGTCAAAATTTGGCTTAAACAACATGAAAGCATGGATCCATCCTGCCTTGTATCAACGGTTCAGGCTGGTGGTGGTGGTGTAATGGTGTGAGGAATATTTTCTTGGCACACTTTGGGCCCCTTAGTACCAATTAAGCATTGTTTAAACGCCACGGCTAGGGATAAGCTTTGAGTTCGAGTTGAACTCATGTTCGACTCGAACATTGGCTGTTCGCAAGTTCGCCGAACAGCGAACAATTTGGGGTGTTCGCGGCAAATTCGAATGCTGCGGAACACCCTTTAAAAGTCTATGGGAGAAATCAAAAGTGCTAATTTTCAAGGCTTATATGCAAGTTATTGTCATAAAAAGTGTTTGGGGACCTGGGTCCTGCCCCAGGGGACATGGATCAATGCAAAAAAAAAGTTTTAAAAACGGCCGTTTTTTCAGGAGCAGTGATTTTAATAATGCTTAAAGTCAAACAATAAAAGTGTAATATCCCTTTAAATTTCGTAGCTGGGGGGTGTCTATAGTATGCCTGTAAAGGGGCGCATGTTTCCCGTGTTTAGAACAGTCTGACAGCAAAATTACATTTCGAAGGAAAAAACCCCTTTTAAAACTACTCGCGGCTATTGCATTGCCGGTCCGACAATACACATAGAAGTTCATTGATAAAAACGGCATAGAAATTCCCCACAGGGGAACCCCGAACCAAAATTTAAAAAAAAATGACATGGGGGTCCCCCTAAATTCCATACCAGGCCCTTCAGGTCTGGTATGGATATTAAGGGGAAGCCCGGCCAAATTTTTTTTAAAAAATGACGTGGGGGTCCCCCTAAATTCCATACCAGACCCTTCAGGTCTGGTATGGATTTTAAGGGGAACACTGCGCCAAAAAAAAAAAACGGCGTGGGGTCCCCCCAAAAATCCATACCAGACCTTTATCCGAGCACGCAACCTGGCAGGCCGCAGGAAAAGAGGGGGGGACGAGAGTGCGCCCCCCCTCCTTAACCGTACCAGGCCACATGCCCTCAACATTGGGAGGGTGCTTTGGGGTAGCCCCCCAAAACACCTTGTCCCCATGTTGATGAGGACAAGGGCCTCATCCCCACAACCCTGGCCGGTGGTTGTGGGGGTGGGTTTTTTCCTTCGAAATGTCATTTTGCTGTCAGACTGTTCTAAACACAGGAAACATGCACCCCTTTACAGGCATACTATAGACACCCCCCAGCTACGAAATTTAAAGGGATATTACACTTTTATCGTTTGACTTTAAGCATTATTAAAATCACTGCTCCTGAAAAAAACGCAGTTTTTAAAACTTTTTTTTGCATTGATCCATGTCCCCTGGGGCAGGACCCAGGTCCCCAAACACTTTTTATGACAATAACTTGCATATAAGCCTTTAAAATTAGCACTTTTGATTATTCATGTTCGTGTCCCATAGACTTTAACGGTGTTCGCGTGTTCGAACGAACTTTTTTCCTGTTCGCATGTTCGGCTCATCCCTAGCCACGGCCTACCTGAGTATTGTTGCTGACCATGTCCATGTCCATGACTACAGTGTACCCATCTTCTGATGGCTCCTTCCAGTAGGATAATGCACCATGTCACAAAGCTCAAATCATCTCAAACTGATTTCTTGAACATGACAATGAGGTCACTGTACTCCAATGGCCTCCACATTCACCAGATCTCAATCCAATAGAGCATGTTTGGGAATGTGCATGGATGTGCAGTCAACAAATCTGCAGCAACTGCGTGATGCTATCATGTCAATATGGACCAAAATCTCTGAGGAATATTTCCAACACCTTTTTGAATCTATGCCACAAAGAATTAGGCAGTTATGAAGGCAAGAGGGGGTCCAACCCAACACTAGCAAGGTGTACCTAATAAAGTGGCTGATGAGTGTATATATATTATACATTTTTTTGGTTGGAATTCTACTTTAGCAATTCTTTTTGTAGGCCTGGTGGGTATGCTTGTGGACAGGAACTGTGTCAGCTATTAGTTGGCCAACTGGTCCTACAGCAAATATTTCAGAGAGTTCTGTGGTTGGCTACACTTTAAGTGCTTAATCAACTAAAATCTCTCCTCTTGTTTTTGCGGCATGTGTCTAGAGTTTCAAATTTTTGCACCCTGGTGTAATTGTGATTATAGAATTCCATCCCAGAATTTATCTCCTCCCTGTTATTACAGTAACGTCTGATTGCGCATTCTTCAATACACAAGTTAATTGAGGAGCCAGGTCTTATTTTGCAGTGCTCACTTGTGTAAACTAATTATTTTGCCATCATTATACAAAGAGATAAAGACAAAGCGGCATAATTACAGCAGAAGATTAGAAATTCGCGGGACGCAAATTAAAGCAATGTTCATTTTTCACCAGAAACAAACCAGCCGGCTTTACAGTTAGAATAATTTAGCGGAGAGACCGGAGAGATGCATTATTTAAGAATATCCATCGGCCAGCTCAGAGATATACTGTTTTTTTGCTCACTTAATTTGTTTTGGATCCAGTATTTTTTACAGAAAACTGTTATTCCTTTGCAAAGTTTATATTGATTGTTGGGTTGTCTATAAAGCCTAAACTTCAAAGTAAAACTGCAGACTAATGAATGTGGTTTTATAATGGAGTCCTTGCTGAACAAATTAAACACCAGGTGTCCAGTTACTTTAAAAATGTTTACCTTTGTGCACAACCTAAAACACTGGAACTAAGGGGCCAAGCCCAACCCCTGAAAAACAACCCCACACCATAATCCCCCCTCTACTAAATGATTTGGAGGGGTGTCCCAATACTTATGGCAATATAGTGTGTGTAGCACCCTGGGGTTTAGTCAGGGAGCTCCTCACAAATTTACTTGCCAAGAGTAGTCATCTTGGTTGATTGATAGAGATCTATTGATTTCTCCCTTAGTTTGGCCTTGTTGCACTTTTCTCTTCTACCACTAGGTGGCCGGGAACTTGGTGGTACTAGATATGAGAAGGGCAACCCAAGGTCAGGTTATGGGTTTATGGAGTATCTCAGCCAATGGGCAGGGGTTTTCTTGAATCCCTTGGCCTGCTGGGTGAACCTATATATTCGGGTGAGGTCAGGTGATCGCTGTTCTGTGCCACCTGGACAGCTGCCTGTGTGGACGTGTGTCCTATCCCGGGGGCACCTGACTGACTGCCAGGCTATGTGAGAGCCTATCCAAAAGTAAGAGGGTAACACAGGGTTGGGACTGCGGCTTGCAGCCCAACCGAAAGTGACAGCTCTGTCGGTGGGAGAACCTGTCAGTGGTCGGAGGTAGAGGGGAAGCTGTCGCCACAAAGGGACCGACCACCTTTACCAGGGACCACAGTGAGTAACTGAAGAAAGTACCGGAACCATATTCTCACCGAATAGGCACGGTGGAGAATCGGGAAACTTCAGGCTGTGATCAAGTCAGGGACCCAACCCACGGAGGAGACGCTTGCAGGGCAGCCTTGTGAGTCAAGCCATGGACCTTGCTGGTTAGCAGGGTTGAAGCTTGAGAAGTATCTGGAGTGCCAAGCTAGGGACCCAGCAGGGAAGCGTGGGTGACGCTTTAGGGAGATACCACCGCCAACCTTGAAGGAACTCAAGGGATTCAGAATCAGTGAACCAGAGGGTCTAGGGAGAGACCGGGAGCTCAGCGTTGAAGAACTACAAGAGGCAGTTGTAGTTGAGCTGAAAGAACTGTTATGTTTGAGTTAGGAACTGTTAAAGGACTGTTGCCATAAGAGACAGCATTCCTGCATGTGCAGAAGTGACGCCTTGCTGGGGCCTTTCCCTGCGCGGCTGTCCTCCTATTGAAGAGTCTGGCAATTGAATCTAAAACTACTTAAGGGTGTCCTGGCCCTAACCCTCTTTCCCCAAAAAATACAAAAAAGACTGTCAAAAGAAATAAAACCTCTTTTACATCCAAGAAGTGTCTGGTGCCCAATGACTTTCACCATCTTTCTCCACTATGCCTCACAACACACTACATATTGAAGGATGTCAGCTATCTTTGGCCTTGGAGGTCCTCATTAGACTGGACAAGGCCGGAGACCTTGCTACACATGGATGAGGGAGTTTGGGGTGGAGGAACTAGAGTGAGGACTGCAAGCCAGGTCTTCTCATCCAATGTCATTGCCAGTGCCTGACCTCACAAATGCACTTCTGGAAGAATGGTCAAACATTCCCATAGACACACTCCTAAACGTTATGGACAGCCTTCACAGAAGAGTTGAAGCTGTTATAGCTGCAAAGGGTGGCCCAATTCAATGTAACTAATAAATATAAAACCTTGTGAGCTGCCACAATAAACCTGAAATAACCTCAATTACCACAAAAATATAAAATGAAACTATAATAAGCTGCCCCCACTTTCCACACTTCCCCAAAATGTGATGATAACAATATATATGACACAATTTGCAGCACTAATAAAATAAACAAATACTATATACAAATGCATAAAAACTATGTATAGCATCAATATATATAACGTGACATCCTATATATAAAATAATGAAATATAAAGTGCTTGTGCTCCATGAGTCACACTCAGTCCTTATTGGAGTATAAAATTATTCAGCAAAAGTCCAAATAACATTTGACATGTGATAATAGTGTCTTCATGCGGTGTGCACATGAACCCCACCAGGTGTACCCTCACCTTAAAGGCTTAAATAATAAGCCTGTACTTTGATAACAATAGCCTGCAGCGATCCTCCTTTGTTTCCTTTATCCTATACAGATTTATGGAGTATTGGTATATGGAAAACAAGGCACCTGCTCCTCCTGGTGATAGTCCAGCTCAAGAGCTACTATTTTCTCCTGGTGTGTTCCTGGGACCCTCTTCATATATATTATATGCGAAAAATGACAGAGGCATGCAATAGCGTGATAATGTTTAAAAAAGATTTAATCCCAAACAGAACTCCACATACATACAACTAACATTTCCAATAAGTAAAAACACCTTTAAAGTGCTATAGCGCTGAGGGGTGATAGTCACCTGTGGTCCGGTTCTGCAGCCCCGGTTTCACGACCTTCCTCCTGTTCTGTGCCTGCTCTGTAACACTTCCTAGTGCATCCCGTGTCAGCCGATCAAGCTCCTCCTACCGGTTTCGTCACTCTCGTGACTTCCTCTGGGATTTTTTACTACTTAGTGTAGCACCCTGGTGTTTAGGCAGGGTTGCTATTAAATTTATCTGCCAAGTGATAGTTGCCTTGGCTAATTGCCAGTAGGTCAATTGATTTCACCCTAACTCTGAAATTGCTGCACTTCTCTCTTCTGTCGCTAGGTGGTCGGGTACCTGGTGACATTAGACAAGACAAGGGCATTGCAAGGACAGACTAGGAATGAATGGGGTGTCTCAGCCAATGAGCAGGGATTTTCTTGATCCCTTGGCCTGCTGGGAGAGCCTAGTTATTTGGGTGGAGTCAGGTGATCGGGGTTCTGTACCACCTGGACGGCTGTCTGGGTGGACGTGTGTTGTAATGCCCCGGGCTGCTAGGCCATAAGCCTTGGGCTGCTAGGATATCTGAAGGCCTATTCAGAAGCAAGAGTAGTGTAGGGTTGGGACTGCGGCTTGCAGTCCAATCAGAAGCAACTGTTCTGCCGGCCAGAGAACCAGCTTTTGTTGGCGGTAGAGGGGAAGCTGTCGCCACTAAGGGACCATCTACCTTGCTACAGGAGACCACTGTGAGTAGCTGAAGCAAGTACCAGAGCAGTATTCTCACCAGCCGGGGACGGTGAAGAATTGGGAAGACTTCAGCAGGTGCCAAGCCAGGGACCCAGCCAGTGGAGGTGACGCTTGTGGAGCATTTTTGTGTGCCAAGCCAGGGACCAAGCAGGCCAGCGGGGTGACGCTTGAGGAGTACCTGTGAGTGCCAAGCTAGGGACCCAGCAGGTATGTGGGGTTGACGCTTGAGGAGGATACTGAGTGAGAAGATTGGAAGAGCTCTGGAGGTCCAGTGGCTAGTGGATCTGTTAGTCTAGTGAAAGACTGGGAGCTTAGCTGAGTGCAGTTCTACAACAGGAGATTGTAGAATAATTGGAGGATTTCATTGCAACATTTGTTAGAAACTGTTACAAGATTGTTGCCATAGGAGACAGCGGTCCTACTCATGCAGATGTGGTGTCTAGCTGGATGCCTTTCCCTGCATGGCTGTCTGCCTATAGAAGTTTTGGAATCTGCCAATTAACATTGCATCTACTAAAGGGTGTCCTGGCTCTAACCCCTCTCCCACAGTTCTGTTTAAGAGACAATAAATCTCTTTGCATTCAAGAAGTGTCTGGCGCCCATCAATCTACCTTGCATTGCACCCACTATGCCTTGTAACCCACTCTACACAGAAGGATGTCATCTGTCCCTAACTCTGGAGGTCACCATTAGGCCTCAAGGGGTCCAGGACCTTGCTACATCAATATTAAACCCTACGGACTAAGACTGAAGTGCCATTAAAGTTCATGTCCGTATAAAGGCAGGCATCCCAATACTTTTGGCAATATAGTGTATGTTGGATGTCTTTTAACATCCAAGATACAGCTGAACAATAAAGACTTTGGACTACAAAGTCTTGTGAGTTTTTGTCTTTTGGCACATTTTTTAAAGGATATGTAAGCAAATCGCCTGCTTAAAGTGGAAGTAAACTCCCATCCCTGACTTTTACCAATAGGTAAGCATATAATAGGTAAGCCTATAATATCTCCTAAACGTATTTACTGTACATGCAGCCGGTGACGTCACCGGACCATGTGCTCTGTAGGAAAGGCCACCTGGGCCATTCTTTCAGAGTCCTGTGCCGTAAACGGCGGCTCCCACACATGCACGGGAGTCCGCAAACACAAAAAGAAAAACCAGGTGAAGATGGAAGCGTCTGAAGCGGTGAGAGCGCTGCGCTGGAAGGCTTTGTTTTCAGGTAAGTATTACATAATGTAATAGCGTTTACGTGCATTTATCAGCGTTCAGCGTTTTTTGTGATCATAATTGCCTCTCCTGAACGAGATTTTACACAGGTGCATTGTGGAGATGTGTTGCGGTGCCAGAAAAATGAATGGCTACTGCAGCACAATACTATAAAGGTGTCCTAAAATAAACTTTTGTTGAATTTTTAAACAATATATTTTAGATCTCTTTGCAGCTGTAACATATTTTGGGCACTAAGGCCCAATGCTGAGAGCCAGAAAAGCAGTGTATTGTTGCACTGCTAAAGGCACCGTTTTCCACATAAGAAGGCAATAGAAATTAAATAAAAGCCAACGGGAATCACAGAACGCAGCTGTCAGGATGAATGGCAGAAAAATGTCACAGTATTTAATGATCGGGGCCGAGGATTAGGAAGAGTGGCTAAGATTTACAGCATGCCCTATCTGTATTTCTGATATCTATCAGCACATTAAAGGTTACGGAGCTGCCGATGACACGTACACGGATTCTGTATCAGATCAAACTGAAGACACTGATTAAAGCTTTTTCATACAGTATATCACACAGAAAGTGCGCAATAATTGTGCCAAGCCTTACGGGATTGAAAAGAAGAATCATTATTCCTGGACAGTCAATGTCACTGGCAAGTGAAAGCCAGTTAACCTTTACGTCACCAACCTGCAGAGGGATACACTGTAGGACAATGATGGACTTGATAGATAACAGATTTGATATACAGAGCCTTAAGTGTGGCTCCTTACAACATGGTAGGCCTCCATCTGCACAACACTGAATTGAACTACTAACCACAGATACAACCATGAATGACCCCAGTTCACTATCACTGAACCATACCAAATAAGGGGAGCCGTATGTAAGATGGGTCTCTACCAATGTACATTTTGACCATAATGACTGCTTTCAAGGACCGTGTACCCCACCAGCTGCTAAGACTATCCAGATGGGTCTCTACCAATGTACATTTGACCATAATGACCACCTTCAAGTACCTTGTACCCAACCAGCTGCTAAGACTATCCAGATGGGTCTCTACCAATGTACATTTGACCATAGTGACCACCTTCAAGGACCTTATACCCCAACAGCTGTAAAGACTATCCATAAGGGTCTCTACCAATTTACATTTGGCCATAATGACCACCTTCAAGGACCTTGTACCCCACCAACTGCTAAGACTATCCAGATGGGTCTCTATCAATTTACATTTGACTGTAATGAACACCTTCAAGGACCTTGTATCCCACCAGCTGCTAAGACAATCCAGATGGGTCTCTACCAATTTACATTTGACCATAATGACCACCTTCAAGGACCTTGTATCCCACCAGCTGCTAAGACTCTCCAGATGGGTCCCTATCAATTTAAATTTGACCATAATCACTACCAGGGACATTGTACCTCGCCAAGCTACTATGACTATCCAGACCAAACCTGTATCAGTCCACGGTAGAATGACAATAACCATCAATATAAATATAATTTCTGACTGAAGACTTACTGGATCTCTCCTCCAACCCGTCCACTAAATCCCCTCCTGTTCCTGTCTGACCCACCAATTAGGTAAGTACGCCTGACTCCAAGTTTTCTTTTAACTTCAAAAAGCTCTCCTATGCGAAACTTTCTGCTAACCTGTTCATGTAGGCCCTACATCTATGTCTCTCCTTCTTTTACTCAGGACCTAACTCGGCTGCATGTTGTGGTGCATTGTGTCTGGGAACAAAGACGCAGGTACATTTTTTTCATCTTCTCTGGTGCATTGGCAGCTCTTTCACAGAAATGGACACATGTGCATAAGTGCAACACACCGGAGTGGACAGGTGTGAAGCTAGCCTTAACGTATTTTCAAATTTAAAGTTTTGGGTGAAATAAGCAATGGGTAGAACCCCTGTAAGATTTTTATTTCTATCTTTGGTCTACATGGGCATTTTTCCGTTTCTATTTGTCCTGATGGCTCTTTATCACATAGAGAGAAAAGTATGTTGTCACCACAACAGGAATAACGAAGACATCTTCCGATGGGGAAACCTATTCCACAGACAACTGTCTAAGAAGGGATGTCTGCCTCTACTTCTTGTATCTCCAGGACAGGGAAGTGAAGGTAAATCACTCTAACAGGACAGAGTCAGTATTAAAAGGTTGGTGTGCAAGCTCCATAAGCAGAGCGTATAAATTCCAGATTTAATATTCAGACATTTTTATCATAAAGTACCAGCATATTTTATGGGCTCACAGGATGCCCCTTTATCGGGAACTTAACTGGCATCAATCATACTAATTGCCCCTTGGGATCTTTCCAGTTTTATTTGTTCAATACACTTTTTAGTCCACAGTACCAAGCCCTGATGAAGGGGGACCATTTGAAATCCAAGAACGAGTTGGCCTTTTATGATACAAGAGTTTAAATAAAATGAACTCTGAACTTTATAAGTTTTACCTTTGGTACTTTGCTCCTTGCACCTTTTATCCCTTCTTAAAGTGGATGTAAACCCTCACATATACCGAGTGAAGTGAACAGCCTCAGCTGATTCACAGGAATGAAACAAATCTCCCTACATAACTTTTACATGCATAGCTGCTGTCTTCATCTTTATATATTCTTTAGAAAGTGCACATTGTGTTAGAGATTTTCTCTTCCTGTTCAGCACTGGGAGTGGATTCTTGGCATACAGTCAAGATAGCTGATTGGAGGAAAGGCACACACACCACCCCCCCTCCACATAGGCAGAGACATGCAGAGGTGTGCTGTGACAAGTCAAGCTCTCTGCTAATCTCTTTATAGAAACCTTCCCCGACACAAATTTTAGCCCAGTTTTATCTTGGTTGATGGAGAACTTGATAGAAGTTATCATGCTGATAACAGAGCAACAAAACAGCAGAGACACACAGGACTCAGGGCTTTGGAGAGAGATAAGAAAACACTACAGATATATGTGCATAGGTCAAATTTCATGAATCAGGTTTACATCCACTTTAAGTAAAGAGATGACTTTCAGCCACAACCCTTGGATGAGCTACCTAAGAAGAATCATTCCACCCACACTGCTGAATGACTGAAGAAAAATACTCATTGCTATAAGAGACCCAGTGAACCACGCCTTTCTTACAAAACTTGACCAGGTTCCACACGCCATCCAATCATAATTTAGATACACTTTAAAGCTGAACTCCATGTATGGTTCCGCCCCTACCCACCTCCGAGCACCGTTACTTAGTTCCACCCCCTTACCCATCTCCCAGTACCACCCCTTTTAGAGAATACAGAACCAAGTATCATTTTGACAGTAGTTAGATGATCCGACTACTTTAAAGTATTCTGTATGAAATTTGTTAATGATAACAAGAAATTCAATAAAATAGATCTAGCAACAATGGACACCCCAGCAACAATAGATCCACCCCAGCAACAATGGACTCCCAACAGCCAGCATCAATAGACCCTCCAGCAGCCAGCAACAATAGACCCCTCCCTCAACAGTAGATCCCTCTCAGCAACGATTGACCCCCCCTGCAACATAAGACCTACCCCCAGCTTCATTAAATCCCCCACCAGCAACAATAGATCCCCCTGAAAAAATAGATCCCCTCCAGCAACAATAGATTCCCCAGTAGCAAGCATCAATATACCCTCCAGAAAGCCAGCAACATTAGACCCCTCCCTCAACAGTTGATCCCTCTCAGCAACGATTTAGCCCCTGCATCATAAGACCCACCCCCAGCAACAATAGACCTCCCCGGCAGCAATAGACCCCCCTGCAAAAATAGATCCCTTCCCGCAACAATATTTTGCCCAGTAGCAAGCATCAATAGGCCCTTCAGCAGCTAGCAACATTCGACCCCTCCCTAAACAGTAGATCCCTCACAGCAACTATTGACCACCTGCAACATAAGACCTACCCCAGCAACAATAAATCCCCCATGAGCAACAGAAGACCTCCCCAGAAACAATAGACCCCCTTCATCCATAAAAATAGATCTCCTACAGCAACAATAGATTCCTCAGTAGCCAACATCAATTGACCCTCCAGCACACCCCAGCACCTCTTGCCATTATATAGATTCAGTTATGGAGGTGCCGGAACTGCGTTCCCCCACGTTCCTGCTGAAAAAAAAGCCCTCGGTATACATATCTCGTATCTGGGGGACCGCAGTGAAAGCTGGTAATCACTGTAGTAGTCAGCACTACTACAGATATTGCTGCAATCTTTTGGGTCCTGTGCCAAGTGACTTCTCTACTGCATACCCA
The DNA here is from genome assembly GCA_037952835.1 of Lithobates septentrionalis. Lineage (NCBI taxonomy): Eukaryota > Metazoa > Chordata > Amphibia > Anura > Ranidae > Lithobates > Lithobates septentrionalis. Next base: position 5,320,077 of record JBBDGP010001212.1, read on the forward strand.
CCACAGGGGCTTGCTCGTTTTGGCACTGCCATCATTTATTTTTTCAGTGAAAACAAGCTATTCTCTGATTGGATGAGGTTGAAAGAGTGATATAATTGTCCCTCCTGTGCACCTCATCCAATCAGAAAACACCTTTTTTCCACTGAAAAAAAAAAGCAAGGCATTCTGTAAATGGCGGCAGTGCCAAGTGACTGGTCCATTGTGGTTAGTGTGCAGTGGGGCAGCCGGCACAGGACCCATCGGGTATAAGATATTCATATATAAAGCCGAAAGCAAACTCACTCAAACAACTATTTATTATTTTGTTCCTCTCCCTTCCTCTTACGCAATGCTAACAAAATGTCTTCTAATTTTCACCATTTAGTCGCTTTTTTGTGCTGTAAGGGTCCTTTCACACTGGGGCGGTCTGCAGGTGCTATTGCGCTAATAATAGCGCCTGCAAACCGACCCGAAACAGCCGCTGTTGTCTCTCCAGTGTGAAAGCCCCGAGGGCTTTCACACTGGAGCGGTGCGCTAGCAGGACGAGAAAAAAAGTCCTGCTAGCAGCATCTTCGGAGCGGTGAAGGAGCGGAGTGTATACCACTCCTTCACCGCTCCTGCCCATTGAAATCAGTGGGCCAGCGCGGCTATACCGCCGGCAAATCGCCTCTGCAGAGGTGCTTTGCGGTGGTTTTTAACCCTTTCTCGGCCGCTAGCGGGAGGTTAAACTGCCCCGCTAGCGGCCAAATACCAATGGTAAAGCGCCGCTTACAATAGAGGCGTTTTACCGCCGATGCCGCCCCCCCCCCCCCCCAGTGTGAAAGGGGCCTAAGGCAGCACTTCCTGGTGACCAGCCTAGGCCAGGCCCTGCTGTCATCTGGGATTGCTACATTACAGCTATGCCAGGACAGGAAGCAGTGGGCAAATAAGCCGCAATTGTGCTGCAGATTTCTATTCATGTACACAAACGTCCCTGGGTGCTATATTGCCCATCCAACAGAAGCTGGGGACAATTATGCACATTCACGGAAATTCGCTGTGCATGGATCGATGCACTGCCAGGTTCTGCCCACTCTGGAAGATACCAGCAATGGATCTATGTATGAGCGGGTTTTTTAACCACTTAAGGACCGGGCCTCTTTCTGAGATTTGTTGTTTACAAGTTAAAAACATTTTTTTTTGCTAGAAAATTACTTAGAACCCCCAAACATTATACATTTTTTTTCCTAACACCCTAGAGAATAAAATGGCGGTCATTGCAATACTTTCTGTCACACCATATTTGCGCAGCGGTCTAACAAGCGCACTTTTTTTGAAAAAAATACACATTTTGAATTTAAAAAATAAGACAACAGTAAAGTTAGCCCAATTTTTTTTTCATATTGTGAAAGATAATGTTACACCGAGTAAATTGATACCCAACATGTCACGTTTCAAAATTGCGCCCGCTCGTGGAAAAGCAACAAACTTTTACCCTTAAAAATCTCCATAGGCGGCGTTAAAAAATTCTACAGGTTGCAATGTAAACAACATCCCTTGTAATAGAAAAAAAGCATGACAGGACCTCTTAAATATAAGATCTGGGTTCAAAAAGAACCTCCGATCTCATAATTACTCTAAAATGCAATAAAAAAAAAAAAAAGTAAATAAAAATTGTCATTTAAAAAAATACTAAAAAAAAAAAAATGGCCCTTTAAGAACTATGGGCGGAAGTGACGTTTTGACGTCGCCTCCGCCCTGCAATGATATGGAGACGGGTGGGGGCCATCTTCCCCTCACTCGTCACCATGTCAGGCTAGGGAAAACATCCGAACGCCTCCGCTGCTGCCAACGGCTCTGGGAAGAGGCGGAGGACATCGGAGCATAGCGGGAGGGGGTGGCCTTCTCCCGCCGCCGATAAAAGTGATTTTGCGGCGAATCCGCTGCAGAGACCACTTTTATCTGAAAGTGGACCGCCCGCTGAAGAAGAGGATACCGGGGTTATGGCAGTTAGCTATAACGATATTCCTCTTCAAAGTACAGACGTATAACGGCGGTGGGCGGTCCAGAAGTGGTTAAAAATGGCGGCACAGATGAGTGGTAGGGCGGGGAAACTCAGCAACAATTGAGTTCCTCTTTAAATTGTGCCAAGCTGGACCAATGTGGGTATGCAATATAGGACATAGCTGGAGTTCAGCATTGTTGATGTATTCAGACACACCCATAGGGGCCGGTTACCCCCTATCGTAATACAGAACAGAGGGATCATTCTAGAATCCGCTCTGCCTTCATAATATCATTTTTCATTCTGCAAGGAAATCTCCTTTTATGTTGATTCGCTTTGTTTCTCTTCACTCGTGCAGTTTCAGCAAATGCAGAAAAGCTCTCTGCCGAAAATCCAATCATGTTTATGTAGAAGTTCAGTTTCAAATCATTCCATTCTGCTTGGAAATAATGACAGCCCGAGTAAAACACATTTTAGCATTAAATTACAGAGAGAGAGAGCGGAATTTATGCACAGAGCCTGGCAGACGTAATACCCGCGTCTCATATTTCCTATCCGCGTACAAGGAAATGTATCACCGACCTGGAATCACATTCATGTATTATGGCAAAGATTAAGTTTTGTGGGGATTATAGATTCGATTGTCTTTATTAAACCCATTGTACAGCGGCTTAAAAGGAATTAGTCATGAATGGGTTTATGGAAGAGTTTGAATGTTATTTTTGTGCAGTATTTCTGGTGAAGGTGTTACATTGGCCCCCTTATTTCACTCTTCCTAGTCGAGTCTGACGGATCTTGAATTCAGCTCGAGTGCAGGATTAGCTCAGCGGATAGATTGACCATCAGCTGGTTTGTTGGAAGGAATCCTTGATTTAAGATACTTTTCTTTAGATGAACATTTGATTTGAAATGACACATTTAAGACTAGAGTCTTATGTCTAGAGAAGAGCAGCATAGCACAATCAAGTTTTACCTTGAAAAGAGTCATAAAAATAAACACTGATAACAGCAAAATGTCACCATGTAGAATACAACTTGGGACATTTATTTGTCAAAGAACAACTGTGAAAAATTTCACGGACACCAAGGACCCCTTTCGTGAGCAGGGAAAAAACACATTTAGGCTGGGTACACATATGAGCTGCATGTGGCTCACAGCAGGGGTCCGGTGCATCCGGGTTCACCATTTCAGATCCAATTTCAGCCCAATTTTTTGGCATTCGGACCTGAAACGGACCAAAAGACGCACAGCGTTGGACCCGCTCCATGTGAGCTGGTCATACTCTCCTGCTATTGCAAATTGGATACGGGGAACCTGCATCCAATTTGCAATGGTGTGAACCCAGCCTCACATAGATAGATTGACAGACCGACAGACAGATGGGAGGATAGATGGATGGATGGATGATAAGATAGTTGATGAATGGATGGGTAGATAGTTGGATAAAAGATGGATGAATGGATGGTAGCATTGATGGAGAGATGGATGGATGATAAGATAGTTGATGGAGGGGTGGGTAGATAGTTGGATAAAAGATGGATAGCTGGATGGATGGATGGACAGATGATAAGATAGTTGACGAATAGATAGGTAGATACTTGGATAAAAAATGGACGAATGGATAAATGGAGGGATGATTGACTAATAGATGTATGAGAAATGAATAGATGAATGGGCAGATGATTAGAGAGTTGGTGGATGGGTGGGTAGAGAGCTGAAAAAAAGATGGATGGATAGATCACATGATAGCTGATGGGTAAGTGGATAGATAGTTGGATAAAATTGGATGGATGGATGGATGGATGGACAGATAAGATAGTTGACGGATGACTAGGTAGATATTTGAATAAAAGATGGATTGATTAATGTATGAGAAATGGATGGATGAACAGGCAGATAAGATAGTTGATGGATGGGTGGGTAGATAGTTGGACTAAAGATGAATAAATGGTTGGATGGATGGATGATAAGAGAGTTGATGGCTGGGTGGGTAGATATTTGGATAAAAGATGGATGAATGGTTATTAAGAGAGTTAATGGATGGCTAGATAGATAGTTGGATAAAAGATGGATAGTTGAATGGATGGATGGACTGATGATAGGGTAGTTGATGGGTGGATAGGTAGATAGTTGGATATAAGATGGAGGGATTGATAAATGTATGAGAAATGGATAGATGAATGGGTGGATGATAAGATAGTTGATAGATGGGTGGGTGGGTAGATGGTTGGATTAAATATGGATGGATGGAGAGATGCTAAGTTAGTTGATAGATGTGTAGCTAAGTCCCGAGCTTCTCCAGGCCCAATGATGACCTCCAGAGTTAGGGACAGCTGACATCCTCCTGTGTAGAGTGGGCTACGAGGCATAGTGGGTGTAATGTAAAGTAGATTAGTGTGAGCCAGACACTCCTTAAATGCAAAGAGATTTATTTTCTCTTAAACAGAACTGTGGGAGAGAGAGTTAGGGCCAGGACACTCTTTAGTAGTTGCAATGTTAATTAGCAGACTCCAAGACTTCTATAGGTAGACAGCCATGCAGGGAAAGGCACCCAGCTGGACACCACATCTACATGTGTAGACACGCTGTCTCCTCTGACAACAATCTTGAACAGTTTCCAACAAAGGCTGTAATGAACTCTTTCACTTCCTGCACAATCTCCTTTTTAGATCTTCACTCAACTAAGCTCCAAGTCTGTCACTTAGACCCGCTGATCCACTGCCACTGGATCTCCCAAGCTCCTCCAATCTTCTCACTGCGTATCTTCCTCAGCGTAACCCCCGTGTCCCTGCTGGGTCCCTAGCTTGGCACTCACAGATACTCCTCAAGCGTCACCTCACTGGCCTGCTTGGTCCCTGACTTGACACAATAATGCTGTGCAAGCGTCACCTCCACTGGCTGGGTCCATGGCTTGACCTCTGCTGAAGTATCCCAATTCTTCACCATCCCCGGTTGGTGGGAATACTGCTCAGGGACTTGCTTCAGCTACTTACAGTGGTCCCTGGTAATAAGGTGAATGGTCCCTTAGTGGCGACAGCTTCCCCTCTACCTCTGACCACGACAGGTTCTGGTAGGACTGCAAGCCGCAATCCCAACCCTACGCTGCTCTCTTGCTTCTGGATTGCCAGAAACCATGAATCAGACCGAGACAGAAGTACAGTAAAATCACACTTGTTTAATAATAAAAGTAAATAGAACAAATGTAGTCAAAACATAGCCAAAGTACGGTAACCAGAACGGATAGTCAGACAAGCCAGAAAGTCGGGGAGCCAGGGATCGGCGTAGTGGAACAGCAAGCAGGATCTTGAGCCAGAAGGAATGTCAGCCAAGCAAGTGTTTAGCAGGAACGCAGGAGATCTCTGTAATGTTGACCAAGGCGAAGGCAGAGATCATCTGGGCTGTATGGCTTAAGTAGGCAGGACTGACGAGCAGGATATCATCAACAGGTGATAGGAGACATAGGAGCTGGCAATTAGCCGACAGCTGAGCGGCCAGCTCAGAGAAGGAAGGGCTGAGCCCAGCCCTGACATGGATAGACCCTCAGACAGCCTAGTAGCCAGATGTCCCCAGGATAGGCCTCAGGCTCTGGCCTAGCAGCCCAGGGCAGCACAACACACGTCCACCCAGACAGCCATCCAGGTGGCACAGAACTCCGAACACCTGAGTCCACCCAAATAAATAGGCTCTCCCAGCAGGCCAAGGGACCCAAGAAAATCCCTGCCCATTGGCTGAGACACCCCATCTATTCCTAATTTGTCCTTGCAATGCCCTTGTCTTATCCAATGCCACCAGATACCTGGCCATCTAGTGACAGAAGAGAGAAGTGCAGCAATTCCGGAGTTAGGGTGAAATCAATTGACCTCCTATCAATTGGCCAAGGCAACTATCACTTGGCAGGAAAATTTACTAGCAACCCTGCCTAAACATCAGGGTGCTACAGATGGATGGATAGAAAGCTGAATAAAAGATGGATGGGTGACAAGATGATGGATGAGTGGGTGGATATTTGGAAAAAGATGGATGGCTGAATGCATGGATGGATAGGTGGATTGATTGATGGATGCATGAGAAATAGATGGATGAACGAGTGGATGATAAGATAGTTGATGGATGGATGGGTGGGTAGATGGATGGATAATAGATGGATGGATGATTGAATGGATAGATAGATGAGTGGATGGATAGATAGACAATAGATAGATGGTGCGAGATACATATAGATAGATTGTTAGTGAACACACACATATGGTAGATGACTATTTAACATATCATTTTTATATGATAGTTAAAAAATAAAACATTTGTAGATTTTCTCTGATATTGATTGATATTGAACAATCAGTTGTTAAATTAATAAAGTATTAATAGTCCAAATGACCAACCCCACCGCGCCTCCTTCCTTTGGTTTCTGGGATCCCTAGTGGTCACATAACACATGTTGATCTTGGTTGGTCCCCAACATTATTACAGCATTTCCAGATCCTTTTCTGAAATGTCAGCCATTGTTTGTACATTTCAACGTGCACCAATATCAGCTGCTAACAACTTTCCTTCTAAAGTCAGCTCCGGGCATAAAACAAGTCCTGCGTCCTCCAGCCGCCGCACTGAAGGTCGTCCTTTCACAGTGGCAATAACTTACCCAGCTAAGAATGCAAATAGATGAGGGTCCATCAAACACTCGTAGGCAACAAAGGGGATTGATTGCCTGAATGAAAAATATGAGACCGCATAGACGACTAACTGTACAGAGTGTGTGTATGGCTGACGGTGGGAAGATGGATGTCCTGCGGAGAGAGAGGAGGCCTCATATTTGTAAATCACACAGCTGAATTAGACATTGAACAGCCGCATATTGCACATTCATTATATAATTAATTAGACCAGCCGGTCAGCCGTTCCGGAGTGGAGTAATATGAGTTCAGCAACCAGCATGGCTGCTGCTGTGTGCTGTTTGACTGACACTCAATGCACAAAGCTGTTTGCTGAATGCAGTTTCTACAAGTTTGAAGAATGTTTTACAAACTTTATTTCAGAGGCCCTTTAAGAACCACAGTGCACTTAATGACAGTCCCAGTTACCTGCATGCAGTATAGGTATGATATAGTCTCGGCACAGGTGCAAGGTAGATGTGGTTCACATGTGTTAAAGGACTGGTATAATGCAGTATATGGTTGGTATAGGTGCAGTCCGGGTTTGGAATACGTGCGGTATAGGGTGCGGTATAGGGTGCGGTATGGATTGGGTACATTCAGGTACAGTATCTTGCTCTCAGTGGCTCTGTCCTTGTTAGCAGTATCAGCAATGGTCAAATATCCCTCTCACCAGTCCTCGGGATGCTGCAGTGACCTCTCGTTATAGAAGGGGGGGCTCCCTCGGTCTCTCTCCGAAAGCCTCTGGTGATCAGTGGTGGAAAGCAGAGGGTGAGTGGAAGCTCCAGACTCCCTGCTGCAGTGGTGCAGGAGCTGCCCTCGGGTATTTTCAGTCTCAGGCCCAGATCTCTGCTGGTATGGTCTCCTGCTGGCCCGAATATTCAAACATAGGCTCTCTCCTTCTAACTCCCTCGGTGCCAAGATGAAGAACTTTCCCGGGCATTTAAAAAAAAAATCATCTCTCCTGCTGCACAGTGCCTATTTGGATCTGTAGTGTAAGGTGTCTATTTGTCCCATTATAGGGCTGCTATCTCAAACTAAAACGCCCAGGATTCCCAGCGCTCTGCCTATAATGCCCCGTACATACGGTCGGATTTTGTTCGGACATTCCGACAACAAAATCCTAGGATTTTTTCCGACAGATGTTGGCTCAAACTTGTCTTGCATACACACGGTCACACAAAGTTGTTGGAAAATCCGATCGTTCTAAATGCGGTGACGTAAAACACGTACGTCGGGACTATAAACGGGGCAGTGGCCAATAGCTTTCATCTCTTTATTTATTCTGAGCATGTGTGGCACTTTGTCCGTCGGATTTGTGTACACACGATCAGAATTTTCGACAACGAATTTTGTTGTCGGAAAATTTTATATCCTGCTCTCAAATTTTGTGTACAAAATAATTCTGCGCTACCCAAAAAAGGGAAAACAAAAGCAGCTGACATCTTGCCACACCATTTCCTGGTCCATGTCATGCTGCCTTGAGGGATCCATCCACGGAATACCCCTAGGATCCACAGAACCATCCACATCCGTGAGATTACCTACACCTTTTAGGACCTGAGCGTCACTCGGAGGAATACAGTAATCCGCGAGAAAACATCTGTCTTTGAGCCTATTACAGCCACTCACCACCCAAGCCTTATCTGACCCAATTCGGCGTACGCCCCTTTGGGTCCACCTTATCCGGTAAGCCTCTTCATCTCTCGGTGGGAGTGAGCTGACTTATATTTGGGACGCTGAATGTATTCTCTCCAAAGAAATTCTTTTGCTGTTTAAAACATTTTATATAAGGACTACTCACCTTCATTGTTTAGTCACAATTTCTATATAAGGACTACCTAGTTATGAGATTCTCTTGTTTAATACAGTTGACCCTTTTCACTGTACACAGACTGGTATATAGTTTCTCTACGTTTGATATTGTTTAGCGCTACACTTTTTTGTTGTTCTCAAACTTTGTGTGTCAGAAAATCCGATGGAAAATGTGTGATGGAGCCTACACACGGTCAGAATTTCCGACAACAAGGTCCTATCACACATTTTCCATCGGAAAATCCGGACATAAGTCTAGGAGAGCCCGGAACAGCAGCATGCAATGCCTAGGTGCAGGGCGTGCATGACTTTGGGAGCAGTAGGGTTAACCAAGCTGGTAGGAGGGGTTGGAGTTAGCCGAGGGGGAGGTATTAAGGTAAGCCTTAAATTGGTAATCCCGCCCTGGGGGAGTAACAGTAGAGTGGAGGAAAGTTCAGAGCAGCATGGCAGAGATGGAGGAACTGATGGAGCAGCTGAAGGCAGAAGCGGCTGTGAGAGGGGCGGCCTGGCTACAGGAGACGATCGCGAAGGCCATCCAGAGAGCGGGGCCAGCTCCGAGCGGGGGTGAGATCAGCACCAGCAGGGCGCGGCGGTCACGGCCACCCGAGCGGTTCTCCCCTGAGCAGCGGAGGTCGGATCAGCGGCAGCCTAGGGGTCCGGTCGGACTCCCGGTGGGCCCACCGGCGAAGCGAATGGCGGGAGGAGCAAGCGGAGGCGCGAGGGGGTCCTCAGCACAGCGGCCTGGGAGTGGAGAGGCCCGTGGAGCAGCAGTGCGGCCTAGAACCAGAGCGGAGGCGAGCGCAAGCCCCGCCCCCAGAAGAAGTATGGAGGAGGCACAGAGAGGAGCACATGGAGGGAGGCCTGGGCCTGCAGTTTCCGCGGCAGGGCATCACAGGAGGAGCGATCGGGGTCGGCCTGTTAGGGCAGCTAACCCGAACAACAGCAGGGCTGAGGCACAGTACGCCGGCCCAGGTAAAGCGAAGCAGAAGTCGGATGGCCTGAGAGATGCGCGGAGGCGGGGACAGCAAGGCCCAACTCCGGCGGCAGCCACGGTGTCCAGGCCGGGTGGGCCCTCATCATCAGAGGAGGAGGTGGAGGAGCGCCATACAGCCCAAGAGTGGTCCGGGTCAGAGGAGGAGCCGAACCCACCGTCCAGGAGCACAACAGCGGTGGACACCAGAGGGTCGGCTGATGAGGTTACGCCTGTGCAGCCGGGTGAGTCACATTTTACATCACTTAATCTTGTTATGCCTAGTGGTACGGGGCCCAGTGGGGTAGGTACGAGTGGGGTTCATAGTATAGAGGGAACAGAGGGAGGCAGGGAGTCCTCTGGTCTACTGGGCTTCTTGGCAGGCATAAAGGAGCTGGTGAAAAGATTTGAGACTCCCGCAGGACCGGTGGCATCTTGGATACCGCCGGCCGGGAGTGCTGGGGCATCAGGAATAGCGGCAGCAGGGACGGTGGTCACGGGAGTGGTGGCAGCACCCGTGGCGGTGGAGTCGGTGAATGAGAGCACACAAGGGACGGCGAAAACGGCGGCAGTGGTTGAGGCTGCAGGTAGGCAAGACATAACCAGGTTGGCTGACGCCGCAAAATGTGAGGTATATGTGTGCTATGAGGGACCGTTAGGGTCGCATTTGAAACAGGAGGTGCGTGAGAAGTTGTGGAAAGGTGAGTACGTGGAAATTTTTTCGCTGCTACCGTTGGAGAAATTCAACCTGGATAGGGTGAAGCCAGATGACTCCAAAAAGGAGGATGAAGAGAAGAGGAGGTACCGCTTGATACCGAGAACGTTTGCCAACTGGTTGCAGGCGTTTGCGATTATGGCAAGCGTCATCGGGGAAAAGCAACCTGAGCATTGCTCGGCTCTTTTCTGTTATCAGGATGCGATTGGAGAAGCGTATAGGGTATATGGGGGTACAGCGTGGCTAAGGTACGATGAGCAGTTTCGTCAGCGGAGGGCAGTGCGGCCGGCATTGCGGTGGGACCATAAGGACATCAGCTTATGGATGAGATTGATGACTACGGCGAGGGCCTCCAATCAGTTTTTTCAAGGGGGGACCGGCGGCCCTTCGGCACAGGGACAGTCGGTCGGAAACAAGAAGGGGTTGTGCTGGCAATACAACACAGGGAGCTGCAAGTTTGGCGCCACTTGTAAGTATAAACACGAGTGTTCAGGATGCGGGGGGTCTCATCCAGGATCTCGATGTTTTAAGCAGGGCAAGGGTCGTCCAGGAGAGGCTGCAAGCAAAAGGGAGGACCCCGGTGAGAGTGGAAAGGATGCGACCATTTCTAGGTAGGTATCCTGACAAGAAAGCTGCACAATTGTTAGATGAGGGTTTCTCGGTGGGTTTCAGGATCTCATGCTCATTAACGGTTATCCCCCCAGTGTCGCTCAATTTAAGGTCTGCAATGCAACATCCGGAAGTAGTTAGGGAAAAACTGAGGAAGGAGGTTGCATTGGGGCGCATGGGCGGTCCATTCCCAGAGGCGCCATTTAAGGATTTGGTGGTTTCGCCTCTGGGGGTGGTACCTAAAAAGGAACCGGGCAAATTTAGGCTTATTCACCACCTCTCCTTCCCTAGAGGGGGGTCGGTGAATGATGCCATAGATCACGGGGAGTGTTCGGTGACTTACACTTCATTCGATGCGGCAGTGGGATGGGTACGGCGATATGGGAAGGGGGCCTTGATGGCAAAAGCGGATGTGGAATCCGCTTTTAGGCTGTTGCCGGTACACCCCGAGAGTTTTCGGTTATTGGGGTGTCATTGGGACAATGAATTCTATGTGGACCAATGCCTACCCATGGGTTGCTCGATATCGTGCGCGATATTTGAGCAATTCAGCTCATTTGTGGAATGGGTGGTACGGGAGGTGTCGGGGGTGAATTCTATAATTCATTACCTCGATGATTTTCTCTGTATGGGTCCGGCTTCTTCGCGCATCTGCGCTGTGCTCCTAGCCACACTGGAACACATTGCAGAAAAATTTGGCATTCCATTGGCTGCTGATAAAACAGAGGGACCTTGCACGGTCATCACGTTTTTGGGCATTGTCCTGGATTCGGATGCGATGGAATGCAGGCTGCCGGACGATAAATTAGAGGACCTTAAAAGGGAAATAGCGGGGCTTTTGGGATTGCGTAAAGTACAGCTGCGGACGCTGCAATCGGTTCTGGGCAAGCTTAATTTTGCATGCCGCATATTACCCATGGGGAGGGTGTTCAGTCGCCGGCTGGCGGCCAGCACGAGTGGAATCAAATCGCCAAAACATTTTGTGCGTCTAAGCGAAACGCACAGGGCAGATTTGAGGGTGTGGCATTCCTTTTTGGAGTCTTTTAATGGTAGGGCGTTTTGGATGTCGGGTCCAGTCAGCAATTTTGACTTGGAACTGTTCACGGACGCAGCGGGTTCCACGGGTTTTGGGGCATTTTTTCAGGGTCAGTGGAGCGCTGGGCCTTGGCCTCAGACCTGGGTTGAGGCAGGATTCACAAGGAATCTGGTGCTACTGGAATTATTTCCGGTAGTACTGGCAGTGGAGCTATGGGGTGCATCATTCAGGGATCTGAAGGTGCGATTCCATGGCGACAATATGGGGGTGGTGCAGGTGATTAATAGGAGTACGGCGTCCTCGCCGCCAGTGATTAGGCTGCTGCGGCATTTAGTCTTGCGCTGTCTGCAACTAAATGTATTTGTGCATGCTGTACATTTACCGGGGGTTGAAAATGTCATCGCTGATGCGTTGTCTCGCTTCCAGTGGGACAGGTTCCGGGAGTTGGCGCCGGATGCGGAACAACAAGGGGTACCCTGTCCCGAATGGCTGTGGGAGATAGCATTTGCACCATAGCAGGATGGATAAAGAAGTCGGTGAGTAGGGCGACATGGGCAGCATACACGAAGGTATGGAAGGAATGGAGTGAGTTTGCAGATAGCGTGGGGGAGGATCCAGCCGGTCAGGACGTGCGTTTGCTGGTACTGTACTATATTGCTAGAAAAATGGAGGAAGGTGTGTCCGCATCAATGGTTAACAAGAGGGTAGCTGGTTTAGCGTTTCTTTTTAAGCTACAAGGTAGGCCAGATTGGACAAAGGATTTTTGGATAAGGCAGGCAATGAAGGGTTATAGGAAGTCGATTTCTCGACGGGATGCTAGGAGGCCAGTGACGTTTGAAATCCTGCAGGGGATAGTAAATCAGTTGTTTCAGGTGTGTACGTCCAGTTATGAAGTTGTGTTGTTTACGGCGGCCTTTTTATTGGCATTTTTTGGGGCATTTCGGATAGGGGAACTGGTCAGCCCTTCTAAGACCACACCAGGGGGGTTGATGTATCAGGAGATGTCATGGGGTGATGAGGGTTTGAAGTTGTGGTTACGGCACTCAAAGACTGATCAACTGGGTAGAGGAAGAAGGGTTGAGGTGTATCCAATTGTGGGATCACAATTATGCCCGGTAACAGCGGTTGGGGAATTTTTGAAGGTCCGTCCAGCGGTAATGGGCCCCTTGTTGCTCCATAAGGGGGGCGAGTTCCTGTCTAGATTTCAGTTTGTCACGGTTTTTAATAAATGTATTAAGGGGTTGGGGCTGGAAGAGAAGGGTTTTTCGTCCCACTCCTTTAGGATTGGGGCCGCTACGGAGGCAGCCAGAAATGGTATGGACGTGGAAGCAGTTAAGCGAATTGGGAGGTGGGAATCTAATAGGTTCCGATCATACGTGCGCCCCCATATGGTGGTAAACTTGTAGGAGGCTATAGGGGCTTGCGGTTTTGGTAATTGGGGGTGGGGTAGCAAGCAAATGTGGAACAAAACCGGGGCTTACGGTATGGTGTTTTTCTTTTGTGTTCTTCTATTTTCAGGTGCAGTGCCGGGGATGGTATGGATTATGGGCCATTCCTATGTGGCTTGGGGGGCTCGGAGAGGGGACGCCCGCAAGGAGGGTAGGCAATTGGGTTTTGGCAAAAGGGAGGCCTGTGTTAAGTGGTTGGGGATCCCAGGCATGTTGTGGGGTAGATTGGTGTCGGAAGTGCATCGCTATGCACAAAGGGACAGTCCCCCGGACGTATTAGTCATCCATGTAGGAGGCAACGATTTGGGCATAAGAGCCATGGTGGATATCTTGCGTGACATCAAACTCGATGTCGAGCGGTTAAAGCAAGCCTTCCCTAACATGATCATTGTCTGGTCTGACATGGTGGCTAGGATGTCATGGAGAATGGCCAGGTCGGTAGAGGGTGTGAATAGGGCCCGTAAGAAAATAAATAGGGCGGTGAGTAAGTTTGTGGTAAATAATGGGGGTGTGGCGGTTAGGCACCTTGAGCTAGAATTTGAGACATGGAGGTATCTGAGAGCGGATGGAGTTCACTTGAATGAAGTCGGTATAGACTTGTGGGCATTAGGCCTACAAGACGGCATACAGAGAGCACTCCGGGTGTGGAGGGGCACCCATGATTAAGGTGTTATTCCTGGGTGCTGTGGCGGGCGTTGGTCTGTGCAAAAGAAGGAAAATGACTAAAGTAAGAGTTGGTTTGGGAGAAAAAGTTGATATGGGTCCTTATGGTGGTTCCCGGTTAACGGAGGTTAGCCGGGAAGTGATAATGGGGCACTGCGGTCATTGGTTAGTCTCTGTGCCAGCTTGTCGGCTTGAGGCCTATGGTATATATTTGATGGGGCCGCAGTGCAAGTGTGTTATGGACATGTTTTGATTATTAAGAGATTGCGCAGACCAACGCTTGAGATATTCAGTTGCAGTTAATGTTAATATGTTTATATTTCTAATTAAAAGATTTATTTGTTTAAATAAAGTAGGCTGCTAAGGCCTTTTATTACTCCAATCTTGGTGTGGTCTTAGTTATTGGGGTAATGGGTAAAAGATGGGGGTAAAAGGGTATGTTAAGCATATCTGTTATCCAACAGTCAAGGAGAGCCCGGAACAGCAGCATGCAATGCCTAGGTGCAGGGCGTGCATGACTTTGGGAGCAGTAGGGTTAACCAAGCTGGTAGGAGGGGTTGGAGTTAGCCGAGGGGGAGGTATTAAGGTAAGCCTTAAATTGGTAATCCCGCCCTGGGGGAGTAACAGTAGAGTGGAGGAAAGTTCCCGCCCACCCTCCCCTTTTATCGGTGAAGGGAATTTGCGTTTGGAGGATTGTGTTTTTATTCTCTTACAGGTGGAGGACGAGGAGAGATCCTGGTAGAGCGGGCGTTGGTCTGTGCAAAAGAAGGAAAATGACTAAAGTAAGAGTTGGTTTGGGAGAAAAAGTTGATATGGGTCCTTATGGTGGTTCCCGGTTAACGGAGGTTAGCCGGGAAGTGATAATGGGGCACTGCGGTCATTGGTTAGTCTCTGTGCCAGCTTGTCGGCTTGAGGCCTATGGTATATATTTGATGGGGCCGCAGTGCAAGTGTGTTATGGACATGTTTTGATTATTAAGAGATTGCGCAGACCAACGCTTGAGATATTCAGTTGCAGTTAATGTTAATATGTTTATATTTCTAATTAAAAGATTTATTTGTTTAAATAAAGTAGGCTGCTAAGGCCTTTTATTACTCCAATCTTGGTGTGGTCTTAGTTATTGGGGTAATGGGTAAAAGATGGGGGTAAAAGGGTATGTTAAGCATATCTGTTATCCAACAGTCATGAATTTAACTCTCCCCCTGCTGGCTGGAGGAAAACGGTGCAGCAATGCATAACATTTCAGTAGAGGGAGAGAAGAATAAAAAGGAATGTCTTCTTCTCCATATTGCTGTAGCCCAGCACCTGGCTCCATTATTATAGGTAGTGGGTTGGTACAGTAGACAAATCTTTGGTCTTGGGGTTGAGGAGACTAAAGGTAATGCCACCCCATTAGAAAGGCAGTATTTCAAAGCCAGTCGGCACAGTGTCCACTTTGATTGGAATCTGTGTTCTCCTCTGCTCTGACCCACATGAAGGATACAACAATGTAGGGCCCAATGCTGTCCCATCAGGCATGATCTCTCTGAGCATTGAAGGGTGAGAAGAGTTGAAATATATACTGTATCGAATATAAATATATATGTCCTGTATGTCCAAGAGTGCAGGGGATGATGAGAGCCCAGAGGATTGTGAGGAACAGAGTTAAAGGGGCCCATGGCCACCTTCAAGGAAAGAGAGTAAAGGGACAATAATAGTTCATAGTCTGGACACACATTAAGGTGTTCAGAAACTGAGTGCAACTAGACTTCAGAGTCTTTGTTCTGGTGTTTTTTGGATGAATTCATTCACAGTGCCTGTAGCTACAGAGGTCAATGATGACTTGCTTTAAAGCAGTGTTTCTCAACCTTTTTTCAGTCAAGGCACCCTCCAAAATTATGGACAGCCTTGAGGTGCCCTATTCTAAAATGTAAAATGATTCTAGTTTTACACAATGCAGCAACATCAGTATACGTAGTACACCCTACGTTAGAGGTGATTTATTCTTCCAAAGAAAATTTTTTTTGCAAATTGGTACTGACTAGTATTCCAATGTTTTTCTACCCCCTCAGTTTTTCTCCATCACTTAGCTAATGAGACCCCAAAGCTGATGGAAATGAAAAATAGGCATAGCATATCCCTCTATAGTGCGTACTAGCCCCAATCCAAAGCATCTTGTGTTAGGTCTGTCTCCTCTCTCTGCTATCTACATTATTCACTTCTGCAGGTTATCCAGACACCACCGAATCTCAAGAGATGGTCCCGCCTCCCCCCCTCCAACATACCGAAGTTGATTGCCAGTCTCAACTGTGCATGTTTCCTTATGAGACTGTTTAGAGGTGGGTGTGTTCAATCCCTCCACTCAGGTCTCAGATTACAATCAGCTATCCTGTATGTGCTGAGCAGTGTGTGACATCAGATCCCCGTCCCCTGCTTGCTGAAGCTGAGAAATAGCCTTTGATCTGTGTGTTTTACATGACTGTAGAGGAGATAGGGCTGAAGATAAATAGATACAACTTATATAGGGGGATTTATTTAATCTCTGTGTATCATCTGAGGCCAGTTACTGGGTATATGTGTAGCACTACCCCCATAGGGGCTGCAAGTGAAAGGGTTCCCCACTGCTGCACAGTCAGTCACTCAGCATTTCCTTCTTTCATCCGGACACAGAAATCAGTCTTTGTCTTATTTTTGTAGTTTTATTAGAGGGAATGATAACTTGTATAGGGTAAGGGATTATGGGATGCCCAGTGTGACAACAAATCAGCTTTAGGGACACTTCCTCCCTATTTACAGACTTCTCTTCTTCCTTCTACCTGCACAACCTTTGTTCCTCTTTGAACAGCTTCTGCTGGTTCACAAACTTTTTGTCAGTTCAGTAACAGGCCATTACAGGCAGGAACTCTCAGTCCTTTAAAAAGTAGCACATATGGAGTCAAACAGTATATCACATCTCCTTCTGCTTCCCTGTGGCCACTTATCCCAGTTTCACTGCTTGAAGAAAATGCTATCCCACCTGGCTACCACCAGCCACACCTGGCTGCTTCTCTCTTCCCAGTCCTTATGATCTACTCACTGTCTCTCCTTGCTCTCTCTGCTGCCTCCGGCTTGAATCCCTCTAATCCCTCCAACTGCCTCCTATGGTGGGAGCCTTCCAGGCCAGCCTCCTGAACTCCAGCCTGAGGTAGACCCCGACCCCCCCTCCCAGTAAGGGGTCCCTCAGGGGCCACGACAGCCTCCGTCAGCACTGCTTCTCTATGTTCCACCCGATTCCCCTGCTGGCATGGTTCATGTCTATTTAAGGGCTTATTTGGCTCCCTGCCAGGCCCCCAACCTGGGCATTGGCCAAAGGCCCCCAAATATTGAAGGCAACCCCATCTAACCTCCACCCACTATTTTCTAGAGCGTTCTCCAACATCTAGAAATGAGGGGAGGGGCACCAGAGAGCTGCCAGGATGAGTCATCCAGCCCTGGCCTCTAATAACCCTGACCCAGATTCAATGACTCAGTTTTATCCCAGAGCCAGACTATATTTTACCTGTACTACACTTCTAGTAGCACACACTAGAGGGTGCTACAAATATAAAGGTCTTTAGAGATATGTAAATACTTTAATGTCCATGGTGAGGGAACGGGTGCACTTTAACCACTTGACGACCGCCTCACGCCGATGTACGTCGGCAAAGTGGCACGGACAGGCAAAATCACGTACAGTGTACGTGATTTGCCTTCCGCGGGTGGGGGGTCTGATCGGACCCCCCCCCCGGTGCCCGAGGCGGTCGTCCTTTGTGCCCCGGCGATCGGTGGTGAGGGGGAGACCATCCGTTCGTGGCCCCCCCCTCGCGATCGCCGCCGGCCAATCGAATCATTCCTTTGCTGCTGTATGCTAAACAGCAGCAAAGGAAATGATGTCATCTCTCCTCAGCTCGGTATTTTCCGTTCCGGCCCGAGGAGAGAAGACATGTGAGTGAGTGCACCAACACACACACACACAGTAGAACATGCCAGGCACACAAAACACCCCGATCCCCCCCCCCCCGATCGCCCCCCGATCCCCCCCCAATCACCCCCCCCCCCCCCCCTGTCACAAACTGACACCAGCAGTTTTTTTTTTTTTTTTCTGATTACTGCATTGGTGTCAGTTTGTGACAGTTAGTGTTGGGACAGTGAGTATTACCCCCCTTTAGGTCTAGGGTACCCCCCTAACCCCCCCTAATAAAGTTTTAACCCCTTGATCACCCCCTGTCACCAGTGTCACTAAGCGATCATTTTTCTGATCGCTGTATTAGTGTCGCTGGTGACGCTAGTTAGGGACATAAATATTTAGGTTCGCCGTCAGCGTTTTATAGCGTCAGGGACCCCCATATACTACCGAATAAATGTTTTAACCCCTTGATTGCCCCCTAGTTAACCCTTTCACCACTGATCACCGTATAACCGTTACGGTTGACGCTGGTTAGTTTGTTTATTTTTTATAGTGTCAGGGCACCCGCCGTTTATTACCGAATAAAGGTTTAGCCCCCTGATCGCCCGGCGGTGATATGCGTCGCCCCAGGCAGCGTCAGATTAGCGCCAGTACCGCTAACACCCACGCACGCAGCATACACCTCCCTTAGTGGTATAGTATCTGAACGCATCAATATCTGATCCGATCAGATCTATACTAGCGTCCCCAGCAGTTTAGGGTTCCCAAAAACGCAGTGTTAGCGGGATCAGCCCAGATACCTGCTAGCACCTGCGTTTTGCCCCTCCGCCCGGCCCAGCCCAGCCCACCCAAGTGCAGTATCGATCGATCACTGTCACTTACAAAAGACTAAACGCATAACTGCAGCGTTCGCAGAGTCAGGCCTGATCCCTGCGATCGCTAACAGTTTTTTTGGTAGTATTTTGGTGAACTGGCAAGCACCAGCCCCAGGCAGGGTCAGGTTAGCGCCAGTACCGCTAACACCCACGCACGCAGCATACGCCTCCCTTAGTGGTATAGTATCTGATCGGATCAATATCTGATCCGATCAGATCTATACTAGTGTCCCCAGCAGTTTAGGGTTCCCAAAAACGCAGTGTTAGCGGAATCAGCCCAGATACCTGCTAGCACGTGCGTTTTGCCCCTCCGCCCGGCCCAGCCCACCCAAGTGCAGTATCGATCGATCACTGACACTTACAAAACACTAAATGCATAACTGCAGCGTTCACAGAGTCAGGCCTGATCCCTGCGATCGCTAACAGTTTTTTTGGTAGTATTTTGGTGAACTGGCAAGCACCAGCCCCAGGCAGCGTCAGGTTAGCGCCAGTACCGCTAACACCCACGCACGCACTGTACACCACCCTTAGTGGTATAGTATCTGAACGGATCAATATCTGATCCGATCAGATCTATACTAGCATCCCCAGCAGTTTAGGGTTCTCACAAACGCAGTGTTAGTGAGATCAGCCCAGATACCTGCTAGCACCTGCGTTTTGCCCCTCCGCCCGGCCCAGCCCAGCCCACCCAAGTGCAGTATCGATCGATCACTGTCACTTACAAAAGACTAAAACGCATAACTGCAGCGTTCGCAGAGTCAGGCCTGATCCCTGCGATCGCTAACAGATTTTTTGGTAGCGTTTTGGTGAACTGGCAAGCGCCAGCGGCCTAGTACACCCCGGTCGTAGTCAAACCAGCACTGCAGTAACACTTGGTGACGTGGCGAGTCCCATAAGTGCAGTTCAAGCTGGTGAGGTGGCAAGCACAAGTAGTGTCCCGCTGCCACCAAAAAGACAAACACAGGCCCGTCGTGCCCATAGTGCCCTTCCTACTGCATTCGCCAATCCTAATTGGGAACCCACCGCTTCTGCAGCGCCCGTACTTCCCCCATTCACATCCCCAACCAAATGCAGTCGGCTGCATGAGAGGCATTTTCTTTATGTCCTCCCGAGTACCCCTACCCAGCGAACCCCCCAAAAAAGATATTGTGTCTGCAGCAAGCGCGGATATAGGCGTGACACCCGCTATTATTGTCCCTCCTGTCCTGACAATCCTGGTCTTTGCATTGGTGAATGTTTTGAACGCTACCATACACTAGTTGAGTATTAGCGTAGGGTACAGCATTGCACAGACTAGGCACACTTTCACAGGGTCTCCCAAGATGCCATCGCATTTTGAGAGACCCGAACCTGGAACCGGTTACAGTTATAAAAGTTAGTTACAAAAAAAGTGTAAAAAAAAAATATATATATATATATATATATAAAATAAAAAAAAATAGTTGTCGTTTTATTGTTCTCTCTCTCTCTATTCTCTCTATTGTTCTGCTCTTTTTTACTGTATTCTATTCTGCAATGTTTTATTGTTATTATGCTTTATCATGTTTGCTTTTCAGGTATGCAATTTTTTATACTTTACCGTTTACTGTGCTTTATTGTTAACCATTTTTTTGTCTTCAGGTACGCCATTCACAACTTTGAGTGGTTATACCAGAATGATGCCTGCAGGTTTAGGTATCATCTTGGTATCATTCTTTTCAGCCAGCGGTCGGCTTTCATGTAAAAGCAATCCTAGCGGCTAATTAGCCTCTAGACTGCTTTTACAAGCCGTGGGAGGGAATGCCCCCCCCCCACCGTCTTCCGTGTTTTTCTCTGGCTCTCCTGTCTCAACAGGGAACCTGAAAATGCAGCCGGTGATTCAGCCAGCTGACCATAGAGCTGATCAGAGACCAGAGTGGCTCCAAACATCTCTATGGCCTAAGAAACCGGAAGCTACGAGCATTTTATGACTTAGATTTCGCTGGATATAAATAGCGCCATTGGGAAATTGGGGAAGCATTTTATCACACCGATCTTGGTGTGGTCAGATGCTTTGAGGGCAGAGGAGAGATCTAGGGTCTAATAGACCCCAATTTTTTCAAAAAAGAGTACCTGTCACTACCTATTGCTATCATAGGGGATATTTACATTCCCCGAGATAACAATAAAAATGATTAAAAAAAAAATAAAAATGAAAGGAACAGTTTAAAAATAAGATAAAAAAGCAAAAAAATAATAAAGAAAAAAAAAAAAAAAAAAAAAAGCACCCCTGTCGCCCCCTGCTCTCGCACTAAGGCGAACGCAAGCGGCGGTCTGTCGTCAAACGTAAACAGCAATTGCACCATGCATGTGAGGTATCACCGCGAAGGTTAGATCGAGTGCAGTAATTTTAGCAGTAGACCTCCTCTGTAAATCTAAAGTGGTAACCTGTAAAGGCTTTTAAAGGCTTTTAAAAATGTATTTATTTTGTTGCCACTGCACGTTTGTGCGCAATTGTAAAGCATGTCATGTTTGGTATCCATGTACTCGGCCTAAGATCATCTTTTTTATTTCATCAAACATTTGGGCAATATAGTGTGTTTTAGTGCATTAAAATTTAAAAAAGTGTGTTTTTTCCCCAAAAAATGCGTTTGAAAAATCGCTGCGCAAATACTGTGTGAAAAAAAAAAATGAAACACCCACCATTTTAATCTGTAGGGCATTTGCTTTAAAAAAATATATAATGTTTGGGGGTTCAAAGTAATTTTCTTGCAAAAAAAAAAAACTTTTTCATGTAAACAATAATGCCGCGTACACACGGTCGGACTTTTCACCTGCAAAAGTCCGACGGACGAGTCCGACCGTGTGTGGTCTCCATCGGACTTCCGACGGACCGTTTCGGTCGGATTTTTGCGGAAATCCGACGTACTTTAGATTTGAAGCCTGCTTCAAATCTTTACATCGTACCTCCGCCGGACTCAGTTCCTGACGGAAAGCCCGTTCGTCTGTATGCTAGTCCGAAGGACCAGATACGACGGAGGAGCAGGTTACTGCATCTCGCGCTCGCTGCAATAGGAAAAACAAATCTTCCTATTGCGGCGAGCGCGGGGCATACCAGGCCCTTAGGTCTGGTATGGATTATAAAGGGGAACCCCTACGCCGAAAAAACGGCGTGGGGTCCCCCTAAAATCCATACCAGACCCCGATCCGAGCACGCAGCCTGGCCGGTCAGGAAAGGGGGTGGGGACGAGCGAGCGCCCCCCCCCCTCCTCCTGAACCGTACCAGGCCGCATGCCCTCAACATGGGGGGGTGGGTGCTTTGGGGGAGGGGGGCGCCCTGCGCCCCCCCCCCAAAGCACCTTGTCCCCATGTTGATGAGGACAAGGGCCTCTTCCCGACAACCCTGGCCGTTGGTTGTCGGGGTCTGCGGGCGGGGGCTTATCGGAATCTGGGAGCCCCCTTTAATAAGGGGGCCCCCAGATCCCGGCCCCCCACCCTATGTAAATGAGTATGGGGTACATGGTACCCCTACCCATTTACCTAGGTAAAAAGTGTCAGTAATAAAACACAACACAGGTTTTTAAAATAATTTATTAAACAGCTCCGGGGGGGGGGGGTCTTCTTCCGTCTTCGGGGGTCCCTCCGGTTCATCTTCTCCCGGCGTCCGGTTGGTTCTTCTCCGCTCTCCGGCCTCTTCTCCCGGTGTCCCAGGTCTTCGGCCGGCCCCTCCGCTTTCTTCAGGTAGCTCTATTGCCAGCAGAGGTCCGGACTTCTGGGCTTCTTGGCTTCTTGTGTTCTCTTCTCTTCTCTTCTCTTCCCCCAGATGTTGACACGACGCTCTCTCCGGCTGGACTGGTCTCTGAGGGCTGCGTTGTGACTTATATAGGCGGAGACCCCGCCCCCATATGATGTCACAGTCCCTGGGCATGCTGGGACTGTGACGTTTTAGGGGGCGTGGTCGCCGCCTATATAAGTCACAACGCAGCCCTCAGAGACCAGTCCAGCCGGAGAGAGCGTCGTGTCAACATCTGGGGGAAGAGAAGAGAAGAGAAGAGAACACAAGAAGCCAAGAAGCCCAGAAGTCCGGACCTCCGCTGGCAATAGAGCTACCTGAAGAAAGCGGAGGGGCCGGCCGAAGACCTGGGACACCGGGAGAAGAGGCCGGAGAGCGGAGAAGAACCAACCGGACGCCGGGAGAAGATGAACCGGAGGGACCCCCGAAGACGGAAGAAGACCCCCCCCCCGGAGCTGTTTAATAAATTATTTTAAAAACCTGTGTTGTGTTTTATTACTGACACTTTTTACCTAGGTAAATGGGTAGGGGTACCATGTACCCCATACTCATTTACATAGGGTGGGGGGCCGGGATCTGGGGGCCCCCTTATTAAAGGGGGCTCCCAGATTCCGATAAGCCCCCGCCCGCAGACCCCGACAACCAACGGCCAGGGTTGTCGGGAAGAGGCCCTTGTCCTCATCAACATGGGGACAAGGTGCTTTGGGGGGGGGGGCGCAGGGCGCCCCCCTCCCCCAAAGCACCCACCCCCCCATGTTGAGGGCATGCGGCCTGGTACGGTTCAGGAGGAGGGGGGGGGGGCGCTCGCTCGTCCCCACCCCCCTTCCTGACCGGCCAGGCTGCGTGCTCGGATCGGGGTCTGGTATGGATTTTAGGGGGACCCCACGCCGTTTTTTCGGCGTAGGGGTTCCCCTTTATAATCCATACCAGACCTAAGGGCCTGCAACGGGGCTCGCAAGGTTTCAATCTCGCCAAAAAAAGCGGCGAGATTGAATTCCTTTTCTAGTCCCGTCGTACCAAAGTCACGTTCAAAATGAACGGACTTGTCCGTGTGTGGGAAAGTCCGTTCGTTCTGAAAGTCCGGCGGAAGTCCGTCGGGAAGACCGGATTCCGGAAAGTCCGGCCGTGTGTAGCCAAGTCCGGCCGTTCAGAAAGTCCGGCGGTAGTCCGCCGGAAGTCTGGCGGCAAGTACGTCGGACCTAGCTTTCTAGAAAGTCCGACCGTGTGTACGCGGCATAAGTGTCAGAAAGGGCTTTGTCTTCAAGTGGTTAGAAGAGTGGGTGATGTGTGACATAAGCTTCTAAATGTTGTGCATAAAATGCCAGGACAGTTCAAAACCCCCCCAAATGACCCCATTTTGGAAAGTAGACACCCCAAGCTATTTGCTGAGAGGCATGTCGAGTCCATGGAATATTTTATATTGCGACACAAGTTGCGGGAAAGAGACAATTGTTTTTTTTTTTTTGCACAAAATTGTCACTAAATGATATATTGCTCAAACATGCTATGGGAATATGTGAAATTATACCCCAAAATACATTCTGCTGCTTCTCCTGAGTACGGGGATACCACATGTGTGAGACTTTTTGGGAGCCTAGCCGCGTACGGAACCCCGAAAACCAAGCACCGCCTTCAGGCGTCTAAGGGCGTGAATTTTTGATTTCTCTCTTGACTGCTTATCACAGTTTCGGAGACCATGGAATGCCCAGGTGGCACAAACCCCCCCCAAATGACCCCATTTTGGAAAGTAGACACCCCAAGCTATTTGCTGAGAGGTATAGTGAGTATTTTGCAGACCTCACTTTTTGTCACAAAGTTTTGAAAATTGAAAAAAGAAAAAAAAAAAAAGTTTTTTTCTTGTCTTTCTTCATTTTCAAAAACAAATGAGAGCTGCAAAATACTCACCATGCCTCTCAGCAAATAGCTTGGGGTGTCTACTTTCCAAAATGGGGTCATTTGGGGGGGTTTTGTGCCACCTGGGCATTCCATGGCCTCCGAAACTGTGATAGGCAGTGAAGAGTGAAATCAAAAATTTTCACCCTTAGAAATCCTGAAGGCGGTGATTGGTTTTCGGGGTCCCGTACACGGCTAGGCTCCCAAAAAGCCCCACACATGTGGTATCCCCGTACTCAGGAGAAGTAGCTAAATGTATTTTGGGGTGCAATTCCACATATGCCCATGGCCTGTGTGAGCAATATATCATTTAGTGACAACTTTGTGCAAAAAAAAAAATAAAAAATGTGTCACTTTCCCGCAACTTGTGTCAAAATATAAAATATTCCATGGACTCAATATGCCTCTCTGGAAATAGCTTGGGGTGTCTACTTTCCAAAATGGGGTCATTTGGGGGGGTTTTGTGCCACCTGGGCATTCCATGGCCTCCGAAACTGTGATAGGCAGTAAAGAGTGAAATCATAAATTTACGCCCTTAGAAATCCTGAAGGCGGTGATTGGATTTCGGGGCCCCGTACGCGGCTAGGCTCCCAAAAAGTCCCACACATGTGGTATCCCCATATTCAGGAGAAGCAGCAGAATGTATTTTGGGGTGCAATTCCACATAGGCCCATGGCCTGTGTGAGCAATATATCATTTAGTGACAACTTTTTGTAAATATTTTTTTTTTTTTTTTTTGTCATTATTCAATCACTTGGGACAAAAAAAATAAATATTCAATGGGTTCAACATGCCTCTCAGCAATTTCCTTGGGGTGTCTACTTTCCACAATGGGGTCATTTGGGGGGGTTTTGTACTGCCCTGCCATTTTAGCACCTCAAGAAATGACATAGGCAGTCATAAACTAAAAGCTGTGTAAATTCCAGAAAATGTACCCTAGTTTGTAGACGCTATAACTTTTGCGCAAACCAATAAATATACGCTTATTGACATTTTTTTTACCAAAAACATGTGGCCGAATACATTTTGGCCTAAATGTATGACTAAAATTGAGTTTATTGGATTTTTTTTATAACAAAAAGTAGAAAATATCATTTTTTTTCAAAATTTTCGGTCTTTTTCCATTTATAGCGCAAAAAATAAAAACCGCAGAGGTGATCAAATACCATCAAAAGAAAGCTCTATTTGTGGGAAGAAAAGGACGCAAATTTCGTTTGGGTACAGCATTGCATGACTGCGCAATTGGCAGTTAAAGCGACGCAGTGCCAAATTGGAAAAAGACCTCTGGTCCTTAGGCAGCATAATGGTCCGGGGCTCAAGTGGTTAAGGATGAATAGACATAAAGTTCTAGATTTTTAATAGAGAATTTCCAGTTAAGTGCCCTCCCTGCAAACATCTTATGACTGGACCGCATTGTGAACAATGTTAGAAGTCCTCAGGATTGGGGAATTGAATATTTCTTCAAAATTAGAATTCTAAAATATACACTATATTAACAAAAGTATTGGGACGCCTGCCTTTACATGCATATGAACTTTAATGGCATCCCAGTGTTAGTCTGTTGGGTTCAATATTAAGTTGGTCAACCCTTTGCGACTATAACAGCTTCAACTCTTCTGGGAAGGCTGTCCGCAAGGTTTAGGAGTGTGTCTATGGGAATGTTTAACCATTCTTCCAGAAGAGCATTTGTGAGGTCAGGAACTTATGTGCATGAGAAGGCCTTGTCGGGTTTAGGTCAGAACTCTCAAGTTCCTCCTCCCCAAACTCACTCATCCATGCCTTTATGGACCTTGCTTTGCGCACTGGTCCAAATCATTTGGTGGAGGGGGGATTATGATGTGGGGTTGTTATTCAGGGGTTGGGCTTGGACCCTTATTTCCACTGAAAGGAACTCTTAAGGCATCGGCATACCAAGGCATTTTAGACAATTTCATGCTCCCAACTTTGTGGGAATAGTTTGGGGATGGCCCCTTCCTGTTCCAACATGACTGCGCACCAGTACACAAAGCAAGATCCATAAAGACATGAATGAGCGAGTTTCGGGTGGAGGAACTTGACTGGACTGGCCTGCAACCCGATAGTACACTTTAGGGATGAATTAGAGCGGAGACTGTGAGCCAGGCCTTCTCGTCCACATCAGAGCCTGACCTCACAAATGCGCTTCTGGAAGAATGGTCAAACATTCCCATAGACACACTCCTAAACCTTGTGGACAGCCTTCCCAGAAGAGTTAAAACTGTTGTATCTGCAAAGGGTGGGCCAACTCAATGTAGCACCCTGGTGTTTAGGCAGGGTTGCTATTAAATGTATCTGCCTAAGGACTAAGACTGGGATGCCATTAAATTCATGTGTGTGTGAAGGCAGGCGTCCCAATACTTTTGGAAATACTTTTGGAAATATAGTGTATTTTGATGAAATCCTGCTCACATAGACAGTAGCCATGCTGAGCTTTAAGCTTTGAGCCCCCCACTGTATTCCATCCACAAAGTTTCTGTTTTAATGTCCTTTCCACTCTAAACTTCACAATTCTACTTCTGGTTTGATTTCCTCAGCTGTGATGATAAATTGCCAATTTGGAATTTATATAGAAGTGACATAAAATATAGCAGGAAGTGCTGAAAAATTGGCAATAACATCTGTCACCGGAGAGACGATGGTACCCCGCTCACCGCTAAATCCTTCAGACTTCCTAAAGGGGAACTCTGGAGCAAAAAATAACTATTCGGAGAAAGTAGGATTGTATATAATAGGACTGCAGAACAATTCGGGCATACACAAGCAGAATCAGAGCTAATCAAAGGGAACCCGTCACATAAAATATACAGGCTGCCATTGCTGAACTCTCTTGAGAGTGACTTCCCTGTATGTTTGTTTCAGGCGTGTGACTCGGAAGAACTGAAGGTAACCGCTTGCCGACCAGCTGCCGTCGTTTTACTGCGGCAGGTCGGCACGATCCCACGAACCATCGTAGCTATACGTCGGCTCGCGGGATCAGGATAGCAGGCGCACGCGCGTGTGCCCGCTGCGCAGCAGGGGGATGCTCGTGGCCGACGGTCGCGATGACCGCCGGCCCTCGAGCGATCGCGAGCACGAGGGACAGAACAGGAACGAGTGTGTGAAAACATACAAATCCCTGTTCTGTTCTAAGAGGAGTGACAGATCGTGTGTTCCTATTAGCTAGAAACCACGATTCGTCACTTCCTCTAGGTCAGTCCCCTCCCCCTTCAGTTAGAATCACTCCCTAGGGAACATTTAACCCCCCCTAGTGTTAACCCCTTCCCTGCCAGTGACATTTTTACAGTAATCAATGCATTTTTATAGCACCGATCGCTGTATAAATGACAATGGTGCCAAAAATGTGTCAAAAGTGTCCGATGTGTCCGCCATAATGTTGCAGTCCCGATAAAAATCGCAGATCGCCGCCATTACTAGTAAAAAAAAAAATAATAATAATAAAAATGCTATAAAACTATCCCCTATTTTGTAGACGCTATAACTTTTGTGCAAACCAATCAATATACGCTTTTTGCGATTTTTTTTACCAAAAATATGTAGAAGAATACACATATCGGCCTAAACTGAGGAAAAATTTTTTTTTTATGTATTTTTGGGGGATATATATTATAGCAAAAAGTAAAAAATAATGCGTTTTTTTTTTTCAAAATCGTTGCTCTTCTTTGTTGATATCGCAAAAAATAAAAACCGCAGAGGTGATCAAATACCACCAAAAGAAAGCTCTATTTGTGGGAAAAAAAGGACGTCAATTTTGTTTGGGTGCAGCGTCGCACCACCGCGCAATTGTCAGTTAAAGCGATGCAGTACCGAATCGCAAAAAGTGCTCTGGTCAGGAAGGGGGTAAAATCTTCCGGGGCTGAAGCGGTTAAGGTGGCTGTAAACCTCAGACATGAAATATAAACAAAACATATCCCTCTATAGAGTGTACTTGTCTCAATCCAGAGTACTAAGTGTCATTTCTGTCTTCTGATTTGTTTCTCTGCTATCAGCACGAGTCACTTCTGACAAGTTTTCCTGACACCAAGAGAAAATAGGTGACAGGGGAGGGATCTCCAGCTGATTGACAGCTTCAGCTCTGTTGTGTGCTGTGTGGAGGGGGGTGCGTCCCTTCCCTCCAATCAGCTTCCCTCCCTGAGCCCTGCAGAGTATAACTTCTGCTCCCCACCCCCTGCTTTCTGAAAGCTAAGAAAAGCTGTATAAACTCTGCACTTTAAATGGATGTAGAGAATACTGCAGATAAACAGATAAGATAGGAGGATTTGTTTCAGCTCTGTGTATCATCTGAGGCCAGTCACTTCACTGGGTATATGTAAAGGCCTTTAGAGATATGTAAATACTTTAATGTCCATGGTGATTGAACGGGATGAATAGACATAAGGCCAGTCACTTCCCTGGGTGTATGTAAGGGTTTACTACCAAAAAAAACAAGTCAATCTGTTGCACTTAAAAATATACAGTGAGCAAAGAGCAGCTGATACTATATTGCTGGACACAATAACAAAACATAAAATAGAAAGGTGTAGCGCTTAAAATAATATATAAACATTAAAGTCCATCAACAATAAAAAAGATGAGAAGACGATCGATCGATTCAGAGGTCTTCATCCAGAACCGGATAAAGTGGATAGAACAGCCACTACCAGCACCCAAAACTACTGACCCTTACCGTCAGTGTGTAGGGTACACACAATATGGTATTGGTTAATGGCCCAAACGATCACTCTGCACCGATCGATCCACTCCACCGATACGTTAGACTAATCCTCTCCCAATAGCCAAAGGAACCCAAGAGCCGCTTCAACGGATAGTTCCAGCATCCAGGTCAATATGCAGGGGACCCTGATGACGCATTCTTATGTCGAAACGTCGGGTGGAGCTAAAGACGTGGGACGCTGACCAGAGACACGGCGGCCATTTTGTCGGTTGGAAACACCGCTTCCTTTCCATATGCTTGGCGGTCCTTTTAAATATGTGAGTGCCCCAGCTTTTCTATACAATAAATTTGTTACCTGGATGTCTGCGCAATGTGCGTTTTTATTTTTTGGATATTGATGTGGATGCTGGAGCGGTAAGGGTCAGAAGTTTTGGGTGCTGGTGGTGGCTGTTCTATCTGCTTTATCCGGTTCTGGGTGAAGACCTCTGTCTCGATCGTCTTCTCAATTTTTTTTTTATTACTGATGGACTTTAATGCTTATATATTATTTTAAGCGCTACACCAGTGTTTCTCAACTCCAGTCCTCAAGGCGCACCAACAGGTCATGTTTTCAGGATTTCCACTATTTTGCACAGGTGATTTGATCAGTTTTCACTGCCTTAGTAATTACCACAGCAGTTTCATCTGAGGGAAATCCTGAAAACGTGACCTGTTGGTGCGCCTTGAGGACTGGAGTTGAGAAACCCTGCACTACACCTTTCCATTTTAAGAGTTTACTACCACTTTAATGGAAATATACAGTACATTCTTTTTTAAGTATTATTATATTGCAGCTTATAGTCCCTAGATGTGGTGGCTGCATTCGTTTTCTATTTTCAGGTATATTTTCTACAATTCATGGTCAATGTTATCTCCCCTCCCATCTTCTGTGAACTACAAAACAACTGAGAAAGGGGAAAGTCAGAGGCGTTCTGTAGTCCTAGAACATTTCTGTGCTGGGATGACACCGCTGCTCCTCCATAAAGTACAATGAGTGTGAGTTGTCACCCTAGGATGGGAAGTGCGTTGTTGTCACGATCATCAAGTGAAAATAAAGGAGAAATCCTGAAAAAAAAGCAAAAAACAAATGCACTCACCACATCTGAGAACTGATAGCTGCAATATATTACTTTTTTTCTGGGGATGACATGCTTTAGGTATATTTTTTGTATATGGAAATGGGGTCACCCTAAAACATATAGGGGTCTATATATGAAAAATTCACTGGATGAATGTCACTAGCATTTACCCAGGTGTAACAAATTACATAATATTGTCAAAAGTATTGGGACTCCTGCCTTCACACGCACATGAACTTTAATGGCGTTAAGCCTCGTACACATGGTACGATTGTTGGCAGGGGATTGTCTATTGACAGATTGTTGTCCTAAAATCTTACCGTTAGTAGGCTCCTTTTGACAATTGTTGTCCACTTTTCGGCCAACGAATGTTGGATGACAGGCTAGTAAATTTTCGGCGGACAACGGCTCCACGTCTGATTTTCTGATGGTCAGTCCACAAATCCGTCACACAAAAGTCGAGAGTACAAACTCTCATGCTCGGAATCGATGCTCACCAAACAGGAAATTAGCAGAAGGGCCCCAAAGGGTGGCGCTCAAGAGCTGAAATTCCTCGTTGTATGTCACTACGTTCGTGTTTGTGGCATGACAATTGTGTAACGTTAGTATGCAAGACAAGATCCTGGCACACGCCCTTTTGACAAAAATTTGCTCGGTTGGCCAACAATCGTACCGTGTGTTAAGAGGCTTTAGTCCGTAGGGTTCAATATTGAGTTGGCCCACTCTTTGCAGCTATAACAGCTTCAACTCTTCTGGGAAGGCTGTCCACAAGGTTGAGGAGTGTGTCTATGGGAATGTTTGATCATTCTTCCAGAAGTGCATTTGTGAGGCACTGATGTTGGATGAGAAGGCCTCGCAATTTCTGCTCTAATTCATCCCAAAGGTGTTCTATCGGGTTGAGACCAGGACTCTGTGCAGGACAGTCAAGTTCCTCCACCCCAAACTCGCTCATCCATGTCTTTATGTCTAGCTTTGTCCACTGGTGCGCAGTCATGTTGGAACAGGAAGGGGCCATCCCCAAACTGTTCCTACAAAGTTGGGAGCATGAAATCGTCCAAAATGTCTTGGTATGCTGACGGCTTAAGAGTTCCCCTTACTGGAACTAAGGGGCCCATCCCCCAAAAAACAACCCCAAACCATAATCCCCCTCCACCAAATGATTTGGACCAGTGCACAAAGCAAGGTCCATAAATACATGGATGAGTGAGTTTGGGGTTGAGGAACTTGACTGGCCTGACCTCAACCCGATAAAACACCTTTGAGATTAATTAGAGTGGAGACTGCGAGCCAGGCCTTCTCATCCAACATCAGTGCCTGACCTCACAAATGCACTTCTGGAAGAATGGTCAAACATTCCCATAGACACACTCCTAAAACTTGTGGACGGCCTTCCCAGAAGAGCTGAAGCTGTTATAGCTGTAAAGGGTGGGAAAACTCAGTACAGAACCCTACGGATTAAGACTGGGATGCCATTAAAGTTCATGTGTGTGTAAAAAGGCAGGTGTCCCAATACTTTTGAGAATATAGTGTATTTTGTCTCATTATTTCCTGTAACCATCAGCTCCATCTAGTGGACATAATGCGGTATTTTTTCAAATTGCTGCATTTCAGAACAAATACAGCATTATGGCCACTAGAGGGAGCTGACTGTCATAGTAAATAATCATATTGGACAATATATGGGGATAATTCTTTAAAGCGGGGCGAATGCTTGTGACATTCCTCCAGCAAATAATTTATACATAGATTTCATAATGTTTTGTGCAGTAACTTTGCTGTAAGATAAAGTCCGCCAAAATAGTCCACTAATCCTAACTTACTACATTAGCTGCAATCAGTTGCTTCAATTAACGCCATTGTAATGCGCTCTAATAACGTGCAAACGTTCCACCGGATTGGCTCTTATAATGCGATGCGGCAGAGGCTGGTTTGGCTCCGTTCCCTCCGTAGTGAGACTCAGCACTTCCAGCCTCGGAGGTGATCAATAAGCCCTCTTTAATGTTTTCAGCGGACCGTGAGGCTTCTGAAGACGTAAACTCCTTTATAAACTTGTTGAAAATATGAATAATTACCCACCGGATTTACTAGACCTCTTCAGTTTTAATTACTACGGCACCGATTGAATTAATAAAGGCGGAGAGAAAAAAAAATGTAGACAGGTTTTTTGGAAGTCAAAATATTTACAGAAGGAGAACATGGGGAATTCTAGTCCGACAGGAAATAACAGAACGAAGAACGTTGTGAAATGTTCTGATTGATACTTTTTTTTGTTTGTTTTATTCTTACAAGTTTAAAGCGGGGGGTCCACCTAAACCGCCAAAAAAAAAAAAATATTAAAAGCCAGCAGCTACAAATACTGCAGCTGCTGACTTTTAATACATGGCCACTTACCTGTCCCAGGGTCCAGCGATGTCGGCAGGCGACGCTGAGAACCCGCTCAGTTCTCGGCAGCTGCCGCCGCCATCCTGAATGAGGGAATCAGGAAGTGAAGCGTTGCGGCTACACTTCCCGGTTCCCTACTGCGCATGCGCATGCGTGAGTCGCGCTGCGCGTCCCAAGTGGTCCCCGCTCTCTCCTGGGAGCTGTGTGTTCCCAGGAGACAGCGCGGTGGGGACGGGAAGAAGCGTAGACTCCCATGGGAGTCTATGCCGGAAGTGGGTGCAAATACCTGTCTTAGACAGGTATCTGCACCCCCCTCCCCCTGAAAGGTGCCAAATGTGACACCGGAGGGGGGGAGGGTTCCGAAAAGCGGAAGTTCCGTTTTTGTGTGGAACTCCGCTTTAAGGTTTAGCGCGGGTGTATTTCTGCGTGTATTTTGCACATTGCGTGTACAACAGCCCATTCATTCCAATAGGCTGCCCTACAGTGCCTTGAAAAAGTATTCATACCCCTTACATTTTCCACATTTTGTCATGTTACAACCAAAAACGTAAATGTAGTTTATTGGGATTTCATGTAATGGACCAACACAAAGTGGCACATAATTGTGAAGTAGAAGGAAAATGATAAATGGGTTTCAAATTTTTTTTTTACAAATAAATGTGTGAAAAGTGTGGGGTACATTTGTATAGCGCCCCCCGGAGTCAATACTTTGTAGAACTTCCTTTCACTGCAATTACAGATGCAAGTCTTTTTGGGGATGTTTCTACCAGCTTTGCACATCTAGAGAGTGACATTTTTGCCCATTCTTCTTTGCAACATATCCCGTGACCACGTCCTGTAGCGACGAAACGACGTAGAGGAGGAGGAGCTACGTCCTGACGACACCGCTATTCGAGTACCCGGAAGTTATGGGCTGTTCTGGAGCCGGCCGACTTTCTCTTTATGCCTATATACAACTGCTGTTTGTAAGTGCATCTTTGGCTTTATTTTACTCAATAAATGTGAAGGTTTTACGCTATGTGGAGCAATTTATCTTTTTCACGCTGACACATTCAATCCATCCTGCTGCGGTCTGTGGAGAGGGTTCCTGTGGACCGGATGACATCTAGTGCCTGTCTCTGAGATCCCGGGCTGGGGTTACAGCCATCTGCCCAGTGAGGTCTCCTATAATTAAGGGACCAACGCTCTCTGGTAAGAGGCAGCAGTTTTGAAGGTGGAGGTTTCATCTACGCACCCCATTCACTGCAGCAAGAGTATTTTTTCACCTGTCACTTGGGGATATTTCTTTTTTGGTCCTTTTTTCTGGTTTTTCTGTTGATTTTCTTTTTTTGCTATACACAGTATATGGACTTTAATCAATCACTGTTCATTGTGCACAGATTATATGGACATTATCTGCGCTTTCTAAGATTTGTTTTATAATATTGATTATCACCAATTCATTTTGCACATTGATTATTGCTTATGTTTTGCTTATATTTTGATTTATATTCCTCTATGAGGTTTTAAGGCATTTATCTGTTGCCTTTATCACATCATTAGCGCAACTTTTTTACTATATATCTCAAGATCTGTCAGATTGGATGGAGAGCGTCTGTGAACAGCAATTTTCAAGTCTTGCCACAGATTCTCAATTGGATTTAGGTCTGGACTTTGACTTGGCCATTCTAACACATGAATATGCTTTGATCTAAACCAATCCATTGTAGCTCTGGCTGTATGTTTAGGGTTGTTGTCCTGCTGGAAGGTGAACCTCCGCCCCAGTCTCAAGTCTTTTGCACCCTTCTGGCCCGTACACACGATCGGACATTCCGACAACAAAATCCATGTTTTTTTTTCCGACGGATGTTGGCTCAAACTTGTCTTGCATACACACGGTCACACAAAGATGGTCGGAAATTGCGAACGTCAAGAACGCGGTGACGTACAACACGTACGACGAGCCGAGAAAAATGAAGTTCAATAGCCAGTGCGGCTCTTCTGCTTGATTCCGAGCATGCGTGGTACTTTGTGCGGAATTGTGTACAGACGATCGGAATTTCCGACAACGGATTTTGTCGTCGGAAAATTTGAGAACCAGCTCTCAAATTTTGTGTGACGGAAATTCCGATGGAAAATGTCCGATGGATCCTACACACGGTCGGAATATCCGACAAAAAGCTCCCATCGAACATTTTCCATCGGAAAATCTGACCGTGTGTACGGGGCATAACAGGTTTTCTTCTAAGATTTGGCTCCATCCTGTATTTGGCTCCATCCATCTTCCCATCAACTCTGACCAGCTTCCCTGTCCCTGCTGAAGAAAAGCATCCCCACAACATGATGCTGCCACCACCATGTTTCACGGTGGGGATGGTGTGTTCAGGGTGAGGTGCAGTGTTAGTTTTCCACCACACATAGCATTTTATTTAAGGCCAAAAAGTGCAATTTTGGTCTCATCTGACCAGAGCTCCTTCTTCCACATGTTTGCTGTGTCCCCCACATGGCTTCTCACAAACAGCAAACGGGGCTTCTTATGGCTTTCTTTCAACAATGTCTTTCTTCTTGTCACTTTTCATAAAGGTCAGATTTGTGGAGAACACGACTAATAGTTGTCCTGTGGACAGATTCTCCCACCTGAGCTGTGGATCTCTGCAGCTCCTCCAGAGTTACCATGGGCCTCTTGGCTGCTTCTCTGATGAATGCTCTCCTTGCCCGGCCTGTCAGTTTAGGTGGACGGCCATGTCTTGGTAGGTTTGTGGTTGTGCCATACTCTTTCCATTTTCGGATGATAGATTGAACAGTGCTCAGTGAGATGTTCAAAGCTTGGGATATTTTTTTATAACCTAACCCTGCTTTAAACTTCTCCACAACTTTAACTCTGACCTGTCTGGTGTGTTCCTTGGCCTTCATGATGCTGTTTGTTCACTAAGGTTCTCTAACAAACCTCTGAGGGCTTCACAGAACAGCTGTATTTATACTAAGATTAAATTACACACAGGTGGACTCTATATACTAATTAGGTGATTTCTGTAGGCAATTGGTTCCACTAGATTTTAATTAGGGGTATCAGAGTAAAAGGGGGCTGAATACAAATGCACGCCACACTTTTCAGATATTTATTTGTAAAAAATGTTGAAAACCATTTATCATTTTCCTTCCACTTCACAATTATGTGCCACTTTGTGTTGGTCTATCACATAAAATCCCAATAAAATACATTTACGTTCTTGGTTGTAACATGACAAAATGTGGAAAACTTCAAGGGGTATGAATACTTTTTCAAGGCACTGTACATGTGAGAAACGTGGGAAAGAAGTCCCTGGCTCTTTTCAAAAATGCTCAGAATCGAACCAGGTGGCTCAGCGGCACCATGCGATTAGGCGCATGTGAAAACTCATTAATCTGCAGATGTGTAGGGGTGCCATTACCTATGGATGCCACCCCTTTGCGTTTCTCATGAGTAAGCATCAGCTGATGTGAAACGCGTTAGCTGTTTATCCCTGTTTTATCCACCCTGGATATGACTGTACTTTGGATTTTTGTTTATTTTTCCCAATAAAGATGTCCTTTTTTCATGGAGTGCGGCAGTCCAGGATCTCTTTTAGTTTCTGAGACTTTTTTTGGACATCGGACGCTCTTCTCCAATCACCCATGTCTTCCCTGCAGTAACACCATCCTAGTCGTTATCAGAAAGGTAGCAGCCTTAGACCCCAACGGAGTCTATCACCTACCATCTACAATTGGGATATAACCCATTGGAAGCAATTCCCTTTATATCTTCCACACAGTAATCTGCCTCTAGACAGCCTCCAGCAGCACTAGTCCAGTGCTGTCTTCCAACCAAACTTGATACACTTCTACAAGGCTATGTCCTGAGACTGGAGAAAGCCTCATAGAAGTCCATAGGACCATAATGAGCAGGCGTGGCCAGGACAGTGAGACTTGCGGTGCCTGGATATTTAGAAAAAAAAGCAGCAGAACCATGGCCACCTGATAGGCAGGGCGAAACGCGTCTCAGGCGCGGTTTGCAGAGAAGTGTAGCCTGAAGCCATTTTCTCTCTTTATTCTATCGTTATCTTACATGGTCTGACCAGGAGAGCATTGTCCACTTTATTCTATGGTAGGAGGTTGGGTTGAATTGGGTTAGGTCATGGGAAGGAGGAAAAAGGATCAGTAAACTTTGTTGCAAAATGCCCTTATCTTTTTAACATCCTTTCACGCCCAGTCCCAGTGTCCCTTTACCAGGGTTTGTACGCCCTGGGGGGCACAAAGTATTGACCTATCACATGACCACTGTGATTAGCTGTCACAGTGGTCACATGATCAGGCGACGGTCCCACCGGTTCCTGATCATTAGTATGGACCAAGAGCTGCCTCTGATAGGTTAGTCACTGTACTGGGAGTTTGCAGTGAGCACAGAAAATTCTACCGCCCATGGATGCATATGTGCCCACCCTCTTTGCCGACACACATATGCATTACTGGAAGGCAGAAGGTTAAAACGGACCCACGGGAAAACAGCTCAATGTACAGAAATCCATATATGGGAGCCGTTTTGCCTGCCAAAGCATTTGTTGTTTTGTCCATACAGTCCTGAGATTTACACTGCTCTACCACACAACACCAGGAGCCTTGTTTTTTTTTTCTCTGTGGCAGTTCAGTAAAACTTCCAGGTCTTGTCCCCCAGACTGTGACTGAACAGTAAAAGGAGAAGCAGGAAGACTAATGAGCTCCTCTCTCTATCATTCTGCTCTCTATTCCTATCAGTCCCTTAGCATATCAGCACTGCAGCACAACTGATTTGCTGTTTTTACCGCCTTTCCTTCTGCCAGTCTGAGCTCTGCTGCACATGGGGCTGCAGGAGGCTGATTCAAAGTGCAACTCATGTACTTATACTGCTGGCATTAAAAAAATGTTTTTAATACAAAGTTGCCTTAAAGTGGTTGTAAACCCTCACATATACCCAGTGAAGTGTCTGTCCTCAGATGGTACACAGAGATAAAACAAATCCTCCTACATTATTTGTACCTTTTTATCTACCGCTGATTTTCCCCCTACATCCATTCAAAGTGCAGAATTTACACAGGATCTCACAGCTCTGAAAAGCAGGGGGCGGAGAGCTAAAGTTACATCAGTGAGGAGAGCTCTGACAGCTGATTGGAGGGAAGAGACACACCCCCCTTCACACATCACACAGGTACAGAGCTGAGGCTGTCAATCAGCTCGAGGTCCCTCCCCGTCACCTTTTTTCTCTTGGTGTCAGGAAAACTTGTCAGAAGAGATTCATGCTGATAGAAGAGGAAGGAGGCAGTGGACAGAAATGACACTCAGTGCCCTGGACTGAGGCAAGTACACACTATAGAGGGATATGCTGTGTTCATATTTCATGTCTGTGTTTTTTATTGGTGCTTAACCAATTGCCGACCGCTGCACGCCGATATACGTCGGCACAATGGCAGCGGTGGGCAAATGGGCGTACCTGTACGTCTCCTTTAATTGGCGGGGCTAGCGGGCACACGCGCCCGCCTTGTACAGGGTGACCGCGCCCGTGGGACATGCGGACTCGATGTCCGCCGGTCTCCCGGCGATCGTGTCACGGATCTGCAGAACGGGGAAGGGCCTATGTATACAAGGCATTTCCCCGTTCTACCTTGTGACATGACAGAGATCACTGCTTCCTGTCATCGGGAGCAGTGATCGCTGTCATGTGAGTGGATGCCCATCACCCTCCACAGTTAGAATCACTCCCTAAGACACACTTAACCCCTTGATCGCCCCCTAGTGGTTAACCCCTTCCCTGCCAGTGTCAAGAAAATGCTGGTTATCGGCATTCCTCTCCTCGCGCTGACAGACTTTCAGTTCCCATCAGTGCCGCCCATCAGTGTCCATCAGTGCTGTCTATCAGTGCCTATCATTGGCTATCAGGGCCACCTATCAGTGCCCATAAGTGCTGCCTCTCAGTGCCCATCAGTGCCCATCAGTGCTGTCTATCAGTGCCTATCATTGGCTATGAGTGCCATCTATCAGTGCCTATAAGTGCTGCCTCTCAGTGCGCATCAGTGCCCATCAGTGTCACCTATCAGTGCCCATCAGTGCTGCTTTTCAGTGCCACCTCATCAGTGCCACCTCATCAGTGCCGCCTCATAAGTGCAGCCTTTCAACGCACATCAGTGAAGGAGAAAAATTACTTATTAAAACATTTTTATAAGGGCTCTTTCACACGGGGCAGATCAGTCATGATCCGCCCCGTGAACATCCGCTTGCTCAGCGGGGATAGCTCCGCCGATCCCCGCTGAGCAGGAAGATGACAGGTGCATCGCTGCGCGCTGTGCAGCGACGGACCTGTCAGAGTGCCGCTCTCCCCTATGGGGGGATCGGATGATGACGGTCCGTAGTGTCCGTCGTCATCCGATCCGATCCGAAAACGGATGGAAAAGTAGGTTTTTCCTCCGTTACACTTTTCGGATCGGAGCGGGTCGGATGTCAGCGGACATGTCACCGCTGACATCCGACGCTCCATAGGGATGAATGTATGTCCGTTTTTCATCCGAAAACGGAAGGATGAAAAACGGACATACGGATCCCTCGTGTGAAAGAGGCCTAACAGAAACTAAGAAAAAATAACATTCTTCTTTCGTTTGTTTAGCAAAAAATAAAAAACCCAGTGGTAATTAAATACCACCAGAAGAAAGCTCTATCTGTCTCAAAAAAAAAAATACAAATTTAGTTTGGGTACAGCATTGCAAGACCGCGCAATTGTCATTCAAAGTGTGAGAGCGCTGAAAGCTGAAAATTGGCCTGGGCAGGAAGGGGGTGAAAGTGTCCGGTATTGAAGTGGTTAAAGACAACCTGCCAAGATAAAAAAAATATCATCAGTGCCATTTGGAGATTTGGTAGTATAAAATCCCGGACAGACCTCATCCTTGCTCGACTATCTAAAACGTTCTTTTATTTTGCAGCCACAATACAAATTCCTATTTGATGCCAGAGAAATCCTTTGCCCTTAGTTCCAGGCCCCTGGAGTCGGCCCGTCTGGCCAATATGCTAATATTTGAAGTTAACCTTAATTGCTTTCTCTGTGCTGCCATTTTCCCACCGTCTTTAGTGAATTCAAAGCCAAATGCCATCTACCTGTCCGATCCCCGGGAAATAGAAAAACAGAACTTGTTAATACTTTTGTAGAAATTATTTAAAGCTGAACTCCAGGCAGACATAAAACACTCACATTAACCATTTGCCGACCGGGGCAAATTTTACATTTTTCGGTGAATTTAACGATGAATGATGGCCCTAGAATTATTGCTCTCACTCTGACGTCAGCGGTGATACAGTATCTCACAAAAGTGAGTACACCCCCTCACATTTTTGTAAATATATTATTTTATCTTTTCATGTGACAACACTGAAGAAATGACACTTTTCTACAATGTAAAGTAGTGAGTGTACAGCTTGTATAAGAGTGTAAAGTTGCTGTCCCCTCAAAATAACTCAACATACAGCCATTAATGTCTAAACTGCTGGCAACAAAAGTGAAAATGTCCAAATTGGGCCCAATTAGCCATTTTCCCTTCCCGGTGGCATGTGACTCGTTAGTGTTACAAGGTCTCGGGTGTGAAGGTTTGTTAAATTTGGTGTTATCGCTCTCACTCTCTCATACTGGTCATTAGAAGTTCAACATGGCACCTCATGGCAAAGAACTCTCTGATGATCTAAAAAAAAGAATTGTTGCTCTACATAAAGATGGCCTAGGCTATAAGAAGATTGCCAAGACCCTGAAACTGAGCTGCAGCACGGTGGCCAAGACCATACAGCAGTTTAACAGGACAAATTCCACTCAGAACAGGCCTCACCATGGTCGACAAAAGAAGTTGAGTGCAAGTGCTCAGCATCATATCCAGAGGTTGTCTTCAGGAAAAAGACATTGTTGCAGAGGTTGAAGGGGTGGAGGGTCAGCCTGTCAGTGCTCAGACCATATGCTGCACACTGAATCAAATTGGTATGCATGGTGTTCGTCCCAGATGGAAGCCTCTTCTAAGGATGATGTACAAGAAAGCCTGAAAAAACAGTTTGCTGAAGACAAGCAGACTAAGGACATGGATTACTAGAACCATGTCCTGTGGTCTGATGACATCAACGGTAAACCTATTTGGTTTAGATGGTGTCAAACGTGTGTGGCAGCAACCAGGTGAGGAGTACAAAGACAAGTGTGTCTTGCCTACAGTCAAGCATGCTGGTGGGAGTGTCATGGTCTGGGGCTGCATGAGTGCTGCCGGCACTGGGGAGCTACAGATCATTGAGGAAACCATGAATGCCAACATGTACTGTGACATACTGAAGCAGAGCATGATCCCCTCCCTTCAGAGACTGGGCCGCAGGGCAGTATTCCAACATGATAACGACCCCAAACACACCTCCAAGATGACCACTGCCTTGCTAAAGAAGCTGAGGGTAAAGATGATGGACTGGCCAAGCATGTCTCCAGACCTAAACCCTATTGAGCATCTGTGGGGCATCCTTAAAGGGAAGGTGGAGGAGCGCAAGGTCTCTAACATCCACCAGCTCCGTGATGTCGTCATGGAGGAGTGGAAGAGGACTCCAGTGGCAACCTGTGAAGCTCTAGTGAACTCCATGCCCAAGAGGGTTAAGGCAGTGCTGGAAAATAATGGTGGCAACACAAAATATTGACACTTTGGGCCCAATTTGGACATTTTCACTTAGGGGTAAGCTCACTTTTGTTGCCAGCGGTTTAGACATTAGTGGTTGTGTGTTGATTTATTTTGAGGGGACAGCAAATTTACACTTTTATACAAGCTGGACACTCACTACTTTACATTGTAGCAAAGTGTCATTTCTTCAGTGTTGTCACATGAAAAGATGGAATAAAATATTTACAAAAATGTGAGGGGTGTACTCACTTTTGTGAGATACTGTATATATATATATATTTGTATATATATATATATATATATTTATATATATATATGTTATAAACTGTCACATTATAAATATATAATATATCTTCACGTATATTAAGGCCTCATGCACCCTGGTTTATTGTAAACGCTATCTCTCTCTATCTGACAGGAAAAATCAGTGTTAAAAACACGCCTAAGTTTTTCTAGTTCAATAATTTTTATTCAATTATAAAGAATAACAACAGGAGCACCAGATCCACCCACGCAGGGGCTTAAGTTGTCAGAATGATGAATACAAAGCCTTAAATGGTGCCAAAGAAACAAGAAACAACAACAATGGCTAAACACAGTAATTGTAAACAAATGAATAGAGATTTCCAGATAGAATCCATGTGGATAGCAGCGTCAGAACTGGACGAGGAATAATGCAGTATGGCATCTGCGCATTGAAATGGGAAAAGGGGGCAGGAACCCCACAAGAAAAAGAAGAGCAAGATGAAGACAAGAAAGAAGAAAGGGAAAGGAAGGGCACCCAACGTTAGCTGGGGGAAGTGAACGGAAAGCACACTTAAGCCAAGGTTCCCAAATTGTAAGACCTTGGCATGAGAGTGTTTGAGGATGCTGTACATTTGTTTTTTAAGAATCAAAGCAGTCATGAGGTCTCTCACGCCCTGGAAAGGGACCATGGGTTTGATCCAGACCTCGTCAATTGTTCTCTTACCCGACAAAAATAGGTAGAATGACAACTTTTTTTCATGGGCATATAGGCTCGGGATGGGACAATGCGGCAAAGCAAAGACCTTTCTAATAGTCAGATGGAACAGAGTGTGCAACAGGCCAAACAGTCGGACCAAAAGCCTATCAATCGCAGGCATGTCCACCAAGTGTGTAGAATATCCCCATGATGACCACAACCCCAAAAGCAGCGATCGCTAGAACTAGGATTGGCATGGGCGATTTGGGCTGGGACCCAATACCATCTCAAGAGTACTTTGTATGCCGCCTCCAGGGTAGCGGTGTTAAATGAGCATTTTGCTACAGAAGACCAGGCATTGCTTCAGTCCACCAGGTCTATCTCAGACACCAAATCTCGCTCCCACTGAGTCACTTAAGAGTTAGGGGATGCTCGACAAATCAAAGATGCAGAGAGGGTGGAAATAAGGCCCTGCGACCCTGGGAAATGTTGGCAGACATGTTCGAAAGTTGTTTCTGACTGGCAAGGATGTCCAGTAACCTATAGCAACCAATCAGTGAGCAGTATTGATGTACAGTAATCTTTAGAAATCAATCAACAAGCAGAATGCGCTGTAACCTCTAGCAAATAATCAGTGGGCCATAATGTGTGCTGTAACCTCTAGCAGCCAGTCAGTGAGCAGTAATGATACACTGTAATCTATGGCAACCAATCACAATCCCTGCCTGATCTGATTCAGTAAACTGATTTTGAGTCTAGCTGCTATTTATTGTATGTCTCAGAGCAGGTAGAAATTGCATGGAGGGGGGGGGGGGGGCAAAAAAATGTTTGCCCGGAGTCCAATCTATATTAAAGACGGCCTTGCCAATTACACCAATGATGGCGCACTATACTTCCCAATGACACCAACGATGGGACACTATACTTCCCAGTGACAACAACGATGGCGCACTATTCCTCCTCCAATGTTTACTCCCATTGA
Source organism: Lithobates septentrionalis (assembly GCA_037952835.1). Classification (NCBI taxonomy): domain Eukaryota; kingdom Metazoa; phylum Chordata; class Amphibia; order Anura; family Ranidae; genus Lithobates; species Lithobates septentrionalis. The sequence goes on from JBBDGP010001212.1 coordinate 5,363,111, forward strand.
TTCTAGGAAAATTTCTGCTCGTACTAGCCACAGTCCAGCCCCCCTAAAGTCTGAAGGACAATAAACTGGCCATTTGTTTAGAAAGTTTGGAGAACCTGCATTAAGGGCTATCATTTTATCTAAATTGGTACGGGGGCCCAAAATGTCCCAAAAATGTGACATGACTTTCTTCAGGTTAGGAAGGGTGGTGAGGGGGTTGGTCAGAATTGGGCTCCATTCACACCTGAGCGTATTGATTTTCTGGCTTTTTAAAGCTTTTTGCAGATTTTTACAAGCTTTTTTTTTTTTAAAGCGTTTTAGAAGCCTTTTACAGGTGTTATACATTTTTGTTTAGACAATAGAAAGCACTAGGGGGAAGAGAGGGACAGGAAATTAGGGACGGAGAGCTGCTGTTTGAGCAGAAATTACGTGACAAAACGCATGTAAAATGCTTAAGTCTGGCTTTTTTCTTGTCTATGGGGCCAAAAAATGCTTGTAATCTGCCAAAAAGAAGCTCATGTACTTTTTTGAGCGACAGGCATTTTGCTTCAGACGACACAACACTCAGATGTGAACAGGGGCCGTTGAAATGAATGGGATTTGGCTTGTTGAGCATTTTAGAGCTACAAGCTTCAAGCAGAAAATCGCTCAGGTGTGAACGGGGTCTTAATTTCACATCAAATGTTACACATAGAGCCTATTGCATTAAACCGTTTATCACATGTGCCACAACTCACGTCGTGTATTTAATCACCTGCCCATGTGGGAAACAATATGTGGGAAGGACCACACGTAGTTTCTCAACTAGAGTTGGTGAACATATTTCCAACATAATGTTGGGAAAAAAGAAAAACAGTGTGGTTAAACATTATGGCCGTTTTCATCAGAAGGACCCAACCGGTACTTCATTTTTAGCAATAGATAGGTTTACCTCTCCTTGGCGGGGAGGTTCAGCTAAACGAGGTGTATCCAGACTTGAAACGTATTGGATATATGAACTCAAATCATATTTTCCCTATGGTATGAATGTGTGACATCAATGCATTTATTAATAAGTCTTGATGTCCTACGAACATTCTACCTATTTGTGTCATATTTCGTCATTTTTTGTTATTTTTACGTTATTTTCAGTGATCTCTAGCCATTTTTATTTTAATTTATCTATATACCTTTAAAGGTTATGTATGGTTTCTATCTTGTGGGTATGATCCATTGCTGTACGGGTCTATATTATGCCCTGTTCACCCTTAGCCACTTAATTGGTTGATTTAACATCACTTACGTTTAGGCTACGCATTCATTTACTTTAGGGATTCTGTATTGCTCTTTGGGATGTGCACCTCAAATGTGCCAACTCAGAGAACATACATCATGATACATTTACTTTCCGTTTACCAGGGGATTTGTTTACCATTTACGATTATCTATTTTTATTTTAGGGTATCCACTTTTTATTTTAGGGAGTCCAGATCTTTTCTTGCCTTTTGAAAGGTTTTCCCGGACTTTGCCAAATTCAGTGGGCAGATATATTATTATCTGCATTAAGCTGTTTTTTAATAATGGGTTTTATGCAATTTATTATCTGCGTCCCATGTTCAGCTCATAGAGATGCATTTTGTATTTGATCCTTTATTGTGTTCTACCTGCCCCCCTCCCCCCCTTCTCAGTTGCTTGTGGTACCGCTGCTAAGTGGGTGGTTATCATCATGTGTACCCGCCTTCACCTTGTGGCAACATATGGGTGAAGTGGAACGGGCTGGATTAGCAAGGTGGGACGCATCTGTAGCATTTTTCTTCTCTCATCCAGTGACAGGAGAATGTGAGAGCGAGGCGTGGAGCGCTTTGCGTAATTTCCGCTTCCTGATGTGGTGGCCGGGGAGACGTGGAGCGCATTTTGTCAGAAGATCTTGCATGCGAGGTGTGTATCGCACATCGTCGCCATCTTGTTCTACCCCGGAAGCAGTCCCAGGTGTCCTCTGTGATTCATTTTAGGGCTATTCCTTTATTGGTGAGTCCCCCTATATATATTACAGCGTTTGCACACGACACTCACACCCCAGATGATGATGTTAGGATGAAACGCGTTGGTCGACGTTCGTGGCAATCGCTCTTCACTTTTAAAGAACAAGCTTGTTTTTATCTACATTCCTGTAAGTGTGGACCCCTCTTTTTAAAAAATAAAATATCTTACGGGATTATGCTATGTGGATCCATTTGTCTTTCATGTTCAAATGCCAATGGAATGACCTCATACTTGCTGCATGCTTTGGAGTTTGTTCGTCTGAAGTACGATCTTCCATCATCTACCCTTGAGGTCCACTTTCCATCCACTGCTTCACTTACAGACCACTATATTGAGGCAGAGTCCTCACCATGCCTGTTTGACCCTTGTGCTGTATGGTACATGTGTCCACCCCATCTGGTAAGCGTGCCAACCTTACTCTTTTTGACTGCACTTCATGATCAAGCACTTTCTTCAAGGTTTGTCACCTTAAAGTTTACACTTATGTTGATGTTTATTGACATCGTTGTGGTATATTCAATCAAGATGGACTGACATGTTATGTTATTTTCTTTATATCATTTGTCTTAGTAGTGTATGTCAAAAAAAAAAAAATGTTCACGTTTTCATAATTGTTTGAGCACTACACTATTATTGTTATATCTTAATAAAGCATCCTCTGTGAAAAGCTTGATAATTGATAGTCATGATAATTGATAGTCTTAATGAGACCCAAAGTACCGGTAGTTTCAAGATGCTACATCCCTATATAGTCATATCAAAAAGGTAAATTAGTGCTCTGGGATTTTTAATTGGCACCAAGAATACAAACAACTGAATTAAATTCACAATATTTATTAATACAATTTCTTAAAAGAGACAATAGTCTGCAACATATTAAAAGACAAAAGAAAATATACATAGATTCAAAACTACCACTTGGCATTTGGGTGTTTATATATTTAATTGGCCTATTTAATTGGCCAGAATTTTAATTTATTCTGGCCATTGAAATGGAAAAGCACTCAAGCGCTAAACGTACCTAGCGTTTAGGCGAGTCTAGACACATTTAGGTGCGTTTGCCTTTTTTATGCCCTAAAAGCTCATATCCTGAACGCAATTCTTCTAGAGCTAGGTGATACTAGAAAATGAGGCAGGCTCTAGCTGACTTGCTGCAAATTCTAATACACACTGTGAAAAGGTCAAAGTGTGCAGTGAAATCAGAGAAATACAACAGAAACTGCATTTTATGGACAGACACGAGAGTCTGGTAGAAATCAGAAGAGAGGAACTGATAAATGTGGAATGATTAAAAATAGATTGAGAGTTTTTGTTTTCTGTAACGCAAGTGACAGGGCTCAAACATTGTTTTTTTTTTTTTTTTTCATTTATTTTCTTATTTTATTTTCCTGGAATTCTACCGTCACTTCAACATGACTCATCCGGAACAATTGTTTGAGATCCTTTGTTGCCGCTTGGCAGAACAAAGCCTCTGTGTTATAATAGAGCCTCTCCGGCCCAACGAGGACAGAGGACAATTAGCCTCAGTGATGGCTCCTAAGAGCACCTCTTATCTGTCTCATCTGAGCTCTGCTGAAGGAAAATGATGAGAATGTCTCCGGTTGGATTTCCTTTTCTTTTCTATTTTTTTTTGAGCGGCGATGTTCATGAATGTCATATCTGCTTCTGTAGGGGGACCGGGCCTCGGGACAATGATGTGAAAGTAAGCAGGCTGAAGCAGTCAGTGGATACTGTGCCGGCTAGGAGGGTTGGAGTTAATGCTTTGCCTGGTCTTTTGGTCCTTTTAGTAGGTTCCTTTCTAGGTCCGGGCCATGTGCCCTGTGTGATATAAATTATTTAGGACAGTTGTCTGGTTCAGGGAGTTCACTGAGGGTGCCAGAGCCAGAATGAGTGAGAGCCAGAGCCACCGTTGTCGGCCCTGTAGAGAAGAGCCAAGAGACAGAGAAGCCATGGAGCCGTGGAGAAGGACAAAGAGACCTGTAGGTGTAGGAGAATGTCACTAGTCATGGTCTGGAACAGACTTTAACTTGGGGTTTGCCCTGAAGATACTAGTGCTGGGAAAATTCCCTTAAAGGATTGTAATTGCTGGACTGCTTCTTTGCAGGTACCCATTTTCCAATGGATGCTTGAGGAGGGACTCCACAGGGAAGCTTGGGACCGACAGCCTGCCCAGGCCTAATCCAGATAATGCTAATGCCGGAGAGACAGCCACCTCCGAGTCACCGGCAAAGATCCTGCGGCACAGCCATGAACCAATTGCAGGGAAGGCCTCCACCAAGGAGCCTGGGGTTGGGCTGCCATCCTGAAGCACTCTGACGACTACTGTACCTGCACAGGAAGGATCTCGCCACCTTCTAAAAAGCTGATGTGGAAGTACTACTTCATGATTTTTGCTATATTTTCAGTGATCAAAATACCTATGACATACATGTATGTAGAACAGTTTATATTATTGGTCTTCTTATTATTTCATCGTTTTTGTATTATTTTTATTGCAAAAATCCAAAAATAAACACCTTTAAAAAAAAAAAAAAAAAAAAGCTGATGTGGAAGAGGACTCGCCGCCATTGACCCTAGATTTGTATATTGTGACCTCCTCTAACAGCCCTTCTTCGTCACTAAACAGTGAAGCCATTCCTTGTACACCCGGGGCTTCTTCACCTGAGTAGCAGGTGCCTACTAATTATTATAAAGGTGGTGACCCATTCTACTTAATGGAAGAAGAGCCTAACTCATCTTCCCAGGCTTCCAGTTTTCTTTTCACCCTGGAATTTATTGGATTTCCCTACCAGAGAGAAGGGACACCCCATGAAGCAGAATGAGTACATTGAAGTGAAGTTCCACTGACATTGCCGGAATTACAACACAGGACACCATATTTACATGGAGAAGGTGAAAATAGTTAAGCCCAATGAACACATTATTGTACACTGACTTTGAGGACATAACCCCACCACGGGAGAACCTATTTTCCTTCCTGTGTAAGTTATTGCTGTTTTCTTTTGATGTATGCCTGGCACTTTATTGTTAATGATGCCGTTTGTATTGTTGGAATATTGTTACAGTTTTAATGGTTGGGGGGTGGTTTTTGACGCTGCCGAGACAGCTCTAAGGGAGGGGGTGTGTAAGCAGGCTAAAGCAGTCAGTGAATGCTGTCCCGGCTGGGAGGGCTGGGGTTAATGCCTGGTCTTTTGGGCTGGTTACTGTCTGAGTCTGGCCCACTTGCCCAGTGTGATATAAATTGGAATAGTGATCCGGTTCAGAGAGTTCCCAAAGGGAGCCAGAGCCATAGTGAGCGCAAGCCAGAGCCACCATTGTTGGCCCTGTAAAGTGGAGCAGAGAGAGAGAAGCCATGCAGCCTTAGTGCAAATGTGGGTTGTGAGACCCATAAGGGACAGAGATGGACAAAAAGACCTGTAGGAGGAGGAGAATGTCACTAGTCATGGCCTGCAGCAGAGAATTTAACTTGAGGTTTCCCATGAAGATACCAGTGCTTGAGAAATGCCTTTGAAGGACTGTAATTGCTGGACTGCATCTTAGCAGGTATGCTGGGGCAGCACATAAGCCTGTAGTTAAGGGTAGGTACGTAGGAAAGTTTCATATCGTGTATGTTGGACTGTGAAATGTCTCATTTTGCACTGTTTTCAAGTAAAGTATTGAACTGTTGTCCAAGCCTGATCTGAAGTTATTAAAGAGATGTACCATAAGTATTCAGTGTGGACTGGAGTATTGTGAAGACACATGTAGTTGCCAGGAGTAACGTAAGTGTAACAAGTAGCCTGTCGATAGCGTTTACCTGTTATATGTGGCACGGCCTCTAGCAGTGAGGGAGATGTTATCAACACTCCTTCCACCAGCTGTCTGTCTCCCATAGCAACAGGAGCAGATTGCACTACAGAGGTTCCCCATCCTGTACAGAGGTTACGAGGTTCAAGAATTAAGTGCATGCGTGGAGCCCACGCAGTGTGCATGGTGGGGCCCACTCTGCAGCTGGGGAATGGTAGTGGAAAATACTAGACAGGTGGAAATGAACATTGGCTCAGTGTCACCCTCCAAATTGCAGTTTACTGTGAAGGTATGCAATGGCACAGGGTACGTTCATCTGTGTGTACACTTCATCAAGTGTAGGGGTCCACCGTAAAGGTTGAGTTTTCCCACACCGTAACCTCAGTCTTGCTCCAGAGCATTAGTGAAGATGACACAAAGCAAAGGTATTCCATGTGTGTGTGTAAAGTGACTCTGTAACAAAATGCCTAATGCAGCCCAGAAGAACCCACGCAGGGCAGGCCTTCCATGTGACCCAGTACTTGGCGCCCAACGAGTGAATGGGGAAACATGGAGGATGTGACTGACAACCTCACCACTGCCCCACCTGCCCACATACAGCTCTGTGTGTATGATGGTAACAGAGATGTCAGACAAAGAGGACAGTTTGTGGAGAGATAAGGAAGTGGCACGTGCTGCAGAAAAAAAACTGGGTGTGGCTATTTTGTTTTGGGGGCATGGCTTAAAAAGGAGGGTGTATGCACAGTTAAAAAAAGAGATGTTTATTGTTGAGCAGACATAAGTGGTTCACGGCACCTAGCTGATAAGAACAAATATGAATAAACTTCTTGGATGCAGGACAACAGATACCATGCAGGGATGGGATTAAAGTCCAGGGTGACACAGGTTTCACTGAGAAGCATGGCTGTTCACTGAACCAGCATTCTAAACAGCATTATCGCCCATCAACCAAAACCTCCATCGGGGCTGACTGGCAACTTTTGGCCCAGGGGGCAAGTACAACCTAGAGGCCCATGGTGCAGTGACTCCCCCCCCTTCCTCTTCCCTGCCTCCTCCCGACCCTTATCCCAGGGTGGGTTGGGCTGGACATCAGGGGCAGCCAGGGACTGCAGAGGGGAGACGGGGCGGCTCGGTTGGGGCTGGACGGGGGAGGAGAGCCTCTGGTGGGGCATGAAGCCGGTGTCTGTTCAGACATGGCGTACATTATCTATGCCAGGGGGGACGGCCTGCACTCTGTCCTCATCCTGAACTCGGTAGGACATCACTGGGGACTTTTTACCCCTCTTCACCAGAAAGCCTTTAGGCATGTCTTCGGCAGAAGCGGTGAGGCCTTTTTACAGGACATCAGAATGGCCTGGGGGGTAATTGCCCCGGCCCAGTCCACCCCTTTCTGCCATGTTAAACACCCTGCATCAATAATCATTTCAAGAGCCGTCAGGCCTGATACTAGCAGTGTGCTGGCTCTTGGGAGGTATTATGCAAATATCAAAATGTCTTGATGGGTGGATGTCAGTTTGGAGGACTTGGGTTCCTAGAAAGTTTGCATATGCATGCAGATCATACTAGATAATGCCTGTGTAGCACCCTCTACTTTAGAGTAGCACCTCTACTTAGGTGCTAGAGTTAATTTTTCTGGCCAGTGCAGGTAAATTTAGGCAGGCCTAGTGATGTGTGGGTCAGGGGGTGGTTTAGAGTAGGCTGGTGACTCAAAGGCAGTGTCACTTCTTGGATACCTTGCTCTGGCTCTCAGAAATTCTGGAAGCAGAGGAGGGGAAGAGAGGTGGAGCTGTCTGGGATGTGGTATGGAGACCTGACCAATTCCCAACTAGGATTGGCAGGGGGAGGCCTCCTTAAATGCCTTGAGTCAGACCAGCTGGGGAGGAGTTGTTCGGGTGGAAGAACTGAGAGATGGAGTGTTAGGCTGTCGGGGCCTTGGAGGGAGCCCCCCAGTCTGGGGGGGGGGGGTGACTTTGGGCCGGGGTGCGGAGCTGTGAGGGAACCCCACACAACCCAAGGGTTGTCCTGATCAGGAGCAGGAAAGGACAGCGGGGTACTGGGCAAGTCTGCAGGAGGGATCCACCAGGTGTAGGTGAGTGACAGGCACAGTCGGGAGATCTAGGAGAGGCATGCCAGAGTGGACTGGGAGTCTGAGATGGATGTAGAGCCAGCGGGAGAGACTGAGATGTTACCGGCGTTAAAGTTGGGCTGCTGCAGCCAGGAGGGCTGTGAGAGTCTGCACAGGACTGACTGGGATCAGTAGTCCACCTCAATACAGCTATCACTAAAATACTTTTTCTATTGCTATCGGTTGCTACACCAAAGGGGCCCACGGTCCCTGCCAGCAAATGGCAAATCCTTAAAGTTGGGCTTAATTAAGAGTTGGGCCTAACCATCTGCTAGCTGTGCCAGGAACCATTGCACAGGAGAGAAACAGTCTACAAATAAGCGTTGTGCTGGAGAAGTCTGGAGCTTTAGAGAATGTGAATAAAGGTTCCAATCAATAATTTCATTGTTTAATACTATTGATTCTGGGCATCCCATAATCCATTTACCCCTTTAATCCCTTAATAAAATAACAAAAACAAAGCTGATGGACTGTTCATTGCATGCAGAGTGACTGGAAGTGAATGCCAGGCTGGGCAGGGTGACACGTGGAACACCTGTAGTAGGGATGGCAGGTAGAAAACAGGGGTTTTGTCTACTTCTACTTATTACTGCACGTGGGACGCAAGGTGTTATTCTATGGATCACTAGAGAAGCCAAGCAAAAGACTTATTAGTCCTCTGTGTTGAGCTCCTGCAGTCATTTTGGGGAAGCCAGTACCTACCATTGGCACTGAAATGCCACAAGATTTGGTCATTTTGGCATGGCAGTAATATGACCAGTGACGCTGGTATACATCTATCTTGAGTCCAACCTCAATGTAGGCCCCTAGCTATGAGTTTGAATCACAATACCCTCTGCCAGTCAGGGGGCGACTACATGCCCACATGTGAAATTGAGCCTCCATGATTAAGAAGAGTGAAATCCAATTAATAAATTGGATTTCCAGCCAGGAAATGAGGTGGACTTTACATAGTTGCCAACATTGTAAAAAAAAATTTAGGGACACTTTTTTGGCTGTAGGCGGAGTCACATTATAATTAGGGGACGGGGCATGCATTTGTAGGCGTGGGATAGGGAAAAATGTGGTGCATGAAGCGGAAGAAAATGGGCGTGGTTTACGCGAAATAGTGAGCGTGGCTTAAATGGGCATGGCTCAAAGGGGGTGTGGTTAGAGTCTGAGATGAATGAGGGAAAGGGGGAAAGGGGTGGAGAGGGAGAGGGATGGAGGGACAGCAGCCCCAGATCCTACACCACAATAGCAATATGTGTATTCCAGAGTTTAACAATCAGCAGATAAAGATACTCCAAATACCTGGTGTTAGCACTTCAATCATCCCGGCACCATGGTTGTTATGGTGTCAAGTTGATTGAAGCACATTATTTCTATTAGTACATTGTAATATAAAATTAAATCATTCAACTCACCATAATGCAGAATCAGTGGGAGCCCTGAGCGTGTCACCTGCCAGGTCGCCTGCCACCAGATGCCATCAGGTGCCCCCAGAAGAGTCCATCCTTACATCAGGTGCCCCCATCAGCGGAGCCTTTCTTACATCTGTGTCCCCATCGGTAGGGCCCCTCCTTACATCTGTGTCCCCATCAGCAGAGCCCCTCCTTACATCTGTGTCCCCAGCAGCAGAGTTCCTCCTTACATCTGGTGTCTCCATCAGTGAAGCCCCTCCTTACATTTGTGTCCCCATCAGCGGAGCCCTCCTTACATCTGGTGTCCACATCAGCGGAGCCCCTCCTTACATCTGTGTCCCCATCAGGCCTCCTTACATCTGTTTCCTCATCAGTCCTCCTTACATCTGGTGTCCCCATCAGTCCTCCTTACATGTGGTGTCTCCATTAGTCCTCCTTACATGTGGTGTCCCCATCAGTCCTCCTTACATGTCGTGGTGTCCCTATCAGTCCTCCTTACATGTTGTGGTGTCCCTGTCAGTCCTCCTTACATGTTGCGGTGTCCCCATCAGTCCTCCTTACATGTCGCGGTGTCCCCATCAGTCCTCCTTACATGTTGTGGTGTCCCTATCAGTCCTCCTTACATGTTGCGGTGTCCCCATCAGTCCTCCTTACATGTCGCAGTGTCCCCATCAGTCCTCCTTACATGTCATGGTGTCCCCATCAGTCCTCCTTACACGTTGTGGTGTCCCCATCAGTCCTCCTTACATGTCGTGATGTCCCCATCAGTCCGCCTTACATCTGGTGTCCCCATCAGTCCTCCTTACATCTGGTGTCCCCATCAGTCCTTATATCTGGTGTCCCCATCAGTCCTCCTTACATCTAGTGTCCCCATCAGTCCTTAAATCTGGTGTCCCCATCAGTCCTCCTTACATCTGGTGTCCCCATCAGTCCTTACATCTGGTGTCCCCATCAGTCCATACATCTGGTGTCCCCATCAGTCCTCCCTATATGCCCGTGGTGTCCCCATCAGAGGAGTCCTCCTCACATCAACGTCCGTAGACAGCAGCTGAGCCGGCATCACATCAATGTCCCCATCAGAAGAGTCCTCCTGTGTGTCCCTGGCAGCAGAGCCCTCCTTCATGCCGCGTCTGTCGCGTCCCCTTCAGCGGCAACTAGTGCGTTCCCGGATTTCTCTGTGTGTTCAGTGGAGAGGGGAGGGGCCTCCCCTCTTCACTGAACAGAAGGGGATTAGTCCTCACGGCGGCAGCGGCGGCCATCTTCTTGTAGCCCGTCGGCTGTTTTTGCTAAAACATTCCTGATTTTCCCGGGACAAAAAACTAAATCCTAGGAATTTAATCAGGACGAGCTCCGATCGGGATGAGGGTCCCAAAATCTGGATTGTCTCAGGAAAATCGGGACTGTTGGCAAGTATGACTTTATTTGACTTGCTGCAGCTTCTAATGCACATTGTGAGAAGCTCACAGTGTGCAGTGAAATTAGAGTAATCCATTGCTGTACAGGAGAGGAGCCTGTACAAATGTGCAAGACAAAAGAGAAGGATGGAGTTTGTTTTCCTGAATTGAGTCCCTGTCTGCCGATAAATGTCCCAGCCCATCCATGTATGACGCTCACGTAGTAATGATGAATGATTGTTGTGGCAGCTGTCATGGCTCCTATCTCCTCTCCCCTCCAATCACTTCTCATCAGCTCTGCGGAACCAAACCGCACTTCCCCGCAATTAATATCTCCTGTGACAGCAGAACAAAGCTAAGAGATCAGCCGTATTTAGAAAAATTGTATATATATACAGTGGCTTGCGAAAGTATTCGGCCCCCTTGAACTTTTCAACCTTTTGCCACATTTCAGGCTTCAAACATAAAGATATAAAATTTTAATTTTTTGTGAAGAATCACCAACAAGTGGGACACAATTGTGAAGTGGAACGAAATCTATTGGATATTTTAAACTTTTTTAGCAATTAAAAAACTGAAAAGTGGTGCGTGCAAAATTATTCGGCCCCTTTACTTTCAGTGCAGCAAACTCACTCCAGAATAGGGGTGAGCTGAACACCCCCCGGTTCGGTTCGCACCAGAACCTGCGAACGGACCGAAAGTTCGCACGAACGTTAGAACCCCATTGACGTCTATGGGACTCGAACGTTCAAAATCAAAAGTGCTTATTTTAAAGTCTAATTTGCATGGTATTGTCCTAAAAAGGGTTTGGGGACCCGGGTCCTACCCCAGGGGACATGTATCAATGCAAAAAAAACTTTTAAAAACGGCCGTTTTTTCGGGAGCAGTGATTTTAATGATGCTTAAAGTAAAAAAAAAAAAGAGTGAAATATTCCTTTAAATATCGTACCTGGGGGGTGTCTATAGTATGCCTGTAAAGTGACGCGTGTTTCCCGTGTTTAGAACAGTCCCTGCACCAAATGTCATTTTTAAAGGAAAAAATCTAATTTAAAACTGCTTGCGGGTTTAATGTCATGTCGGGTCATGGCAATATGGATGAAAATCAGTGAGACAAACGGCATGGGTACCCCCCAGTCCATTACCAGGCCCTTTGGGTCTTGTATGGATATTAAGGGGAACCCCGCACCCAAATTAAAATAAGGAAAGGCCCTATATACTCTGAACAGCAGTATACAGGCGGTGCAAACAAGACAGGGACTGTAGGTTTGTTGTTAAGTAGAATCTCTTTGTAATTTTGAACGGGTACATTTTTAACGTGTTTAGCTCCAGCCAAAAAATCTTTTTTAAGCTTTTTGGAAAACATAGGGAAGGGTTATCACCCCTGTGACATTTGTTTTGCTGTCTTTCCTCCTCTTCAGAAGATTTCACCTCACTTTTTGTCCCAATGAAAAATGTTTTTTGAAAATTTGGGTTTTTTTGTGGAACAAGGATTGGAAAGCATCAGTGGAAAGGAGAAATTGTTTTCCCATATTAACTCTTACAGGAGAGAATTTCCCTTCCTAGGGGTAGATTTCATCTCACTTCCTGTTGTCTCCTTCCGTTTGCAAGTAGGAGTCGTTTGTAAGTTAGATGTTTGAAAGTAGGGTCCTGCCCTATATACTCAGCAGAAATTTGGGCCTTAGGTGTTGCTGTGGCCACAACACTGTAAGCCCTCACAGGGCCCTGCTGTGAAATATTAAATCAAGAATTGTAATTACATGCCCCTGTTGAACAGGAGCTGAAAAATTAGGCCTTAGGCACTGGTGCTGGTGCCACAACACTGCAACCCCTCACAGACACTCTAGTTGGAACGCAGGAACGAGCCCTGCTGCAAAGTATTGCATCAAAAATTGTAATTACACGCCCCTGTTAGACAGGGGCAGAAAAATTGGGCCTTAGGCACTGGTGCTGGTGCCACAACACTGCAACCCCTCACAGACACTCTAGTTGGAATGCAGGAACGAGCCCTGCTGCAAAGTATTGCATCAAAAATTGTAATTACACGCCCCTGTTAGACAGGGGCAGAAAAATTGGGCCTTAGGCACTGGTGCTGGTGCCACAACACTGCAACCCCTCACAGACACTCTAGTTGGAATGCAGGAACGAGCCCTGCTGCAAAGTATTACATCAAAAATTGTAATTACACGCCCCTGTTAAACAGGGGCTGAAAAATTGTGCCTTAGGCACTGGTGGTGGCGCCCAGAACCAAAAATGTTCTTACAAGCTATCAGCGTGATGATTGAGGAGGAAGAGGATAATTACTCAGGGATAGTCACTCAGCATCAGCATAGGCAGTCTTTGAAGGGATCTGAGATTTCAAAAAAAATTATTCGGTTACATCAGCATCAGGTGCTTGGTAGCTGGTGGTGATCCAAGACTGATTCATTTTTATGAAGGTCAGCCGATCGACCGAGTCGGTGGACAGACGCACCCTGTGATCGGTTACCACGCCTCCAGCAGCACTGAATGTGCGTTCCGAAAGAACGCTGGATGCAGGACAGGCCAGTAGCTCAATTGCATACTGTGCAAGCTCTGGCCAGTGATCCATCCTCAAGACCCAGTAACCCAGAGGATTTTCGGTGGGAAAGGTGTCCAAGTCTGATCTTGCCCCTAGGTATTCCTGCACCATGTAAAACAGACGCTGGCGATGGTTGCTGGAACCGATCATACCTTGGGGCTGCGGACCAAAAAATTGTCTGAACGCATCGGTCAGACGGCCACCTTCTCCACCGCTCCTTCTTTGACTGACCGAAGCCTCAGCAACACGTTGTCGAGAAACAGGAGTTTGTAACCTCCCAGTCTCTGGGAACGCATTGCACAGACCTTTCTGCAAGGCCTCCCGAAGATGTTTCATCCTCTGCTCCCTCTGCGATGGCAAGATAAGGTCCGCAACCTTACCCTTGTAACGTGGATCAAGGAGGGTTGCCAGCCAGTATTGGTCCTTCTCCTTGATACCACGAATACGAGGATCCTTACGCAGGCTTTGCAGGATCAGGGAGGCCATGCAGCGTAGGTTTGCTGAGGCATTCGGTCCGGAGTCCTCTGGGTCACTAAGGACGACAACGTCCGCAGCCACCTCCTCCCAGCCACGTACAAGTCCATGTGTTTCTTGGGACTGATCCCTTAAAGACTGCTGCTGATGCTGAGTGCCAGGCTCCACCTCCATACTGACACAATCTTCCTCCTCCTCCTCCTCCTCCTCGTCCTCTTCCTGTGTGATCGGCGGGCACGCAGGAACACTGTCTGGATAAAGGGGACCTTGAGAGCTAAGGAAGTCCTCCTCTTCCTGCCTCTGTTCTGCCTCAAGTGCCCTGTCCATTATTCCACGCAGCGTGTGCTCCAACAGGTGGACAAGGGGGACAGTGTCACTGATGCATGCACTGTCACTGCTCACCATCCTCGTGGCCTCCTCGAATGGTGACAGGACAGTGCATGCATCCCTGATCATGGCCCACTGGCGTAGGGAAAAAAAACCAAGCTCCCCTGACCCTGTCCTGGTGCCATAGTCGCACAGGTACTCATTGATGGCCCTCTGCTGCGTGTGCAGCCGCTGCAGCATGGCCAACGTTGAGTTCCACCTGGTGGGCATGTCACAGATTAGGCGGTTCTTGGGCAGGTTAAACTCCTTTTGGAGGTCCGTCAGCCGAGCACTGGCATTATATGACCGGCGGAAATGCACACAGACTTTCCTGGCCTGCCTCAGGACATCCTGTAAGCCCAGGTACCTGCCCAAGAACCGCTGCACCACCAAGTTTAGGACGTGAGCCAAACAGGGCACATGGGTCATTTGTCCCTGTCGGAGGGCAGAGAGGAGGTTGGTGCCATTGTCGCAAACCACCATTCCTGCCTTAAGTTGGCGTGGCGTCAACCACCTCTGAACCTGCCCCTGCAGAGCTGACAGAACCTCTGCCCCAGTGTGGCTCCTGTCCCCCAAGCACACCAGCTCAAGCACCGCATGGCATCTTTTGGCCTGCGTACTTGCGTAGCCCCTTGAACGACTACGGAGCACCGCTGGTTCCGAGGAAGAGGCCATGGAGGAAGAAGAAGAGGAGGGGGTGGAGGAGAGAGGTGTGTCACAATCAGCATTTTGGAGGCGTGGTGGCGGAACAACCTCCAACACTACTGCACCTTGTCCTGCATCCTTCCCAGCTGCCAGCAGAGTCACCCAATGCGCCGTGAAACTTAGGTAACGTCCCTGTCCATGCCTGCTGGACCATGAGTCAGCGGTAATATGCACCTTACCGCTGACCGCCCTGTCCAGCGAGGCATGGACATTGCCTTCCACATGCCGGTAGAGAGCCGGAATCGCCTTCCGTGAGAAAAAGTGGCGTTTGGGTACCTGCCACTGAGGAACCGCACATTCCACAAACTCACGGAAGGGGGCAGAGTCTACCAACTGAAAAGGCAGCAGTTGAAGTGCTAGCAATTTTGCCAAGCTAGCATTCAACCGCTGGGCATGTGGATGGCTGGGAGCAAACTTCTTTCGGCGGTGCAGCAGCTGGGGCAGGGAAATTTGCCTGGTACAATCTGACGTCGGTGTACCAAAAGCAGATTGCCCACAAGTACTTGGCTGTGACACACCTAATTCTACACCTTCATTCCTCTCACTGCAGGTCTCAGAGAGGACTGGAGGTCTAGTGGGGTTGGAAATCTCAGCTGATGAGGAGCAAGGAGAGATCCTCTTTGTTCTTTGGTGTGGGTCTTTTAGATACGCTTGCCAACGAACTGCATGGCAGGTCAACATATGTCTGGTCAAGCATGTGGTACCCAAGTGGGAGATGTTTTGGCCACGTGAGATACGCTTGAGACATATGTTGCAAATAGCAGCGGTGCGATCTGATGCACTCGTCTCAAAAAAGGCCCACACCAAAGAACTTTTTGAATAACGCGCAGAGACTGCAGCGCCTTGCACATGTGGAGCTTTGGGGTGTGATGCAGTCAATGTGCTGCCCTTAGGCTGGCCCCTGGAGGGCATCCTGCCTCGTTGGTGATGTGCCGCCTCCTCCTCCTCCTCCTCCTCCTCTCTCCTATCAGGCACCCACGTTGAGTCAGTGACCTCATCATCCCCTCCCTCCTCATCACTGGAGCAAACCTGGCAGTATGCTGCAGCAGGGGGAGCATGACTGCCAGATTGCTGTCCTTCTTGGGCACCCCCTCTGTCCGTGCTCATGTTACTGCCTTCATCGAGCTCAGTATCATCATCAGAGCCTTCCAAACGCTGGGCATCCTCCTGGAGCATGTACCCAACACTGTGGTCAAACAGTTCGAGGGACTCCTCAGGAGGACATGGTGGAGCTAGGGAAGGAGTCACTGATGACATTGAGCTGAGGGAAGAGGCCGCTGCTTTGCCAGACAAAGCACCCTGGGCATGGGTGAGAGAGGATGAGGAGGATGAGGACGGCTTGGTCATCCACTCGACCAAGTCTTCCGCATGTTGCAGCTCAACACGGCCAGCTGCCGAAAAAAAGGCCAAGCGTGTCCCATGGCCACGTGCTGATGAGGATGCACCGTCTCCACGACCAGCACTAGACACAGAGCCTGCTTGCCCTCTCTTATTGGCTTGTGACTGTCTGCCTCTCCTTCTTGGCCTTCCAGACATACTAATGGCCTGTAGCTGCACTAAGCTGGGATAGAACACCAGTAATTTTCTTCAGGTAGCTTTATATACTGTAACCAGACAAGCCTGCCTGTCAGTAGGAAGATAACAGGAACGGATCTAGCTGAACACTGTGAGCAGGACGCACTGTACTAAATGTAAATAGTCTAGCTGCCTGACCGTGGTACTAATAGGATCAAATAGAACACCAGTAATTTTCTTCAGGTAGCTTTATATACTGTAACCAGACAAGCCTGCCTGTCAGTAGGAAGATAACAGGAACGGATCTAGCTGAACACTGTGAGCAGGACGCACTGTACTAAATGTAAATAGTCTAGCTGCCTGACCGTGGTACTAATAGGATCAAATAGAACACCAGTAATTTTCTTCAGGTAGCTTTATATACTGTAACCAGACAAGCCTGCCTGTCAGTAGGAAGATAACAGGAACGGATCTAGCTGAACACTGTGAGCAGGACGCACTGTACTAAATGTAAATAGTCTAGCTGCCTGACCGTGGTACTAATAGGATCAAATAGAACACCAGTAATTTTCTTCAGGTAGCTTTATATACTGTAACCAGACAAGCCTGCCTGTCAGTAGGAAGATAACAGGAACGGATCTAGCTGAACACTGTGAGCAGGACGCACTGTACTAAATGTAAATAGTCTAGCTGCCTGACCGTGGTACTAATAGGATCAAATAGAACACCAGTAATTTTCTTCAGGTAGCTTTATATACTGTAACCAGACAAGCCTGCCTGTCAGTAGGAAGATAACAGGAACGGATCTAGCTGAACACTGTGAGCAGGACGCACTGCACTAAATGTAAATAGTCTAGAAGATAACAGGAACGGATCTAGCTGAACACTGTGAGCAGGACGCACTGCACTAAATGTAAATAGTCTAGAAGATAACAGGAACGGATCTAGCTGAACACTGTGAGCAGGACGCACTGCACTAAATGTAAATAGTCTAGAAGATAACAGGAACGGATCTAGCTAAACTGAATACAGTGTATATATATATATGCAACACCTGGGATGCATATATATACACAATACACTGTAAGTGCAGCTAACTGACTGACTGTTCTGCCTAATCTATCTAACTCAAATCAAATGACACTGTCTCTCTCTCTCTCTATCTCTCAGCACACCGGAACACACACTACACAGGGCCGCCATGCAGGCGGCCTTATATAGTGTGGGGCGTGTACTAAATCCCCTGAGCCATAATTGGCCAAAGCCTCCTTGGCTTTGGCCAATTACGGCTCTCTGTTCAGGCGGCGCTGTGATCGGCCAAGCATGCGGGTCATAGTGCATGCTTGGCCAATCATCAGCCAGCAATGCACTGCGATGCCGCAGTGAATTATGGGCCGTGACGCGCCACACAAATTTGGCGCGAACGGCCCATATCGTTCGCAATTCGACGAACGGTCGAACAGCCGATGTTCGAGTCGAACATGGGTTCGACTCGAACACGAAGCTCATCCCTACTCCAGAAGTTCAGCGAGGATCTCTGAATGATCCAATGTTGTCTTAAATGACTGATGGTGATAAATAGAATCCACCTGTGTGTAATCAAGTCTCTGTATAAATGCACCTGCTCTGTGATAGTCTCAGGGTTCTGTTGAAAGCGCAGAGAGCATCATGAAGACCAAGGAACACACCAGGCAGGTCCGTAATACTGTTGTGGAGAAGTTTAAAGCTGGATTTGGATACAAAAAGATTTCCCAAGCTTTAAACATCCCAAGGAGCACTGTGCAAGCGATCATTTTGAAATGTAAGGAGTATCAGACCACTGCAAATCTACCAAGACCTGGCTGTCCCTCTAAACTTTCAGCTCAGACAAGGAGAAGACTGATCAGAGATGCAGCCAAGAGGCCCATGATCACTCTGGATGAACTGCAGAGAACTACAGCTGAGGTGGGAGAGTCTGTCCATAGGACAACAATCAGTCGTACACTGCACAAATCTGGCCTTTATGGAAGAGTGGCAAGAAGAAAGCCATTTCTCAAAGATATCCATAAAAAGTCTCGTCTAAAGTTTGCCACAAGCCACCTGGGAGACACACCAAACATGTGGAAGAAGGTGCTCTGGTCCGATGAAACCAAAATTGAACTTTTTGGCCACAAAGCAAAACGATATGTTTGGCGTAAAAGCAACACAGCTCATCACACTCAACACACCATCCCCACTGTCAAACATGGTGGTGGCAGCATCATGGTTTGGGCCTGCTTTTCTTCAGCAGGGACATGGAAGATGGTTAAAATTGAGGGGAAGATGGATGCAGCCAAATACAGGACCATTCTGGATGAAAACCTGTTGGAGTCTGCAAAAGACCTAAAACTGGGACGGAGATTTATCTTCCAACAAGACAATGATCCCAAACATACAGCAAAATCTACAAAGGAATGGTTCACAAATAAACGTATCCAGGTGTTAGAATGGCCAAGTCAAAGTGCAGTCCTGAATCCAATCGAGAATCTGTGGAAAGAGCTGAAAACTGCTGTTCACAAACGCTCTCCATCCAACCTCACTGAGCTTGAGCTGTTTTGCAAGGAAGAATGGGCAAGAATTTCAGTCTCTCGATGTGCAAAACTGATAGAGACATACCCCAAGTGACTTGCAGCTGTAATCGCAGCAAAAGGTGGCTCTACAAAGTATTAACGCAAGGGGGCCGAATAATTTTGCACGCCCCACTTTTCATTTTTTTATTAGTTAAAAAAGTTTCAAAAATCCAAAAGATTTCGTTCCACTTCACAATTGTGTTCCACTTGTTGGTGATTCTTCACAAAAAAATAAAAATTTTATATCTTTATGTTTGAAGCCTGAAATGTGGCAAAAGGTTGAAAAGTTCAAGGGGGCCGAATACTTTCGCAAGCCACTGTATATATATATATATATATATATATATATAGTATCCATTTAATTTCTTTAAAGATGTATTTGATGCGCTGAATCTCAGAAACGCGCCCACAGCAGGAGGTTGTTCTTCCACTTTTGTAGACGGACAGAACAATGTATGGATGCACAAAAGAACCCAAATATGATGCTCTGAACCTGCAATTAACCCCTTCCTGCCCACCCGGTATCCCTTTAAACAGTTCAGAACTGCTTTCTTCATATTGGTTGCTCAAGTGCAACTCCTGACATCACCAAAGGGCTACACATAAAATTAGGGGAATATTTAGTGTCAGGGACAGTAGACATGCAACAGGTTATAGTCAAAGACTATGGGAATGATACATGAGATGGTCTGAGGCTGCAGACATGATACAAGAGATGGTCAGAGACTGCAGGCATGATGCTAGAGATGTTCAGAGACTGCAGAAATGACACAAGAGATGGTCAGAGACTGCAGACATGATGCTAGAGATGGTCAGAGACTGCGGACATGCTACAAGACATAGTCAAAGATTATGGACATGATACAAGAGCTGGTCAGAGACTCTGGACATGATACAAGAGACGTTTATAGGCTGCGAACATGGTCCAAGAGATGGTCAGAGGCTGCGGACATGATACAAGAGATCGTCAGAGAATTCAGATAAGTTAAAAGAGATAGTCAGAGACTGTGGACATAATACAGGAGATGGTCAGAGACTGTGGACATAATACAAGAGATGGTCAGAGGTTAACATGGATGACAGGTGGAAAGTTATCCTTTGAAGTTGTATTACCAGATTAAACCATTTTTAGCATTTATGGTGTTATTGGTGTGCTGGCTGTTCATTCCTTTCCTCAGTTTCTTGCAGAGCAGGGATGCATCCTGTAGATGCCGGAAGATCTAGGAGTAGAAAGATCAGGCCCGGAGCCATAAGCATGTGCACAGGGTGTGCCGGGTGTGCCCAGACACATCCTAATCACCCCGTGCACATTACATAGTTACATAGTTACATAGTAGGTGAGGTTGAAAAAAGACACAAGTCCATCAAGTCCAACCTATGTGTGATTATGTGTCAGTATTACATTATATATCCCTGTATGTTGCGGTCATTCAGGTGCTTATCTAATAGTTTCTTGAAGCTATCGATGCTTCCCGCTGAGACCACCGCCTGTGGAAGGGAATTCCACATCCTTGACACTCTTACAGTAAAGAACCCTCTACGTAGTTTAAGGTGAAACCTCTTTTCTTCTAATTTTAATGAGTGGCCACGTGTCTTGTTAAACTCTCTTCTGCGAAAAAGTTTTATTTCTATTGTAGGATCACCAGTACGGTATTTGCATATTGAAATCATATCCCCTCTCAAGCGTCTCTTCTCCAGAGAGAATAAGTTCAGTGCTCGCAACCTTTCCTCATAACTAAGATCCTCCAGACCCTTTATTAGCTTTGTTGCCCTTCTTTGTACTCGCTCCATTTCCAGTACATCCTTCCTGAGGACTGGTGCCCAGAACTGGACAGCATACTCCAGGTGTGGCCGGACCAGAGTCTTGTAGACTGGGAGAATTATCGTTTTATCTCTGCAGTTGATCCCCTTTTTAATGCATGCCAATATTCTGTTTGCTTTGTTAGCAGCAGCTTGGCATTGCATGCCATTGCTGAGCCTATCATCTACTAGGTTCCCCAGGTCCTTTTCCATCCTAGATTCCGCCAGAGGTTCTCCCCCCAGTGTATAGATTGCATTCATATTTTTGCCACCCAAATGCATTATTTTACATTTTTCTACATTGAACCTCATTTGCCATGTAGTTGCCCACCCCATTAATTTGTTCAGATCTTTTTGCAAGGTTTCCACATCCTGCGGAGAAGTTATTGCCCTGCTTAGCTTAGTATCGTCCGCAAATACAGAGATTGAACTGTTTACCCCATCCTCCAGGTCGTTAATGAACAAATTAAATAGGATTGGTCCCAGCACAGAACCCTGGGGAACTCCACTACCCACCCCTGACCATTCCCAGTACTCCCCATTTATCACCACCCTCTGAACTTGCCCTTGTAGCCAGTTTTCAGTCCATGTACTCACCCTATGGTCCATGCCAACGGACCTTATTTTGTACAGTAAACATTTATGGGGAACTGTGTCAAATGCTTTTGCAAAATCCAGATACACCACGTCTACGGGCCTTTCTTTATCTAGATGGCAACTCACCTCCTCATAGAAGGTTAGTAGATTGGTTTGGCAAGAATGATTCTTCATGAATCCATGCTGATTACTGCTAATGATACCGTTCTCATTACTAAAATCTTGTATATAGTCCCTTATCATCCCCTCCAAGAGTTTACATACTATTGATGTTAGGCTAACTGGTCTGTAATTCCCAGGGATGTATTTTGGGCCCTTTTTAAATATTAGTGCTACATTGGCTTTTTTCCAATCAGCTGGTACCATTCCAGTCAGTAGACTGTCTGTAAAAATTAGGAACAACGGTCTGGCAATCATTTGACTGAGTTCCCTAAGTGCCCTCAGATGCAAGCCATCTGGTCCTGGTGATTTATTAATGTTTCTCAAGTCTAATTTTAATTCTGTCCTCTGTTAACCATGGAGGTGCTTCCTGTGTTGTGTCATGAGGATAAACACTGCAGTTTTGGTTACTGAAGCCCCCGATTCACTCGTGAAGACCGAGGAGAAGAATAAATTCAATACCTTCGCTAATCCAATTTGTGATAGGAGATCTGTCTCTCCTTCCTCCCTCAGGTTAGAGATTGCAACTAGGACTTGCTCTATACTTACCTTGTGTTTTTGCGCTTTGGTCAACCTACCACTAATGCCCCCAATACTACCCTCTAGAATATCTTCTGCGCTGACTATCTCTACCTCTGGACCCTCCGCCCCATCGCCTAGTTTAAAAACCCCTCTAACTTTTTGGCCATCTTCATTCCCAGTAGATCTGCACCCTCCTCATTTAGGTGCAGTCCATCCCTTCTATAGTACCGGTTATCGACTGAGAAGTCGGCCCAGTCCTCCAGGAACCCAAACCCCTCCTTACTACACCAGCTCTTCAGCCACTTGTTTACTTCCCTAATCTCCCTCTGCCTTTCTGGTGTGGCTCGATGTACCAGTAGTATTTCTGAGAATACTACCTTGGAGGTCCTTTTCCTCAAATTAGCTCCTAAGTCCCTAAAATCGTTCTTTAGGACACTCCATCTGCCCCTGACTTTGTCATTGGTGCCAACGTGCACCATGACAGCTGGGTCTTCCCCAGCCCCTCCCAGTAATCTGTCCACAAGATCCGTGATGTGCCGAACCCGAGCGCCCGGTAGACAACATACTGTTCGGCGCTTCAGGTCTTTGTTACAGATTGCCCTCTCTGTCCTTCTAAGAATTGAGTCCCCTACCACCAGAATCTGTCTTTCCTTTCCCTTCGCTGGCCCCCCACTCTCACTGGAGAAGTTCTTCCCCCCGGCAGCTAGGAGAGTCCCTCAGCTCCAGCAGTGCTGGTCCCTGACTGGTTTCACCAATGTCACTCAATGGAGTGTACTTATTGGGATGCTCCAGTTCTGGATCGGCCTCCCTGGCACTTCCCCCTCTACCCTCCCTGACTGTCACCCATCTACACTTTGCTAGTGCCTGCACTTCTTTGTCTCTACTCGCCTCTGTGCTGGCCCCTGCCGGCATCTGCCCTGTGCGTTCCTGGCTCTCCTTTAGTATGGAGGGACTTCTCAGTGCTGACAGTTGCTTCCCCAGATTCAGAACCTGGGCTTCCAGGGAAACAATGTGCTTATATTTTGCACAGCAGTATTCGCCCTCGATCGGATGATCAAGGAACGCATACATGCAGCAAGGTGTACAAAGAGTCGCCTCTCCACACCCGCGGGCATCGTACCTATTAAATTTAGTGAGGATTGGGGATTATACCCTTTCCAAATTACCTAACAGCTAGCTTCCTGACACTAATACTCAAGACAAAACACAGGTACACAACAAGACAATACACAGGTACTCACAGACCTACGTGCACTCGCAGAACAGTCGCAGAACTACGTGCACTCGCAGAACAGTCGCAGACCGATGTGCACCCGCAGACCTACATGCACTCGCAGACCTACGTGCACTCGCAGGCCACTCGCAGACCTACAGTACGTGCACTCGATGTCACTCGTGTTATCGTTCTGTGTTGCAGCAGAAACAGGGGAAAGATCTCCCTTTCACCAGCTCTGCCATAAGAAAAGTGTTTATGCTCTTCTCTTTCACTGTGCCGGCAGGGAGATCAATGTGCTGGGGTCATATACATGTTGACACCCGCATACGCATGTGTGTTTGAGCTTAAGGGTGCACACCCTAATGCAATAGGCTGCGCACACCTATGCCCGGAGCAGTAGGGCAATGTAGGGGGAGGGCCCACATGACTGGGGGAGCTGGGCAGGGGTATTGATAGTTAGCCCCACAAAGGGGGGGCTTTCTGATCGGGTCAAAGGTGGGGTGGGGGAGCGGCCTGCAGGCTGGGTTGGTCTCGGGGGGGGCATAGGTAGAGGTCAGTAAGGGGACTGCAGGATTGATCGGCATCTGGGGAAGGTGCAGGCCCGTAGAGTAATCGGCGTGGGAGTCGGGTCACAGAGAACTGCGTGGTGCGCCGGGCACTGGCCGATGATGTCACCTACAGGCGCCCGGTCCCCTCCACCTCCTTAGCGTCCACTGCTGTGCAGGGGGATCAGCGGTCAGAAGGAGGAGTGTCGGACTCGGATGCAGAGGAGGTCACGGTGGCTGCGGTCCAGATGGGGCCTCTTCAGGGATCCAGAGGTGCGGCTCTGCAGCCTGGTAATTCTTTAAATGTATCTTTATCTGTCCCTGTGAGTCCGGTGTCTTTGTCTACCTCTGGAGTCCCTAGTGTCTCTCTATCTCCTGGGTTGCAAGCGGGGGGCGATCCTGTTTATACGCCCGTCACAGCGGCCGGGAACGGGTGGGGGCTCTGGTTAGCGGGCGTTGCTCTCCTGGGTCTAGTGGGGGGGGTCGGTGGCCAGGGGTCAGCAGGAGCTGGGAATGTTTTACTGCCCTGTTTGCTGATGACGTTGGTATCCGGCTGCAGGGATATTTTGGGGAGGGGATCTGTGGCGGCAACCCCCGCTCCTTCGGTCTCTCCGGTTTCAGTCTGGGCAGCAGCGGGGGATGGGCGGATGCCCATTTTGGCGCCGCCTTTGCTGCCGCCAGTGGTGCAGGCGGCTCCACAGCCACCCGCTGCGTCAGATGGATCGGCCACAGTCCTCCCTGGGTCGACGGGATCCTCACAGGTGAATAATGCTACGGGTACCGCCCCGGGTGAGTCGTCATCAGATTGGGTGCGGCTGGTGGATGCCGCACGGTGTGAAGTTTATGTGTGCTACAAGGGCCCCTTGGGGTCTCATTTAAAAGCAGAGATTAGGGAGAAGATCTGGAAAGGGGACTACGTGGAGATCTTTTCGCTGCTACCGCTGGAAAAGTTTAACCTGGACAAGGTTAAACCTGATGAGAGCAAAAAGGAGGAAGAGGAGAAGCATTGCTATAGACTCATTCCGTGGACGTTCAACAACTGGCTCCAAGCATTCAACATATTGGCTAGCATCATAGGGGAAAGGGCACCGGAGAATAGTGAGGTGTTGTTCTGCTATTTGGACCACATCAGTGAGGCCTATGGGGGCATGGCATGGCTACACTACGAGGAGCAGTTCCGGCAGCAGAAGGCTGTGAGACTGTCCTTGCGATGGGATCACAAAGACATTGGTTTGTGGATGAAGCTCATGACACAGGCTAGGGTGGCTCCATCCCCCTTTCCTGGTGGGGCCGGGGGTGTCACTACCTCTTCACCATCAGCAACAAAGCGCAAGGGGTTCTGCTGGCAGTTTAATGAGGGTGCCTGCAGATTCGGAGGTTCCAGAGAGTCACGGAGCCAGGGGGACCCTAAGCGCAGGGACGGCATGACAGTGCTGGACTGCACATCTGCCTGTCCCTGAAAGGGTTACACTTCTCCTTTTAGAGAAGGGGAGGGGCTGCAGGAAGTTTTGTGTAGGAGATGTAGGAAGGGGAAGTGACCTCAGTTTGAGAGCGGTGGTGGACGAGATTAGAAGCACACCTCACCGCTCTCCACCTTCCCCTTCCTGATACACAGCATGGCAGCGATGGAGGGTTTTGTAGAGCAGCTGAGAGCGGCAGTTACCGCTAACGGCGCGGACTGGCTCCAGGAGCAGCTGCGTTTGATCATGGAAGGCGGGGCGACGGTGAGCGGGGGGGGTCACCAACTCCCAGGGCAAGGCGATCACGTCCACCAGAGAGATACAGCCCTGAGGCTGATATGGGCTCATCTAGAACAGCACAGCGGGGAATGGCAGTGGGAGAGGCCCAGACACCCATCATACAGGCCAGGCAGAGGGATGGATGAGGAGAGGCCCGGGGGAATCGGAGGAAAGTTGGAGGGACTGGGGGAAGGGTGCCCAGCAACGCACGCGGCTCTTCCCCCCCAGCCAGGCGCAGATGCTTACAGCCCCCTGAGAGGTCAGCAGGAGAGGGACAGAGGGCACGGGATGCACAAGAACGCACCGCGGCAAGTGGAGGAGGGTCACGGGCGACCGAGATGGACAGTAGTCCGCCGCAGGGTGATAGCGGGTCAGAGAGAGACGCCAGTGCCAACGTGAGGGGAGGTAATAGACAGTCGGCACGCACCCCGCGCAGCAGTAGACGCAGGAGTCCATCACCAGGGGTATCCAGCGGGCCTAGCGGTATCCAAGGGAGGAGTGGCCTTACACAGCACCACAGGCCTTCGGCAACCACTGCATCCGCAAGTGGGGTGCAACGAGAAATTGGCATGACGAACGAGCACGACGATCGGTCGGAAGGAGAGCTGTCTGGGTCTGACGGAGGCGACGATCAGGGACATCAAGCATCGCTGGTTCCAGGAGTGGCGGCTGTTGGGCGCGGTCCAGTGCAGCCCGGTGAGTGCGATTCTTCTAATCCTGTTACTATTCTTTTACATAATTTGTTGGGAAAAAATGTGCAGGGGGGTAGTTCACGGTCGGGGGGTGTAGTCAGGCCAGGGGGGGGGGGGAGAAGGTATCGGCTCCACCGTCAGCAGCAGCGCCCCAAACAGGGAATGAGGGGTTGCGGGAGTTGTTAACTGGCCTAAAGGAGCTTGTAGCACGTGTGGAATCAGGGTCAGGAGGGGGTCCGGCGACTGCGTGGACAGCAGAGAGGAATACCCCACAGACAGGGACCACCCCATCTGTTGCGGGTGAGGTTCAGGTTTCGCCGGATGCAGCTGTTTCAGCGGTCGGGGTGCCTCCCTCTGGCACTGCGGTGGCTACGACTTCGGGGGACCAGGTGAAGACAACTGAGAAAAAAGCTGATTCAGTTAGATTAGCAGATGCAGCAAGGAGTGAGGTATATGTCTGCTTTGAGGGCCCTTTGGGGGCTCATTTAAAAGCGGAGGTAAAGGAAAAAATATGGAAAGGCGAGTATGTGGAAATTTTCACGTTGCTGCCGCTAGAAAAATTTAATCTGGATAGGTTAAAACTGGTGGAAGGAAAAAAGGAGGATGAGGAGAAGCGTAGGTATCGCTTGATCCCGCGAACGTTCTCCAATTGGCTACAAGCGTTCACCATTTTGGCGAGTGTGGTAGGTGAAAAAGCGCCAGAACATTGTTCAGCGCTGTTTGTGTACCTAGAGGCCATTAGTGAGGCCCATAGAACATACGGGGGCATGGCGTGGCTACGCTATGATGAGCAATTTCGTCAGAGGATGGCGGTGCGACCGAATCTACGCTGGGATCACAAGGACATCAGCTTGTGGATGAGGTTGATGACGGCAGCGAGGGCCCCTAGTCAGTTTTTTCAGGCAGGGGTCGGAGGTTCAGCAACCCCAGGACAACCGGCCGAGAAAAAATGGGGATATTGCTGGCAATTTAATGAGGGAACTTGCAGATTTGGAGTCAACTGTCGTTTCAAGCATTTGTGTTCCGGCTGCGGGGGATCCCATGCATTGGCTAAATGTTTCAAAAAAGGAAAAGGACGCGCCGGAGATACTTCAGGTAAGAGGGAGGACTCCGGTACGGGTGGAAAGGATGCGGCCTTTTCTCAGTAGGTACCCTGACCGAACAGCGGCCGCCACGCTGGAGGCAGGTTTTAGGGAGGGTTTTCACATCCCTTGTGCCTTGGCGGAGGTGCCGCCTGAGGCCAAGAATTTGAGGTCAGCTTTGCTGCATGCAGCAGTGGTCTCTGAAAAATTGGAAAAAGAAGTGTCATTGGGACGCATGGTGGGTCCTTTTGAGGAAAGACCACTACAAGGGTTAGTGGTCTCTCCCTTGGGCGTGGTACCAAAGAGAGAGCCCAATAAGTTTAGACTCATACATCACCTTTCCTTCCCGAAGGAAGGGTCGGTGAATGATGTTATAGCCCCGGAAGATTGTGCGGTTACGTACACATCTTTTGACGCAGCGGTCTCATGGGTTAGGAGATATGGGCAGGGGTCATTAATGGCCAAGTCCGATATCGAATCGGCTTTTCGGCTGTTGCCAGTTCATCCCGACAGTTTCAGATGGCTAGGCTGTAAATGAGAAGGGGCCTACTATGTAGACCGATGCCTTCCAATGGGATGCTCTATATCCTGTGCTCTTTTCGAAACGTTCAGTTCGTTCTTGGAATGGGCGGTACGGGATGTGTCTGGTATCAATTCAGTCATCCATTATTTGGACGACTTCTTATGTGTGGGTCCAACGGGTTCCAACATATGTGCAGTGCTTTTGGGTACTTTGCAGTATCTAGCGGAAAGATTTGGGTGCCGCTAGCCCCGGAAAAAACAGAAGGTCCAACGGCGATTATCACATTTCTCGGAATAGAGACAGATTCAAGGAGGATGGAATGCAGGATTCCGCAGGACAAACTGTCGAAGTTGAAAGAGGAAGTTCGAGGGACCATTGGAGTTAGGAAATTGCAACTTCGCCAACTCCAATCTTTGCTAGGTAAGCTAAACTTCGCTTGCCGAATCATCCCTATGGGACGAATTTTCTGCAGGCGGCTGTCAGCCGCCACTGCAGGGATCCGGGCACCGACACATTTCGTGAGTCTGACTAGAGATCACAGGGAGGACTTACGGGTGTGGCAGGTATTCTTGGAGTCTTTCAATGGAAGGGCTTTATGGATGTCTGGGCCGGTCAGCAACTGGGACCTAGAGTTGTTTACTGACGCCGCCGGGTCAACGGGGTTTGGTGCTTTTTGTAAGGGCCACTGGTGTGCGGCTATGTGGCCGGCGGCTTGGCGGGAGGCTGGGTTCTTAAAGAACCTGGTACTTTTGGAGCTGTTCCCCACTGTGGTGGCCATGGAGCTATGGGGCGAGTCGTTGTGAAACCTGAAGGTTCGCTTCAATTGTTACAATCTGGGGGTGGTGCAAGTGGTTAATTGGCTGACTCCGGCATCAGTGCCGGTAGTCAGGCTTTTGCGCCATCTAGTACTTTGTTGTTTACAACTGAATGTGTTCATTTATGCTGTGCATCTACCAGGGACGGAGAACACTTTGGCTGAAGCTTTGTCTCGTTTTCAGTGGGACAGGTTCCGGAGGTTGGCACCAGAGGCAGATCATCAGGGGGTCGCCTGTCCCAGCTGGATATGGAACATTGCCCATGAACAGCAGCAAAATGGATTCAGCGATCCGTGAGTATGGCTACATGGAATGCCTACTCTAAGGTATGGAAGAAGTGGTTCGCCTTTCTGCAGGACTTGGGCATGGGATCAGATGATCCGGACGTGGACAAGGCAGTGCTGTATTTTATAATTAGGGACTTTGTAAAAGGTATCTCGGCAGCTGCCATCAATCGTGAATTGGCAGGTTTGGCCTTCCTTTTTAAATGGCAGGAGAGTCAGGACCATACGAAGGAATTTTGGTTACGGCAAGCAGTCAAGGGATATAGAAAAGCTTATAAACAGAGGGACGGGAGGCGCCCTGTCTCTTTTGAAATGCTTAAGCAGTTGATGCTTAGTTTGGAAAGGGTCAGCAGATCCGAGTACGAATGCGCATTATTCAAAGCAGCGTTCGCGCTGGCCTTTTTTGGGGCGCTGAGGATAAGTGAGTTGGTGAGCCCGTCAAAGACGGTTCCGGGCGGGCTTTCCCACGGGGAGGTTGAAGTTTGGGTAGATAGAGTCCGCATATGGATTCATAGGTCAAAAACGGATCAAGCAGGGAGAGTAAAATAGCTGGAGTTTGGGAAGATTTCAGAGCATGACATATGCCCGGTTAGGCTTGTGGGAGCTTTCATGACGGTGAGGCCTGCCGTTGCCGGCCCCTTCTTGATACATGTGGACGGTTTGTGTCTTTCAAAATACCAGTTTGTAACGGTTTTTAGTAAATGCGTGGCCAGGATGGGATGTGACCCTTTACAATTCTCATCACATTCTTTTAGGATTGGGGCGGCCACAGAGGCGGCCAGGGCAGGTTTGAGTCAGGATGTGATTAGACGTATTGGCAGATGGGATTCGGATAGATTCAAACTGTATGTCCGCCCTAACATGGTTCAAATGTAATGTTAGCTGGGGTTGTTTGATGAGTGAGTGTTGGGTTTAAAGTTCATGAGGTTGTATTATCTAATTTGTCTACAGGTCAAGATGCATGTCTGGTTTGGATACTCGGTCACTCCTACGTGTTTTGGGGGGGCCAAGAGAGCGGACGTTCGGCCGAACGGCAGACAGCTTCGCATCCCCAGACAAGAGGCCCTCATCAGGTGGATCGGGGTTCCGGGCATGCAGTGGAATAGGGTATTGGGGGAAGTGCATAGATTCTCCCGCCTGGACAGGGCCCCTGATGTATTGTTATTACACGTGGGTGGAAATGACATGGGAGCTAGATCCATGAGGGACGTTATCAGGGACATCAAGTGTGATTTCCTGCGTCTAAAAGCCGCTTATCCCAAGATGGTCTTAGTGTGGTCTGACATGGTAGGCAGGCTATCGTGGCGCTGGGCTCTATCAGATAAAAAAGTGAATAGGGCCAGAATAAAGGTTAATAAAGAAGTGAGCCGGTTTTTTATAAGGAATGGGGGCCTAGCCATTCATCACAGGGAGTTGGAGGTTGACACATGGCATTATTTGCGCAGCGATGGTGTATATCTCAATGAGGTGGGCACGGACCTATGGTCTTTAGGCTTGCAAGAAGGCATACAGAGAGGGCTTAGTGTGTGGAGGTGCTCGCAAGGGTAAGGGGTTACCCCTTTCGTGCTGTGGCAGTAGTTGTTTGTTCCTTGAATAGGATAAGTTCTGTTACAAGTTGTAACATGTGTACCCATCCAAGGATGGGGGGTTGTTTGATTGTACCCATCCAGATGATGGGAGTTTTGCTGGTACCCATACATGGAAGGATGGGGATTGTAGTTGGTACCTTCAGGCCCTAAGGGTTAACCTGCAGGAGTTAAAATGCCAGGTCACTGGGGTATGTTGTTATAATGCCGTGTCTGGGGTTTCCGACTGGCAGGTTTTAAGTTAACGAGGTTGTACCAGTGACCTAGGTCATAGTCATAGTTCTTACTGAGTAAGTTACCTTAACAAGTTATTTAAGGAAATACAGTTATTTATATATTTATGTTAATTTATATGTTTTAAATAAAAGGCCGCAAGGCCATTTTACTCCAGAAACTAGTCCGAGTCATCCCTGATGTTTTTGGAGGGAGGGTATGTACGGGTAGGATGGTATTAAGTATATGGGCTTAAGTCCTACAATGTCATGCTGTTTCCGACATGAGTGCTCTGGGTGCGGAGGTTCACATTCCTTGGCCAAGTGCTTCAAAAAAGGAAAGAAGTTGGCCAACGCAGGAAATAGGGAAGACACCAGTAAGGGTGGAAAAAATGGCACCGTACCTAAGTAGGTATCCGAATAGGGCTGCTGCAAGAACTTTGTGGATGAGTTTTAAGGAGGGTTTTCAAATTTCGAGTTTGTTGGCCAGTTTCCCCCTGGTTTTGGCTAACTTGAAGTCAGCTTATGTTCACCCTGAAGTGGTTTCTCAGAAACTGCGGAAAGAGGTGGTCCCCAAGAGGGAGCCAAATCAGTTTTGCCTTATCCACCACCTTTCCCACCCAAAAGGGGGGTCAGTGAATGATGCAAATGATCCCTCTGTATGTACTGTCTCATACACATTGTTTGATGAAGAGGTGCGGTGGTTTCAAAAGTTTGGTTGGGGGGCGCTGATGGCCAAGACTGATATCGAAACAGCCTTTCGCCTATTGCCGGTCCACCCAGACAGTGTTCGCCTGTTTGGTTGCCATTGGGAAGGGGACTACTTTGTTGACCAGTGCTTGCCAATGGGTTGCACCATTTCCTGTTCTTATTTTGAGATGTTCAGTTCTTTTCTTGAATGGGTCATCGAGGATTTGTCAGGCCTTGGATCCAATTTACACTATCTGGACGAGGGTCCCACTACAGAGTTGAAGTTCCTGGGGATAATTATTGAAACCTACTTGATGGAATGTCGGTTGCTGAGTGATAAGCTCAAGGACCTTCAGGGGTCGGTGGCCAGGGTGGTTCGTCGTTCCAAGGTGCAGTTGCGAGAGTTGCAGTCCTTGTTGGGTAAACTCAATTTTGCATGTCGAATTATGCCCATGGGGCGAGTGTTCTGCCAGCGACTGGCACTGACACTGGGGTCAAGGCACCACATAATTTTGTTTGTATTTAACGGTCCCACCGGGAGGACTTGAGGGTGTGGGATATGTTTTTGACACAGTACAACGGTAGGTCTTTCTGGATGGGGCCTGCGGTCCCGGCCTCGGAATTGGATCTGTACACAGGGTCGGTGGGTTATGCGCCTTACTTTCATGGCCGGTAGAGTGCGGGCTCATGGCCTGAGGAATTGAAGAGGTCTGCTCTCATTCGTAACCTAGCGCTTTTGAAATTGTTTCCGATAGTGCTGGCCGTGGAGCTTTGGGGGTCAGAATTTAGGAATTGGCGGGTCCGTTTTCACTATGACAATATGGGTGTGGTGTATGCCATTAATTCATTGTTGAAAAGAAGAAAGGTAACAGCGCTCTTTGCAGGGACAACTTAATCCATACACCAGGTCCACTCACAGGTGCCGAGGCTCGATGTGTCCCACTCCCAACACACTCCAATGCAACAGTAATAAGGAGAGCCGGAAAAACTGTAATCCTTGAAGTGACGTTTATTGGTACATCAGAGTGACAATAAAACAATAAAGCTGACGCGCTTCGGCAATAGCCTTAGTCATAGCTACGACTAAGGCTATTGCCGAAACGCGTCAGTTTATTGTTTTATTGTCACTCTGATGTACCAATAAACGTCACTTCAAGGATTACAGTTTTGCCGGCTCTCCTTATTACCATTAATTCATTGTTGGCTTCCTCCTTGCTTGTGGTCTGCTTACTGCGTCATTTGGTGTTGTTGTGTTTGCAATTGAATGTTTTTGTGTTTGCTGTTCATGTCCCGGGGGTTGAGAATGAGGTGGCTGATGCGCTTTCTCGCCTACAGTGGGACAGATTCCGTCAGTTGGCACCGGGGGTGGAGCAGCTTGGAATCCGGTGCCCCAGTCGTTTGTGGGATATCGTTTTGCCACCATAACTGGGTTGCTTCGGAAGTCAGTAGCAGATTCTATGTGGCAGGACTATAGCGGGTTTTTGCGAGAGTGGCACGATCTGGTAAGTACCACTGGGGGTTGCTTTAGCGATGAGGAAAAGTTACATGTGTTGCTGTATTTTCTAGGTAAGAACTGCGAGGAGGAGGTGTCTGTCGATTTGGTTAACCGGAAGATGGCAGGCCTGGCCTTTTTGTTCAAAATGGCTGGGATGGAGGATGTTACGAAGGCTTTTATGGTGCACATGGCCCTGAGGGGTTATAGGAAGGGTCGGGGTAGGCTGGATTCCCGGCGACCTGTGTTGTTGGGTATGCTGGGAGTGTTGGAGGGAGTTCATCCCCGTGTCTGTTTTTCTTCCTTTGAGGTTCAATTGTTCAGGACCGCTTTTGTCTTGGCCTTTTTTGGAGCTTTGCGGGTGTGTGAATTAGTTAATCCTTCCAAGGCGGTGGTTGGGGGGTTGGATGTGGCGGACGAAGTTACGTTGCTTATTCTCAAATCAAAAACCAACCAGCTGGGAAAAGGGGCTAGGGTGCTTGTTGGAGGAGTGGCGGGCCTGTCCCTATGCCTGGTCATCGTAATAAGGGCTTGGTTGTTGCTGCTGCCTGCTGGGCCTGGTCCTTTCCTGATCCACTAGGATGGGTCTGCGCTGTCACTGTACCAGTTTGTGTCTGTGTTTAGGGAGTGTTTGGTAGCGGGAGATTTTTCGCAAGGGGAATATTCCTCGCATTCTTTCAGGATTGGGGCAGCCACGGAGGCAGAGTGTTGGGGTTTTGAGCAACCAGATCCTACAGCGTATTGGTCACTGGGAATCCCACCACTTTTGCTTGTATGTACGTCCGCATCTTCTTTAAGGTTGGGGGGGCTCTTAGCGGGGTTTCTTCTCGGTGGTGGAATATGGGAGGCATCTTTTGTCTTGTGTTGTCTGTTTGTGTGTTTGTGTTGCTGTGGCCTTGTTGGGCCGGTGGGTTAACTGTTAGGGTCTGTATGTGTGGAGGGGGTGTCATGTTTTCTCTTTGTCTCTTGTGCTTTATGTTTTTTAGACCCGGTGTACAGAGTTGTGGCTGTGGTGGCTATGCACGGTTCTCATGGCATGTGCAGGGAGGATGATGCTGCTGGCTTAGAGGACGCTAAGTGCAGGAGTGAAGAAAGTGTAATCTCGGGCATGCTCCAGGGAAGGTAAGGGTGAAGGAAGCAAGATGCCCATGCATTCTACTCTGTGCAATAAACTCATGGCACTGTGTATAATATACTACTGGCTGCCACTTACTCCTAATATTATAAATACTTCAGTTTGCTGCTTATATCCAAATGTGTTTCCACATTCCACAACTAAAGATATAAAGATTAATAGTGTTGCACTACCCTTTAACCAGGCGCAGAAAAATATTTTAAATACATTCTATAAAAAAGTGGTAATTGAATACACAATCCCATTGCACTAAAT
Source organism: Lithobates septentrionalis (assembly GCA_037952835.1). Lineage (NCBI taxonomy): Eukaryota > Metazoa > Chordata > Amphibia > Anura > Ranidae > Lithobates > Lithobates septentrionalis. Next base: position 5,397,369 of record JBBDGP010001212.1, read on the forward strand.
CTATAAAGACCAAAAAATATACACCCCAAAAATATTACCACATATGTTGAAATATTATAAATTATTGCATAAAAAATGGTAATTGAATCCACAATACCAATATTGCAAATCTACTGATCAAAATATACTAATAAAATGTGCTCCAACATGTGGAATACACATACCAATGTTGTAAATTTCATAAAGAACACCCAAAAGAATTAAAACCACAATCTTAGTGCCGTGAATCATCAATAATAAGCAAGCTGCATTCTACAAATATAAATGTGTGCAACCACAAATTTGTAGCATGCACTTTACATATTATTGATGATTCACTGCACTGAGATTGTGGATTTAATTATTTTGGATGTTCTTTATGCAATTTACAACATTGGTATATGTATTCAACATGTTCATTTATATTTCAACATATGTGGTAATATTTTGGAGTATATTTTTATTAGTATTTATACATTTGCAGCACCAGGATTGTGTATTCAGTTACCAAATGTATGGTTTCTTATGCCGTGTACACACGAGCGGACTTTCCAGCAAACTTTTCCGGCGTACCGGAGTCCGTTGGACAATTCGATCGTGTGTGGGCTCCAGCGGACTTTTTTTTCTCAAAAGTTTGACGGACTTAGATTTGAAACATGTTTCAAATCTATCCGACTGACTCAAGTCCGGTCGAAAAGTCCGCTCGTCTGTATGCTAGTTCGACGGACAAAAACTGACGCTAGGGCAGCTATTGGCTACTGGCTATGAACTTCCTTGTTTTAGTCCGGTCGTACGTCATCACGTACGAATCCGTCGGACTTTGGTTGATCGTGTGTAGGCAAGTCCGTTCATTCAGAAAGTCCGTTGTAAAGTCCGTCGAAAAGTCCGCCGGGCAAAAGTCTGGTCGTGTGTACGCGGCATTAGACATTTGGATAAATATTTGCATAATCAATGATGCATTGTGCAAAAAGTAAAAACAGCTGGTAGGAATGGCTGGTTATCCAGCTAAAGACGGATTTAGGCTGCACATTAGCATCCCCACAGAGGTTAGAGTGCCCCATAGATGTTGCAACACCCCATAAACATTATAGCACCCCATGGATGCTAGAGTGACCAATAGATGTCAGAGCACCCTTAGACAAAGCAAAGGTTAGAGTGTTCCATGGACATTGGAGCAACCCATGGAGATTAGAGTGCCCCATAGATGTTAGAGCACCCCAGGGATGCTAGAGTGACCCCTAGACACTAGAGCATCTTATAGACCAAGCAACCCATAGAGCGCCTCATAACCTTTGGAGCACCCCATGGATGCTACAGTAACCCAAAAGACAGATTACCCCATGGATGTTAGAGCACACCATAGACGCACTCCATGGAGGTTAGAATGTGCCATAGTCAGAGTACCCCATGGATATTAGAATGACCCATGAAGTTTAGAGTGTCCCAATAAACTGAGTAACCCATGGATATTAGAGTGACCCAAGGAGGTTGGAGCACAGTGTTGGGTTTGTAAGGAGCTTATAGCTGTGTCAAAGCACATACACAGCAAGGTTTATCACTGTGCGTTTTTTATTAGCACATTTATGTGGGATAAGTTTAGTTGAATTTAATTTAGTACTGAATATTCACCGTTATTATTAGAAGTGGAATTTTACCTCTTATTTTACCATTCTTATTTTTACCATCCTTATGGGAATTTAGTGTTACTATTAGAAGCATATTTTTACCTTTCATTTTTTATGGGAATATGAGGATAATACAAGCGCAACTGACCATTTTTACTATTTATTGATTTTATTACACACTTAGTTGCAGATATATTATTTGGTCATCTCATATTAACCATTTGGTTCTCATAGTAGTAAAATTGCAACCACGTCAGCGCTTGAGCTCTTTTATATACTTTTTTATACACCGTGTTGGGTTGCCACCTATCTCTGTGATTCACCCAAACAGTCCAGGTATTGACGTATGTGTCTGGGTTTCAGTCCGCCTGAAACCTGGACACATTATTCAGATTAAACTGTGGCTCCCCCAGTAACAGTCACACGCAAATCTGTTGTGGATATGTCAGAGCGCCGCTCACTGACGTCATTTCCTGCTTCGTGGAATGCACTTTCTGGTCTGTGGAACGCACGCCGTGAGCGGCGTTCTGACACATCCACAACCCCATTTTACATGCCTGTTTTAACCAGAAATTTTGTAAGTACCCATTCTCTTGTGAAATAAATCCCTTTAAACGGTACTCTCACTATTAGTTCCATTTTTTATCTTTTTTGGTGCCTGGTGATTCTGCAAAGCTGGGGGTCATCATCATCTGATGAGTGGAGACACATAAGGGGGTGTTTATTTGCACCTGAAAAGCTCTGGAGCATTTGTGGTTTTCTGCACCTGAAAAGGGTGACAGGTGGGCCACATCACTTAGTAGCCACTACGGTGGTACCGCTACAATAATAAAAAAAATAATACGACAAAAATAAATAAAAATACTGACACCAGTGGCAGAACTACCAGGGTCACAAAGGTTGCACTTACAGCTGGGCTCTGGCTTTCCGCCACCATGGGGGGACCCCAAGACAGCAGGAAGGTGGCCCGCTGTGGGACCATAATAAAGGGTCCCATGATGGGAGTAAAGGAAACTGTGATCAGTGGGAAGGGCCCTGGTCAGGGGCCAGGGGTGCCCTTCATGGTTTCTTGCACCGGGGCCCTGAAGATTCTAGGTACACCTCTGAAAGGTACAATGTATAGTCTGATCACTGGGGGAGGGAAGACTAAGGACGTGCTTCTTCCTGCCTGCAGCAGACTGATGACATCATCTCAACCTAGGCTAAGTTACTGACTGTGAACCAAGGGTGGCTTTTGAGTGATAAATGGTGGAACTCTTCTCAAAATTAATCCTGTTGCTGTAGGTTGTGACATGTCAGGAATTTATTGATGCAGATTTGTAACTACTTTGATGTCCAGCTTTTAGGCTTTAGGTCATATGACCCAGACCTGAAGACCAGCTTGTCTTAGTGGACAGTAAAGTTGATGCTGCTTCTTCCCCACTCTTCCCATTGCCTGCCTGATTAAAGGTGGCCTACATTATGAGTTTAGGTCTGCTGAAGGGTCCATGTCTGTTCTGCATGTGGGTAATGCCGTTCCTTTAATTTAGACTTCAGAAGTGTGGAGCACGCTTTGGCTGAGACTCAAAGCCACATAACTCATTACTCGGTTGCTGTATTGAATCCTTCGGGAGAGTTGCTGAACAGAACATGTGGATTCCCAGAAACTTGGCCTTGTACGTGGTCCAGGGAGGGCTGCCAAACTCTACACCTCCCTTTAATCTTTTCCTCAGTGAAGAGCATTTAATGCGTTACTGCAGTGATCATGAATCTCCGGAACACTATTATGGCCCTTCGCTGGCATTGCCATCATACAGCTCAGAATTCATATAATTTCCTAGGTGTGCCGACCTCTCTGCAGATAACTCTTCTTACTGAGCCATGGGGGTCCGGTAGGGTAAAGGGGGTCAGTGCCATCCTAGGCACTTCAAGTTTAAAGCTGAACTCCAGGCACAAAAATCTTCATTAACCACTTCCCTACCAGGCCAATTCTGGCATTTCTCTCCTACATATAAAAATCATATTTTTTTTATGGAAAATTACTCAGAAGCCCCAAACATTATATATATATTTTTAATCACTTCCAGCCCAAGTCAATTCTGGCACTCCTCTCCTACATGTAAAATTCATCTTTTTTTTTTGCTAGAAAATTACTTAGAACCCACAAACATTATATATGGGTTTTTTTTTAAGCAGAGACCCTAGGAAATAAAATGGTAAAATTGTTGCAACTTTTTATGTCACACGGTATTTGTGCAGCAATTTTTCAACGCCTTTTTTTTGGTAAAAAAATGAATAAAGAAAAAATAAATAAAAAAATAGCAAAGTCAATTATTTGTATAATGTGAAAGATGATGTTATGCTGAGTAAAGAGGTACCTAACATGTCACACTCGTGGAATGGCGACAAACTTCGGTACTTAAAAATCTCCATAGGCGACACTTTAAAAAATTTTACAGGTTACCTGTTTAGAGTTACAGAGGAGGTCTTGGTCTAGAATTATTGCTCTCGCTCAAGCATTCTTGCCGATACCTCACATGCGTGGCTTGATGGCCGTTTACATATGCGGGCGCGACGTACGTATGTGTTTGCTTCTGTGTGCGAGCACGCAGGGAGGGGGGCGCTTTAAAAAAAATGCATTGTTGATTTTATTTTTTTATTTTTACACTTTCCCTTAATTTTTTTTTTTATCACTTTTATTTCTATTACAAGGAATGTAAACACCCCTTGTAATAGGAATAGAGCATGACAGGTCCTCTTTACACAGAGATCTGGGGTCTATAAAACCCCATATCTCTCCTCTAGGCTGAAAAGCCTGAGATTTAAAAAAAAAAAAAAGATCTCAGCCCTTTCAGCTAAAAACATGGCAGTGTTTACATCTGCAGAGGCCGGTAATGACGTCATAACGTCACGCCCATCCTCCAAAGGTCATAGAGATGGTCGGGGACCATCTGGTCCTCGGTCAGCTCTATGGTAAATAGCTGCCACTGGCCGAATCATTCTCTGGCTCACTGATCACACGGGAGAGCTGGTAGAAGCACCAGAGTGCGGTGGGAGGGAGCTGAACAGCTGCTATGGTTGTTTTTAATTTCCAGGGAAACACCGGCAGAAAAAAAAGATATCTAAATGATGCCTGCAGCTGCAGGCATCATTCAGATATCGCCACTCAAAGTCCAGGACGTCATATGAAGGCCTTAGAGCGGGAAGTGGTTAAGCAAAGGACATAGAAAACAAAATGGTGATTGTTGCAATTTTTTTATGTCATATAGTATTTACGCAGCAATTTTTGGGGAAAAAATACACTGTACCCAATATTTTGTTAAAATATAAAAGCCTTATTATAGGCTTACTTGTAGGTACAAGTTCACAAAAAGAGTTTACTTCCACTTGGTTTGAGTACTGTACAGTGAGCACCCTGGGACAGGAAGTGCATTTCTGCCAGGATCACCAGGTAAGGAGAAATAGAAAGAGCTGAAAATGTTTCCTGCTGCCACATCTAAGGACTGGCATGCTGCAATATATTACACTCTTGTTCTTGGGCTTAGATACATTTTATTTTGAAGGACAACAAATCTCAGTCACTATTCAGCCCCACTAAATAGGAAGTAGTACCTTATACACTATATTGTCAAAGGTATTGGGACGCCTGCCTTTACACACACGTTAACTTTAATGGCATTCCAGTCTTAGTCCGTAGGGTTCAATATTGAGTTGGCCCACCCTTTGCAGCTATAACAGCTTCAACTCTTCTGGGAAGGCTGTCCACAAGGTTTAGGAGTGTGTCTATGGGAATGTTTTACCATTCATCCTGAAGTGCATTTGTGAGGTCAGGCACTGATGTGGACAAGAAGGCCTGGCTTGTAGTCTCCACTCTAAATCATGCCAAAGATGTTCTATCGGGTTGAGGTCAGGACTCTGTGCAGGCCAGTCAAGTTCCTCCACCCCAAACTCACTCATGCATGTCTTTATGGATCTTGCTTTGTGCACTGGTCCAAATAATTTGTTGAAGCGGGAATAAGGTGTGGGGTTGCTTTTCAGGGGTTGGGCTTGGCCCCTTAATTCCAATGAAGGGAACTCTTAAGGTGTCAGCATGCCAAGACATTTTGGACAATTTCATGCTCCCAATTTTGTGGGAACAGTTTTGGGATGGCCCCTTCCTGTTCCAACATGACTGCACACCAGTGCACAAAGCAAGGTCCATAAAGACATGGATGTGTTTGGAGTACAGGAACTTGACTGGCCTGCACAAAGTACTGACCACAACCTGATAGAACACCTTTGGGGTGAATTAGAGCGGAGATTGCGATCCAGGCCTTCTTGTCCAACATCAGTGCCTGACCTCACAAATGCGCTTCTGGAAGAATGGTCAAACATTCCCATAGACACACTCCTAAATCTTGTGGACAGCCTTCCCAGAAGAGTTGAAGCTGTTATAGCTGTAAAGGGTGGGCCAACTCAATGTTGAACCCTACAGACTAATGCCCCGTACACACGGTCAGATTTTCCGATGGAAAATGTCCGATCGGAGCTTGTTTTCGGAAATTCCGACCGTGTGTGGGCTCCATCGGACATTTTCCATCGGATTTTCCGACACACAAAGTTTGAGAGCAGGATATACAATTTTCCGACAACAAAATCCGTTGTCGGAAATTCCGATCGTGTGTACACAAATCCGACGGACAAAGTGCCACGCATGCTCAGAATAAATAAAGAGATGAAAGCTATTGGCCACTGCCCCGTTTATAGTCCCGACGTACGTGTTTTACGTCACCGGGTTCAGAATGATCGGATTTTCTGACAACTTTGTGTGACCGTGTGTATGCAAGACAAGTTTGAGCCAACATCCGTCGGAAAAAATCCTAGGATTTTGTTGTCGGAATGTCCGAACAAAGTCCGACCGTGTGTACAGGGCATAAGACTGGTATGCCATTAAAGTTCATGTGCATGTAAAGACAAGTGTCCCATACCTTGGACAATATAGTGTATGTTCATAAGCTAAACAAAGCTAAACAAAAAATACATAAAACTGTGGTCATAATATCTGAGAAGTTTGCAGATTCCCTTCAAAGAGAGAATCAGAATACTTGCCATTGGACGGTGTGCATTGCACGTCATTTCTGCCCTTTTAGCGAAGTGCTTGGAAACGGCGTGTGTTTTGCTCTACGCATATGTTGAATACAAACAACCCATATTCAATAGGGGGATGCATCAAAAAACATTTAATAAAGAAATCCAATAATCCAAGGACCCAGGACTGTGCCTGGATGAAAAATACCCTACTAAAATATGCACACTAAATCCATCACTTATCCGCTTGCAGATGGCAATCTCTTACACATCCAGCAAGAGGGTTTAACAATGTATTAATTATTGAATGGGAAGTCTACGCTGCAAGTTACTTCAAAATGAGAGTCTAGCAAGAATTGGTACAGGAAGTATGATGTGCAGCAGAATATTCCTCCCCTAGGGATTGTTCAGTATTACAAAGTCACGTTGATGTGCAGCATATGTCCAATTTTACCCCTTGAAATATGAAAGACAAAAACATAAATGAAGTATATGATTTGACACATGTGATTTCTATATTGTACATATTATTTTTCCATATGTTGAATTACTTATGTGCCTCAGCAGGTACAGTATTTTATGCACGGAAATATAGAATTTCACGTAATCACTTATGATGCAGGTGTAAATCCTTGTACTGACATAGAAATGAAATCTTGAAACTTATGCAAAGCAGGTAGATTCGAGGAGCACTCACAGTATATTCATTCTTTATTTGCAGTTCTTACAAAGGCTAAAAGCAATTAAAAGTTATAAAATGAAAGTTTTTTGTGCAGCTTGCATGCTTTCTCAAGGCCTTGAGAAAGCATTCAGGCTGCAAAAGAAATGGTCATTGATAAGAAAGACTTGAAGTATAGAAGGCCTAGTTTAAAGCATGCAAGCTGAATGAGAATCGGTTGTTGGTTAAAAGGCCTTGGAAAAGCATTCAAGCTGCCCAAGAAACAGTCATTGGCAAGAAGGCTTTGAAACATAGAAATCTGTTTCAATAGGGCACAAGGAGAATGAGAACCTGTCAAAACCTGGAAAACCTTCAGAAAGTGTGCAATCCACATAAGGCTCCTTTCACACTGAGGCGCTTTGCAGGCGCTAAAGTGCTAAAAATAGCGCATGCAAAGCGCCCAAAAAGAGCTGCTCGAGGGCTTTCACACTGGAGCGGTGCGCTTGCAGGGCGTTAATAAAAGTCCTGCAAGCCGCATCTTTGGAGCGCATTAGGAGCGGTGTAATTATCGCTCCTAAAGCGCCCCCTCCCATTGAAAACAATGGGGCAGCGCTGCAAACCCGCCCGCAAAGCGCTGCTGCAGCGGCACTTTGCGGACGGTTTTAACCCTTTTTCGGCCACTAGCAGAGGGTTAAAACCGCCCCGCTAGCGCCGCTAAAACGACGGTAAAGCAGGCGCTAAATATAGCCCGCACGCCTCAGTGTGAAAGTAGCCTAAGAACTGGCCATTGGCCCAAAGGCCTTGAAGCATAGAAGGCCTAATTAAAAGCGTGCACGATGAATGAGAATTGGTTGTTGGCCAGAAGCCCTTGTAAAAGCGTTCAAGCTGTTCAAGAAATGGTCAAGGCCTTGCAACATAGAAGGCCTAGTTTAAAGCGTATAGGTTTATTAAGGATTGGTCAATGGGGAAGGCCTTGAAAAAGTGTGGAAGCTGCAAACAAATGTCATTAGCCTGAAGGCCTTGAAGCATAGACGGCCTAGTTAAATGCGTGCAAGCTGAATGAGAATAAGTCATTGGCAGGAAGGTCTTGAGAAAGTGTGTAAGCTGCACAAGAAATGGTCATTGGCCTGAGGAGCTTAAAGCATAGAAGGCTTATTTGAAAGCATGCAAGTTGTATGCGAATTGGTTGGAAGGCCAGAAGGCCTTGAAAAAGTGTGCAAGCTGAATGAGAATTGGCCATTAGCCAGAAGGCCTTAAAAAAGTGTGCAAGCTGCAAAGAATTAGGGTTGGCCTGAAGGCCTTGACGCATAGAAGGCCTAGTTGAAAGCGTGCAAGCTGAATGAGAATCAGTCATTGGCAGGAAGGCTTTGAAAAAGCTTGCAAGCTGCATAACAAATGCTCGTTGGCTGAAAGGCCTTGAAGTACAGAAGGCTTATTTGGAGGTGTACAAGCTGCATGAGAATTGGTCATTGGCTGGAACGCCTTGAGAAAGCAAGCACGGTGCACAAGAAAAGGCCATTAGTCTGAAGGTCTTAGAGGTTAAAAGGGTTAGTTGAAAGCATGCAAGCTGTAAGGGAATGTATTGTTGGCCAAAATGCCTTGAGAAAGCATGCAAACTGCACAATAAACGGTCATTGGCCAAAAGTCTTTGAAGTATAGAAGGCTTAGCTGAAAGTGTGCCAGCATAAGGATTGCTTTTTGGTCGGAAAGTCTTGAAAAAGCATGTGAACTTCATGAGCAAGGTCATTGGCCTGATCATTTTTAACTGTTTTGAGCCTTTACAAGAGTTACAAATAAAAAATATAAAATAAAATGCAAAACAAAAATTAGGTGTTCCCAGATCCTACCTTCTTTGTATGTTACAATATTTTTGTATCACCTGTCATGTGGGGGGCTAAGTGGATAGGAGAGTGGGATCTGCCATCACAAATCCAATGTATAATGGTGCAGGCTCTCAGAAAAACATGACCATTGCACTTACCTATATGGCCTAAAATATGTGGACTTCCCTTAAAATTACCGAGTTCAGGTTTTTCCAGTGAAGGGTACTGGTAATATTACAGCATACAAAGACATTTTAGACAATTGTGCTCTTCAAACCTTATGGAAACAGTTTGAGGAAGGTCTTTTTCTGCTTCAGCATGACTGGGCCCCCATGTCAAAAGCTAGCCTCATAAAGACATGGCTTGACCAGTTTGATGTGGAGGAACTCATGTGTACTGTACAGAACCCTGACCTCAACCCTACTAAACACCTTTAGAATGAATCAGAGCTCAGATTGAGAGCCATCTTGTTGGGACACAAATTCACACAGACACACTCAAAAATCTTATGGAAAGCCTACACAGAAGAGTGGAAGCAACAAAAGAAGGCCAACTCCACAATAATAGCCATGGTTTTGGAATGTAATGTCTGACAAGGTATGGGTATGATGGTCAAGGGACCACATAATGTTCTTGACTTAGGATAAAAAGAACACAAATGGCCCTCCAGCCTCTATGAACGTCTTATATGTCATATGAAAAAATAAAAAACATAAATAAAATATATGATTTGACATGTCATTTCTATATTATGCATATTATTTTTCCATATGATTAATTACTTAGATGCCTCAGCAGGTACAGTATTATATGCATGAGAATATAGAATTTCACTTAATCACTTATGATGCAGGTGTAAATCCTTGTGCCGAAATGGAAATGAAATCTTGAAACGTATGCAAAGCAGGTAGAATCCAATAACACTTACAGCATATTCATTCTTTATTTGCAGAATTTACAAAGGCTAAAAACAATTAAAAGTTATAAAACGACAATTTCTTGTTCAGCTTGCTTGCTTTCTCAAGGCCTTGAGAGAGCATTCAGGCTGCACAATAAATGGTCATTGATAAGAAGGCCTTGAAGTATAGAAGGCCTAATTTAAAGCATGCACGCTGAATGACAATCAGTTGTTGGTTGGAAGGTCTTGGGAAAACATTCAAATTGCCCAAGAAACTTGCACTGGCAAGAAAGCTTTGAAGCATAGAAAGCTTAGTCGAAAGTGTGCAAGCAGAATGAGAATCTGACCGTAAAACCTTCAGAAAACGTGCAATCCACACAAGAACTGGCCACTGGCCCAAAGACCTTGAATCATAGAAGGCCTAGTTAAAAGCGTGAAAGCTGAATGAGAATCGGTTGTTAGCCTGAAGTCCTTGCAAAAGTGTTCAAGCTGTTAAAAAATGGGTCACTGGCCTGAAGGCTTTGCATCATAGAAGGCCTAGTTTAAAGAGTAAAAGCTGATTGAGAATTGGTCATTGGGGAAGGCCTTTTAAATGTGTTCAAGCTGCAAAGAAATAGCATTGGCTGGAAGGCCATGAAGCATAGAAGGCTTTATTGAAAGCATTCAAGCTGCAAAAGAATCATTTGTTGGCTAGAAGGCCTTAAAAAAGTGTGGAAAATGCATAGAAATTTTGTTGGTCCGAAGGCCTTGAAACATAGAAGGCCTAGTTGAATGCGTGCAAGCTGAATGAGAATCAGTCATTGGCAGAAAGGTCTTGAGAAAGTGTGTAAGCTGCACAAGAAATGGTCATTGGCCTGAAGGCCTTAGAGCATAGAAGGCTTATTGGCTTATTTAAAAGGATGAAAGCTGCATGCAAATTGGTTGTTGGCCAGAAAGCCTTGAAAAAGTGTGCAGGCTGAATGAGAATTGGTCATTGGCTGGTAGGCCTTAAAAAAGTGTGCAAGCTGCAAAGAAATAGGGTTGGCCTGAAGGCCTTGATGCATAGAAGGCCTAGTTGAAAGCATGCAAGCCAAATGAGAATTGGTCATTGACAGGAAGGCCTTGAAAAATCTTGCAAGCTGCATAACAAATGGTTGTTGGCTGAAAGGCCTTGAGGCATACAAGGATTATTTGAAATTGTGCAAGCTGCATGAGAATTGGTCATCGGCTGGAAGGCCTTGAGAAAGTGTGCACAGTGCACAAGAAAAGACTGTTGGTCAGAAGGCCTTAGATCATAAAAGGCTTAGCTGATAGCATGCAAGCTGCAAGAGAATTAATTGTTGGCGAAAACGCCTTGAGAAAGCATGCAAGCTGCACAATAAACGGTCATTGGCCCAAAGTCCTTGAAGCATAGAAAGCCTACCTTAAAGTATGCCATCTGCATAAGAATTGCTTGTTGGCTGAAAGGCCTTGAAAAAGCATGTGAGCTTCATGTGCAAGCTCATTGGCCTGATAATTTTTAACTGTTTTTAGACTTTGCAAGAGCTACAAGAAAAAAAGAAATCAGTGCTACTGGATTCTACCTTCTTTGTATGCATCACCCGTCATGTGGGGGGACTAAGTATATAGGAGATTGGGTTCTGCATTAAAAATCCAATGTAGAAAGGTGCAGGCTCTTAGACACCTGGCCATTGCACCTTACCTATATGGCCTAAACTATGTGGACTTCCTTTAAAAATGATTTGGTTCAATTTTTTCCAGTGAAGGGTACTGTTAATACTACAGCATACAAAGACATTTTAGACAATTGTGCTCTTCGAAGCTTATGGAAACAGTTTAGGGAAGACCCTTGACTAAAGGATTCGTCAACCTTGGGTCCTTACCATTAGATTAAAGACACAGACCGCGTGACATGGGTTTTAAAAGGCCACAGCAGCCCCATTTATTAACCAAATAATAAATAACATAACATGAAAACACGTAACACATACCCGTAAGAACAAAAATAATATCCAACAGCAAGAGGTCTTTGGGTGTATTAAAAAAGGCACACTTTAATGACTTTAATGGTCTATATCCTCAGCTGTGCCCCAACTGGCTCGAGGATGCTCGGACATCACACCAACTTCCATATTTCCTTCCCCCAGGGGACTTATCTCCTGGGAGAACCACCGCTAACCAAAGGAAAGCGCCATCCTTAGATGGGCCCCACTAATCCTGTGACCATGCAAAATTTTCACTGACCCCCCAAAGACCCCTTGAACCCCCGACTGCTGCGACAAAATTGAACAGTACACCCTAACATGAAATTATACCATAACCATAAATATAGTTGTTTCTTTTTTTTTTTTTTTTTTTATGTGTTCCTTCTCTTTTTTTTTTTTTGAAAAGCAAAACATGTAACAACAAAAACATGTACCCCATCCTTAAATACCAACACTCCCTCAACCTGTTCAGCATGCTAACCCCTAACACAAGGGTGGGAGGGTGGGAAGATGTCTCCTCTCCAACTTCTCTGAATGATGAAGAATCCACCCCCTACCCCGGACCCCAAGCCTCTGGACCCTGCCCCATCTGCTTTCTACCTCCAATCAGGTAAGAGATGACTTTGTGCCCCCACCACTGACCTGACTGACCGTTACTTGACCCCTGTTCCTCCCATAGTCATGCAGCCCCTGCGTCCATTCTCTCCTATGGGTCTCACTTTTCTGTTTCAGCGTGACTGGGCCCATGTGTCAACAACCAGCTCCATAAAGATATGGTTTGACCAGTTTGGTGTGGAGGAATTTGAGGGTCCTTCACAGAACCCCGACCTCAATCCTACTAAACACATTTAAAATGAATAAGAGCACAGATTGCGAGCCAGGACTTCTTGTTGGGACACAAATTCCCACAGACAATTGAAAATCTTGTGGAAAGCCTACGCAGAAGAGTGGAAGCAGCCAAAGAAGGCCAACACCATAATAATGGCCATAGTTTTGGAATGTAATGTCTAACAAGCTTATACAGGTGTGATGGTCAAGGGACCACAAATTTTTGATCATAAAATATTCTTGAATTAGGATGAAAAAAAACACAAAGGAGGTGCATGGGCGGAGCCTAGCGGAGCAGACATGCATTGTTAGAGCTCTGCACCGCTGAGGAGAGAAGAGAAGGACAAAGCGGAGCCTGCAGGCTCAAAAGGTATCCATTTGAACCTTTTTGCCCCAGGGAACAAACTGTGAAAGTTTGGGCAGGAAATATGGTACTGAGAGGAAGCCGTGGCAGAAATAAAAATCACCTCACAAAGAGCTCACAGGCACTCACTGCAACTAAAGCAGCTCCAGTCACCTCATAATATACAGCATCAGGGCGCTCTCACAGACAGAAAATGTCACAGCAAGACTCTCCATTTGAGTCAGATACAGAACAAATCCTCTCACAAACTTCTCCACAAGCCTCCTCAGCATCCCCAGTAATATTATTACAATTTGAAAAGATACTTCATAAGGCTTTAAAACAAACCTCAGACCAAATAACAAACAGCCTAACCAAAGAAATAAGAGAGCTGGGAAACCGCACCGCAGCCTTAGAAATAAAAATGGATGAAATTTAAATTACAACCCAAGAAAATATAACAGAATTGGAACAATTAAAAGAAGAGAATTTAATACTTCAAACTAAGCTCGAAGATTACGAAAATAGAGCCAGACGTTCAAACTTGCGCATAAGGGAAATACCTGAAACTGTGACAGACCTGCAATCTACTATTACTGCTCTATTACAAGAACTAAAGCCAGATATCCCTATTGAACGTTTAGAACTGGACAGAGTACACAGAGCCCTCACAGCCAAAAAGAAAGATGGACCCCCACGTGATATAATCACAAAATTTTATTATTACAGAACGAAAGAACAAATACTAATTGCTGCAAGAGAAAAAAAGGAACTTCTTTTTCAAGGACACAATTATCAAATTTTTGCTGACCTATCCCAACTTACTATTACTAAAAGACGATCCATGAAACCCCAACTAATGGAACTGCAACGCCACAACATTATGTATCAATGGGGCTTCCCCTTTTCAGTCAGATTTAACTACCAAGGTACAATTTACAGAAGCAGATCAGCAGATGAACTACAACAAACCCTTTTAAAATTAAATCTGACAGAACCCACAAGCAGCAACTCTCCCACACGCAGAAGAATGGCATCATCTTCACCTTCAGGCAACACCCAGAAAATTTCAGAACAAAATGGGAATCATCATTCTCACAAAAGAGGCCGTTATGCGACATCATCCATGGACCAAGAAGATTCAATGGACTGACATCCTAATTCCTGATATCTCTTCATTTATTATACTAAGAGATGGTTCTCTATAAAAAACCTGTATTTATAACTGAATGTAACTGCATTCTGATAGTCACACACTGTGTGGGATCATGTTACATTCCAGTTATATTTCTTATTACTTCTGATTCATATAGCCTTAGAATATATAAGTGAAATAAGGAAATTCTTGTTCAGTTATATATTTTCAGGTAATAACAATATATTTATTACTTTTTAGGACAAATATGTTCAATAATCCAGAAGTAATGGAAGCTTTTTCTTTCTTTTGTTAAAACAAATATATTATTACCTAACTAGTTCCTAGAACTATGTTTTTGTTTATTCTAATCTGAAGCAATACAACCTCAATTTTATGAGTTAACATATCTAAACAGTTACATATGAATAAAATATGTAATTGTTTACTCTAAAAGGGTTAAAATCCCAAAATAATTCAAACTATCTTCATCAATACCAAAGTTATTAACAGTACCTTTCTAACTGAATTATTTAGCCTAGGGCAAGACTAACCATATACAACAGAGTTTATACGGCATCCCATGAATAAGTCAAATCTATGACGAAACATGTCGGGGGCGTGGCTGTAAGGTGTGACGAGCAACGCTGAGAGCTGCACTCGAGGAAGGAGAGATTTGTTTGTACGGCGCTCCACGAAGGGGGTGAGAGGGACCGTGAGTCCTGGCATTTGCACATCTCGGGTCCGCCGTGACCATTTGCTGTTTTGATTGTATCCACTGAATTTGAAGCTGCTGTGAACTACACTGGTTTTACTGCTGTTATTTATCTTTTAAAATGTGAGTGCTTTTATGGAAGATTGTAGTGGTTTAAAAATAAATTTGCCGTGCTGGTTTACGCTATGTGAGTTCTTCATATTCTTTTACATGTGGATTGATCCCAAACATGGTGGCATAATTACATATTCGATCACTCTGGAGTGTGATTCATAAGCGTATTTTGCCGTGCATGAGAGTGCTGGCAAAAATATTTGGTGAGTGAGATTCTATTGGGAGTGGATTCACGTTTTCACGTTGGTGAGGCGAAGGACGCTTTGAGTTTAACACTATCAAGATCACTGCACCTTAGAAGATCTATGTGGATTTTTTTGTCACAGATTGAATCACGCATTTTTTGTCACAAAAGATTTAAGGACTGATGTTTCATATTAATTTATATTGCACTGTATTTATTTATTTATTTGGTATGTCACATTAATTGGTGATTTTTTACCTGATTTGCATAAGTATTATTTTTTTGGCACAATTTAATTCACTGTCACATAGGATTAATTTGTGTATTGATTCATCACGTTATCCAGTCCATTTATGTATACACTTTAACGTAGTCATCATTTGGTGGCATGTTAACACATATTTAGTTTTTCACCATCAAGTATATGAGCGCCTCTTATTTGCTCTTGTGTATTTAGGAGAAGGTTCCTGTGGGTATTTGATACATGAGATCAGATAATATTTTAGTCTTGGAAGTCAATTAAAGGGGCAGCTCGGTTTATTTATATTGATAATTTTATATATTTTATATTTTTCATTACTTTTTAGTAAGTATTGAGTTTTTTGCACACTGAGTGGGCCATTCACTGGATCTTACTCTTCATTATTTTGCACTCCATCCATTAGCGCAGTGGGGGTGGTTTTGAGTTAAGGGCGGTTTATTGATTCAGATTACCCACTTATAACCATATACAACCACCCTGGAATAAATAATTTCAACAAAAACTATATTCTGCACTCCAACTAATGAATCATCATTTTGATGTCTTTTGACATAGCACTTCTCTCCTGTAAGCGGAAGATCCGTGTACCCCCATTAGCCCTCCTCATTCTCCCAACCATATTATGTGGGAGTGTGACGAAGGCACTTATTCCCCTGAGAGAGATATTTATTCTCTTTCACGGGTAAATTGTGATTACTTGCAAAAAATAATTTATACAATGTATCATCTAATCTCATATGTTTTTTGTTTACTCTTTACTCCAGAATTCACTGGTTTCTTTTCTATCTTTTCATCTCTTCAGTCCACACAGGTTGATCTGCGCAGTCAGCTCTGCATAACAAAAAGTAAGTCAAAACTATTTGATCTGTTGCCATGGCACCACTGAATATACTTTCCCTGAATGTTCAGGGAATAAATGTCCCTCAAAAAAGGACCAAAGCCTTCCGTACTTTCCATAACAAGAAGGCTCACATAGTATGCCTCCAAGAAACACACTTCATCAAAGATTCTACTCCAAAATATATTTCTCCTTTTTATCAACAAATTTACACGGCTTCTGCCTGTACCAAACAAAGGTGTACTCTAATTGCATTTCACCGATCCACACCATTCACCTTATCATCAGAAATTAAAGACCCAGAAGGTAGATACCTGATACTCATGGGTTATATAATGGATACAGCAATCACGGTGATTTCCTACTACGCTCCTAACAAACAACCTACACCATTCCTCTCACATATATTACAAGTGATTAATACACACAAAATAGGAACAGTGATAATGTGCGGGGATTCGAACCAGGTCCTCCTCCCATTTCTAGATAAATCACCTTTTACACCATCCAAAATACCCTCTAGATTACCTTTTTCTCAACTTCTTTCCAAATACAATCTGGTAGATTCGTGGAGAGAAAGTAACCCAATGAAAAAGAAATTCACTTATTTCTCGCACCCTCATCAAACCTTCACCAGAATAGATCATATTTTTCTAACAATAGGAATGATACCAGAAATTATTGCATCAGATATAATTCCGATTACGTGGTCTGACCATAATGCAGTATACACTACTATAGCCTCAGCCATACCAAAAGCGCATGACCCAACGTGGTACTTACCGGACATAATGCTCAAACACCCACTACATCAGATGGCCATTGAACAAGCTTTAAAGGAATACATATCAATTAATAATACAACAGACATTTCCCCAATAACACTGTGGGAAGCTCATAAGCCTGTCTTGCGTGGTACAATACAAAGACAAATGGCACTATTTAAACGGGAACGCAAAAATCTAGCAAAAAAACTAGAACTCAATTTTAATGCAGCCTACATATCATTCCAAGATAATCCATCTCAGAGTACAAAATCTCATCTGGAAAAATCTAGATTGGAATACAATCTATTTCTCACTGAGTCAGTTGATAAATCCCTCAAACGCTCCAAACACAATTTCTACATGAATACAAACAAACCAGGTACATATTTGGCTCGGGCATTAAATTCAACTAACAAATCTTTCAAACCAATACGTTTGAAATTATCAAAAAATGTTTATACTTGTAATCCAGTTAAAATAGTCCATAAATTTCACTCACATCTCGCAACTTTATACAAGACAAACAATGAATTTAATCCTACAGAGGCTGAATCCTTCTTCTCAAAAATAACCTTACCTGAGTTGTCTCAGAATCAAAAAAGCCGTTTGGATGAGCCTATAACTATAGATGAAGTTGCTAACGCCATAAAAGACCTAAAACTTAACAAAAGACCAGGCCCAGACGGCTACTCGGCTTTATACTATAAAACATTCTCAGAAATACTCTCTCCCATTCTCACTGAAACTTTTAACAAACTTCTAGAAGGACATTCTTTTCTGCAAGAAACACTAATGGCAATTGTTTGTATGATCCCAAAACCCCTTTCTGATGATACTTCCTGTGTGAATTATCAGCCTATCTCTCTGTTAAACCTTGATATTAAATTATTAGCAAAAATAATAGCAAAACGCCTCAATAGCATTATAGGAAAATTAATACATAGAGATCAAGTAGGCTTCATGCCAAATAGACAGGCAGGCGATAATATACGCAGGGCAGTGTTACTGGCACATATTGCTAAAAAACGGAAAATCCCTTTATGTTTTCTATCTCTCGATATTAAGAGGGCATTTGACACAGTATCCTGGCAATATATGCAATATTCATTACAAAAATGGGGTTTTGGACCCCACTTTTTAACATGGATCAAAGCATTATATAATAAACCCAAAGCCTATATAAAATATGCTGGATACAAATCTGATGCCTTTAATATCGAAAGAGGTACCTGACAGGGTTGCCCATTATCTCCCTTATTATTTGCCCTTATACTCCAACCCATGGCCCAATACATCAGAACAAACCAAACTATAACTGGCATTGAAGTAGGAGGTATTACACACAAATTATGTATATTTGCAGACGATATATTACTTTTTCTATCATCACCACAGGTCTCTGGTCCTAACTTAATACCAGCTCTTGATGGATTTGCAGCCCTATCCGGCCTTATGATTAATCCTAAGAAATGCCTAGTGCTTAATATTTCGCTCACAAACATGGAATTGATCCCGGCTAGGGCTGCACTCCCATTCACATGGGCAGAAAAATCAATCCCATATCTTGGAATTCATTTAACAGCATCTCATTCTGACTTATTCTCAACCAATTATCCTCCTGTATTAAGACAGATCACAAATCTAATAAAACAATGGTCGCAACTTCCTTTATCCTGGATAGGGAAGATTAATGCAATCAAAATGACTATTCTACCCAAATTGCTTTATCTATTCAGAGTCCTCCCTATTCCAATTCCTTCCTATTTTTTGAGAATAGTACAAAAAAGACCAACTTCGTTTATATGGGGCTCTTCTAAACCATGTATACCTATACACACACTACATCTTCCCAAAAATAAAGGAGGCCTGGGATACCCTAATTTTACTAACTACTACAGAGCAGCACATTTGGCCAGTCTGTCCAAATACCATGCAAAACAGGAAATCCCATTATGGGTATTTATAGAGGCTTCAGAAAATGACCCTCTATTAATATCAAACTTGTTATGGCTTGATCCTAAAGACCGCTTTAAAATTCATAATCCCATAACTAAACACTACTTATCTCTCTGGGATAAACTAAAAACCAAATATCAGTTACAATCTCCACACAATCCTCTCCTTTCTTTTATCAGAAATCCGGCCTTTTATCCGGCATGGATCTACCCAAATTCTTTTAAAGCTTGGACAACATCAGGCATTCAGACACTAAATGACTTCATAGCATCTAAATCATTCCTTTCATTCCCATCGCTTAGAGAAAAATATGATCTACCAAACTCTGAGATATTTAGATATCTCCAAATAAAAAATTTCTATACACCATTCCTAAAGGGGGATACACCATTATCCCAATTATCCATTTTTGAATCAATCTGTACAAAAGATCCATTTGCTAAAGGTACAATTTCATCACTTTATAATCAATTATATGGAGTAGTAAATCTTAATAGACCCTCTTACGTTCAGAGGTGGGAGGAGGACCTGGGACGAACTTTAGAAGACTGGTCTAACATATGGCTCACAGCTAAGTCATCTTCACCCAACATCTTAGCACTGGAGACAAATTATAAAGTCCTAACTCGCTGGTACCTTGTACCCGCTAGAGTGGCAAAATATTCACCTAATACCTCAGCTCTTTGTTTTCGAGGATGCCCAGAAATAGGCACATATTTACACATATGGTGGACGTGCCCAATAATCCAAACCTTCTGGAAGGAAGTCTTCGTGATTGCATCTAAAATATTTAAAAAAATAATACAACCAGATCCATATATAACTTTACTTAATCTAAAACCGGAATGGTTAACACTCTCTCAATTCAAACTTATGATCCAACTAATAACGGCTGCAAAACAAACAGTGGCCAAGGCATGGAAATCTCCTACATTGGTACTAGCAGAATCAATTCACAGAATGAATAATACAATGTCCCATGCTAAGATGGTAGCCATCGATCAAAATCAAATTCCAAAATTTGAAAAACTTTGGCATCCTTGGATAAAACAACAGTTCCTGTCAAATTTCAATGACTCTGTCCTGTTGCCATGGTAACAGATTAAATGACTTACAGAGACACCCATTCTAAGGCTTCAAAGAGAACTAAAAAGAATAATAAACTGACGAGCGGGACAACCTTGTGGACCATACCTCTGCCTTTCTACCCTTTTTCTTCTTTCTCTTTCCTTTTCTCCACCTTACGATTAAAGCTCATTATCAGAATTTATTTGACCTATATACACTCTACCTGTAAACAATATGTATAGTAGGTATAAATCATTTAAATACCTACAAAAGTAACTAAGGAAATGATATATATCTTTAATTTAGGTTTACGTGAACCCAAGGTTTAATATTTGAAATTTCATGATATTTACCTATATAAACCCTACTGTAAAACAATGAGCTTACTTTATAGATCCTTGTAAACTTACTTTATGTATCTTTATAATATTGTATACTCAATAAACTTCTTTTGACAAGGAAAAAAACACAAAGGTCCTTCCAGCCTCAATAAAAGTCTGGCTATTTTGGCCCAGAGGAAGGCAAACAATTACCCCTGGGGCCAACAAAAAAACCTGACCCAACCAGGCACCTGAATCAGTCCCCTGGATAAAGACATACTACAATTTGCATAATAATTACAATTGTATAAATGAGTCTTAAGAAAAAAAATTCTTAGATTTTTTTATTGATTTCTTTCTCATTTTGCTATTTTATGAAAAGTTATTCCTCAGCCTCACAGCTCTTCCTGTAACCGATCCCTTCCTAAGCTGATGATGAAATATCTGTTCCTTCATACACAGCTAATGTGATAAAATTTTAATCAGCTAAATCTATATACTGACCCTAGGATATAGTTCTGCATGATAAATACATCACCTCTGCACCGTCCTTTTTTTTTTTACTTCATTGCTAAGCTAGAAATGTTTCCTGCCATTTCAACTCCATCCCATCCTTAATTTGTTTTGTACACCTCACTGATGGAATTAAGTACAATACAGTTGGACCATTTAGTAACGATAAAGTCTTCATGACTAAATTCCAGACATTCCACAATATAGAACAGCCATATACTGTATACAGGTGCATCTCATAAAATTAGAATACCATCAAAAAGTTAATTTATTTCAGTAATTCTATTCAAAAAGTGAACCCCCCCCCCCCCCTCCCAGCACATGTCCTCCCTCTTTCCAAAGTGCATGCACATGCAGCCCATTCAGTACCCTCTCTCCCACCCCTGAATCAAAGAGATGCTGGCTGCTACACAGGGGACAATCAGGGCACAACACTAGACATGCAGGACAATCACAACAGGTGATCATACTAGTGCACCCTTGCCAGGCAAGTCAGTGGAGCCAGGTGGCTGAACTTTTTCCATCACTTGGCTCCAGGAATCATAGCCGGTTCACACGATGAATCACACAGGATCACACTGCTTTCCTGTGTCACATGGTTTCCAGGAGCAGTACAATTTCAGCCCATTCATTTGAATGGGCTGAAATTGTGCTGGACCACACCGAGAGTTATAAGACGCACAGGAACTGGGTTGCATGGTACTACTGTACCGTACGATCCAATGCAGGTAAACGCATTACATTTGGGACCTGCATTTATGGTGTCATTAAGTTAACATTGACACCCACTGCAGATCACAACTGGAGTGCATTTTGAATGCAGTGCGAGAAACGCACATGGAACGCGGGTTTGTAATGTAAAGAGGTCCAGAGGTAAGGGCGCTGTGTAATGTAAAGGGGCTCAGAGGTATGGGGGCTGTGTAATGTAAAGGGGTCCAGAGGTATGGGGGTTGTGTAATGTAAAGGGGTCCAGAGGTATGGGGGCTGTGTAATGTAAAGGGGTCCAGAGGTATGGGGGTTGTGTAATGTAAAGGTATCCAGAGGTATGGGGGCTGTGTAATGTAAAGGGGCCCAGAGGTATGGGGGCTGTGTAATGTAAAGGGGTCCAGAGGTATGGGGGCTGTGTAATGTAAAGGGGTCCAGAGGTATGGGGGTTGTGTAATGTAAAGGTATCCAGAGGTATGGGGGCTGTGTAATGTAAAGGGGCCCAGAGGTATGGGGGCTGTGTAATGTAAAGGGGTCCAGAGGAATGGGGGCTGTGTAATATAAAGGGAACCAGAGGCATGGGCGCTGTGTAATGTAAAGGGGTCCAGAGGTATGGGGGCTGTGTAATTTAAAGGGGTCCAGAGGTATGGGGGCTGTGTAATGTAAAGGGGTCCAGTGGTATGGGCGCTGTGTAATGTAAAGGGGTCCAGAGGTATGGGGGCTGTGTAATGTAAAGGGGTCCAGAGGTATGGGGGCTGTGTAATGTAAAGGGGTCCAGAGGTATGGGGGCTGTGTAATGTAAAGGGGTCTAGAGGTATGGGGGTGGTGTAATGTAAAGGGGTCCAGAGGTATGGGGGCTGTGTAATGTAAAGGTATCCAGAGGTATGGGGGCTGTGTAATGTAAAGGGGCCCAGAGGTATGGGGGCTGTGTAATGTAAAGGGGTTCAGAGGTATGTAGGCTGTGTAGAGAAAACATTCAGAAAACAGGAAAATATTTTTTTTGGGGGGAGGGTGACACCATGTTTTACTGCACCAGATGACACCAACCCTAGTGACACCACAGGCATTAGCACATAGTAAGTGTGCCAATGCCAGTTACATGTATTCCTTTTTGGCACCAGTCGCCCGATTACAATCCTCAGGTCAGTCAGCACCGTTTTTGCAGCGGAGGAGGAGGGGCCTGGCCGACCGGGGGAGCAGAGGGAGGAGGATTCTTCAGGGTTTCGGGCCGCAGTGCACGGAGGCGCTACACGTGATGTTACTTGACGCTGACGTCAGCACATACCTAGAGCACTTGGCAGGGGCGGATCCTATAGCTGGCACCCCCCCAGGCGGGGCATGTTGATCTGCTGACGTCAGCACATCAACATGCCCCGCCTGGGGGGGGTGCCAGCTATAGGATCCGCCCCTGCCAAATGCTCTAGGTACGCCCCTGTGTCTCTCATCTTCCTCTTGACAATACCCCACAAATTTTCTATGGGGTTTAGGTCAGGCGAGTTTGCTGGCCAATCAAGCACAGTGATATCATGATCATTAAACCAGGTATTGGTACTTTTGGCAGTGTGGGCAGGTGCCAAGTCCTGCTGGAAAATGAAATCAGCATCTCCTTAAAACTGGTCAGCAGAGGGAAACATGAAGTGCTCTAGAATTTCCTGGTAGAGGGGAGAAGGATGAAGGATGAGCTGTCCAGGAAAACTGGTCACATTGAGAAGTTGTATAACATGACCAACCCGATAACTGTCCTACAAGGTCAGGAATCAGACACAGGTGACCAGAATGTGGAGGAATCTTCTGTTCATAACCTGGATGATTTTATGATCTCTCTTGCGTTGCACAAATCTATAACTGGATTTATCACTAATTTGCAATTGAAAAACAACCTTTATACGCAGAATGGAACTGATCTGCTACTGGATAAAAAAACTGCCAGTGACTTTGTGGCTTTATCTGGTGACCTGAGAACAGCATCCCACTCTGAAATGGACTTGATAAAACACACTGACTTTGGACTTGATAAAACACAGTGGACCAACACCAGTAGATGACATGGCTCCCCAAATCATCATTGACTGTGGAAACTTCACACTGGACTTCATGCAACTTGGATTCTGTGCCTCTCCACTCATCATCCAGACTCTGGGACCTTGATTTCCAGATAAAATGCAAAATTTTCTACAGTCAGTGATGATTTGGGGAGCCATGTCATCAGCTGTATGTCATCAGCTGGTGTTGGTCCACTCAGTGGCATAGCGTGGAGGGTACGGTGGGCGTCATGGCCCGGGTGCAACATTTAGAGAGGCGAAATTCCACGCCAGTGTGTGTCACTAGTGGCTCCATCCTCGAAATTTCCATTTCCTGTGTCCCCACTCTCCGGCCGCCAACATTAGTCTCCAGCGCCCTGTGATTGGGCTAATGGGGTCATGTGCGGCAGCGGGGCTGGCCTGTCTGCAAAGTGTAGTGGACAGCACAGTGTAGTGGTCAGTGTAGTGGACAGCGTAGTGTAGTGTAGTGGACAGCGTAGTTGTATTGTGGACAGTGTAGTGGTCAGTGTAGTACAGGGAACTGTGTAGTGGTCAGCACAGTGTAGTGTAGTGGTCAGTGTAGTGTAGTGGTCAGTGTAGTGTAGTGGTCAGTGTAGTGGACAGTGTAGTGTAGTGGACAGTGCAGTGTAGTGGACAGTGTAGTGTAGTGGTCAGTGTAGTGTAGTGGACAGTGTAGTGTAGTGGCCAGTGTAGTGTAGTGGTCAGTGTAATGTAGTGGTCAGTGTAGTGTAGTGGACAGTGTAGTGTAGTGGTCAGTGTAGCGGTAAGCACAGTGTAGTGGACATTGTACTGGTCAGCACAGTGTAGTGTAGTGGACAGTGTAGTGGTCAGTGTAGTTTAGTGGACAGTGTAGTGGTCAGTGTAGTGTAGTGGACATTGTAGTGTAGTGGTCAGTGTAGTGTAGTGGTCAGTGTAGTGGTCAGCACAGTGTAGTGTAGTGGAAAATGTAGTGTACTGGTCAGTGTTGTGGCCAGTATAGGAATCAGGTAGGTTAGTGTAGTGGTCAGTGTAGTGGCCAGTATTAATCAGGTAGGTTAGTGTAGTGTCAGGTAGGTTAGTGTAGGAATCAGGTAGGTTAGTGTAACGGTCATGGTAATGGACAGGTAGGTCAGTGTAGTGGTCAGTATAGGAATCAGGTAGGTCAGTGTAGTGGACAAGTAGGTCAGTGTAGAGTTCAGTGTAGTGTTCAGTGTAGGAATCAGGTAGGTCAGTGTAGTGGCCAATAAGGATGGGCTCAGGCGTTTTCGCAATCCCACATGCCCGTGCCCGCTCCCGCCAGAAAGCGGACACTGCGCAGCGCTAATCACAGTCAGTGACACATTTCCCAAACTGTGCAGCCGCGGCCCGGCAAATGTCTTGCTGCCTGTGATTAGCGATGTGCAGTGTCAGCTTCCTGGCGGGCTCGGACACGTGGGATTGCGAACACACTTGAGCCCATCCTTAGTGGCCAGTATAGGAATCAGGTAGGTTAGTGTAGTGGTCAGTTTAGGAATCGGGCTGGTCAGTACTATTGTAGGAAGGAAAGGAACTTGGGGAGTGCTAAAAGTCCGCAGGTTAGTGGGTGCAAATGACTTGCCTTGCCCCGGGTGCTGATAACCCACGCTATGCCACTGGGTCCACTGTGTTTCATCAAGTCCAAAGTCAGTGCAGCTCTCTACCAGAAAATTCTAGAGCACTTCATGCTTCCCAAAAATTGAGCACTAATCTGCATGCTTAGCCCAAATCCTCTCATACCACATATGCTCCCAGCACACAAATCCCCCTTTCCCCCTTCCCCAATCCCCCATCCTAGCACAAACCTTAGCTCAATTCCTCTCTTTCCACATATGCTCCCAGTACAATCCCCCCCCCCCCAAAAAAAAGTAATTAAAAGTTCCCCCTCTCTAGCATAAATCCTATACCCCTCAAATTTCCCCTCTTAGCAAAAATGCTCTCCCCACCCCTTTCCAAATGTCCTCCTAGCACAAATGCCCCCCAATCATCCCTTCTAGCACAAATCCCCCTCCCAAAAAGAAAATTCCCCTCTTAGAGCAAATCCCCTTCCCCCCATCATGTTACCTTTTCAAGCACAAACCCCAACCCTAGTACACCTCCCAAAATTTCCACTTCTTCACCACCTCATGCCACCCCCCTCCCACCACAACCCCCCCCCCCCAATTCCCCCTCCCACCACAACCCCCCCCCCCCCCAATCTCCTTGTGGTGCCCCCGAACCTCACATAATACCACAGTGCCCATGGCAGTCAACCCTCCTGCCCACCCTTGGATGAAGGCATTGTCAGGGTGAGTACTGTGATCTCTGTGAGAGGTAATACATTCCTGGAAGTGTTACACTGACACATTCCCAAACTCTACAGACATCTTCTCACTGGCGTCTTCTGAGTACGGGATCTCCGGCTATTTTGATTGGCCTGGCCGGAATGATGTAGCTCTTGCACATGCACAGCTCTCGGTACGATTTAAGAAGGTTGTGTGGAGGAAAGTAACAAACCTTTATTGCTAAAGGGATATTGTGCAAAAAAAACAAAAAAAAACCTTTGTGCTTTCTATTTTATTGTATTTTTTTTATTTATCCTAAATTTGCTCTGGACTGCCCACTGTATATATACACCATTACTTTGACATTATATACTGTGGTTATGGTAGCAGCTAGCTGCCATAACCCTGGTATTTTTTTGAACAGTGGGCAATCCTCTTTCACACAAAAGTGGTGTAAGTGCCCCCCCCCCCTCTTCCCGCTGCTTCCCGATTGTCTCCCCCGCTTAACACCGCCGTCGGTATCGGCAGAAACGATCCGATCCTCTGGAGCGATGGGCTCCACAGGATCCGATCACAGTGAGGGCAGATGGCTCCCACTCGACTCTATGCCCTTGGAGGACCGAAGTGATGTCTGATGTCACTTCTGCTTAACAGCCTTAAAGGACCAATTTTTTTTTATTAGTAAATGTAAAATTACATTTTTTTTTTTTTTTGCTTTTAAGTGTAAATGTGAGATCTGAGGTCTTTTTGACCCCAGATCTCACATTAAAGAGGACCTGTCATGCTTATTTATATTACAAGGGATGTTTACAATAGGAATAAAAGTGTAATAGGAATAAAAGTGATCAGAATGTTTTTCTTTTTAAAAGGAACAGTGTAAATGTAAAAAATAAAAAGTTAAATAAATAAGAGAAAATATATATATATTTTTTAAAGCGCCCCATCCCTCCGACACCAGATCTTGCAATAAAGAGGACCTGTCATGCTTATTTCTATTACAAGAGTTGTTTACATTCCTTATAATAGGAATAAAAGTGATCAAATTGTTTTCTTTTTAAAGGGACAGTGTAAAAAGTAAAAAATAAAAAGTTAAATAAATAAGAGAAAATATATATATTTTTTTAAAGCGTCCCATCCCTCCAAGCTTGCGCGCAGAAGCGAGCGCATACGTAAGTCATACCCGCATATGTAAACTGTGTTCAAACCACGATCGGTAGAGCAAGAGCAATAATTCTAGAAAAAGACCTCCTCTGTAAATCTAAACAGGTAACCTGTAAAAAATTTTAAAACATCGCCTATGGAGATTTTTAAGTACCGTAGTTTGACGTCATTCCACGAGCATGCGCAATTTTGATGCATGACATGTTAGGTATATATTTGTTCGGCGTAATATCATCTTTCACATTATACAAAAATTCATTATATTTTTTTTAATTCATGAATGTGTATTTTTTCCAAAAAAAAATTGTGTTTAAACCACTGCTGCGCAGATATGGTGTGACATTAAATATTGCAACGACCGCCATTTTATTCTCTAGGGTCCCTGCTAAAAAATATATATATATATATACATATATGTATATGTATATATGTATATGTGTATGTATGTATATATATATATATATATATATATATATATATATATATATATATATATATATATATATATATATTGTTTTGGGGTTCTAAGTAATTTTCTAGCAAAAAATACTAATTTAAACTTGTAAACAACAAATGTCAAAACAAGGCCTGGTCCTTAAAGCGGAGTTCCACCCACATTTTGAACTTTTCGCCCCTGCGTTCTTGACTACTGCTCGATTTATCATTGGGCACTTTTTTTTTTTTTTTCAGCAATGTATGTACCTTATATCGTCCAGGAGCCAATGGACATCCTCCTTCTGCAGCATCGCAGTATTCGTCCGAGCTTTCTACGATATGCACGAGCGCTGTATCCCAGAAGTAGTAACGAGTGGGCTTCAGATGCCCACACTCAAGATGGGAGCGGGCTCACAGAGAAGACCAAAGTATGTTTTTTTTAATAGAAAGAGACGACTAAAACATACATTTACTACTCATTCTGATTTATATATTTGTAGGTGCAACCATCACATCTGTGTTAAAAAAAAAAAAAAAACAGCTGGAACTCCGCTTTAACTGGTTAATATGAAAAAATATGTTTGATGACAGGTCCACTTTAAGAAAACAAAGACAGCAAAGGAATATATGTTATAGGAAGGAAGTGATGTGAAGTTGAACGGGCTGCTTATATTCTGCTGGCTCGGGAGACTCTAAGGGGGAGACATTTATAACAAAATGTTCAGGTTTTGGCCCGGGCTCCTCTCTAATTTTATGGGATAATATTTCCCAGATTGTTACAGCTCGGTGTATAATTTTTCCATCATTTTCCGCTCTCACGAGGGATCTGCGACTTATTGCCATGAAATTGCTGCTGAGGGCGACAACCTGTGAGCGCATCTAGAATCATGATTGGGTCATTGTACAACCTGGAATCCTTAAAGCCAAAAATGTAATATATTGCATGTGATCACTGCTTAAGTTTTCTTCTCTTTGGCTTTTCCCCCTTTGTTTTCACCTGGTGATCTGGCCAGTAACACATCTCCTGTATTAGAGCATCTCACTCTGGATAAAGGAGCACAGGAGGCACACCAGACAGTGGCCTTGTCAGTCTGGGCGGAGGGAAGTGTTAGATGTACAAGCAGATTTAGATACACTAACAAATTGAAGCCAAAACTAACATCACTCCATTGCCACATCCGTAACTATATAATCCATATACAGTTGTGCTCATAAGTTTACATACTCTGGCAGAATTTATGATTTCTTGGCCATTTTTCAGAGAATATGAATGATAACACACAAACTTTTCTTTCACTCATGGTTAGTGTTTGGCTGGAGCCATTTATTATCAATTAACTGTGTTTACTCTTTTTAAATCATAATGGCAACCGAAACGACCCAAATGGCCCTGATCAAAAGTTTACATAACCTGGTGATTTTGGCCCGATAACATGCACACAAAGGGGTTTGAATGGCTATTAAAGGTAACCATCCTCACCTGTGATTTGTTTGCTTGTAATTAGTGTGTGTGTATAAAAGATAAATGAGTTTCTGGACTCCTGACAGACCCTTGCATCTTTCATCCAGTGCTGCACTGACGTTTCTGGATTCTGAGTCATGGGGAAAGCAAAAGAATTGTCAAAGGATCTGCGGGAAAAGGTAATTGAACTGTATAAAACAGGAAAGGGATATAAAAAGATATCCAAGGAATTGAGAATGCCAAGCAGCACGGTTCAAACTCTCAACTAAAATTTCAGCCACAACTGCCAGGAAAATTGTTTGGGATGCAAAGAAAAACCCACAAATAACTTCAGGTGAAATACAGGACTCTCTGAAAACATGTGGTGTGGCTGTCTCAAGATGCACAATAAGGAAACACTTGAAGAAAGATGGGCTGCATGGTCGAGTCGCCAGAAGAAAGCCATTACTACACAAATGCCACAAAGTATCCCACTTACAATACGCCAAACAGCACAGAGACAAACCTCAAACCTTCTGGCCCAAAGTCATTTGGAGTGATGAGACCAAAATTGAGCTTTTTGGCCACAACCATAAACGCTACATTTGCAGAGGAGTCAACAAGGCCTATGATGAAAGGTTTACCATTTGACTCGGTTAAATTGATGATAGGCAACTCCTATCCTCATATTGATTAGTGGTTCCAAGTTAATAATAACTACTGCAATAGGGAACAGACACAAAAGATACGCTCAGCATCTTTCCAAATAACTGTTCTGCTTTATTATGACGCAATTGAAGGTTTTTATGCGCATGATTACGTAGGTATCACATTAATATTACAATTGTACGTTTATGGTAACAAGGGGTGTTACATAGGCAGGCTAATTCTAATCAGGACTCGAAAGAATGTAAACATGTACTGAAAACATTATTAGTGCTGTGTGCACAGTGAGGGCAGTGTGCAATACATACAAAATACAATACAATTATATACAGAACTTACAAATTTCCATTACACATTCCTACTGTGAAACACGGAAGTGTTTTGGGGATGTGTGAGCTACAAAATTGATGGCAAGATGAATGAAGTACAGTATGTTATCAAAAAATACTGGAGGAACATTTGCATTCATCAGCCAGGAAGCTGCGCTTGGGACGTACTTGGACATTCCAACATGACAATGATCCAAAACACAAGGCCAAGTTGACCCGTCATTGGCTACAGCAGAATAAAGTGAAGGTTCTGGAGTGGCCATCTCAGTCTCCTGACCTCAAAATCATTGAGCCACTCTGGGGAGATCTCAAATGTGCAGTTCATGCAAGACAGCCCAAGAATTTACAGGAACTGGAGGCCTTTTGCCAAGAGGAACGGGCAGCTTTACCATCTGAGAAGATAAAGAGCCTCATCTACAAATACCACAAAAGACTTCAAGCTGTCATTGATGTTAAAGGGGGCAATACAGTTGATTGATAATAAATGGCTTCAGCCAAACACTAACCATGAGTGAAAGAAAAGTTTTTGTGTTATCATTCATATTCTCTGAAAAATGACCAAGAAATCATAAATTCTGCCAGGGTATGTAAACTTATGAGCACAACTGTATCTATATATTCACATTGTCTGAGTATGAGTACATGTA
Source organism: Lithobates septentrionalis (assembly GCA_037952835.1). NCBI lineage: Eukaryota > Metazoa > Chordata > Amphibia > Anura > Ranidae > Lithobates > Lithobates septentrionalis. The sequence continues at coordinate 5,428,089 of JBBDGP010001212.1, forward strand.
CAAAAGGAGTCTCCCCTGGGCGGGCACCGGGGCAACAGAACAGATCCGAACAGTCTAACACCCACATGGGCAAATGTGAACAAGGAGCTAAAGAAATAATATAAACAAACAGAAAAGATGTTCATAAGTGGTCACAGAATGTATGAAAATTGTCACCTTCAACAATCACTGATATGTAATAATGCAAAGTGAATATATAAATATATGGGTATATCTGATTACAGTGTCTATGACGCACTCACCTGATATAAAGCAATATTATTTTGTCAACGTCTGGCCATGATGGGCCGAATTTTGCACAAATGTGTACACATGCTTTTTAATTGCGCTCATTTATGTCTTTTTTTACGTTTTCTATGTAAAAACAAAATAAGGATTTTTATAGAAACTGTGTGGTCCAAATCTGCCTCTAAAGTCCAAACCAATGTGTTTTTTTTTTATTGTTTGTTGCACTTTATAATCAGTTACAGCAAAAATATATTTTTTTCCTTTTGGGATAAAGGTTTTGCATTAGGAAATAAATGCTGATTGTAAGCACCCCGGCCAACGGTAAATGATTTGCCTCATCTCTGTAAACTTATACATCTGTAAGAGAATTGTTTATTGTTTTTTTTTTAAAAACAATAGACTTACTGGCCAGACCACCAGGTGAAAATAAAGGGAAAAAAGCCTAAAAATTAAAACCAATGCAGCCATCAAATCTACTGTTCCCAGGAGCGGGTTCAGCTGGTCTTTGTGCATTACTGCAATGTATGGGGATATTTGACATGTATGTAGTGGGTACCAGGTGGTGTATCTGTCCTTTTGCACTGTCACTTTCTTAGTGGTGGAGGTTAGTTCCATTTTCTACTTTGTGGGTGGAAACTATTTTTATTATATATTTTGTAATAAATTGTTTCTAATTATCATTATAGCCAGTGTGTTCCTCATTGATTGACTGTCCCTTGACCCCCTGGTCTCCCCTTTTTCTTGTAATCGAGCAATGTGTTTAAACAGCTATGAAGAGAGTGAGGTACGCCTGTGCAGAATTAATGGAAAGCTGTTTTATTTTCGCAAAATAAGTACATTAATGCTATATTTGTACACAGGGGAGCTGGAATTTAGAAAAAAAAAGGTGAACAAAGGTGAGGAACTTAGCCTTTAAGGTGGACCTCCAAGGTGGGCCTCAGTTTATTTATTGCTATTGTGGTACCCCACCAGTGTATTGGTCCAGGACTCTCAACCAGGCAGGTTGAGGGGCTCCAGGGTATTTGCTTGTTTGAGAGGAAACTGGCTTTTCAGTTTCCTCATTATTTAGTAAGGTCCATTTTGGGACCTGGAGCCTGGGGATTTCTTAGAGATCCGGGTGGGATGAAATCCCCCAGTCCTGGGTCCAGGTTTTGGGACTCACCGGCTCACTGATTGTTCAGGTGTGTGTGGGCCTGATAGCAGAGTCAGGACCATGATTCTGGGCTCCACCCAGAGTGACAGGAGGTCTCCAGGAGTCCAGGCTTGCAAGGGAGAACCCAGAGAGTGCAGGTGTCCACTGAAGTATCCAGAGAGTGCAGGTGTCCACTGAAGTATCCAGAGAGTGCAGGTGTCCACTGAAGTATCCAGAGAGTGCAGGTGTCCACTGAAGTATCCAGAGAGTGCAGGTGTCCACTGAAGTATCCAGAGAGTGCAGGTGTCCACTGAAGTATCCAGAGAGTGCAGGTGTCCACTGAAGTATTCAGAGAGTGCAGGTGTCCACTGAAGTATCCAGAGAGTGCAGGTGCCCACTGAAGTATCCAGAGAGTGCAGATGTGCACTGAAGTATCCAGAGAGTGCAGGTGTCCACTGAAGTATCCAGAGAGTGCAGGTGTCCACTGAAGTATCCAGAGAGTGCAGGTGTGCACTGAAGTATCCAGAGAGTGCAGGTGTCCACTGAAGTATCCAGAGAGTGCAGGTGTCCACTGAAGTATCCAAAGAGTGCAGGTGTGCACTGAAGTATCCAGAGAGTGCAGGTGTCCACTGAAGTATCCAGAGAGTGCAGGTGTCCACTGAAGTATCCAGAGAGTGCAGGTGTCCACTGAAGTATCCAGAGAGTGCAGGTGTCCACTGAAGTATCCAAAGAGTGCAGGTGTGCACTGAAGTATCCAGAGAGTGCAGGTGTCCACTGAAGTATCCAGAGAGTGCAGGTGTCCACTGAAGTATCCAGAGAGTGCAGGTGTCCACTGAAGTATCCAGAGAGTGCAGGTGTCCACTGAAGTATCCAGAGAGTGCAGGTGTCCACTGAAGTATCCAGAGAGTGCAGGTGTCCACTGAAGTATCCAGAGAGTGCAGGTGTCCACTGAAGTATCCAGAGAGTTTAGGTGTCCACTGAAGTATCCAGAGAGTGCAGGTGTCCACTGAAGTATCCAGAGAGTGCAGGTGTCCACTGAAGTATCCAGAGAGTGCAGGTGTACACTGAAGTATCCAGAGAGTGCAGGTGTCCACTGAAGTATCCAGAGAGTGCAGGTGTCCACTGAAGTATCCAGAGAGTGCAGGTGTCCACTGAAGTATCCAGAGAGTGCAGGTGTCCACTGAACTATCCAGAGAGTGCAGGTGTCCACTGAAGTATCCAGAGAGTGCAGGTGTCCACTGAAGTATCCAGAGAGTGCAGGTGTCCACTGAAGTATCCAGAGAGTGCAGGTGTCCACTGAAGTATCCAGAGAGTGCAGGTGTCCACTGAAGTATCCAGAGAGTGCAGGTGTCCACTGAAGTATCCAGAGAGTGCAGGTGTCCACTGAAGTATCCAGAGAGTGCAGGTGTCCACTGAAGTATCCAGAGAGTGCAGGTGTACACTGAAGTATCCAGAGAGTGCAGGTGTCCACTGAAGTATCCAGAGAGTGCAGGTGTCCACTGAAGTATCCAGAGAGTGCAGGTGTCCACTGAAGTATCCAGAGAGTGCAGGTGTCCACTGAAGTATCCAGAGAGTGCAGGTGTCCACTGAAGTATCCAGAGAGTGCAGGTGTCCACTGAAGTATCCAGAGAGTGCAGGTGTCCACTGAAGTATCCAGAGAGTGCAGGTGTCCACTGAAGTATCCAGAGAGTGCAGGTGTCCACTGAAGTATCCAGAGAGTGCAGGTGTCCACTGAAGTATCCAGAGAGTGCAGGTGTCCACTGAACTATCCAGAGAGTGCAGGTGTCCACTGAAGTATCCAGAGAGTGCAGGTGTCCACTGAAGTATCCAGAGAGTGCAGGTGTCCACTGAAGTATCCAGAGAGTGCAGGTGTCCACTGAAGTATCCAGAGAGTGCAGGTGTCCACTGAAGTATCCAGAGAGTGAAGGTGTCCACTGAAGTATCCAGAGAGTGAAGGTGTACACTGAAGTATCCAGAGAGTGCAGGCTGTAAGGTAAAAGCCAGAGACCTGAGTCTGAGGTCGCTGACAGTAGTCAGGAGAGCCCCATGTGGGAGCCTGAGCAGTGGTGCTGCTGAAGAGAGCCAGATGGCTCTGTATTTTTGTTTGCAATGCTGCATGTGTAAGCCAGGAGGCTGAATATCCTTTTATTTAAAGCTGATGGTGAAAACCCCCCTGCGAGGGAAACTACTTTTGTTTTCATTTCTGGAACTTTGATTTTCTTTAATAAAAGTGGGCCAAAAAGCCCTGAAAAGGAATCATCTGTGTGGACTGTTCTCACTAGCGAGTGCTACACTTGAGCTAATAGTACTAAGTATAAAATTGATGCGCTTTAAATAAATAGTGCACAATATGCTGCTGCGACTAAGCTTAAATCCAGGAATAAAAAATGCATACATGTGAATAAAATAAATAAATAATTATGGTGCTAATACATGTGTTAAAATTGCCAAAATAAATCTTCAAATTGGTGATGTGACGTTGAGTATAAATAAAATATTAATGACACTCTGAGTACAATATCCAGGCAGAGATAAATAGTGGGAGAAAGTAAAAATAATTAAACAGTTCCTTCCCTTAATCCAGATTGATTGACTCACTGGGTTAGATCGTTTGTACCAGGATATTTCGTTTTTCTTGCATCCCACTTCAGCAATTATACTGCTGGTGATTCGGCTCTCAGGATAAAGGTTTTATGCAAAGCAAGCAAAGAAAAAATAGATCATTTTGCAGTGAACTTACTAGATAGTACATAAGCAAAACAGGGACAAGAGATACACTCACAAACTCCCGGTCTATTAGAAGCATTCAAATAGGTTCCTTGAAAAAGTCACGTGTCAGTGATGTAACGCGTGGGAGGAGCTTAGGACGTTCAGTGCTGCAATACACCTGAAGGTTAACAGCAGCTGTTTCTCTGTGGGAAACCTCGTCCACAGCGGCTGACTGCAATCTGCTTATTTGAAGTGAGTGAGGTGGTGATGGCCTGTGACTTTGGGTGCAACAATGCCCCGGGATTCTAATCAGTCAATCGGGAGGAGTTATTCAGAGTAACTTTTCCTTAGCTCAACTTGGAAGTACCATGCAGATGGGAAGTAGTGGTAAAGAGGTGGCGGTGATAATAAGAGCCAAAAAAAAAATCACAAAGAGTACCGCGCTGTCAAAAAAAAAAAAAAAACGTGAAAAAGCAGCCAACACGACAATGTAAATAAAATGGTCAAAAAAAGGAGGGGGAGTGCAGCGCTATAAACAAATAAATACCAAAAATGTAATTGTCGACAATGATGTCACAATAAAAGAAGTGAATTAATATGTAAACAGTGACACAAATATACAGTAAATAAAGTGACATATGACCAGTATAAAGATCAATAAAAATAAATGTCCATATGTGATGAAAAGGGACCACATATAATGGTAAACCCCTGTGGTGAGTGATCCAAAACAAGCATGTGACGATCATTAAAATCTTGAGCAGGCATCAAAGTGAATGGTGAATAACCATAAAAAGACCACCACCGAAAGTACCAGTCTCTTACCAGAAAGATTGGACTTGTACGGGTGTACACCTGACAAGCCAATCAAGCTTGGAGGGTAACCAATGAGGCACCAATTCAATGTATGGAATACAGCGTCTGGATGGACGTTCCGTTGAATTCAGCAGAGTAGACACAGCTTACATGCAGATGCAAATCAGCCAAACCATAGATAAAGGAAAGAGATAGGGCACATAGCGTAATACTGTATAGGATATTTATTCCAGATAAAATCATAAGTATTACACTTACATTTGCCAATAGGAATACAAGCGCTTGAAAAAGAGACAATAACTGTGAACCAGCAAGAAATCCCGACACGTTTCCCCTAAACAGGCATCATCTGGGGATTCCGCCCGTGTGTACGCTGCATTAGTGTCAGATTTGTCTGCCACAATGGCGCAGTTCCGCTAAAAATCGCTGATCATTACTAGTAAAAAAAAAAATAAGTTCCATGAATATATCCCATTGATTGTAGATGCTATAACTTTTGCACAAACCAATCAATATACGTGTATTGGGATTTGTATTTTTTTTACCAAAAATATGTAGCAGAATACATATTGCCCTAAATTGATGAAGAAATTAGATTTTTTACATATTTTTTATTGGATATGTTTTATAGTGTGTGTATATATATATATATATATATATATATATATATATATATATATATGTGTGTGTGTATATATATATCTTTATACATATATAGATATATATATATATAGATAGATATATTCATATATCTATCTATATATTTATATATATATATATATATATATATATATATATATATATATATATATATATATAATTATTTTTTTTGACCGTCTTTTTTTGTTTATAGTGCAAAAAATAAAAACCGCATATGTATATGTGTGTATATATATATATGTATATATATATATATAATTTTTTTTTTTTTTGACCGTCTTTTTTTGTTTATAGCGCAAAAAATTAAAACCGCAGAGGTGAAAAAATTCCACCAAAAGAAAGCTCTATTTGTGGGAAAAAAAGACATCAATTTTGTTTGGGTACAGCATCACACGACCGCGCAATTGTCAGTTAAAATAGCGCAGTGCAGCATCGCAAAAAATGTCCTGGTCATGAAGGGGGGGGTAAATCTTCCAGAGCTGAAGAGGTTAAGCAGACAGAAGGGAGCACACGGGAGAAGTTCATTGTCAGGGTTCCATACACTTTAATGGAGACATAATAACGCAATTAATTTGTGTGATTTTTTTTTCTATCCGCCCGGAGTTCAGCTTTAAGGACCCGGCGTTGCAGAATAACAATGCAATCGGGATTCTAGGCGCGTTGGCAGGACGTTCCCCTCAGCAGCAATTTCATGGCAATATTTAGCATATCCCCTTGTGAGAGCGAAAAGCGATGGAAAATGATTTATACACCGAGCTGCAACACTCAGGGAAATATAATCTCATAACCTAAACGCTGAGTCCTGGGAATGCAACCTCTCCGTCCGGCTCCTCCAAACCAAGGTGCTTCTTCTATTCGCTGCTAATTCCTGATATTACTGACAGACCACAGAGCCTTATTCCCTGCCGGGAGAGAGGGGGGCCCGGGGACCGGCAGCAACGCTATGGGCCAGATCCACCATCTTCGAAGACTTCCATCTCATCCAGAGAGAGAATCAATTTATTTCTCTGTTGTAAAGGGATCAAACCTTGCTGGTAATAGGGGTTTTGCTCTGCTGTAAAATCTCCGACCAAGCCTGCGATCGTGTTCATGCCGTGCGCCAAACTCCGTGAGACCTATTAAAAAAGATTGCCGAAGGATTGATTTTTAAAAAAAAAAAATTTTGTTTTGTTTCGCCGCTCTGCCTCCGCTTTTATAAACATTTAACACAGAAATTCGGAACAAGGGTGAACAAATGACAGATGGCTGAGATCCCTATATGAATGAATAAAAAAAATAAAAAACAGTTTGTTACCACAGAAAAAAAGTAAACCTGTAAGCCCTGGTTCACATTGCAGCGATTTGGCATGCCAAATTGGCCGCTATTTCCGGCAATGGCACCGCCTAAATTGGTGCAACGCCGCAAATTTGCGGCGCAGCACCGATTCTCAAAAGTAGTTTCTGTACTACTTTTGGCGACTTCGGGGTGCGATTTCAATGGACATCTGTGCAGAAACCTGCACAGATGTCTCTGAAATCGCCCCCCCCCCCCCCCCCCCCGAAGTCAGGACTGACATGCGGGAATGAAATCATGAGTGTTCAGCTGAACTCGCACAATTTAATTCCCGTTGTCAGTGTGAACCTGGGCTAAGGCTTCATTCAGACAGGAGCTGACACCCGTCCTGCGTACAGGCTCCCTTGATTATCGTGCCTACATCCCCCCAGGCTGCATCCCTCCATCCCCCCTATACAGGTGAATGCAGACACAGAGGCTACACAAACACACCTGCATGTCAAAATTTGATGTGCCAACAGGAGCAGGTGCAGGGATCTAAATGCAGACACTTTGAGGTTGATTTAATAAAGGCAAATAGACTGTGCACTTTGCAAGTTGCTCCAGATCTTAGTAAATGAGCAGATTTGTCTGAGCACACCTTAACCGCTTTAATACCGGGCGATTGCGCGGTCATGCAACGCTGTATCCAAATGAAATTTTTATCATTTTTTCACACACATAGTGCTTTCTTTTGGTTGTATTTAATCACCATTGGGTTTTTCATTTTTTGCTAAAAAAAAATAAAAAGTTCTGTCAGAAAATTTTGTAAATAAGTAATTTTTCTCCTTCACTGATATGCTCTGATGAGGCTGCACTGATGGGCACTGATAGGCTGCACTGATGAGGCGACACTGATGGGCACTGATAGGGTGCACTGATGAGATGGCACTAATTTGCAGCACTGATAGGCGACACTGATATGCAGCATTGATGAGCACTGATAGGTCGGCACTGATGGGCAATGGTAGGTGGCATGGATAGGTGGCACTAATGGGCACTGATGGGCAACATTGATTTGCAAGCACTGATGGGCACTGAAAGGCAGCACTGACTCGCATCACTGGTGGGCACAGATTGGCATCACTGATAATCACAGGTTGGTATCACTGCTGGGAACAGATTGGCCTCACTGCTGGGCATAGCCTGGCATTACTGCCATAGTGTATTCACTGTGAATGTGGATATATTTTACTGACTTCTAATGTGGGGTAGAAATGATTCGTTTTAAGACAATTCAACTTTTTTGAGAAATATCTGGGAAGTAATAACCCCTTGGTATGATGGATAGCGTTCTAATGTAAAGGGAAGGGATACTGTTAAGATGATCGCCACGCATTTACCTGAAAAATATCTTTTAAATATTGATTGAAATATATTCAATATAGAACTGTGAACCAGAATGAAGAGAAGGGCCATAGATTGTACATACGGAGACACAGGAAGTGTGTGAACGCTGAGTGAGTTGCACCCGCCCACTCTAATTCTGGTTTGGTTAAATAGTTTGATTGATTCGCCGGTTAGCCAACCCCATGATTAAGTCCTTATGACGAAACATGTCGAGGCATGGCTACACGGCGATCTCACACGAGTGCTAGAGGAGGGAGTGAAGGGGGAAAGAGCGGAGCTCCAGTGAAGGGACGAGTGCTGCGGACGGGTGAGACGAACGTGAGCACACACACTTCCTGGGTCCGCCGTGGCCTGCCTGTTGTAATTTCAGTTGCCATTGCTTGCTGTGCTGTGGGAGTTCTCCATTTGCCGTGAAGTGTTTTGCCTGTTGTTTTATTTCAAATGTGAGTTCATTACAAGTTGTTTTATGTGTGATTAAATCTTTTAACGGGATTACACTATTGGAGCTTCTTTTATTTTTATGTCATACTACCAACCTGAGAGAAGCGGTGTTCCTATGGAGCAGTGGAGGTGTATGCTCGCATGTTAACCCCCATGTAAGTGGGTTAGAGGCTCTGTCAGGCCAAACACGAGAGTGAGAGGCCTTAATAGCTGGTGAGTTTGAACTTCAGCAGGGAGTGGATTCACGTCACAGAGGTGTGGTGCATGTTTGAAAACACAGCTAAGCAGTTTTGGAGTCACCCTCACTCTTCTTTGGACTTTCTTCAAATATTTTCACGATTAATTTTTTCACGATTGATTGGTTTCTGGACTTTATAGATATTTACTTTTTTCAATTTTTAAATTTTTTTTCTTGGATTTATATATTTGTATATCCCCTTCACTGAGTGTTATAATTTTTACTAGCTCATATTGAATTTATTGAATAATTTAGGGGTATCTAGCAATATATGTTTTTTTCACTTTTTTTTCTAGTCACGTCTGTATTCAGCTCACTGGCTGGATAAGAGTGTCTCGCATCTCCCCACCTGGGGATTAGCGCCACTATTTCATCCATAATTTCCTTTTGGTGAATTCGGTTTACATATATTCTATTGTTAAGTGGCAGCTTTGGTCGGGTTCTGACATTTATAAACATAGCGCGGAGGTGGTAATACAGGTCAGGGGTGGCATAATTTGTACCTGGTTATCTTCAGTTTCCAATTACCCAGTTATGTAAACAGGGAACACGCTTTCACTGGTCTCCCGAAGCCCAAAAGGCCTTTGAGATCCTCAAAGGTCTCTTTACTTCTGCCTCCGTACTAAAACATCCAGTTTCCTCTCTACCATTTGTACTCGAAGTAGAAGCATCTGAGATTGCTGTGGGAGCAGTGCTGTCCCAAAGACAAGGAACCAGGGCCCTGCTTTACCCGGTGGCCTTCTTCTCTGGCAAGTTGTCGGCAGCAGAGAGGAATTATGACGTAGGGGACAGAGAGTTGTTAGCAATTACCGTATTTATCGGCGTATAACACGCACTTTTTTCCCCTTAAAACCAGGGGAAAATCGCAGGTGCGTGTTATACGCCGATCCCCTGCGATCCCGACCTGTCAGATTTGCAAAATCGCCGACCGCGATTTGAAAATGGCGCCGCCGGCGCCGAAATACACAGAGCCGGTCCTCGGCTCTTTCCGGCGGCCCTCGTTCATTTTCGGCTCCACTCGTAGTCCCGAGCGGAGCTATCCGAACCTACTCGGCTAGGTTCGGATAGCTCCGCTCGGGACTACGAGTGGAGCAGAAAATGAACGAGAGCCGCCGGAAAGAGCCGAGGACCGGCACTGTATATTTCGGCGCCGGCGGCGCCATTTTCAAATCGCGGTCGGCGATTTTGAAGCCCAGAATGGCTGGGATCACTGGGGAAGGCTGCACTAGGGAAGGCTGCACTGGGGAAGGCTGCACTAGGGAAGGCTGCACTAGGGAAGGCTGCACTGGGGAAGGCTGCACTGGGGAAGTCTGCACTGACAAGGCTGCACTGGGGAAGTCTGCACTGACAAGGCTGCACTGGGGAAGTCTGCACTGACAAGGCTGCACGGGGGAAGGCTGCACTGACAAGGCTGCACTGGGGAAGGCTGCACTGACAAGGCTGCACTGACAAGGCTGCACTGAGAAGGCTGCAATGATGGGCATTTAAATGTAAGTTTTTTTTCCCTTCAACTTCCCTCCTAAAAGTTTTTTTTCCTTAAAATGCCCTCCAAAATTGGGGTGCGTGTTATACGCCGGTGCGTGTTATACGCCGATAAATACGGTAAATCTGTGCTAGAAGAATGGCGCTACCTTCTAGAAGGAGCTGCACATCCAATCCTGATATTTACTGACCAAAAGAACCTGGAGTACCTGAGATCTGCAAAGAGATTGAAGCCACGACAAGCCAGGTTGGCCCTCTTCTTCTCCAGGTTTTCTTTTCACGTCACCTATCGCCCTGGTTCCAAAAACACCAAACCCGATGCCCTATCCCGGATGTTTCACAAACCTCAAGAAATTTCATCTCCAGACACTATCCTGGCCCCCTGGGAATTTTCTTCTGCTTCAAGAAAACCTGATCTCACGAATTAAGCAAGCTTCCACAGGACTGAGACCTTCGGTTGGGCCAGAACTACAGGTCAGAGATGGGTTGCTTTGGCACGAAAACAAAATTTACATACCGGAAAACCTACAAGTGTCCATATTGGAGCTTTGTCACGATCATGCACTGGCTGGGCATTTTGGCATAACCAAGACCACTGACCTGGTACAGCGTACCTTTTGGTGGCCTCAGGTACGTGAGGATTGCAAGAAATTCATGGAATCCTGTACAACCTGCATTAGGAGCAAGGGTTACAAAACCAAGGCATGGGGGCTACTAAGACCTCTGCCTGTTCCAGACAGGTCATGGAAGATGTTATTTATACATTTTATTGTCGAGCTACCTCCGGTGGAGGGCCATACCACTGTCTTTGTGATTGTAGACTGTCAAAGATGGCACATTTTGTCCCAATGAAAGGTACTCCCTCAGCTCCTGAAACGGCACAAGTATTCATTAAAGAAATCATCAGACTCCACGTGGTACCAGCCAATATCGTCTCAGATCGGTGGGTACAGTTTACCTCCCGATTCTGGAGGTCCCTTTGCAAAGCTCTGAATATCGAATTGCCATTCACCTGCCTATCATCCCCAGACCAATGGGCAAACAGAGAAAACTAACCAAACTCTCGAGCAATACCTACACTGCTTCTCCTCTTTTGCCCAAGACGACTGGATTTATTTGCTTCCATTGGCTGAATTCGCCTACAATAACTCCACCCACTCCGCTATCAAGCAAACTCCATTCTTCGCCAACTATGGCTTCCATCCTTCATTTTTACTCAATTCCCTTCCCGAATGTATGGTACCAGCAGTTCAGGAAAAAATAAACTTCTTTGCCTCTAACAACCAAATTCTACAGGAAACCATGACCAGGACCCAGGAGCACAACAAGATAACCTTTGACAAGAAGAGACAGGGCGAATTAATACTTGCACTCGAGGACCAGGTATGGTTATCCACAGTAAACCTTAGGTTGGCATGTCCTTCAAAAAAGTTGGGTCCCAAGTTTTTGGGGCCATTCCCTGTCAGGAGGAAGATCAACGAGGTGGCCTATGAACTAGAACTTCCTGATTTACTGAAGATCCACCCGGTATTCCATGTATCACTACTAAAACCTTCCATTTTCAACCCATTTCCAGGTCGAAGTACGGATCCCTCTGATCCTGTTCTAGTAGATGGCGAGGAAGAATACGAAGTGGAGTCTATCTTGGACTACAGGAGGAGAAATAATCAAAACCAATTGGTTTTGCTGAGAGTCTGTTGCAGTCCTTCAAAAGGTCCCATCCTGAAAGGTTTGCCTGAATGGGCATCTAGAGGCTGCCCCTTGGGGGGGGCAATATCAGGAAGATCCTGCCAGTAATTGGCGCCCTAGGCTCACTGGTGCATGTTTGCGAGCACGCGCATCCCTGTTGGTGCCAGGCGGGCTATTTAAGCCTGTCTGTCACACTCAGTCCCCGCTGTCTGCTCTACAGCCTTCCATGTGCTTGATCTGATCTGAGACTACCTGTTAAAGACCCGGGTATCTGTTTGTGACCAATCCAGCTGTCTGCATGCATCTGACCTCCGGCTTGCCTAGACTATTCTTCTGTTTGATCCCTGGTACCTCTGTTGTCCGCCTGATACTTGACCACTGGCCTGCCTGACGATTCTTCTGCCTGACCCCTGGTACCTCCTCTGCCTGCCTGATATCTGACCTGGCCTGCCTGACCTCTCTGTGTCTACTGCCTGCTGTTGTTCTTGGTTCCAGTCCAGCACTCCAGTATACTGCCTGCTGTTCCTGGTTCCAGTCCAGCACTCCAGTTTCAAGCCTTCTGCCTGCTGTTGTTCCTGGTTCCAGTCCAGCACTCCAGTCTCCGGTCTACTGCCTGCTGTTGTTCCTGGTTCCAGTCCAGCACTCCAGTCTCCAGTCTACTTGCCTGCTGTTGTTCCTGGTTCCAGTCCAGCTCTCCAGTCTCCAGTCTACTCTCCAGTTCTAGTCTCCTGGTTCTTAGTGATTCCTGGACTTCTGAACTGACTCTTGATCCTGCCAGGCACTCATACCACTCCTCACTCCTGTGCCCTCTGTCTCCATTCCAGGGGGCCATGAGTGGGAGCCATAGGGGAGGCCTCTCTCTGCAAGTTCGGGCTCAAAACCACCAGGTACGTGATTAGTGGTAAGCAGTATGTGTAATATTGCCCTTACTGTTGACTAGCAGGATGAAACGATGGCCAGCATTCAAGGCCAACTGGAGGAAAAAATGTCCGGTTGGTGGTCGAGGGGAAAGGAAAATGCCCGACATTGATGGTCAGTGGTCAAGGAGAGGACAAAAAATGCCCAGTGTTGTTGGCCCAGGGGAGGATAAAAATACCTGCCATTAATGGTCAGTGGGAGCAAAAACATGCCAGCGTCAGTGAGCACAGGAAGGAACAAATGACTGGCTTTGGTGATTATCGGGAGAAAAATCTCCCAAAGTTAAGTGTTGGTGAGAAGAAGAATTCTTGGTATTCTTGGTCAAAGGGGAAAACAAATGCCCCAGTGGGGGGGAAGAGGGGGCACTAGTGCTCAGTTGGAGAAGAGGAGCATTGTAGGTTGGGCGTTGGTGTTCTGTAGAAGGGGACATGGTTCTCTGGGGAGGAAGAGGGGGAACTGGTACTATGTGGAGGGAGAAGGGGCATTGGTGCTCAGCTGGAGAAGAGGGGCATTGTTGCTCAGAGGGTGGGTATTAAGGTTCTGTTTGGGGACTCTGTGGAGGGAGAGAGGGCATTGGTGCTAAGTGGAGGAGGGAGGAGAAGGGGTTGTGATGCTATGGGGATGGAGAGGGGGTACTTATGCTCAGTTGGAGAAGGGGGATGTTGTTGCTCAGAGGGGGGGCATTGGTGCTCTCTGAGGGGGGAGGGGCTGATTCTCCGGGCAGGATGAGGGGGAACTGGAATTCTGTGGAGGGAGAGGGGGCATTGGTGCTAAGTGGAGCAGGGGGTAGTGATGCTTTGGAGAGGGAGAGGGGGCACTTTCAGAAGGTGACCCATCAATTAGTGACAATGCTGCTCACCTACTGGAACTTTCTGCACATATCTCAGTGCCCAGAACAGGAAGTTTTCCATCACTAACTTCTTGGTGGCTCCAGCGTAAAACATGATCTAGAGAAGTGAGCCACAGAGAAAAAAGTAATGGGAAACCTCCCATGCCCTCTGGGGGAATGCAGTCAATCAGCAGCATTGTCACTTATCTATCTTGTTGTGAAGTTTGGCTGTTACAACTCTGGGTGACCGGCCTCTGGAGGGGAAATTGCCCCTATCCAGCCCCCAGTATAAAGTCTGTACACTCCACAGTCACTATGCTGTACCTCATATTTCTTGTGTGCGGGAGGGAGGCATAGGAGAACTTGGTACCAGGACCAGCAGTGGGACACAGCCCAGATCCACGGGATGCCAGGATTTTATTAAAACTCTAGGACAGTCCCACAGAATCGTGAGACTTTTGGGGGTATCATGTTTGGGGCCACTCATTAAAATTAGAAGAAAAGAGGTTTAACCTTAAACTACGTAGAGGGTTCTTTACTGTAAGAGTGGCAAGGATGTGGAATTCCCTTCCACAGGCGGTGGTCTCAGCGGGAGGCATCGATAGTTTCAATAAACTATTAGATAAGCACCTGAATGACCGCAACATACAGGGATATACAATGTAATACTGACATATAATCACACACATAGGTTGGACTTGATGGACTTTTTTCGACCTCACCTACTATGTAACTATGTAACTATGTTTTCACCCAAGATTCATACAACCAAATCTAGTTGAAAAATGAAAATTTTGAGTGGTAATTTTATGAATAGATTCCTTTAAGGTCTTTGTATTTTTTTTTCATTTTTTTTTTACGTGTTTGTCCTTTTTGTGTATTTGCTCAATTTTGGGCACTGTTGTTTTAAATTTGTTTTTTTTTTTTTTTAATTTGTAAAAAAATAATTAGGCTAATGAGGGGCTGTTTTTTGACACAAGAATATGATCAGGATTGGGTAAACCCCAGAAGTCAATAAAAGCCATTTTTATAACCCCCCTGGCTGCCCATGTGAAAAGACCAATACCGTTGCAGATTTTCGCTCACTTCCTGTCTAGTGAAACTGTAGTTAGCAGGACAGGAATTGAGGGGAGCGTGGACAGTAGTACAAACATAAACTAAATAAATTACGCTAGTCTGCAAAAAACAAATACGTGCTATAACACAATAAATGTAAGTGAAAACATCATAAAGTGCAAAGTGCAAAAAAGGAAGAATAAATGAATACACTTCTGTGTATAGATATATAGTCCTAATAACTGAGGATAAAATAGAAGTTCCACCACCAAGTGACTTGCAATTTTCCGCCACTTTTTCCTGGATGATCGGGACATCCCGCTGTGCGGGGTGATTATGGTGAAGGATCAATCTACCATTTCAGTGACCTAGTGGCTTGGCCTAACGCTACCCTGCAGAGGGTATTCTGCCTGTGTGTTTGACCATCCTAGAGAGGTGGTCCCAGCTATCTGGTAAGAGTCCTCAAATACTGTGTGTAGGGTGCCACAGAAAATTGCATCAAGTCACTTGGTGGTGGAACTTCTACTTCATCCTTTGACTCTTTGCATCAGTTATTAGGACTCTATCTATACACAGAAGTGTATTCATTTATTCGTCCTTTTTTGCACTTTATGATGTTTTCACTTACATATATTGTGTTATAGCACGTATTATTTGTTGTTTTCAGAATAGCGCGATTTATTTAGTTTATGTATATCACCTGGTTTATATCACTTGGTTAATCGCTGCAGTCCTCATTTTACATGGTATTGCATATTTTAGCGTGGTATATTCATCCTTTTTTTATACGGTAGTAGTACAAACATGGCAGGAGTTCTTATCCTTTCCCACTTCATCCAAAACCAGAAAACAAAGTTTTTAGCTCGACATACAAATTGGTTAAATTTCCCCCAATTTTTCTTTCATCAAACCCTCAATTACGCTCAGGCCTTGAAATTTCTCCTGCCTGGTTTTAATTAACTTTCAGAAGAAAACAAGTTCATTCTCTCAGCGCTGGAGAGAGGGAGAGCGAGAATTCCAATTTAATCAAACATTTTAGAAGACTTCATTTGCATGAGTGAAATATGACACTGGTCGTATCGTCTCATCCATCCGCCGCCAGCAACATTACGCCGAAGCGTTAGCAGCGGGGCGGGCGGCAGCCAATTTGAGCACATCCTAAGTGGCGCACGTTTTGACAAAGCATCCGCGGCTCTCTCTCCGTTCCATTATACGGTGAGGAGGGTATTTACTCAATGACATCAACAATGCTAGCTAGTCAGGCGTGCATTATGAATTGCCGCGGCCTAAAGCAATCTTTAGCAGGAGGTAATAATCCCGATGACTGCAGATGGGATCCGTATGCGCTTATTTACGGATGATCGGCAAGCCCGCAGCTCAAGAATAATAATATATGACGGTTATTTTTCTATCCTTGTGGGGGAAAAAAAGAATCAATAGTCTTTTGTCGCACCCCCAGCAATAATCTCATATCCCATGCCACTTCCTAAATCTCACATATGACCCTGCTGCCAAATGGATCATATCTGTGAATAACTCCAGCCTAAACTAAGAGGGGGATAGTGATTTAAAGTGTCTGTCAACCCACAAGTGTTAGTTTAGTCATAGATGGAGCATGGGGTGCTAGGTCAGCCCCCGGATCCTTATATGTTTTGGGTACTCGTGAAGTGAGATCTCTTTAGCAGAATTCCACACTCTGCTCCTATCCACCTGGGAGCTTTGGGTGTTCCTGACCACCTTTGTGTGTTTCCATCCCCAAAGGGGTATTCCCACTCACTCTTGTGTGTCCCTACCTCCAAAGGGGTATTCCAGCCCAACATCATGTGTTCCCACCCCCCCAAAGGGGTATTCCCGCTCAATCTTATGTGTTCCCACCCCCAAAGGGATATTCCAGCACATGCTTGTGTATTCCTATCCCCAAAGGGGTATTTCAACCCACCTTTGTGTGTTCCCACCCCCAAATGGGGTATTCCCACACACTCTTGCGTGTTTCCACCCCACAAGGGGTATTCCCACCGACTCTTGTGTGTTTCCACCCCCAAAAAGATATTCCAGCCCACTCTTGTGCATTCCCACTCCCAAAGGGCATTCCAGTCCACCTTTGTTTGTTCCCACCCCCAAAGGGGTATTCCCACTCGCCTTTGTATGTTCCACCCCCAAAGGTGTATTCCAGCCATCTCTTGTGTGTTCCCACCAAATCTTGTGTGTTCCCACCCCCAAAGAGATATTGCATCCCACTTTTGCATACTCCCACTTCCAAAGGGGTATTCAAGCCCACTCTTGTGTGTTCCCACCCCCAAAAGGGGTATTCCTCCCCACTCTTGTATGTTCCCACCCTAAAAAGGGGTATTCCAGGCCACCCTTGTGTGTTCTGTCCCTGAAAGGGGTATTCCAGCCCACTCTCGTGCGTTCCCACCCCCAAAGGGGTATTCCAGGCCACCTTTGTGTGTTCTGGCCCCAAAAGAGGTATTCCAGCACACTCCTGCGTGTTCCCACTTCCAAAGGGAGTATTCCAGTCCAGACGACCTTTGTGTATTACAGCCCCCAAAGGGGTATTCAAGCCCACTCTCGTGTGATCCCACCCCCAAAGAGGTTATTTCTACCCAATGTTGTGTGTTCCCAACCCCAAAGGGGTATTCCAGGCCACCTTTGTGTGTTCTGGTGCCAAAAGGGGTATTCCAGCCCACTTTTGTGTGTTCCCACCCCAAAAGGGGTATTCCAGGCCACCTTTGTGTGTTCTGGCCCCAAAAGGCGTATTCAAGCCCACTCATGCGTGTTGCCACTTCCAAAGCGGTCTTCCTATTCACACTTGTGTACCCACCCCCAAAGAGATTTTGAGCCCAATCTTGTGTATTCCCACCCCCAAAGGGATTGTCCCACTCATATTTGTGTACTCCCACCCCAAAGGGGTATTTACACTCACCTTTGTGTGTTCCCACACAAATCTAGATAGGATGGTGGGAGCCTCCTATATCGAGCACAGCATGTTCGCAAGCCCAGGAACTCAGCACAGGAAATAGAAGAGACTATCAGAGGGAGCAACCCTCTAAAAGAAGGATGTAGTCTCTTTTACAGGTTTGACCTGGTTGAACACAATAGATTTTTTAAAGCTACCCTGTCACCAGACCATTCATTTCAACAACAACCTTCTATAGGATTATACATACATTTCATTTATTTTATGGATGTTGTGTACCTGTAAAGGCCTCCCTTGTGTAGACATCTAAAAGCCCTGAGACTGCTGCTGGGAGCCGCCATCTTGGATGTGATGTCAGCAGCCATAGCAGACTTAGAGCTGTCACTCAAGTGACCCTCTATAGTATTCCCTTTCACTCCACCTCCTGCAGATACATTGCTGCAGCTACAGCCCATAAAAGTTTATTTAGGGATGTGAAGGAGGGGAGGAAAAGCTGGGCCAGCACAGACACGCCCAGAAGAGAAAATAATGTGCAAGTAAGGAGAGGGCTGTACTTTCTGAAGCAGTCAAATTTTCCAGCGGGCTCCAAGTCATGTTGCAAGTGAATAAAAAATTTTTATTTAAAAAGGCTGTATTTAAAATGCTTGATTTTTCGGTGCTTTATACTGAGAGCCCCATAGTACTGAGATCCCCATAGTGCTGTGAGCTCCATAATACTGTTATCCCCATAGTACCGGGAGCCCCATAGTATTGTGGGTTCCATAGTATCATGATCCCCATAGTACTGAGATCTTAATACTGCTGTGAGCTCCAGAGTACCGAGAAGCCCATAGCACTGAGAGCCCCATAGTACTGTGAGCTCCATTGTTCTGAAAGCCCTGTAGTGCTGTGAGCTCCATAATACTGAGATCCCCTTAGTACTGAGAGCCCCATAGTACTGTGAGTTTCATAGTACTGAGAGTTCCATAGCAATATGAGATTCCCATAGTAGTGTGAGCGCCATAGTACTGAGTGCTACATATGATTGACATAGTACTAAGATTGACATAGTACTGAGACTGCCATAGTACTGAGAGCCCCGTAGTACTGAGAGCTCCTTAGTACTGGGAGCCCCATAGTACGGAGAGCCCCATAGTACGAAGAGCCCCACAGTACTGAGAGCTTCATAGTACTGAGAGTCCCAATAGTACTGAGAGCCCCATAGTACTGAGAGCTCCATAGTACTAGTACTGAGAGCTCCATAGTACTGAGAGCCCCATAGTACTGAAAGTCCCATAATACTGAGAGTTCGTATTTTGTGCAATGCAGAGCTGTTTGAAAGTATGCAGCATTTTTCTTTACTGCAATGCACAAAAACACATACAAAATGCATATTAAATACTCATAATTGATGTGGGAAAAAAAAATACATGAAAATAAAACGCACATTAACGGAAGTCAACACATAATAAAAAGCACTGAAATTTGCTTTAAAAACGGATGTCAATGTATATTATTATTATTATTATTATTATTATACAGGATTTATATAGCGCTTTACAACATGAGGGCAGACAGTACACTTACAATACAAATGAATACAGGAGGGATCAGAGGGCCCTGCTCGTTAGAACTTACAATCTAGAAGGGAGGGTCAATTGGAACAAAAGGTAATAACTGTGGGGGATGAGCTGATGGAGAAAATGAAAATACAGTTGTTAGGTGTGGGTAGGGTAGGCTTCTCAGAAGAGAAAGGTTTTCAGGGATCGTCTAAAAGCTAATAAAGTAGGAGATAAGCGGACAGATTGGGGTAGGGCATTCCATAGGTTTGGAGAGGCTTTGGAAAAGTCCTGGAGGCGAGCATGGGAGGAGGTGACGAGGGAGCTAAAGAGCAGAAGGTCTTGAGAGGAACAAAGAGAACGAGTAGGTTGGTATTTAGAGACTAAGCTAGTGATGTAGCTGGGGGCGAAATTGTGGATGGCTTTGTAAGTAGTTGTTAGTATTTTGAATTTAATTTGTTGGGTGAGTGGAAGCCAGTGGAGGGATTGACAGAGAGGGGTAGCAGAGACAGAGCGATTGGTAAGGTGGATGAGTCTGGCAGCAGCATTCATGATGGACTGAAGAGGTGATACACTATGTAGAGGTAAGCCAATGAGAAGGGAGTTGCAGTAGTCGAGGCGAGAGATGACCAGGGAGTGAATTAAGAGCTTTGTTGTGTCATTGGTTAGAAAGGGGCGTATTTTGGAGATGTTGCGGAAGTTGAGGCGGCAAGATTTGGACAGTGTTTGAACATGGTGCTTAAAAAAGAGCAGAGTCCAGGACTACACCTAGAACCTTGGCATGCGGGGATGGGTTTATAGTTGTGCCATCGATTTTGACAGAGAGATCAGGGGAAGCGAAAAGGGCATATGGGGGAGGAAAAATTATAAGTTTGGTTTTGGATAGATTGAGTTTGAGGAAGTGGTGTGATATCCAGACTGTTATATCTGATAGTAAATTAGTGATACCTGAGGAGACAGAGGGGGTGAGCTGAGAAGAGAAATAGATTTGGGTATCATCAGCGTAGAGGTGGTATTGGTGGTGGTCAGCTGACCCAGGGAAGAGGTGTGGATTGAAAATAGGAGAGGTCCAAGAACAGAACCTTGGGGGACCCCAACAGAGAAAGGAAGAGGAGAGGAGGAAGTAGAGTTGTAAGAAACGCTAAAGGTGCGGTTGTATAAGTAGGAAGAGAACCAGCGAAGAGTACAGTCACGGAGCCCAAAGGTGTGGAGTTTTTTGAGGATGAGGGGGTGGTCAACCGTATCACAGGCAGCAGAGAGGTCCAGGAGTAGGAGTACAGAATAGTGTCGATTGGTTTTGGTCATTAGTAGATCGTTTGTTCATTTTAGGAGAGCAGTTTCTGTGGAGTGTTGTGGACCAAATCCAGACTGAAGGGAATCAAGAAGGCTATTATCAGCAAAGTGGACGCTCAGTTAGTTGTAGACAGACGTTCAAGGAGTTTGGATAAGAAGGGGAGCCAGGAGATGGGGTGTAGGTTGTTAAGATTGGATGGGTCCAGTGAGGGCTTTTTAAGTATGGGTCTGACAAGTGCATGTTTTAGAGAGCTAGGGAAGATGCCAGAAGAGAGGGAGAGATTGAAGATGTGGGTTAGAGAGTGTAGCATAGAGCCAGAGGGTGACCGTAGCATTTGCGAGGGAACAGGATCCAGAGGGCAGGTGGTAAGGTGGACGTTAGCAAGTAGTTTAGCAACCTCGTCTATAGTGGTGGGGTTGAAAGAGGGAAGTAATGATTGTACCTGTGGGCATGACGTTTAAAGCGTGGAGGGTATCTAAACAGTAGAGATTTCCTCATGAATTGTATCAATCTTCTGTTTGAAGTTATTGGCGATCTCCTGGGCAGTAAGTGAGTTGGCGGGTGGAGGCAGTGGAGGACGAAGTAGAGAGTTGAAGGTAGAGAAGAGTTGACGGGGACGCGATGATAAGTTGCTAATGGGAGTGATAAAATAGGTCTGCTTGGCAGTGAGGAAGCTGGAATTGTATTTTTTGAGGGCAATCTTTCTGAGACTCATGCCCTGTACACATGGTCGGATACTGATCGGACATTCTGACAACAAAATCCATGGATTTTTTCCGATGGATGTTGGCTCAAACTTGTCTTGCATACACACGGTCACACAAAGTTGTCGGAAAATCCGATCATTCTGAACGTGGTGACGTAAAACATGTACGTCGGGACTAGAAACAGGGCAGTAGCCAATAGCTTTTGTTTCTTAATTCATTCTGAGCATGCGTGGCACTTTGTGCGTCGGATTTGTGTACACACGATCGGAATTTCCGACAACGGATTTGAATAAATCGTATCAATTTTCTGACCTTACTACAAACCCGCAAATATCAGCATTCCTCATCGCTATGGTGAATGAAATTAAAAGAATGCCCATATCATCTAATATGTCCAATCTCACTATGGAACAACAACAAGAACTTAGACGTTTACACTATAGAGAGGATACAGTTATTAAACCCTCAGATAAGGGTGGTAATGTAGTACTTTTAACTCATCAACAATATGAAACCATGTGTTTTAACATCTTGAAAAATGCTGAGTGGTATAGGCCAATCACGACCGATACCATAGCTCAGTTTAAATTAGAATACAAACTGCTAATTTACACGGCTTTTATGGATGCCCTAATTGATAAACAAACATAAGAATTTCTCAATACACCTTTTCCAAGAGAAGCTGTTTTTTACACCATTCCAAAAATACACAAGAATAGAGACACACCCCCAGATAGACCCATAATGTCAGGAATAGGCTCCATTACAGAGAATGCAAGCAGTTTTGTGGACTTTTTTCCTCATGCCCCACGTTATCGGACTTCCCTCCTATGTGAGAGATACATCAGACCTCCTCAAACTCCTGGACGGATTGTCAATCCCTCCAGACGCCCTCTTGGTTACAATCGATGTAGAGGCACTATACTCTAGCATACCCCATGAACTAGGCCTACAAACCATTAAAATGTTCCTATGCTTTCATGCAACCTACAACACACCGGTAGTGATTTACTTGATGGTGTGTAGATGTGGGGCTTTCTATGTCAGGAAGACAATTTGTCAGCTTAGAAAGCGTATATATGACCACATCTATTATTCCCAGTTTGCTAAAATGCTCACCCCGGTGAGCCGCCACTTGGACCTATACCATAAATTTGATACCACTGTGGTTCATTTTGTTGTTTTAGAGGTAATACTCCAAGACCCACGTGGCGGCAACTGGGACAAGTGCATCCTCCAAAAAGAGACTTTTTGGATTGAGCGCCTGGAGGCAACCAAATCACCAGGAATCAATGAGGTGCTATCCTACCGGCCCTTCCTTTAAGGGACCTATGGGATGGCTCTCTAGATTCCTGGATGATTCCCTATGTTCACCCATAGGTGTACGGATACCAGGTACCCATATCCATGGGACACTATTTAAGTCTATGAATATATCATTAAAGGCATATATGTCAAGATTCTGGTGGAGAATTGTTTTCCTGATACAGATTTGCGTTAGCATACAACCTGTTGATGTTACTCACCATCAATCCTTTTCAATATAATGTTACTATAGTAGTTATTAATTTAAATAGGTATCAATTTTGCAGTTTATGTGTACCTTGACAATAAAGTTATGTACTGTATGTACCTGCACTGTTTAATATAAATATTTTGTTTTTCTGCTAAGGGCATTCTTGGCGTTTTCGTTATAGCATGGCTAGTACATGCATTGTTTATTATCTTTGTATGAGTGTTTCTTCCTTTGCCACATGCACATGCTGTAGTTCACCCTTTTGACCACTGGGACTAGGATAGGTGGCGCCCAGTACTGTGGGGTATATGGCCGCCCAATCCGTGGGTGTCCTGCTCCTCCTCCCCCAGGACCGCCTTGACCTCGGTCCCGGGGGAGGAGGAGCAGGGGACATGTGTCTCCCCTCAACAATTATAGAGACAATTACGCTGTTCATCTGATGTCTCCTGGTACTTCTGCAATCGCCCCCTGTGGTGAGCACTGGGACCGCAATTGGGGTGTCCAGTGCGTGTGCACCAATTGGCGCATTTGCGGTGTACTGGCGGCCGGTCCGAGTGACGTCAGACACCGTCTGACGTCACTCAGACGGGGTACACAAAACAGCGAGGCTGGGACTCCAATCCCCAGGTGCTCTGAGGGACAGAGGCACCCAGCTTACCTCGCACACTGACCGACCGGTTACCTCATATGTGGGATCAACAGCAGCAATATAATTTTTCTCAGGTATGTTTGGTTGCGGTATACAGTCAGGCCCCCTTAATAGGACTGCCTGCAGCCTTTGGTGCTTCCTTATACTTATGGTCATACTTACCATGTTTACCTCTATAGGACACACCACCAACACTGTTGATCCAGTGTGTGGCCGTATAAGCTGGTTTCTTCCAGGCATATTGCCTAAGGACCTTATGATAAATTCAAGGTAATATTATATTGGTTTGCTCATTCATGTATATGTGTGTCCAACTTTAAAATTAAAATTAAATTAACCACTTTAGCACCGGACCATTTGGCTGCCCAAAGACCAGAGCATTCGGCACTTCATCGCTTTAACTGACAATAGCGCGGTCGTGCGACGTTGTACCCAAACAAAATTTACGTCCTTTTTTTTCCCACAAATAGAGCTTTCTTTTGGTGGTATTTGATTGCCTCTGGAGTTTTTATTTTTTGCGCTATAAACAAAAAAGAGCGACAATTTTGAAAAAATTTTACTTTTTGCTCTAATAAATATCCCCCAAAAATATATAAAAAAAACAATCTTTTTCCTCAGTTTAGGCCGATATGTATTCTTCTACGTATTTTTGGTAAAAAAAATCGCAATAAGCGTATATTGATTGGTTTGCCACCCAATGGGGCTCCTAAAAAAAATTGTAAAAAATAATACAAAAATAGAATAATAAATAACTACTGACACCAACCTCTGCCCTACTAACACGTCCATGTTTTAATACATTTTAAACGTTTTTTTTACATTTATTTAAAAGAGTGTGTGTGTATATATTACACATACATACATGCATGCATGCACACGTGTTTGAGCTTTGGGGTGTACACCCTAATGCAATAGGCGGCGCACACCTATGCCCAACGGTCAATGCCGTATCTCAGTTTGGGCTTTTTCTGATACAAATAGTATAGCCCCACAGGAAGTACACAAGTGGTATTCCCCTTGGGCCAACCAACGGGTCCTTCTCTATGTACAAATTGTGTGTTTTATTAAATGTGCACTGTATACATTTGTAATTTATGTGAACTTTTAAAAATGTGTTATATTTTTCTATACGTGCCATCAAAGTCCATTTTTCCTATTACTCAATTTTCTCAATTTGTTAGGATGTGGCACACTTGTACTTGGGGTGTTTGATTGCCACCCCAGGGCACAGCAATCAATTCTCTCTCAAGGGAGATAATAAAGCATTGTAATGTGGACAGGTCTACAGACGGTTAAGTAAAAATAACATGCCGGCATTATTTAACAGACATAAGCAAAAGCAGATAGCAGTGTTTCAGTTTTTGGGTGGAGATGTTTCAACAACACGTACCAGCATTATTAGAAAATGTATATCAATGCATGTGTTTTTTCATGGATTTTAATGTACGCTATAATGTGAATGAGCCCCATAAAGTCCTGACTTTCTTTATGGTGTGTTGCTTCCTCTGCATGACTGGGACGTGGTGCTTGAGTAACACAATCAGCCCTGTTTACTTCATGATTCTCTTACAAGCTGGTACGTGGTTTGAATGTGTGAGATGGGGCCCCTGCCAGAAACCGCGTCTTATGAACATCAGATAAGTCATAAGGCAGAGGCACAAGTATCCAGCCGATCCTCTTATCAGCCAAACGCTTATATCAAAACAGATTATTTACAAGTGACTACAGGAAATGAGCTTGTGCCAGGGGTAGATATTATTAGAGAGCGCCGCGCCGTCCAGAGTCGAGACAAATGTCACTTTTCGAGGTAAATTATAGTCCCTCGAGGCCTAATGCCAGAAGTACATCCATTTTTTCTTCCTTGTCTCTTTGCGTTACATCGCGGTGGCTAATCCGTAATTTTATCCCTGTAGTGATAATGCTGTTAGAATGTGTCCACTTCTCGACTCTCGTTTCCTGCACAGCATATATTCTATTGAAAATCAACACAACCACTGAAAAAGAATTCCAATGTTCCCTTCCAGTGTAAGAGGATTCAGCAATTTTCACACTTCTCTGGTTGCAAGGAATAAAAACTTGAAAAGGAGCTATAATGTTTTGGGGTCATTTCTGTCATTGTCTTTAACCACTTCAGCCCCGGAAAGATTTTCCCCCTTCCTGACCAGACCATTTTTTGCGATATGGCACTGCGTCACTTTAACTGACAATTATGCGGTCGTGCCAGGTTGTACCCAAACAAATAAGACAAAAGTGGGGGAAGATGGTAGTTGCGCTGTGATGAAGGGGGGAGGGGGGGGGCTACAAAGATGACTAAAGTGGCAAAGAGAACTGGAAGAGGAAAGGGCAAATGCATGAATGGATCCTACATGCTAAAACAACATAGTGAAGATGCAGTGCAGTGCAAAGTGGCTGATCAACCCAACTATGATGTTACGGATACACAAAGCCTAATAAATGAAAGGTAATTGTGAAACAGTGACTGCTTGAATGAAGCAAAGCAAAAATTACATATATTAACAAAATAGGATAAATAATGACACAATGCGAAAATATATGATGCAAGGATGTAAGAAATGAGTCAAAAATACATGTGGGCTAGTGCCCCATTAGTAAAAACGTGCCAAATCCTGGTGGACTACAAGTGACAAATCCCTAGGAAAAACATAAATAATAGTTCTATCAACAAGTCCAAAACAAAACTCGTGATAAAAAACACAAAACAGTTCCAATCGTGAGGGGAGGGGGGATCTTCAGTGAGGATCCTCTGAAGAAGTCACGTGACGATCCGTGTTAGGATTGGAGCACGGGACGCTGCCACAGACAGACAACAGGAGACGAGCTCGGCACTCGTGGTTACTACATACTGCAGCATTGTTTTAAATGTAAGTTGATTGGACTTGTTTTATCAAATAAATATACTTTTTATATGGGATCAGGCTATGTGCGTCTCTTTCCCCTTACATTGTACATCACTACTCTACCTGACGAACACTGAGAAGAGAGGCACGGGGATAAATTCCAGTTTCCAGGCACCGGGACAGATTCCTGATTGGTGATACCCCTGGAGGCATACGAGCTCGGCGCTCGTGGATTGATGCCCACACTCACTTTATGCAAGTGAGTGCAACCTCCCCCCGTGTGTGTCTTGCCCCCCCTCCACTGTGGTCGTCGCAGAGTCATTTTACATGCTGTGCATTTTCTATTTTTTATATTCCACTTGGCATGTTCATCATTGTCACTACCTGTATACACAGAACGTCTACACCTGCGGGTCATTTGCAACACAGGCTGTACACCTTACAGCTGTAAGTTAAGCGGCTTGCAAACACGGAGGTGTCCTCACTGAAGATCCCCCCTCCCTTCACGATTGGAACTGTTTTGTGATTTTCATCACGAGTTTTGTTTTGGACTGGTTGATAGAACTATTATTTATGTTTTTCCTAGGGATTTGTCACTTGTAGTCCACCAGGATTTGGCACGTTTTTACTAATGGGGCACTAGCCCACATGTATTTTTGACTCATTTCTTACATCCTTGCATCATATATTTTCGCATTGTGTCATTATTTATCCTATTTTGTTAGTATATGTAATTTTTGCTTTGCTTCATTCAAGCAGTCACTGTTTCACAATTACCTTTCATTTATTAGGCTTTGTCTATCCGTAACATCATAGTTGGGTTGATCAGCCACTTTGCACTGCACTGCATCTTCACTATGTTGTTTTAGCATGTAGGATCCATTCATGCATTTGCCCTTTCCTCTTCCAGTTCTCTTTGCCACTTTAGTCATCTTTGTAGCCCCCCCCCCCCCCCTTCATCACAGCGCAACTACCATCTTCCCACACTTTTGTCTTATTTGTCCTGCTTTGGATCAGTACCTAGGTGTTGCAGCAGTGTCCTTGTAGCGTAGGCCCTCCCAAACAAAATTGACGTCTTTTTTTCCCCATAAATAGAGCTTTCATTTTGTGGTATTTGATCACCTCTGCGGTTTTTATTTTTTGCACTACAACAAAAAAAAAAGCGTCAATTTTGAAAAAAAAACACAAAATTTTGTAGTTTTTGCTATAATAAATATCCCAATTTAAAAAAAAAAAAGAAACAATTTTTCCTCAGTTTAATCCGATATGTATTCTTCTACATGTTTTTGGTAAAAAAAAAATCGCAATAAGTGTATATTGATTGGTTTGCACAAAAGTTATAGCTTCTACAAAATAGGGGATTATTTATGTCATTATTATTATTATTTTTTTACTAGCAATGGCGGCGATCTGCGATTTTTATCAGGACTGCGACATTGCGGTGGACAGATCGGACACTTTTGACACTATTTTGGGACCATTGAATTATACAGCAATCAGAGCTAAAAATAGCCACTGATTACTGTATAAATGTCACTGGCAGGGAAGGGTTTAACACTGGGGGGCGATCAAGAGGTTAAGTGTGTTCCCTAGGTGTGTTCTAACTGTAAGGGGATGGGACTGACTAGGGGAGGAGAGAGATTGGTGTTCATACTTAGTATGAACACACAATCTCTCTCCTCTCCCCTGAGAGAACCGAGATTTGTGTGTTTACGCACACAGATCTCGGTTCTCGCTCTGTCACGAGCGATCGCGGGTGCTCGGCGGTCATCACACCCGCCGGACACGAGCATCGGCTCCAGGGACACGCAGCGGGCGCGTGCGCCTGCTGTGACGTCTAAAAGAAACGACGTACAGCTAGGTGATTTGCCCCGCCAACCTGCCACAGTATATATGCAGCAGCTGGTCGGCTAGCGGTTAAAGCTAACCCTCCAGCCAAACAGCTAAATACACATACGAAATACATAAAGTTAAATACACATACAAAAGTATTGAGGCGCCTGCCTTTACACGCACCTGATCTTTAATGGCATCCTAGTCTTAGTCTGTAGGGTTCAATATTGAGTTGGCCCACCCTTTGGTTCCAGTTA
The DNA here is from genome assembly GCA_037952835.1 of Lithobates septentrionalis. Classification (NCBI taxonomy): domain Eukaryota; kingdom Metazoa; phylum Chordata; class Amphibia; order Anura; family Ranidae; genus Lithobates; species Lithobates septentrionalis. Next base: position 5,456,518 of record JBBDGP010001212.1, read on the forward strand.
AGTTCCTCTTCCCCAAGCTCACTCATCCATGTCTTTATTTCTTTATGGACCTTGCTTTGTGCACTGGTGTGCAGTCATGTTGGAACAGGAAGGGGTCATCCCCAAACTGTTCCCACAAAGTTGGGAGCATGCAATTGTCCAAAATATCTTGGTATGCTGACGCCTTAAAAGTTCACTTCACTGGAACTAAGGGGCCAAACCCAACCCCTCAAAAACAACCCCACATCATAATCCCCCTCCACCAAATGATTTGGACCAGTGCAGAGGCAGGCACACAGCAACATTCACTCCTGTGACACAATTAAACAGTTTAGGGGTTTGCCTTTTTCTGTATTTATTGCTACACAATTTGGATAGGGTACCAGGAGCTGTAGGATACTCCAGAACAATGAACGGCTATAAGAGGACACTTCTCACTCTGCAGATACTTCTTAGAACAGTCCCTTCAACAATATCTCAGGGAACGGACAGCATTGGGACACCATAAGCAATGATCCTGGCCCGGCAAGCCTTAGTATTGGTGCACCAGGGGGTTAACAGCAGCAACAGTCACCCAGTTCCTACACTCAGGTCTGTACTCACAAGTTCTTGGGTGTTTGGATGCCTCCCTCCTGTGTCAGGCAGACATTTCCTTACTGGACTCTCCAGACCGAAAATCCCCATCGTTAGCATCAGAGTTTCTTAGCAAATAGTCCCCCCAGCTTTAGCATAGCTTGACCTCGATGAGCTCCAGGTAAATTTCAGCGGGGCTGCCTGAGAGGGCAGCAGCCCTTCAGGCTGGGATCATCTCCCCCTGGACAAGAACTCCTTTGCGCTAGGCCTCAAATTATTTATGCTCCCTCACTGCCAGCTACTGGACACCAACCCCCAGGGATTGGCTGGGACCACATAAATATTTAACTGTTGATTTGACTCTCCCAGCCCACTACTTTCCATGATGTGTTCTGCTTCCCATGACGTGCTCTGCTATGTATGGGGGTGGCCATCTTGGTAGAGGCGGGGTATTGCTTCATAGTAGTGGTATCACCAAATCTCACTCCAAATCTGGTGAGACTAACATGAATAGGGTAGCCAGATACCTTACTTCCCTACTAATACATGCATACACATTTATTATTAAGTAATGACACCGACACCTGGATTAGATGTAAATGGCCTTATCGGCCTTTATTTAACAAAAAACCAATAAAAAACTATAACTTTTATTTTTAATATTTATAACATTTAAATATTCAAAATATTTAAAATATTTTAACTCTGACTCTCAGTAACCTTATTGTTTTTGCTGGTCCCTGACGACCCCAATCACTTTTGAGCCTGAGCCCCATTTGTTAGATCTGTCCCCAGCCGCTAGCTCGCCGCGAGGACCCACTAACTGACCCAGACCCCCATTTATTACCAGTTGGTCCAAAAACTGACTGTACCAACCGGAAACTCCATCTTGGGATGTGTCCCAACGTTTTCAATCCTCATTGTAAACAATATAAATATATATTTCCATATATATATTAACTATTGTCGCCAAGGACCAAGCGCCACCGCGGCACAAGTGTGACACCTTACGCTTGTGCCCGCAGCCACACTAAAAATTCTCTTCTAATGCCATCCTCCAGCCCCAGGGACCAAAGATCAATCCCCACCGGGTTAAGGTGAACACCATCCCCTCTCAGGTACATCCAAGTGTCGGTTTCTAATTCCCAATGTCGTATCACAATGCCCCCATTACTGGCAACAAACCTGCCCACCTCCTTGTTGACTTTTATACAGGTCTTATTGAGTCTTTCCCACGACCGTGCCCCCCTCCAAGACATACGGGCAACTATATCGGACCATACGAACAGCATGTCTGGAAAGGATGCCCGGAGCCTGAGAAAGTCCCATTTGATATCTTTTATGACCTGCCTCATTGGTCTAATACCCAAGTCATTTCCTCCCACATGAAGAACCAATATGTCAGGGACCCTGTCCAACCTGGAGAATCTATGTACCTCGGGAACCACTTGCTGCCACCTCATGCCTGGTATACCCAACCACCTGACCGTGCCCTCCTCTCTCTTAAGCCGTAGCTGTCTACCTTCAGGTCTGATGTCCGCCCGTTTTGCCCCCCAGAAAACGTATGAGTGTCCCAAAATCCAAATGAGACATCTGGGGGGATCTGAAAAGAAATAACAAAGAAACATACCAACAACATGCCAACTTTTATTTACCGTCTACTAATCTTAACCTATGTAACCACCTATACTTCACATTAACTGTGGACATACATATATCTGAAATCTGTTTGATTCCCATCTGCCTATCTTCTTTATTACATTTTCTGGAAGTCCCCAGCGAGCTGCTTCTGTGGCTGCCCCTATACGGAAAGAATGCCCTGCATAGTCACCCGGGGAAAGCCCTCCTTCTTTTAAACACTTCCTCAGCACTGCTGTGAACTGAAACCTGGATAAACACAAACCATCCTTATGTATAAAAAATGCTCCCTCCCCTGTCGGGCGCACATCCAAGAACTGCCTCAGGGTCGTTACCGGACAAAACTGGGGTTCTAAACCCTTAAACAACTCCACTCTGACCCCTTTTCCTTCCTGGTCCGTTTTCGATCTCCGTATCCAGATCAGAACTGACTGATCTGAAAACTGCACATCACCCAACCTCAGACCTCCCCCCACCCTTTTTGATGGCGAGACCAATTCTCCGATTCTAAATGCTCCAAAAAATGCCACCACAAAGGCTGCTCGAAAGAGTACTTGTTCAAAATACTCTGAACACACCTTGTGGAGGCTTGTCAGAATCGTCCCCAGCACCTCAAATGACACTGGGCGTCTGGAGTCCTTCTTGTGAGAACCTTTTCTATAACCCCGCAAAGCCCAGCGAACCATAAATGATTTTGTGACATCCCTGCGTCCTTTTAATTGGAATATAAAGGCTAACGCCGCCATCTTCTTTCCTATTACCGACCCAGAGACCCCTTTTTCATAATTCCTACAAATGAAACACAACACCCAAGTTTGTACGTCATTAGAGTCCTCTGACCCTCCTACCTCCTCCATAAAAGCAAACCATTCTTGCCACACTTTTTCATAAGCCCTCCATGTTCCTGCGCTGAGAGACTGCCGTATCAATCCTGCGGTGATACCAACGCAACTCTCCACAGTTCCGACGGGCATGGCTCCCCTACCCGGTTTGCCTCCGGTGCCAGCTTGCGAAATTCTTCCCACTGGAAACGAGACAAAGCATCCGCTAACTTATTGTCCACTCCAGGGATATGTACAGCATAAATAAATGCATTTATGCGCAAACAACTGAGCACCAAGTGTCTTAACAATCTAATCACAGGTGGGGATGAGGCCGTGATATTATTAATTGCCCAAACTACCCCCAAATTGTCGCAATTGAACCTAACTTTTTTATTCCGCAATTCTTCCCCCCACAGTTCTACTGCCAGAACAATGGGAAACAGTTCTAGGAGGACCAGGTTTTTCAGGAAACCTGCCTCTCTCCAAATCTCCGGCCACGGTCCTGCACTCCATCTACCCTGGTAATACGCCCCGTATCCTGCCGATCCTGCCGCATCTGTGAACAGGACCAAGTCAGCATTGCTGACCGGTCCCACTTGCCACACAGACCTCCCATTAAAACATTCCAAAAACGCATCCCACACCTTTAAATCAGCCTGCAATTCCCTGGTCAATCTGACAAAGTGATTGGGAACTCTCACCCCAGCCGTGGCCACTGCCAACCTCCTACAGAATATACGACCCATGGGAATGATTCTGCATGCAAAATTCAATTTTCCCAATAAGGATTGCAATTCCTTCAGCCGCAGCTTCCGCTTCTTACCCGCCATACTCACCTCCTTCCGTAACGCCACCAATTTGTCCTCAGGCAGTCTACACTCCATCGCCATGGAATCAATCGTGATGCCCAAAAAAACTAATTCCGATGTTGGGCCCTCCGTCTTGTCAGCTGCCAGCGGAATCCCAAATCTGTCAGCCAGGTGTTGTAACGTTCCCAATAACACTGCACAACATCTGGAGTCTGGGGGGCCTATGCACAAGAAATCATCCAAATAATGGATAATTGAATTCATCCCTGCCGCTTCCCTAACCGCCCATTCAAAGAATGAGCTAAAGGCCTCAAACAGTGCGCATGAAATGGAACAACCCATTGGCAAGCAACGGTCCACAAAGTACGAACCTTGCCAACAGCATCCCAACAAATGCACACTGTGCGGGTGTACCGGCAATAATCGAAATGCCGATTCCACATCCGTTTTAGCCATGAGGGCGCCCTTACCATATTTTCTAACCCACGAGACAGCTGCGTCGAACGATGTATAGGTAACCGCACAATCCTGCGGGTCGATACCATCGTTCACGGAACCCCCTCTTGGGTAGGACAGATGATGTATCATCCTATATTGCCCCAACTCCTTCTTCGGAACAACGCCCAACGGGGAAACTATTAACCCTGGTAACGGCGGGGAAGCGAATGGCCCAGCCATCCGGCCCAATGCAACTTCCTTAAACAGCTTAGCCGACACCACCTCCGGATGGAGGCGTGCCGACTTCAAATTGTCTGCAACTGGCGGAACCTCCCGCAATGAACTCGGAATTCGAAAACCTTCCCTAAACCCTGTTTCTAATAACATGGCCGCCGCCCTATCCGGGTACCTATTTAGGAAAGGTAGCATCCTTTCTAGTCTCACCGGCGTCATCCCTTTTTCCAACGATGTCTCCTGTGCGACCTTTTCCTTGCTTGAAGCAGCGCGCAAAAGGGTGCCCCCCACTACATCCGGAGCATTCATGTTTGTAGCGACATGAAGTCCCGAACCGACAGTTGCCTTCATTGAACTGCCAGCACACCCCTTTCTTTTTTGGGGCCGGCGATCCAGTGGAGGAGGTGCCGCCGACCCCCCCTTGAAAAAACGGGCTCGCAGCCCTGGATGACGTCATCAACTTCATCCAGAGGCTTATATCCTTATGGTCCCATCTAATCGATGGGCGAATAGCCTTTCTTTGACGAAACTGCTCGTCATAACGAAGCCATGCTAAACCCCCATATACTCGATGTGCCTCGCTGATCGCTTCTAAATAACAGAATAATGCCGAGCAATTCTCGGGGGCTTTTTCCCCGATCACGCTAGCCAGAATCGCAAAAGCTTGCAACCAGTTAGCAAACGTGCGCGGAATTAATCTGTACCTCCTCTTCTCTTCCTCCTCTTTTTTACTCTCATCTGGCTTTACCCTGTCTAAATTAAACTTTTCTAATGGGAGCAAGGAGAAAATCTCCACAAACTCGTTTTTCCAAATTTTTTCTCTTACCTCTTTTTTCAAATGCGCCCCCAAAGGTCCCTCAAAGCAAACGTAGACCTCACACTTGGCCGCATCTGCCAGTCTCACCTTTTCCGCATCCTTTTCCTGCGTTGTATTTTTTCCAGAATCTCCCACGCCGTCACCTCCCGTCTGTGTCTCAGCCACCACCAACGTCGTCGGCCTTTGCGGGGGGTCCACTACCACCACGGGATCCCTAACACTTGGGGGCTGTGGTACCCAGGGGCTGATGGGGGATGAGGGCTGCGGAGCCCCGCTCTCTAGGCGGCGAAGCAGCTCCTTTACTGACTCCCATAAATCCCCTTCTCCCCCCCTTAAGGCACCCTGCTCACCCCCCCCACTCTGACTCCCCCTGCTTCAGTCAACCCAATAACATTAGTAACAGAAACAGACTTTCGCTTACCAGGCTGCCTTAGGTGAGAGGACCCACCAGCCGTCCAACCCGACTCCACCGCTGCCTCCTGTGGATCATCGCTCAGCTCGCCCTCCTCGCTGCTGCTGCTGCCGCTGTCCCTCTGTATCAGTTGCTGTTCTTCCAATGCTGTTCTTCTGGCCGACTTCCGTCCTGCAGCCTGAGCGACCGGAGGGGGGGCGACATCCATCGGAGGGTTCCTTCCTCCATTTTCCTCGTATGGGGAAATGATGTCATCACCCGGCGACCTGTCTCTCACGCAGGCATTGCGCTGGCCAACCCTCCCAGGCCCTTCACTGAACCTGGAGGCGGGGCCTCTCGACTGACGATCCCTGTGCTGACTGGCTGGACCTCTTCCCTGAGGTAAGATGGCGCCGCCACGAGGCAAGCCGCCGGCCGTTTCACAGGCCATGCCGGCGCCCGACCGTCCCGTTCTCCCTCGCCGGGTTGCCACCCCGACCGGAGCATCGCCGGTGGTGGCAGCCTGCTGTCTATCCCGCGGAGATGCCCCACTGGGGGCCGGCCTGGCTGTCTGCATTACGCCTCCCCCCCTGTGACTGTGCTGCAATCTGTCTCTCCTTGCTGCCCCCCCGCCCGCTCTTTTTGGTGTCTGCTTTGCCGGCGGGGGTCCAGAGGGGGTCCGACTCGGGCTCCCCAGTCTCCTCTGAGTCCTGGGAGTGTTGTCAGGACTAAGGCGCTCCGGAGGTCTAGACCTCCTAGCCCGTGATGAGACAGGCCTCGCATTGGATGGGCCCTGCTCAACCCCCTGAAGTGTGGATGCAATCTGGCTCTGCAGCCATTCTGCTCCATGGGTCTCCGCCGCTTCCCTAAGCTGTACCCATAGCTGCTCTAAGCCACTCATGCTACCTGCTATCTCTCAGCTACCTCAGGGAACGTTCTTCCTGACTCTCCAACTCACGACTGCTGTAAATTACCCCTGGCTTAATCACTGATCAAAAACTCTCCTCCCCTTCTACACTGATCCACCAATCCCAGCATATCCCTAACTTCCTTAAACCCCTCCTTATCCCACTTCTTCCTTCCCTAAGTTCCTTGCACCCTTTCATGTCTGTACTCTGCTTCCTTTTCACTACAGCTCCGTACATGTCTGTTAGAGGCATACAGTGGCTTAATTTTACATTAATAAACAGGTTACACAGGAGTGCCTAGGCATCCTCCCATACCAGGAAGTTCACTGCTATTGCTTTGAGGAATTCAAGTTTGTATGTTTTGAATCTTACTTATATTTGATACTTTTCTATATACTATCTATATACAATCTTTATTTTACAAATAAGAAATTTGTAGTTAGCCAAAGAGACTGCAGAAGACACTTTTCAACTCTAAGGCTGGTTTATCTGATTGAATATTTGGACTGAACTAGTCCATAGGTTTTGGTAAGTTAGTTAAAGTGGGGTTCCACCCAAAAAAACAAAAATACCTGAAAAATTCTAAAAAAAAAACTCAAAAAAACATTTGGATATTTTTTTTTTTACTTACCTCTAAATGCCTGTTGCTAGGTGGTCCCTCATAGTCTGCCTCTTCCTTTGCCTGGGCTGGTGACATCACTTCCCCCTCGGCACAGGAAGGGCTCGGCTCTGCTCCCTCCCTCCTGTCAATCATCTGGGACCCATTACAGGTCCCAGGTGATTGAGCGGCCAATCACGGCGCACGGCGCCGCTCACGCATGCGCAGTGGGTGCCAGGCTGTGAAGACACAGCCCGGCGCCCACAGTTGAAATGGCGGCGCCGACGAGCGGAGGGGGGGGACGAGCGGGGCTTCGATCCCCCGCATTGCTGGACCCAGAGACAGGTAAGTGTCCAATTAAAAGTCAGCAGCTGCAGTATTTGTAGCTGCTGACTTTTAATTTTTTTTTTTAATGGACCTCGGGTGGAACTCCTCTTTAAGTTATAATGAAAAAAGGCACATGTCTATCGAGTTTAGCACAAAGAAAAGTGACCCTGCCATTTTTAAAAAAATGGAAACAAAAAGTTCCCTGCAATAAATGATAGTTTCAATTTACCCGTCCTGCTGCCTGTTGAAATTGTCCTTCTGTTCCAGAGCTACAGCTATCTCATACAGTATTTCTGGGAGAGATGGATGCCTGCGTCCCCCTCTATGTGCTACGGTTTAATGTACCGGTCCCTGTGTCATTACATGTCCTATAGTGTAACAGGTGAGTATTATTATTATACAGGATTTATATAGCGCCAACAGTTTACGTGGCGCTTTACAATATAAAAGGGAGACAATATAGTTATAATACAATAAAATACAAGAGAATTAAGAGGGCCCCACGCAGAAGAGCTTACAATCTAATAGAGTATAACAATCTTCTATTATATGGTGACTTTTAATTTAGGGAGAAACCTTTTAAACAATATAATTAATTCTCAGCATAGCAAAACAGTCCTAAGAAATGTGGTCCCTTCCATCCTGATCTCTGAAAGTAGTTAGATACTGCCTGGATCAGCATTCTACAGTGTTATTTATTACAAATTTTAGTAGCCATGTATATTTCTTGCACTTAGATTCACATCCAGCCCTTCGTAGAAGAAATTTACATAGCCAAAACCAGTCCCTGTGGAAGACTATACAGCATGTGGAAGACTATATAGCATGTGGGTGAGAGTGCTGATAGTAGGGATGAGCTTGGAGTTCGAGTCGAACATGAGTTCGACTCGAACATTGGCTGTTCGATCGTTCATTGAAGATCGAACATTATGGGCCGTTCGCGCCAAATTTGAGCGGCGCGTCACGGCCCATAATGCACTGTGTCATCGTTACCTATCTTTCACGGTGCACTGGGTGACCCTGCTGGCAGCTGGGAAGGATGCAGGATAGGGTGCAGTATTGTTGAAGCTTGTGCTGGAGCTACACTTACAAAATGTACCTGTTCCAAATTACAAACAGATTAAACTTAAGAACAAACCTACAGTCCCTGTCTTTCTTGGGACCGTCTGTATACTGGTGTTCAAAGTATATAGGGCCTATAAAAAAGGGCCTGGTAATGGACTGGGGGTGGGGGGTACCCATGCCGTTTTTCTCAATAATTTTCATCCATATTGCCGGGACCCGACATTACATTAAAGCCGCAAGCAGTTTTAAATGACTTTTATTCCTTTAGAAATGTAATTTTGTGCAGGGACTGTTCTAAACACGGGAAACACGCGCCACTTTACAGGCATACTATAGACACCCCCCAGGTATGATATTTAAAAGAATATTTCACTTTGATTTTTTCACTTTAAGCATCATTAAAATCACTGCTCCCAAAAAAACGGCCATTTTTTTAAAACTTTTTTTTGCATTGATACATGTCCCCTGGAGCAGGAGCCGGGTCCCCAAACCCTTTTTAGGACAATAACTTGCATATTAGCCTTTAAAATTCGCACTTTTGATTTCTTATGTTCGAGTCCCATAGACTTTAACGGTGTTCGAAAGTTTGCGCAAACTTTTGGTCCGTTCGCATGTTTTGGATCCGAACCGGGGGGTGTTTGGCTCATTCCTAGCTGTTAGCAAGCAGAGCATGTGGGAGGAGGAGAGCTGTTGGGAAGGACATCCTGCAGAAGGGAGAGAGCTGATGGGAAGCAAGAGTAAGGACATAAAAGTGGAAGAGCTGTCTGTAAGGACATCACATAAAAGTGGGAGAGCTGTTGGCAAGCACAGAACGTGAAAGGGGGAGAGCTGTTGGCAAGCACAGAAGTGTGGGAGGAAAAGAGCTGTTAGGAAGTTGTTGAAGGCAGAAAGCTGTTGGCAAGCCCAGCACATGGAAGGAGGAAAGCTGTTGGCAAGCCCAGCACATAGACGGAGTAGAGCTGTTGGCAAGCCGAACACACGAAAGGAGTAGAACTGATGGCAAGCACAGCACGTGGAAGGGAGAGAACTGTTGGAAAGTACAACAGGTGGAAGGGGGGAAGCTGTTAGAAAGTACAATATGTCGAAGGGGGGAAGCTGTTGACAAGCCCAACACATGGAAGGAGGAAAACTGTTGACTAGCCCAGCACATGGAAGGAGTAGATCTAAAGGCAAGCACAGCACGTGGAAGGGGGCAAGCTGTTGCAAAGTACATGTAGAAGGAGGGAAGCTGTCGGCAATCCCAGCACATGGAAGGAGTATAGATGATGGAAAGCCCAGCACGTGGAAGGGGAAATGCTATTGGCAGGCCCAGTACAAGAAGGAGAAGAGCTGTTGGCAAGGACATCATGTTGGAGGGAAAGAGCTGTTGGCAAAGGCAGAATGTAGGAGGAGACATTTGTTAGCAAGGACAGCACATGGCAGAGAGAGAGAAAGCTGTTGGCAAGGACAGCCCATGGGAGAGGAAAATTGTTGTGAGGACAGAACATGGGAGGGGAGAGCTGTTAACAAAGAAAGTATGTGGGAGGAGGAGAGCTGTTGACCAGTAAAGCTCATTGGAGGGGAGAGCTGTTGGCAATCCCAGTGCATGGAAGGAAGAAAATCATTGACAAGCACAGCATATAGAAAAAGTAGAGCTGTTGGCAAGCACAGTACGAGAAAGGGGAGCTGTTGGCAAGCACAGCACATGCAAGGAGGATAACTGTTGGCAAGGACATCATGTTGGAGGGAAAGAGCTGTTGGCAAAAGTGGCACATAGGAGGGGAAATTTGTTGACAAGGGCAGCACATGGAAGGGAAAGAGCTGTTGGTAAGGACAGTCCATAGGAGGGGAGAGCTGTTAACAAAGAAAGCATATGGGAGGAGGAGAGTTGACCAGTAAAGCATGTGGGAGGGGAAAGCTGTTGGTAAGGACATCACATGAGGGAGAGATCTGTTGGTATGGACATTACATGAGGGAGAGAGCTGTTGGTATGGACATCACATGAGGGAGAGAGCTGTTGGTAAGGACATTACATGAGGGAGAGATCTGTTGGTAAGGACATCACATGAGGGAGAGAGCTGTTGGTAAGGACATCACATGAGGGAGAGATCTGTTGGTATGGACATCACATGAGGGAGAGAGCTGTTGGTAAGGACATTACATGAGGGAGAGAGCTGTTGGTAAGGACATCACATGAGGGAGAGATCTGTTGGTATGGACATCACATGAGGGAGAGAGCTGTTGGTAAGGACATCACATGAGGGAGAGATCTGTTGGTATGGACATTACATGAGGGAGAGATCTGTTGGTATGGACATTACATGAGGGAGAGAGCTGTTGGTAAGGACATCACATGAGAGAGAGATCTGTTGGTATGGACATTACATGAGGGAGAGATCTGTTGGTATGGACATCACATGAGAGAGAGAGATCTGTTGGTATGGACATTACATGAGGGAAAGATCTGTTGGTATGGACATCACATGAGAGAGAGATCTGTTGGTATGGACATTACATGAGGGAGAGATCTGTTGGTAAGGACATCACATGAGGGAGAGATCTGTTGGTAAGGACATCACATGAGAGAGAGATCTGTTGGTAAGGACATCACATGAGGGAGAGATCTGTTGGTATGGACATTACATGAGGGAGAGATCTGTTGGTAAGGACATCACATGAGGGAGAGATCTGTTGGTAAGGACATCACATGAGAGAGAGATCTGTTGGTAAGGACATCACATGAGGGAGAGATCTGTTGGTATGGACATTACATGAGGGAGAGAGCTGTTGGTAAGGACATTACATGAGGGAGAGAGCTGTTGGTAAGGACATCACATGAGGGAGAGATCTGTTGGTATGGGCATCACATGAGAGAGAGAGAGATCTGTGTAAGTGTTATTGACAGACTGCATGATATACAGTATGTGTTGTTGTTTTTTGTTTTTTATGCCCAGAGTTCCACTTTAACGATCGTAAGAGTGTTCGGAGCTAAAACAGTATATTCTCTACCCAGACAACTTTCATATACAAGCTCCCCATCTCTGTTGGTGGAAGAAATGATTCTTACTTCAAATGAGATTTAAAATATCTTTTATTCAATCAAAGTAGTAAAACTTTTACATAATTAGGAAATCGCACAGCTCTTCCATGAAGAATCAGACAAGAGTTTCAATTAAATCCAAAGACTACCAAACATTAGTAAGGCAAGTCAAGAGCAATGGTGAGGTAATCATAACATTTTGAAATGTCATTACTCGAAATAGTTTGGGCTGGAGTTGCACTTTAAGCTTGAAGCCCATGTGACAGGGTGACAACATAGGGAAACAATTATTTTAAAAATTATTCTAGCTCCAGGAATGCCACATATTTAAATAATACAATCTATTCAAGGGGAGGTTTGATTTACACGCGTCTGCATGAAAATACTGACCAGTAACACAGATGTTTGTATTTTACTCAGATCATTAAAAAAAAGAAAGCCTGAACACCTAAAAGTGTGTGTTTTTTGGCACCTATGTGCAAGAGCCCCAAAGCCCATAAGCTAAATATATTCCATGTGTATCAATACAAAAGGTGTTCAAAGTCTTATGCCGCGTACAAGCGGTTGGATTCTCCAATGGGAAAATTGGATGTGAGCTTGTTGTCGGAAAGTCTGACCGTGTGTATGCTCCATCGAACGTTTGCTGATGGCTTTTCCGCCAACAAATGTTTGATAGCAGCTCTCAAATTTTCCGCCAACAAAACTTTGTTGTCGGAAAGTCAGATCGTGTGTACACAAGTCCATCGCACAAAAGTTCACGCATGCTCGGAATCAAGCAGAAGGAGCCGCACTGGCCATCGAACTTCCTTTTTCTCGGCTTGTCGTACGTGTTGTACGTCACCGCGTTTCCATGTTCATAAAAGTTTGAGCCAACAACCTTCGAACAAAAATCCACGGTTTTGTTGGCGGAAAGTGCGATCGTGTGTACAGGGCATTACAGTTTATTTTCTTTAGAAAACAGCCACAGCCTGAGTAGAAAAGCTCTTCCCCTGCCAGTATGCTGCAAAAAAAGGCCCTTGTTCTCAGTATGGAAGCAGTGGGCTCTCTGCAGAAGTCCAACACACCCCCCTGCTAAGTTGGATCTAGAGCTCTCCAGTTGGCAAAGCTCATCCTTCCTGTTGATTGTACAGTTATGCCAAGGGCATGTCGGACCACTGCAAAGAGACCATTGCCTTCAAACAAAGAGTAAGGGTCCTATTCTACAGCTTAGGCTGTGGCTTCTTTCTAAAGAAAATGAACATGCGATACTTCACACTCCTTTTGTTTTGATGGACCTGGAATGTATTTAGCTGGTTTAAACTGGAATTTCAGTTGGTTTTTAACACTGAACATTTGAGATTTAAAGGGTATTTCTACTTTTGCAATCAAATTTGAGAAAATCTCATTATATGTTTGTTAGGTTGACACAGCATACCAAATGCTTCTAAGGACAAGGTGTCTTGGCTGATTCTAAGAATTTCTGGACAGTCTAAAGCAGCCCATAGATAGACCTGTTTTTTCCTTCAACCAGCGGGATGAATAACAAAACCTGACCCAATTCCCCCATCCACACACCGAATGTGGATGGGGGAAGCCTTCCAGCTGAGCATGGCCCCGATGACATCAGTTATGACAAAAGGCGTTGGACGGAGCCAACGTACGTGACGTCACCATGCTTATCTCCATTGTATACTACCTGGATGTCTTTCCTGTATGGATTGTGGATTTTGTACAGCCCTGTTTCTTTTATCAAGCTTTTTGTGAGTACTTCTAACCCTTTGTTTCAATAAAAAGCTCTTTACTTCACTCGAAAATGTCCCACACGGTCGATCACTTTTTACTATTCCTTCATACTATTTACTTCCTTTCCCTCTTGGCAATTATGGTTGATTACTTATACTTTAGCTTTGGTAATGTTACACCTGCTAAGCGATTGTTGCTCCACACAGCAATGTGGACCAGCTTTTGTGTACTTTGTGACGATATATCATAGAGCAAAAACGACTTCCTAGTATTTTGTACTTTTTATTAGTACATACTTTTGGTACTACCAGGATATTACTTGTTTATGACATCATCGACATGTATTTGTCCTTTTTTTTTCTTTCATAATTGCAATTTCTTGCTGTGTACTCATCTTTTGATATCAATAAAACTCTTAAGGATAAAAAGCTCTTTACTGTTTCATTTTGCTCTTATGGTATCCACCTGAGACGTTCCTGTATTGCCTGTGATTACAAAAGGTTCAATATATCGGGATAGGATACTCATTCCAGGCACATCTCACTCTGTAATAGAGCCCACTAGCTCCGTTAAGAGTCCATCTTTTAATGGTGGTGGACCATGAGGTGAAATTCTGATCACTAGTATCATCACTTTTCCTATCACATGGTGGTTTGCAGATCGGGAGCTTTATCATTAATACTACCACTATTTGGAATCACTATTGGACTTTTTTGAGTGTATTTCCTTTTTATTAAACATTTATTGAAATTATTATTACTAGCACTGCAAATATTGTTTTGGATGTAACATATATAAAGTTGGTGTTATCCCAATTTGGATGCAAAAGTGGAAATACACTTTAAAAGAGGATTTTGGGATTCTCAAAAAAAAAACAAAATTCATACTCACCTCGGTGGATGCAGCATCGGTCCTCTGCTGCTTCTAATGTCGGCCATACACGGTTCGAATTTCGTAAGAATTTTCTTTCGAAAATCATATGAAAGAATTTTCGTATGAATTTTGCATCATTAGTGGGCTGCAGCAACGGCCGATTTTCGTGCGGAAATCAAATTTGAGGAATCGGACATGTTGGAAATTTTTAGAAAAACGAACGATTTTCTAATCAATGATGGGAGAATCGTGCGAGAAATGTAATAAGAAAAGAAAATTTACAGGGAGAAAAGAAGATTCCCAGCCAAGAAAATTCTTTTCTGTAGCAACATGCAGTGAAATTGAAGGCTTGGTCGGCCGAATTTTGAAAATCAATGGTGGCACCATCGGATCACAAAAAAAACGAACTTTCTGATTTTGAAAAGAAAATTTGTTTGAAATTCGACCGTGTATGGCCTGCTTTAGACTGAGAACTAAGCAATCAAACACCACTAATTGCTCAGTTCTCAGTCTTCAGTAAGCAGAGAGCTGGTGACTGTCAGTCACTGTCTCTCTGCTATGCCCCTCCAGCACTCAGTGGAGCACTGGGCTGTGCAGAGGGTGGGAGCAGCTGGCTCAGTCTCTCAGCCATACGCTGAAAGGCTGAGCCAGCTGCCGGTCAAGCATCTAGATGGACCCCAACATTACAGTCAGGATCTTTCCAGGGCCTGGACCGGCTAAAAACGGGTCACAGGAGTGCAGAACAAAGAGTGCTTCTGTGACACACAGGATAAGTAAGGCCAACGAAGCTTTGACACTACCGCTCCTTTAAACTGCAAGCTAATCTTTTGATATTAGAACCCCTTAATAAAAGCTGATATGCCTTTGGGAAGGTCTCGTATTGGTTGAGATAAACAGTAAATAAAATTTGTTTTTAAAAAAATGTTGTATTTGACCTAAAATGTCAATGGATATACATTTTGAGGTAAGTTTAAACAGAGAAGTGCTTAGCTGAGTTTTTTGTGGAGTTCTTTGCCCATCATCATTGCCCTTGACATTGCCTTACTAAGTAGATCCATAAAACTAAAATGTTTAATTGTTTTCTGTACCCCAGCCAGTTGGCATCATTAGCTATTGAATTATCCTTTAATTTGTCCCAGGTTTGTTTTCAAATAACCAACCTCTACAGTCTACAGGTCTACAGTCCTTGGATCAATACTGATGAAATATCAGTTTCCTAAGAACCAATCACAGCCATTGTTTGTGCTTTTAGAAAAACAAAAATCAAAGTTATTTGACAATGCTGCTTGAAGTCTTCCATGAAACTCCACTGAGAAGTAATCTGAGGTTACACACAGGGAGCAGCTAACATTTTACAAACCGGCAAGGCTGCTACATTCTCTTCCCGACCCAAACCGTGCCTTTGTGCATTGTCAAGATCACAATTTTTATTTTCAATTTGTGCCATTAAAAAAAAAATGTGTGGAAAAAAAGTGAAATTATCCTAGAAAACAGTCATTCATTGTTCTTTAGTTGTAGTTTTTGCGAAAACATGTTGTAACACAGTAAGAATTTCTGAACAGCTCACACATGAATAACACTTGATTGTACGTTTTCCAAGTCTTGTGCCACGGCAATAGAAAAAAAAGCACAGTTATCATAAAAGTGAACTAACGGTGCCTTGAAAACAGCATACTCAGAATAAGAAGGAGAAAACGACATGTCTCCTAAAGGCCAAGTCTACTCAAAAATGTTATGTGTTGGCAGGCCACAGTTGTTCAAATGACCCATCACCTAGTTATTTTGTTTGGGGAGTTGGCAGTTCAATGACTGTATTGCTCACCCTATGGATTTACTGTTCAGTTAATCATAGAGTCATAGAATTCATAATTCTATTATAATAAGTCCACTTTAAGTCAAACCTATGGGGAAAACTAAAACGCTTCCATGGTTGCTTGGTTTCCCAGACTGCATCCAAATGTTTCCATTTCTTGGCCCCATTATCCATTTAGGCAGATACCACAGAAAAATAAAATCTTAAAAATAAATCTTCCTCTGAAGTTTTCAGTCTGACACTTCTGGCAGCGTCGAACTCCTGGTCCCCTTCTACACTCATTGGTTTCTCCTGCTGAACTCCATATCCCTACAGGATACAGTAGTGATGTGGAGTTTGGCAGGTAGAACCAATGTGTGTAGCAGGGGACCAGAAGATCGACATTCCCAGAGTTGTTTGGTTTCTGAAGACTTCAGAGGAAGATTTATCTTAAAAAGAGCACCATTTGGTGGCAAGGGTAGTGGAAGAGGTGAGTATTTGACTCTTAAAGCCCAAAGTTTTTAGTATCGGTTATCTGGAGAGAGGTTACGTTTTTTATTGGCCCTGGAGGTGTCAGAGTTTTCAGGGTGCCTAAGCACATACAGTATATTCCTAATACAACTGTAATAGGCCAGAATAGTGGACAATTAGAGTTGATCCCGAAATTGGGACCGCATTGGATTCAGATCACATTTTATGAATTTGGATGTCCCAATCTAAATTTCCAAGTTTTTTTGGTGTTCAATTCCCCAAATGGCTCAGGCTGCTTCCTGAGCACCATTAGCTCACCTGCCAGTGCCACCCTTCTATACTAGTAACCCTTGTACAATTTTTAGGCTTTTATGGCTACTAGGAGCTACTTCTTGGTTTCCTGGACTGCATTATTTTTTTTTCATTTCTTGGCCCCATTATCTCATCAGGTAGGGCTGCCAGGACTGCCCAAACAAATCTGCACAATTCTTTGCTGCCCTGTAATACACACTGTTGGAGCTGGTTTGGATACCTATTGACTTCAGTGGGACTTCCGGTCCAGAAAATCCAAGGCTCGTAAGTTTAAAAAAAAAAGGTTTAGTGGAACCGGACTGATCAAACTGTTCAGAAGTTTGTTGATCTCTAGTGACAATCATCATATGTTACTCTTTGGGGGTGAATCGAGGATCATCAGAGTGGCAACCTACTTCCATCTGCCTTAAACCAAACACAACAGTAATAGCCACAATTGGAGGTAGAGAAAGCACAGAACAAATAATTCTAGCAAATATATCTTGGGATCACAGTTCAAAGAAATGTAGGAACCCACTAGGTGATTTGACATGAGGAAGCCTGATCTAATTTGGATAATATTTTTCTGGACTTGGCCTTTAAACCTGTAACTGTATCAACATGTGCATACAAATTGAGTAAAAAGTGTGTTGCATCACTTACAAGTTCGTTTACCAATATATGTTAACTTAAAGAACTTCTAGATAGAACACCCTTCCTGAGGGCTCATAGACCATACACCTTTTTAAAACTTTTTGAAAAATTAAGTCTGTACAGAAGCTTTGCTCACTGCATTTGGAATGGGCCTTGGTTATGAGCTAAACTTTACTCAAAGTATAAATTTCTTTTTTCAAAAAATTCGGTGCCTAATTCAAAAATTCTGTAAAATTCAGCTTGCCTTCAACTTATTGCTCAACTCCAAGCAGAACAGTTTTCACTTTTGTAGAAAGCAGAGAAGGGTTATAACCTCTGGGAGTCTGTGCCTGTGCCCATATCGAGATATTTTCTCTCCTGGTGACATTCTAGGTGCCAGGATATGACAAGGTGGTACAGGGACAGTTATCTCTCCAGCAGAAAAACACACAGTAATATAAGCCTAGTCCATGCATAAGAGGTGCCAGATCTCTTATTAATATCCAGTATTCTTGTGAAAGTCCATATCATTGGTCAATCTGGTTTGCTTTGGTAAGGCCGCTCACAAGTATCAAAAATCCCCAGGGGAGAGGGGGGTCCTGAGCAAAGTTCAACTACACAAGCAGTAGTGAGAGCGCCACAACCATAGGTCAAAAGAGTCCAAAATTATATTTTATTAGATATTCAGCAGAATGAAAATTATTATTGTATATTATTGTATTACATATTATTATATCATATTTGAGGTTATGTCAGATTTAAGCCCCGATGAAGGGAAACGTTTCCTTTGAAATGCTTTGGCTTTTTTATTTTTCCTTATATTTAATAAAATATAATTTTTTTGTATAATTGTGGCACATCTTCTACAGCTTTTGTAGTTAGTATTAAGTCTGGCAGAGATCTCAACCCTTCCTTTTGCTATAAAAAAAATATGTTGACTGAATTTAGGCTTTAAAGCGTCAAGCAACGTAAAACTGATATTCATTTCTGGATAGCTGCTGGTTAATTTAACAAGTGACCGCTTGTAACTCCCTGGAGCACCTCCTGTTGTATTCTGCGTAATATAAAAACGGGAACTGTAACTTTGTAATGAACACTAAAGGTGGGTCCTGCAGGAAACTCAGGTGCAGAGATCTTACTAGCCTCTGAAGCTTAGGAGAAGCTCATGGGTTGTTTGAAATGCCAACATCCACAGCACTATTGCAATAAAAAACATTTTTAGGTGAACTTTCACTAACAGCTACGTTATGACCCCAGTGCTGATCCTATGGCAGTGGTTCTCAACCTCAGTCCTCACATACCCCCAACAGGCCATGTTTTGGGAATTTCTCTTAGATAAAATAGCTGTCCAAAATACCAAGCCATTGACTCTGATTTAATGCACCTATGCAGGACAAAGGAAAACCTGCAAACATGGCCTGTTGGGGGTACTTGAGGACTGAGGTTGAGAATCACTGTCCTATGGCACCAGGTCCACTTCCTTGTTTTGCATTGTACAAAACAAAGACATCATCATTGAACCCTAGGCACTCCACATAGAACATGACTGCACAAGACATGGACGGGATGAGGTTATATCTATAGTGTGGCCTGTGAACAGATCCAGATTGTTCTCTGGTTCAGGATAACAAAACAATTTTACCAATAAGCTGAGCTCCAGGCAGATATAAAAGACAGGGAGTAATACAACTTTGTATTCATTAATATTAAATGTATTTTTGTAATGTAAGTGCCCAAATTTGACTTGATAACAGCCTTTTTCAGCCCTTGTAGAGCAAAGTTCAATCTGGGAGAGGGAGAAACAGCACAAGTATCTAGTCAGTTGTAGTTCTCGTGTTAACAAAGGGCATGCTGATATGGGGGGGGGGGGGGGGAGCAGCGTGACGGTTGAGCTAATCAGTCTGCTGCTTCGCCTTTCTCTGTCAAGTCACAAGTTGGAGGAAGGGCAAGACCTGTAAAGGTGACTTAAAGAGGAGCTCCAGTCTCCTCCGACAAAAATTAAAAGTCGGCAGCTACAAATACTGTAGCTGCTAACTTTTAATATAAGGACACGTACCTGTCCAGGGATCCCGCAATGTCCTCACCCAAGCCGATTATTTAAATGGCTTTGGGTCCAGTAAGAGAAACCGGCAGTGAAGCCCTGCTGCTTCACAATTGGTTTCCTACTGGACATGCGCGAGCCACGCTGTGCTTTGCGAATGGCCCCACAGTCTTCTGGGACCTGTGATGTGTCCCACATGGCTGCAGGAGGAAAGAGGCGTGCCGAACGAACTTGACCAGATATTGGAACATGTACCTGTCAAAACCAGGTACCCACCCCCCCCCCAAAAAAAAGTGCCATATGTGGCAGTGGAGGGGAGGAGGATGCAAACAACCGGAACTTCCCCTTTTTGGTGAAGTTCCACTTTAACTATAACAGAGAAATCAGGTCTCCAATATAAGTATTTCATCTGTGTATTTAGCTGTTTGCCTTGAATTCAACCTAAATGATTAACTGCAGAGAATATTATGTACATTTTTCAAGGATAAGTCAACGTTTTAAAGGAGGACCAAGAAAGTTTGCTATAATTTTCAATACAATTAGCAATTGAATGTATTACCCTTAGTTAATTTGGCCAAAAGGCCAATGGGGATAGAGAAGTATTATCATGAAATCCTTACCATTGATGGAAAGCACACCAAGAATGCCTGAACTGTGTACATCTACACTGAATGCTCAAGCACTGAATTTTTAGATTTGGTTGGAACCTCTTTAAATTCAGTAGGCCACTCTTTCGGAGTAACGTCCATTAATCTTAGACTGCTAGCGCTTATTAAGGCCACAAATGCTTCCATAAATTGAGGAACTTGCCAAAAGGTTCTGCCCTCTCATTAATCTGCACAGCTCCTGTCGGCCCGTCTGCTGTTGTATGCATCAGAGAACAATAAAATAAAGTGCATTTGTCGTAAAAGAAAACACAGTGTGTTGCTTTTGTTCACTTCTGACAATACCCACCATTGAGGAAAAAAATTGTGTATATAAAAATGTGTCTAAAAAATTTTTTTTTTTGCTCTACGGCGGGGTTCCATTAAGAATGGGAATGGTCAACCCTGTCTTGAGCAGGACCATGTAAACACAAAAGCTCCCGGCAGCGCAAAGGACGACCACCAGAGCGGCTTTGAGGAAAGAAGTCCTGTTCCTGACAAAGGTGCTGGGCGCCATCATACTGAGCAGTGCTGTGCTCACGGCCAGAGTGTACACAATTGAGATGCCGGTGTTCAACGCAACAATCTTCCCGAACTTGGCGAAGGGAGCGATGATGCAAAAGAAGAGTGGGATGGTGGCTATGACCGTGGTGATAGCGCTGGAAACAATGGCTACACCAACATGGCGAACAGCCTCACTGACTCTCCATTGACGGCAAGCAGTTGGGTCCTGAAAGAACAGACAAGCAGTACAATTAAAAAAGAAAAATATTACTGAACTTTAGTATTTGCTATATAGGGCATACAACTGGGCAGTTACTACATCTTGATGCTCACCAAGTACTTCAATGTTCCTAAACCATGAAACTGGTACAGATTTTTTTTTATGACCTTTAGCTAAAGGTGATGTACACTCAATCAGTAAAATCTCATACAGTATAAACTTTAAAATGTTAATGTATTTTTTTAAATTTGCAACTTTTATTAAAAGAATCCCTGATTCTGCTATTGTTTAGTCTCTTCCTGGTATGGGATGACAACTGTCTCCCAATTGTTGACTGTGCCAACGCATATTGTGTAGGTGTGGTCTACAGTTAATGGTCACCATCAAGAAGCCAGTACAGAGAAATGATGTTCAGCCAACACTGGAGGAAATGCATGTAGACAGGAAGTGGCTAACAAAGGGTGGAGGAAAAATTGAAAACAGTATTTTATGAAACAAATGGCAGTAGTTTATGATACACATTGTCAAAGGAAAAGATCCAGAAGCCACACATCATGAAGCAGACCCATGTGCATAAAATGAGATGAATGGCAGCCTCAGCCCGGATTCCAGTCAGGCCACGCCCCCACTGTGTTTCGCTCTGCCCCTTGGAACATGAGTTAGCTCCAAGGGGTGGAGCGAAACATGTCGGGGGCATGGCCTGGCTGTTCATCTCATTTTATGCACATGGGTCTGCTTCATGTTGTGCGGCTTATGGATCTTTTCCTTTGACAATGCTGCAGATTGGAGCTAGGATGGGCCTCCCTGTCTGCACTCACAGCCATCTAGTTGGACTTTACCTCTCTACATCGGCGGCACCTAAATTTGTCTTTTATGATACACATTGCTTTTACGCTGGTAGGGTTTAAATCTGCTTTAAAGTCTCCAGCAAATCTTTCTTTCTTTTGTTTCATTCATTAGAACCTCTGTCAGGTTTTTATTGTTGCATGTGTCCACTTGTAAGGTTTTCATTTACTTGCTGGCTCAGTGACAACCTGTCACACCAAGAAGGGTCCCTATCTGTGTCTCTAACCAGATTACAGACAGTGATAAGAACCTGACAGAGATTCTAATCCTTCCTAATGCTATTAAAATAGGTTTTATTGCTATATGAAATGAATAAACCTAGAGGTGTCCTCTAGAGAATAACTGTATATGTTTTTTAATGAATAATGTCATTTAAAGACTAAACATAGGTTATTAACCCCTTCATGCCTAAGCCTTTTTCTGACACTTATTGCTTACAAGTTAAAATCAGTATATTTTGCTAGAAAATTACTTAGAACCCCAAACATTTATATATATATTTATATATACACACATATATATATATATATATATATATATATATATATATATATATATATATATATATATATATATATATATATATATATATAATTTTTTTTTTTTTTTTTTAGCAGAGACCCTAGAGAATAAAATGGTGATATTTTATGTCACAGTGTATTTGCACAGCGGTCATTCAAATGCAATTTTTTTGGAAGAAATACACTTTTGTGAATTAACAAAAAAAAAAAAAAAAAGACAGTAAAGTTAACCCAATTTTTTTGTATAATGCCTAACATGTCATGCTTTAAAATTGTTCACACTCATGGAATGGCGACAAACTACGGTGCTTAAAAATTTCCATAGGCGACGTTTAAAAATTTCTACAGGTTACCAGTTTAGAGTAACAGAGGAGGTCCTGTGCTAGAATTATTGCTCTCACTCTAACGATCCCAGTGATACCTCACATGTGCGGCTTGAACACTGTTTACATTTGCGGGCGCGACTTACGTATGCGTTTAAGCACGGAGGGATGGGGCACTTTAGCATTTTTTTTTTCTTTTTTTTTTTTTTACTTATTTTTGATTACTTTTATTGCTGTTACAAGAAATATAAACATCCCTTTTGACAGTAATAGGCATGTGACAGGTACTCTATAAGACTCCAAATCCCTCCTTTGCACTTAAAAGCATTCAAGCTGTTTTGAATGGTGTAATTATTTTTTTTCAATCTGGCGCCTTTAAGTCTTCAGTAAACCGGGTTACTAAATTGGAAACCCGATCAAAGCCGATTCCGGCATTGTTCAGGTCTCCAGCCAGCCAGCGGAGGTGTCGGCTGGTCACTCGGCCTCCCGGTGAGACGGGAGAGCACGGGTAAGCCACGGAAGGCAACGGGGGGGGGGGGGGGGGGGACGTCTCCTCCCGGTGTTTGTAATAACAGCCGAGCGGCTGATTAGCCGCATCGGTTGTTATTACTAGAAAGTCGACCGTCGGCTCTAAAAACTGTTTTGGGGTGATGCCATCACCCCGGTTCAACCCCTTGAAGCCGCAGGACGCATTGTGTTATGTCAAGGGATTAAAAATATCAGGTTATAATCATGGATGTTAAGCAAGATAATTCTAGTTGTGTTAAAAAATACGATGGATCGTATAAAATTATTGTATAAAATTATTGTATAAAATTGCTATATAAGCTATGTTGTAATTTAACATTTAAATTGGCTCATCTCTTTTTACTGGCAAATACAACTGGCAACAGCATTTAAAAATGTTCTTTCTTGCAAGCAAAGCAATCAAAAATGGACGTGACTTCCCAGAATCCTCTGCCCCATGCTGATGTCATTATCTCGCTTGATTTCCCAGGAGCCTGCATACTACCTGATACTACGATGGATTTACTGCAACAAGAAGTAGGTTACTTGTCAAGGGCATTCCTGTAGATGGCGGGGGGAGCGCAATGATTCTTATCTCATACCAGTAATGATGATGTAAATATGGTAGAGTGACCTACCAATCAACAATGGATTTGTATGTCTCGATATTATACAGAACTGAAAATGGAAAGGATCTGGAATCAGAGTCATAAAATTCCTATCATGTAAGACCACAGTGTGAGTTTTTTAACAGCTACAGGGATTTATCCTGGCCACACACTAGTAGATTTCCATACCATTATTCTCACTACAATCGACGTCTTGAAGATTGTTGTTCGAAAGTACTTCAAAATTTTAATTGCTTTTAAAATTTGATTTTGGAATGAATGGACTTGAAACAGAAAACGCATTCACTGTTAGAAATGTGTTTGTTAAATCCTGCTCCTTCAAATTTTCTTATTACTGTGGTTGAAAGCAAAGAAAGATTTGACCTTTACTATGACTATAAAAGTGAATGTTCTTTAAAAAAAATTGTGTTTTTAAAAATCTATCAGGGTAGAACGAGCTTAAATTTGTAAATTTTTGTAGTACTTATTATAGCTTGATTTGGCAAGTGGCAACTTGCTGACCGAACTTCCTTAGGCAGGCCATTAATGTTGCGATTTTCTTTCCTGCAACCAGGGGAATCCCTCCCGCCGGACTCTTGTGTTCTCCCAGTGGGGTGGGAAGGAGTTTGTGGGAGCCATCCCTGGTGGGAGCCATCCCTGCTGGGAGAACACAGTGATTATTTCTAGTGGCTATAGCCGTTGGCAATAATCAATGGATCGACTTGGGTACAATCAGCCTGCACATACATAGTTCGAATCTCGGCCAGTCCCTGAACCAGCCGAGATTCTAATAGAAAAACAGGGAGGACGCAGCGACCTTGAGCATTACCAAAGATAAATTTTATTTAAATAAAAACAAGAGTCATACTCACAAACAAACGTTAAAAAGAAGGCTTAAAGCGGGGGTCCACCTATCTATCGTTTTTTTTTTTTTTAGTTCATTCACAAACTTTTCTTCTCAGCATTACATACTCACATATTGTGTGTAATATGTCCGCCTGTGTCAGATTTCGTCGGAAAGAATAACTTATATTATTCACTGCAGGCGGTTTCCATCTTCATTGTGAGCATTTGAAGCCCACAAGCATTTATTTCCTGGATGTGGTGAATGCTGTGCTCCCAGCATTCACTGCTCGTTCCCGCACATGCTCAGTGGCATCCTGGGAAGCCTGAGACTAGCTCCCAGGAGACTGTGCGGAGTCTGGGAGAGGCTAGAAACACGCCTACTCCCACGGGAGGAGAACCAGGAAGTGCAAAGAAGAATAGAAAAATAAAAGGTAATTACTGCGATTTAAATTTTTTTAAACGGCATGTCAGCATCTAGGCAAGGAAGAGAATACATACAGATATTGTTCAAAATTTGGGTGGAACCCCGCTTTAACATTGCTCCAAAAATTCGAAACTGTGTCTTCTAGACACCTGCAACCTGGACCGGGTATTAGGAGGAAGCAGATGGTATCGTACACGGCTTACGCGTTACGAGGGACAAGAAGACACAGTTCTGAATTTTTGGAGCAATGTTAAGCCTTCTTTTCAACGTTTGTTTGTGAGTATGACTTGTTTTTATTTAAATAAAATGTATCTTTGGTAATGCACAAGGTCGGTGCTCCCTCCCTGTTTTTCTATATGTTTCAGCTCTAAGGATACCCATAGTTCTGAGGAGGGCAGCAAGACCTTCGACTTTCCATATTTTAACCAAAGGGTTAGCTACACCACTTACATATGGACTTAGCTCCTGAGCGAGGGAGATTGTTTTGTGTTGTCCAGCCGAGATTCAAACCGTCTATGGCTAGCTTTAAAGTGGGTTCTAAAGTCAGAAGTTCTATGTGCAGCAGCCCCCCTCAGCCCTCTTTATACTTACCTGAGCCCCATCTCTATCCAGCGATGTTGCACGAGAGCCATGAAGTCCAGGGACTCTCCCTCCTCATTGGCTGAGAGAGCAGCAGGCGCCATTGGTTCCCGCTACTGGGAAAAAAAACACTGCACAGAGCAGGTAAGTATAACGTATTTGTTATTTTTAAATAAAAAAACAAGACTTTAATATCGCTTTACCCTTGAGCTATAGATAAAAGATATTGCTCCTAACTCTTTTGTTAATCTCTTGGACTAGAAAATAGCCCAGAGAATCTCCTCTCTCAACCTATATAGAAGGGAATGGCCCTAGATACAGGATAATGAGGATGATTATTTCCAGTGCCAACTCCACCAACCCCCACCTTTCAACATCTCCCCCCGGAGTCCTCAACCCTTCCCCCTTCTTTATTCCCTGACCAGTGCTCTTTAGTATTCCCAACAATCTTCCCACTTCTCTTTTCTTCTTGATATATCTATAGCCTTTCATTTAGTTCCTTTTATTCCACACCGCTACGTTTTTTTTTTTCTACTCTATTCCTTATCCTTATCTCTCTTTCTTCTTCTTTATTTTCCCTAAAGCAGTTTCATATATATGTCAGAGGAATCTCATACGCTTCCACTTGCCTATTTAGAGAAGGGCTACCACTCTAGATAGCTTGTCTTCCTAACACAATCTTACTATCAATTCTCCGCCTTTACTCTAACTGATGGCAGTTAATGGGGACCTGATTTTCTGTTTGTATTATTGTATCTCTCGCCAACTGAGAACCTGGTTTCTAAAGCAAAATGTATTCATTCTCTTGTCATCTTGCTATGATTTGTATCATCTTGTTTATTTTGTTGCTTTAAAAAAAAAAAAAAGGAATGTAAAATCTTGATACGTAATGATTAAAGAGCTTGGTTTCTAGAGCTGTCTCGAGGTTGAGTGACCTAGTGAGTTACCTCCTTGAGATGTTGAGGAACACTGTCTGCCGCGAGGAGGTATCCCTCTACCAAATGGACACAGTAATCCACAGATGAGCCAACCAGAATTGATAGGGATATGGCCTCTACTGCTCCCATCTCCCATCCCAGCCAGTACATTAAGGTCACCACCAGACACACCACACCTGTAACACAAGAGGAGAAAGAAGGAACATACAAACTGAGTTCCATGTCTGTTATTCTGCAAAACTAACAGCACTACTTTAGCATTGTCAGCAGCCATGTGGCTCAGAACCAGGTCTGCCCAGCTGTACCATTGAGGTATGCCAGGGAAGGGATATTTAAATGCCCATACAGGACAAAGCAACAAGTTTATTTTAATACTGGTAAAACCCAGCTGCATTTCAAATTTTTTTAAAAACGGCGCCCCCCCCCCCCCCCCCCCAATCCATACCAGGCCCTTTGGATCTGGTATGGACTTTAAGGGGAACCCCATGCAAAAATTAAGAAAAAACTGCGTGCCCCCCCAAAAAAAAAATCCACACCAGACCCTTGTCTGAGCATGCAGCCCAGCAGGTCAGGAAAGAGGGAGGGATGAATGAGCGCCCCCTTCCTGAACCATACCAGGCCACATGCCCTCAACATTAAGGGGTGCTTTGGGGCGGGGTAGTGGGCTCTGCCAAAGGAACCACATGACTGGCTCAACACCAATCTCTTGGTCCCATACTGGGGTAGGGCTCCACCATGGTTAAGTGTGCCGTACAGGCTGAAAGGGGTCAGCAACAAGTGTTTTGGTTCCCAGAGCATTCATCCTGCTCACAGCTCGGTAACTCCTCTACACTGCCTGGTAGGCAGGGTTTGGAGGTTCCTCCCACTCAAAACTCTTTCCAAAATTTGTGTCCCAAATACAGACTAATTAATCCAGAGCGTACTGGAAATCAGTCCCGAAACACCTCACCCGAGTACCAAGTATTGTCTCCAAAACCGTCCCCCTTAAAGGGACCACGACTCAAATATTGGGGGACTATAACTGCCGTCCAGGACACATCCCCAGTGTCCAGTATACCCCTGATAAAAAAATAGGTCCTACATGACAACTGTCCAAAATTGGAGCTTAAAAGTCCCCCATTTTAGTGAAGGGACCAGGTGATCTCTTCACCTGTCTGAGGATCTCCTTGCACATTCATTTCTCTGCTTTCAATTTATTTTTTTTACTTTGTAACTTTTTCTATTCCAAATAAATGTTCAAAACCCTCATTGTGAGCAGAAGTTATTGATTTCCTTATCACCCTGTATAAGCTCCCATAAACAGAGCTGACTGCAGAGTCTCATATACAGACTGCAGCTAGAGAGAGAGAATCTACAAATCCCTGTATGTAATATAAACAGTTCTCAATATATTTCTAAAGTCTTTTCATTGTATGTAGTTTGCTCAGAATGGAGATTGGCAATACAAGCACACTCCCCCTATATCTGCAGATGAGACAAAATTCAATTTTCTAATGAGTGTAATGTATCTGTTCGAGTCGCGCTTAAACAGATCACACATCTTATGGGCTCAGCCTTCATTCTGCAGGTCATCAAGTCTTAACAGAGCATGAAGCATCTCCAATAATGGACAACGTGCAATACTGAACACAACAGAATGGAAAGTCAAACAGTGATTTGATGAGATGGCATATTATGCGGCAGATATAAATGCATTATGGATCCATTGTATGTGTACCTAAAATGGTAAAAAGCACCGGGAGGAGCAGGAGAATGTGTGTAGTGAAGATCGCCACAGCCGCCACGCAGATAACCAGTGACAGAATCAATCCGTACAAAGCGCTCTGCACCCCTGAAAGACAGAACAGAGTAAAAGTCTACACATCTTCAAAGCTAGCCAAAGTGGAAAAACAATATATATATATATATATATATATATATATATATATATATATATATATATATATATATATATATATATATATATAGTGGGGACGGAAAGTATTCAGACCCCCTTAAATTTTTCACTCTTTGTTATATTGCAGCCATTTGCTAAAATCATTTAAGTTCATTTTTTCCTCATTAATGTACACACAGCACCCCATATTGGCAGAAAAACACAGAATTGTTGACATTTTTGCTGATTTATAAAAAAATAAAAACTGAAATATCACATTTTCCTAAGTATTAAGACCCTTTGCTCAGTATTTAGTAGAAGCCCCCTTTTGATCTAATACAGCCATGAGTCTTTTTGGGAAAGAAGCAACAAGTTTTTCACACCTGGATTTGGGGATCCTCTGCCATTCCTCCTTGCAGATCCTCTCCAGTTCTGTCAGGTTGGATGGTAAACGTTGGTGGACGGCCATTTTTAGGTCTCTCCAGAGATACTCAATTGGGTTTAAGTCAGGGCTCTGGCTGTACCATTCAAGAACAGTCACTGAGTTGTTGTGAAGCCCCTCCTTCATTATTTTAGCTTTGTGCTTAGGGTCATTGTCTTGTTGGAAGGTAAATCTTCGGCCCAGTCTTCACGGCCGGGCGCACACTGCGCATGCGCAAGTCGCGCTGTGCTCTCCCAGTGGACAGGCAATCTTCTGGGACCTGTCACGTGTCCCAGAAGATTGCCAAGAGGGAGGGGCCGCCTAGGGGGAGAGGAGGAGTCGCCTAGGCGGTCTGTAGCCGGAACCAGGAAGTGGGACAGGAAGTCCCCTTCAAAACTAAGCACCCACTCCCCCCCAAAAAAATTACATGACAAATGTGGCATGTAAGGGGGCGAGGAGCGCTTAAAGCGGAAGTTGCACTTTTGGGTGGAACTCTGCTTTAAAGTGATATAGAAACAGAAAAAGACTCCTGCGCACAAGTGGTCGACCCAATATAAAAGGGATACACTGGCCTTGCTGCCCTCAAGGATGGGGATTCCTAGCAGACAGAGAAATAAAAAGAGAGAAGGGCGCACCAGCCATGTGCATTATCTTTTGTAAAACATTTATTAAGTAAAATGATAAAGGAAATTACTCACAAGCAGTAAAGAATCATGTGCCATAAACCTTGGACATCAACTTGCAACAAGTGGTATAAATGATGAACAAAGCCTTCCAAAGGTATTTCCGAGGAATATATAACACTGCTCGCTTACGCGTTTCGAAGGGCTCATCCCTTCTTCATCAGAGCTCAGCAGTCGCCTTTGGAAGGCTTTGTTCATCATTTATACCACTTGTTGCAAGTTGATGTCCAAGGTTTATGGCACATGATTCTTTACTGCTTGTGAGTAATTTCCTTTATCATTTTACTTAATAAATGTTTTACAAAAGATAATGCACATGGCTGGTGCGCCCTTCTCTCTTTTTATTTCTCTGTCTGCTTTAAAGTGACCTGATCACCACCCAACAGAATTTTTTTTTTAATGCATGGAAAAGAAGAGGCAGTTATTACCTTCCTCTCTGCCTGAACCACCGTTCTCCTCCGTATTCAAGAAGTATCACTGCCTATAGAGACTACAGCAGCCTTTCTCAGCTAGGGTTCCTCCAGAGGTTGCCAGGTCTTCTTTCAATGAGCAATTTCTGCCTTTCAGATACGTAACCACTGACACCAATGATCTTTTAAACCCAGGGTTCTCTGAACTTTCTAATCAATGGGCCAGTTCCCTGTCCTTTAGGCTTTAGGAGGGCCAGACTGTGCCCAGTGGGAGTAGAAAATGCCCCCGGCTTGGTGGTAAGCGGGAGTAAAAAAATAACATAATGCCTGTGGGTAGTAGGAAGTATTGGTATTAGTAGGAAGAATATTCTCCATCATTGGGATTAGTGGGAGGAATGGTGCCCCATCATTGGTATTAGTGGGAAGAATTATCCCCATCATTGGAGTTAGTGGGATGAATATCTCTCCATCTTTGGTGTAGGTGGAAGGAATAATGCCCCTTTGTTGGTGTCACTGGGAGGAATAGCACCCTAAGGGCCGAACAAAGGCAAGCAAGGGCCACATCTGGCCCGTGGGCTGCAGTTTGGAGACCACTGTTTTAAACCTGTAAGGGGGGATTCTTCCCACTGTGACCATGAATGTAAGGAGCATTATTCCCACTGACCATCCCATTAACATACTATGAGCTCAAGTAATAGTATTTAGGAGGGGTTCCCTTAGGCCATGGGTTCCTCCAGCTTAAAAAGTTTGAGAAACACCAGTCTACATCATTCAATTCTTTTGTGTGTGTTGGGTGCTCACTCCAATGCTGTGTGCTGTGGTTCCTTCTGTCAGCACCTACACCAATATTTTGCCCTGTAGTTATGTAGGGGTCAGAATTAGGAAGCACAGAGTTTAGAGGGAAGCCAGGCACCCAACCCACACAAAGGTGGCAAATGCTGAAGATTCTTCAGGCAGCGGTGTCTCTTGAATGCAGTAGAGATCGAAGGTACAACCAGTGGGACAGAAAGCATTAACAAGGAGGAGATAGCTACATCTTACCTAAGCTCAAGAGTCTTGTGATTCAACCCACTAAAAGCTAATAGTTTTGGTGGTGATAGCATTTACACTAGTACTAAAATGCCCCATAAGGAAGGTTGTATACAAAGTATTGTGGTAGCTGTCACTTGCCTATAATTTCCATGAAGATCTCCTTCCAGTGCTCGCAGGTCTGAAATCCATGTTTGAGAGCTGAGTCCGCAGGGAGATGCAGCAGCTGCTGTTGGAGGAAAGACTCCCACTTCAGATAGTCCTTGTATGTCTGGAAAGACGATTTGCCCTTGTAGGTGGTCTGCGAGAGAAGAATCATTCATTATACATGCATGTAGCAGGAAAGCACTGGGGGGTCACCAGGATGGGTGTTTTTCCATGCTTGTCCTTGTTTTATTTTTATCCTGCGGAAGACACTGGAGGATTGGGTAACAATCATGTTATGCTTACTTATACAGGGCTTCTGGAGGAATTCATGAAATCGTAATGAATATATGAATAACCCAATAGGTAAAAACCTAAGAGAGGAGATCTGGCTTTGTGTCCAAGACAAGTGACAGTCCTCATCACAAGTAAATGTTTATAAAACCAGCCATGAAAATTGAAATTTCTTGACTCAATAAACATTTATATAAATAAATATATATAATATATATATATATATATATAAATATAGTATCTCACAAAACTGAGTACACCCCTCACATTTTTTAAATATTTTATTCTATCTTTTCATGTGACAACACTAAAGAAATGACACTGCTACATAGTAAAGTGGTGAGTGTACAGCTTGTATAACAGTGTAAATTTACTATCCCCTCAAAATAACTCAACACACAGCCAACAGCCAAGTGTTTAAACCACTAGCAAAAAAAGTGAGTACACCCCTAAGTGAAGTTGTCCAAATTAGGCCCAAAGTGTCGATATTTTGTGTGGCCACCATTATTTTCCAGCACTGCCTTAACCCTCTTGAGCATGGAGTTTACCAGAGCTTCACAGGTTGCCACTGGAGTCCTCTTCCACTCCTCCATGACGATATCACGGAGCTGGTGGATGTTAGAGACCTTGCGCTCCTCCACCTTCCGTTTAAGGATGCCCTACAGATGCTCAATAGGGTTTAGGTCTGGAGACATGCTTGGCCAGTCCATCACCTTTATCCTCAGCTTCTTTAGCAAGGCAGTGGTCGTCTTGGAAGTGTGTTTGGGGTCGTTATAATGTTGGAATACTACCCTGAGGCCCAGTCTCCAAATGGAGCGGATCATGCTCTGCTTCAGTAATTCACAGTACATGTTGGCATTCATGGTTCCCTCAATGAACTGTAGCTCCCCAGTGCCGGCCACACTCATGCGGCCCCAGACCATGACACTCCCACCACCATGCTTGACTGTAGACAAGACACACGTGTCTTTGTACTCCTCACCTGGTTGCCGCCACCGTCTTCAGCAAACTGTTCGTGGGCTTTCTTGTGCATCATCTTTAGAAGAGGCTTCCTTCTGGGACGACAGCCATGCAGACCAATTTGATGCAGTGTGCAGCGTATGGTCTGAGCACTGACAGGCTGACCCCCCCACCCCTTCAACTTCTGCAGCAATGCTGGCAGCACTCATATGTCTTTTTCCCAAAGACAACCTCTGGATATGACTCTGAGCACATGCACTCAACTCCTTTGGTCGACCATGGAGAGGCCTGTTCTGAGTGGAACCTGTCCTGTTAAACCACTGTATGGTCTTGGCCACCGTGCTGCAGCTCAGTTTCAGGGTCTTGGCAATCTTCTTATAGCCTAGACCATCTTTATGTAGAGCAACAATTCTTTTTTCAGATCCTCAGAGAGTTCTTTGCCATGAGGTGCCATGGTGAACTTCCAGTGACCAGTATGAGTGAGTGAGAGCGATAACACCAAATTTAACACACCTGCTTCCCATTCACACCTGAGACCTTGTAATACTAACGAGTCACATGACACCGGGGAGGGAAAATGGATAATTGGGCCCAATTTGGACATTTTCACTTAGGGGTGTACTCACTTTTGTTGCCAGCAGGTTTAGACATTAATGGCTGTATGTTGAGTTATTTTGAGGGGACAGCAAATTTCTTCATTGTGGTCACATGAAAAGATATAATAAAATATTTACAAAAATGTGATGGGTGTACTCACTTTTGTGAGATACTGTACATTAATCCTAATGGTCTTAATCACATCCTTTGAGGATTTCTCGATTTTAGTCAACACAGGGGAATATGACGACACTCATGGGGGGATTATTAAAATTGCTGCACTCAGAATCCGGTGCAGCTCTGCATAGTAGCCAATCAGCTTCTAACTTCAGTTTGTTCAATAAACTTTGACAATAAAACCTGGACGCTGATTGGTTCCTATGCAGAGCTGCAGCAGATTTTGCACACTCCAGTTTTAGTAAGTCTCCCCCTTTGCCTCCTCCAATTTTAAAATACAGTAAGAACTAAGGCCAGGTGTAGGGGTGAACAAACTTAAATGGCCCATCAGTAGCCTCATAATTTTCCTGGACTGGAAAAAAGTCAAATAAAAAAATAAAGCCACCCAATACTATTATTGATCTAATACACACACAAAAACTAAAGTATCCAAATTAATTCCACACTCTCTAAATACCCTTAAAAACACACCCTCTACATAAAGAAAAAAAGAGAGTAGGTAAGCGCGTTTTTCCGAAGGGGCTCAACATACAAATATGAGATTACTTGTTTCAGCAAAATCAATTGCAATCGAAAAGCTCTGCTACTTTTATGCAAAGGGATTTGTTTTCAAATTTTTCACCTGGGCCATTCCCATCAGCAGAACAGCTTATTAAAGGGATCAGATTTTTGATGGTTCACAGGTAACATTCGAATGCTAATCCCGCCATCTCATAACGCAAAGAGAATGTCTCAAGAGCCAATGGAGAGGTACCCATATGTCATGGGAGACACAGGGAAGAACTGTTGTCCTTTGTAAGCTGCTAACTGAAACATAGACAAGTCTCTTTCATCAACCTCAAGGTGCCCACATTTAGAGAATGGACTTGTCAAAGTTTTTTTGTATTTTTTGATATCAATGGGTTCACCTTAAAGGAAATATGAAAGAAATATGGTGGATGGCATTGCCTCTGTTTGACACATTGGTCTCTGCAGTATATGTATGATCTCTTTGACCCTTACCGATTCAAACGCCATAGAGATCCATTGGACTTTTCCATCCTTTACACCGACAGCACCATGGGAGAGCTGACCTGGGAGAAGGTTTGGCTCGGGAATGTTCTTACATTCGGGGTGTAACATTTGAAGAAAGGATGATATACTGTACCCTGAAAGACAAAGGATCAGATAATAGGACTGTGAACAAGTACTCATCCCGTCCTATCAGGCACCCATATACTGCATATATTAGCCAAGTGGTTCTCTGCCTGTGCACAGTGGCTTCGTGGTTGGAACTTCCACCAAGCAGCACTAGGCCAATTTGAACCCCAAGACACCACACCTTATCACTACCTGCTCAGAAGACCTATGACAATAGACACTACCTGCTCCCAAGACCCATGACACCACCCCTTGACACTACCTGCTCCCAAGACCCATGACACCACCAATAGACACTACCTGCACCCAAGACCCATGACACCACCAATAGACACTACCTGCTCCCAAGACCCATGACACCACCCCTTGACACTACATGCTCCCAAGACCCATGACACCACCCCTTGACACTACATGCTCCCAAGACCCATGACACAGTGGCTTCGTGGTTAGAACTTCCACCAAGCAGCACTAGGTCAATTTGAACCCCAAGACACCACACCTTATCACTACCTGCTCCCAAGAACTATGACATCACCAACTGACACTACCTGCTCCCAAGACCCATGACACCACCAATAGACACTACCTGCACCCATGACACTACCCCTTGACACTACCTGTTCCCAAAACCCATGACATCACCCATTGACACTACAGTATATGCTCCCAAGACCCATGAGTCATGACCCAAGTCCCGTTACACTACCAGTATGGAGTTTGCATGTTCTCCCTGTGCTTGCGTGGGTTCCCCCACACTCCAAAGACATGCTGGTAGGTTTATTGGCTTCTATCTAAATTGCCCCTAGTGTATGTATGAATGTGAATTAGGAACTTAAATTGTAAACTTCTTGAGGTATGTAAAGGAAGAATATACTGTATGTGTAAATTGTTGGTGCTAATTAAAAATAGCTGTAATAAATAAAATTGGTATTCCAGAGCTCAAAAGTTAGTACAAAATCTTATTTACTTGAATAAAAGATGGGTAGATATGCTAATTAAAATAGACATTTTAGCAACTTTATACATCTGCGTAAATAAATTCCTGACATGCCACAGTATCATTTTTCAGAAAAGCTGCAGCTTCAAAAGGAAGCTCTTCAGCTCCAGTCCAGTGACTTTGCCTAGGGTGAGATGATGTCATCATTCTGTTGCAGGCAAGAGGAAGCATTTCCTCCATCTCCCTTCCCGGTCAGACTGCAACATTGCAATAAGTCACAAGGTGAGAGGCTGCCTTGGGGGGTTTCATTCGTTTTTTGTTTTTTTCATAAATTCGTAAATTCGAAAACTTGGAAATTCGAAAATTCTGAATTTGTAAATTCGTAAATTTGAAAATCTGAAAATTCGGAAATTCGAAAATCCGAAAATTCGAAAAACCGAAAATAAGAAAGAAAATTCAAAAATAAGAAAGAAAATCTGAAACGAAAATCTGAAAATTCTAAATAATAACTAACTAACTAATAATAACTAACTATTAAATTATAGGTATTGGAATTTCCTTTTAAATTTGTCTGTTAGTGAACGAATACGAATTTATCTGCAGTTACGAATTATCAGAAATAACAAATACTGCATCTAAACAAATGGAACGGAACAAAATAAAAATAAATAATAATAATAATAAAATGTTTTTATTATTATTATCATTATTTATTATTATTCATTTGTTACTTTCCATTTGTTTAGATACGGCATTAGTTATTTCAGATAATTCGTAACTTCGGATAAATTCGTATTCGTATTCACTAACAGCTATATTATTTAAGATTTTCGAATTTTCGGGCTTTCAAATTTTCGTGCTTATTTTCGAATTTTCGTTCTTTCGAATTTTCGGATTTTCCTTCTTATTTTTGGTTTTTTTACAAACTTCTGAATTTCCACATTTCTGGATTTTTGAATTTTCGAATTTCCGAATTTTCACATTTTTAAATTTTTCAAATTTCTGAATATTCGGAAAATTTCGGAAATTCGAAAATTCGGATGTTCCCAAGTTAATGAATTTGTCGAAATTCATTAACAAACAAATTCTGAAAAAAAAGAATTGCATATGTCTTCATAAATACTTCGTACCAACATGGAGGTTCAGCATCACATATGGACATTACCTAAGGCACCTCTGTCCCAGCACAACAAAGACAATATGCTCTACTGCAAATTACCTAGGGGACTGGAATCCGGTGTTCTGGTCTAGATTCCTTTGAGTTGTAGCAATAATCCTCTAATGCAATGAAGCCGGCTACTCTGTAACAACCATTGCAACAATTCCTTAGATACAGCAGTAAAATGTTAATGCGTTTCGGCTGAAGCCATACTCATAGCAGACTGTCCCAACCCATTTACAAGATATGTTTTTGTCTTGAGGCCAAATGCATAAAAAAATTATTACCTGAAGGAAGGCACTGAGCTCCGCCCGGCTTCACCAAATCCCTGTTGCTGGCGATCAACTTGCACAGACTACACAGGTTACCGATTTCTTTAAAGAGGTCAAACTTTTCATCGTAGATGACCCTGCCCTTTCCCGAAAAGACACAAAGAGGGCGAAAAAACAAACATCAGACAATGACATGCACACAGCTTCAATAATAAATGTTACCAAAGACTAGAAGCTGCCATCCTATTAAGTGTCTTCCTGTTCTCCCACTTTGGAGTTCATTTACTAAAGTAGAGTGGCAATCTACTTCACTCTACTACATACACTCGCCGGCCACTTTATTAGGTACACCTGTTCAATAGCTTGGTATCACAAATTGCTAATCAGCCAATCGCATGGCAGCAACTCAATGCATTTAGGCCTCTAGACGTGGTGAAGACAACTTGCTGAAGTTCAAACCGAGCATTAGAATGGGGAAGAAAGGGGATTTAAGTGACTTTGAACGTGGCATGGTTGTTGGTGCCAGACGGGCTGGTCTGAGTATTTCAAAAACTGCTGATCTACTGGGATTTTCACACACAACCATCTCTCGAGTTTACAGAGAATGGTCCGAAAAAGAATAAAATATCCAGTGAGCGGCAGTTGTGTGGAGGAAAATTCCTTGATGATGTCAGAGGTCAGAGAAGAATGGGCAGACTGGTTTGAGATGATAGAAAGGCAACAGTAACTCAAATAACCACTCGTTACAACCAAGGTATGCAGAATACCATCTCTGAGTGCACAACACATCCAACCTTGAGGTGGGCTA
This sequence comes from Lithobates septentrionalis, assembly GCA_037952835.1. Lineage (NCBI taxonomy): Eukaryota > Metazoa > Chordata > Amphibia > Anura > Ranidae > Lithobates > Lithobates septentrionalis. The sequence continues at coordinate 5,493,831 of JBBDGP010001212.1, forward strand.
CAGCAGCAGAAGACCACACCGGATGACACTCCTGTCAGCTGAGAACAGGAAACTGAGGCTACAATTCACAAAGACTCACCAAAATTGGACAATAGAAGATTGGAAAAAACGTTGCCTGATTTTGTGAGTCTCAATTTCAGCTGCGACATTCAGATGGTCGGGTCAGAATTTGGCATGAGCATGAAAGCATGGATCCATCCTGCCTTGTATCAACAGTTCAGGTTGGTGGTGGTATAACGGTGTGGGGGATATTTTCTTGGCAAACTTTGGGCCCCTTAGTACCAATTGAGAATTGTTAAAATGCTTTGGCCTACCTGAGTATTGTTGCCGACCATGTCCATCCCTTTATGACTACAGTGTACCCATCTTCTGATGGCTCCTTCCAGCAGGATAATGCACCATGTCACAAAGCTCAAATCATCTCAAACTTATTTCTTGAACATGACAATGAGGTCACTGTACTCCAATGGACTCCACAGTCACCAGATCTTAATCCAATAGAGCACCTTTGGGATGTGGTGGAACGGGAAATTGGCATCATGGAAGTGCAGCCGACAAATCTGCAGCAACTGTGTGATGCTATCATGTCACTATGGACCAAAATCTCTGAGGAATGTTTCAAACACCTTGTTGAATCTATGCCACAAAGAATGAAGACAGTTCTGCAGGCAAAAGGGGGTCCAACCCGGTATTAGCAAGGTGTACCTAATAAAGTGGCCGGTGGGTGTATATACAAAGCAGTATGGCCTTACAGCAGCCAACACAAATCATTGAATTAGGAAACAACAGCTGGACAATGACAGTTTGAAGAAGATTGCCAATACTGGCAATAGATAAATAAGTTCAGCTACATCCAGATAATGATATTTTTTCCCCTACCAGTTCACCCAGTACATGGTTATCTGGTTCCCTGGTGCGATTTATCCCTCGAATTCCGAACACCACAAACACCATAGCACCGGTGTCTACTAGAGGCCGGACCGCAGGCTTCCCGCAGGCTGTGTTCAGGCAAGGGTTAAAATCCAGGGTTGGTGACAACTTCTTTGAAGTGGCTGAAAGAAAAAAAACACCACATGAATAATATATATATATATTTCTTCAAGTACAGAAACATACCTGTTAATGACCTGAACTGAAAACTAGATACAGTAAGGTGAGCGTTGCTACATAGTTACATCATTACATAGTAGGTGAGGTTGAAAAATTCTATACCACCCTAACCTGCCCTATACCACCTAACCTGCCCTATACCTCCCCAAACTGCCCAATACTACCCAAACCTGCCCTATACCTCACCAACCTGCCCTATACTGTCCTAACCTGCCCTATACCTCCCCAAACTGCCCTATACCACCCAAACTGCCCTATACCTCCCCAAACTGCCCTATACATCACTAACCTGCCCTATACAACCCCAACCTGTCCTATACCACCCCAATCTGCCCTATACTACCCCAACCTGCCCTATACCACCCCAAACTGCCCTATACCACCCAACCTGCCCTATACTTCCCCAAACTTCCCTATACAACCCCAAACTGCCCTATATCACCCTAACCTGCCCTATATAGTTACATAGTTACATAGTAGGTGAAATTGAAAAAAGACACGTCTATCAAGTCCAACCTATGTGTCAGTATTATATTGTATATCCCTGTATGTTGTGGTCATTCAGGTGCTTATCTAATAGTTTTTTGAAACTATCAATGCTCCCCGCTGAGACCACCGCCTGTGGAAGGGAATTCCACATCCTTGCCACTCTTACAACCCTCTACGTAGTTTAAGGTTAAAGCCTCCTTTCTTCTAATTTTAATGAGTGGCCACGAGTCTTGTTAAACTCCCTTTTTGCGAAAAAGTTTTATCCCTATTGTGGGGTCACCAGTACAGTATTTGTAAATTGAAATAATATCCCCTCTCAAGCGTCTCTTCTCCAGAGAGAACAAATTCAGTGCTCGCAACTTTTCCTCATAACTAAGATCCTCCAGAACCTTTATTAGCTTTGTTGCCCTTCTTTGTGCTCGCTCCATTTCCAGTACATCCTTCCTGAGGACTGGTGCCCAGAACTGGCCAGCATACTCCAGGTGCGGCCGGACCAGAGTCTTGTAGAGCGGGAGAATTATCGTTTTATCTCTGGAGTTGATCCCCCTTTTAATGCATGCCAATATTCTGTTTGCTTTGTTAGCAGCAGCTTGGCATTGCATGCCATTGCTGAGCCTATCATCTACTAGGACCCCCAGGTCCTTTTCCATCCTAGATTCCCCCAGAGGTTCTCCCCCCAGTGTATAGATTGCATTCATATTTTTGCCACCCAAATGCATTATTTTACATTTTTCTACATTAAACCTCATTTGCCATGTAGTTGCCCACCCCATTAATTTGTTCAGACCTTTTTGCAAGGTTTTCACATCCTGCGGAGAAGTTATTGCCCTGCTTAGCTTAGTATTGTCTGCAAATACAGCGATTGAACTGTTTATCCCATCCTCCAGGTCATTTATGAACAAATTAAACAGGATTGGTCCCAGCACAGAACCCTGGGGGGCCCCACTACCCACCCCTGACCATTCCGAGTACTCCCCATTTATCACCACCCCATACTTCCCAACATTTTGAGATGGGAATGAGGGACACCTACTAGCAAATGTATGTAGACAAAGGACACACCCCCTGCCACACCCCCTTAAAGGAGAATTAACCAAAAAAAAAGTTAATTAAATCCACGGGGGCTTTTTTACCACTACTATTCCTTTATATTGGCTTTTAAAATTTACAAATGCAGCAATTTAGAAATTGGATGAAAGGTTTAACACTGGGAAACAATTTTTGGAAGATAAAAGGTGCATTTTATATACAACTATATAGATCAGACCAAAATGAGGGACAAACGAGGAGCAAATAGGGTCAGAGGGACATTGTTCCAAATCAGGGACAGTCCCTCAAAATCAGGGACAGTTGGGAGCTATGCCACCCTCTGAACTCACCCTTGTAGCTAGTTGTCACCCTAAGATTTGAAGTGTGTTACTGGCAGGATCCCCAGGACAGGAAGTGTGTTACTGGCAGGATCCCCAGGTGATAATAATGGAAATAAAGCCTAATGCATCCATCACATCTAAGGGCTGACAAAGTGCTTTATATTACAATTGCATTTGTTTTTGGTAACTTTGTCAAAATGTTAAATAATTGGGAGCAGGACGGGGTTTAATTACAGAAAATGCAAACTATCTCTTTTGTGCAATAATGGCTCCTTACCTTCCAGTTCACTATATTTTTTAAAGTGTATACTGAGCTGGGCAAGTGCAGCATAGTGTACAGCCCTGGCATCTGCTGGGTGCCATGATGAATTAACTCCAGTGCACATGCATGGAAGTCCCAGGCTAGCCAATCAAGATGGTCAAGATTGCCAAACCTGGAAGAAGACCAGACAGAGATGTCGGCACCGATGAGAGCTGATGTTGCATTGCCGGAGCAGAGGTCACATTTGAGCATTGCGGCAACATGTGCAAAATCGTGCTGTCCTTTTTTAGACGTGCATTGGTGTCGTTGTTAGTGCCACAGCAAAATATGTTTTGGTGTGGCGCAATTTCTCAAAAGGGTCAGGGACTTCTTTTAAATGTTTCTCACGTGTAGGGCAGGCCACTGAAATGAATGGGCTGCCTTACACACAGGGCTTGGAAACACAAACAGAATCACATGTGCACACACATTGAACCAAGCCTAATGCCACATTCACACTTTGTGTAGCGGGAACGTGCGCACGGTTTTTGCGTGTTTATTGTGCGTTTCGGTGTGTTGTGCATAGGACAGCCTATTCACTTGAATAGACTTCACTATGCGCAACAAACGCACCAAAATATTTTTGCGTTTTGCGTGTTTTGGCACATTTGTAATCTTCTAACTGCGTTTTAGATGCCAATAACATTTAATGGCATCACAAGCGAGATGCACATGCATTCCTGTGCGTTAGTCGTGAATGCAGCCTAATTCTTAAAGTGGTTCTAAAGCCAGTGGCGGCTGGGGCCCAATGTTCTTGAAGGGGTTGCCCAGTGCCTCCCCATCCAGCCAGCCACCCCCCTCCCAGCCAGCCAGCCAGCCAACCTTCCCCCTCCCCTGGCTCATGCTCGTTTGCTCGATTGATGCCCCCCCATTGCTCGTTTACCGCATCACTCGCCCATCACCCACCAGGCCCCCCCCCCCGCCAGCCGATGCACTTACCCCATCCAGGTCACGGCTCCCCCCCCCCGCGTCTCCTCCCGCATCCCAGTGGTCCTTGCGTTCCTTGCGTTAAGGTAAAAAATGTTCTTATATTGACAGGACTAATCTGTGTACCACATGAGCACCTACTGTAGCCAGTCTGTGGGAGCCAGAATTATTGTTGGTTGGTAGGAGATCAAATACTTATTTTACTCACTGATCTGCAACTCCATTTATAACATTTGTATTATGTGTTTTTTTCTGGAATTTTGGTTGCTATTCTGTCTTTATCATTTAAAATATACCAATGATAAAAATTATAGACCCTTCATTTCTTTGTAAGTGGGCAAACTTACAAAACCTGCAGGGCAGTGGCAGCTGGTGTTTTGGGGGGGGGGCAAACAACCAATCCCCCCCCCCGTTGGTTGGTCGGTCGGCGGCTACTCCCCCATACCCCGGCACTTACCCCAGGTTGCAGACGAGCAGGCTCCTACAGGCAGCGGGCAGCGGCCGGGTTGCAGGCTCCTATGGGCGGGTTGTGGGCTCTTACGGGTGGCGGGTTGTGGGCTCCTATGGGCAGCGGGTTGTGGGCAGTGGCGGTGTCCTCTCTGCATCACGGCAGCTTCCGCCTTGTGGCTCCTCCCTCCTCCTCCTAGGCGTCCAGTAGTCCAGTAGGATCGCTTGTCCTTTCAGTCAATCAGATGACCAGTGTCAAAACCAGCTTCCTGATTGACCGGGAGGAGGGTCAGCGTTACAACAGCGAATATTGGTTCGCTGTTGTAACACACCTGGGTGGGCTCGGAGCACACTCTCTGCGACCCGAGCCCACCCTATATTGAAGCCTGTTAGAGCCTCTGGCTCTAATTGGTGCTTCAAAAAATCAGCCCTCCTGCATTGGAATCCATGCTGTGGTGTCCTGAAAGAGGCCAGACGCATGGATAGAGGAGGCGGCGATGGACGGGGGGAGGCGGCGCCGTGCGCCCTCAATGGACAGGCCACCCCTGCTGCAGGGGATCAAATAATTATTTTCCCCACTATACACGAGGCCTTAATAAGAGTTCCTTTTTCTTGGATTCTGCATTTCCTTGGAGGGAAGCAATCAAAGCTCTTGAACAGATACTGTAGCTGCCTGCCCTGTGCCAGGTCCTGCTGACAGCCGTGTTCCGCTAGTCGGAGGCGCTTTTACAATACGGGAGATCACTGCCTTCCGTCGTCGTGGCATACATAAAGGAAGCGTCTTGCTGGGAGTTTTATTTCAGCAAAAGCTAATTCCGGGGCGATCGTTTCCATTTTAAGAATATTTTCTTTGGCAGATGCGGAAGCCAAACGATGAGCCGCAACTGTTGGCTTCATTGTCGTTTAATACGGCGGGGCTGGAGTTTTCTCTTTCTTCATTATCTGCTCTATGAATCTGGTTTAGCTCCGTAATAAAAAAAACACATCTGTGTCTGGGAGCCCCTTATGTTGTGCTGTTTAATATTCCGCCGGCGGCGCACGTGTTGCTTGAGTTTAGTAAACGGCAGAGCCGCGAAAAGATCGAGGGGCTGCAATATGGATGACTCAAAGCTGAACCCCAGCCGTCCCTTTGCTCTCCTTTGCTTACTCTGATTTCACTGCACACTGTGAGCTGCTCGCAATGTGCATTAGAAGCTGCAGCAATAAGATCGAGCCATCACATGCGGGCGTTACCTAACACAGATCAGCCCCTTCTACGAGTAACGTAACAATGTTGCCATCTGATCACTGGGGGAGAGGAGACTAAGGAAATGCTTCCTCCTGAATGCAGCCAACTGATGACATCATCTCAGCCTAAGAAAAAATCAGTAAAAATCTCCTGCACTTGGGGGTTTAGTCTCTAAATGCGTGGTGTCTAGAATGTAGTCTCACCAATTGACAAGCCTCATGTATATGCTCGTTTGTGAGTATAAATGTTGCCTTTTATGCTTTTAATCAAATTCTACCATCGGTAATGCATGAGGTCGGTGCGCCCTCCTTCTTTCTTTTTATCATCTCAGCCTAGACAAAGTTAGCAGACTGGAGCTCAAGGAAGGTATTTTAACCTCCTCCTGCCCGCTGCATAGACAAATTACGGCGGGCCGGATCCCCTCTCGTTCTGGGACAACGTCATATGATGTTGCCCCAGTCTCACCACGCTTACGCAACCCCGATCGATAAAGAGCCAATGACGCGACTCTTTACCCATGTGATCGGCTGTGTCCAATCACAGCCGGCCACAAGTAAACACGAAAGTGCTGTTTATTGGCTCTCCTCGTCTAACACTGACAGAGTGTGAGGAGAGCCCATTATGCAGCATCTCCTCACAGGGGAGACTGTACAGCCCCAAAAGTGCCCATTGGTGATGCCAGTCAGTGCCCTTCAGTGATGCCAATCTGTGCCCATCAGTGATGCCAATCTGTGCCCATCAGCGATGCCACTTTTTGCTCATCAGTGCCTCCTATCCCCGTGCTGCATGTCATTGCCCATATGTGCCACTTATCAGTGCCACCGATCAGTGCCACCTATTAGTGCCCATCATTGCTGCATATTACTGCCCCCTCATTAGCGGCATCACCTCACAGAGGAGACTGTGCAGCCCCAACAGTGCCCATCGGTGATGCCAGTCAGTGCCCATTGGTGATGCCCATTGGTGATGCCAATCTGTGTCCATCAGCGATGCCAATCTGTGTCCATCAGCGATGCCACATTTTGCTCATCAGTGCTGCCTATCCATGCTGCATATCATTGTCTATATATGCCTCTTATCAGTGCCACCGATCAGTGCCACCTACCAATGGCGCCTATCAGTGCCCATCAGTGCTGCATATTACTGCCCCCTCATCAGCGGCATATCCTCACAGAGGAGACTGTACAGGTAATCAGGGCACTGATCGTCAGTGCCCTGATTATCTGTGCAGCCCCAACAGTGCCCATCGGTGATGTCAGTCAGTGCCCATCAGTAATGCCAATCTGTGCCCATCAGCAATGCCACTTTATGCTCATCAGTGCTGCCTGTCTGTGCTGCATATCATTGCCCATAAGTGACACTTATCAATGCCGCCTATCAGTGCCCATCAGTGCTGCATATTACTGCTCCCTCATCGGTGCCATCTCATCAGTGCCCATAAGTTCTGCCTTACCATTGCCCATCAGTGAAGGAAAAAAATGACTTATTTATAAAAGATTCTGACAGAAACTAGGGAAATTAATTTTTTCTGATTTTTCGGTCTTGGTTTGTTTTTTTAGCAAAAAATAAAAAAACTCAGCGGTTATTAAATACCACTAAAAGAAAGCTCTATTTGTGTGAAAAAAATAATAAACATTTCACTTGGGTACAGTGTTGGGTACTGAAAGCTGAAAAATTGGCCTGGGCAGGAAGGGGGTAAAAGTGCCCAGTATTGAAGTGGTTAAAGTGATTGCAAACGATCACCTTGTAAAACGACCCATTCAGTTTAAAATAGTAAAGGAAGGCAAAACATTTTTGTATAGATATTAAAAAAAACTTTCAATACCTTTCCCCACCCCCCTTTTTTTTTTATAAGTGATCACATTCCCTCTGTTCTCAGCTGCATAAGAGCTGGGGGGAGGAGTAGCAGCAGCACACTGAGCTTCCCAGTGAATGGCTGTGCAGTGGGGGGGTGTCAAGACATGATCATTGGTAGAGAGCACACTGAGTTTCCAGACCATCTAGAGAACTGACCACGGTGTGCTCTCCTGCTTAGCGTGGTCAGTTTTTTATAGGAAAGCAGAGGGACTGGCAGGTTCACCAGGGATTTTACACAAAGGAAGCAATACAAAGAGAACAGGAGACTTTCTCATACAAGTACATGGTACAGCCGGCCAATATCAGGAATATGAAATGTTGGGGTAACAAACACTTTAAGGATAAACAGTACAGATTAGTTGGCTCTGGTTCCATACTCACCATACCTCATTACAGTGAGTTCCTGTAAGTATTTTGGGCACACCTATCTGTTCCTTCTCTGATAGGTTTAATTATAACTTACCATTTTTTTATTCTATTATATCTTGTAGACATCTTATTAGCACCCGCCCCTGATGAGTGTGATACACACGAAACGCGTCGGGAATTTTTGGATGCAGACATATGCCCCCACTCAACCATCTACTTTGAGCATTTAGGGATGTCTATTTTCATTTTTATTTCGAATGTGTTATTTATCTTTGAACTTGTTGTGTAATTTATCATGGTCTCACTGTTTTATTTGTAAGTGCTGTCTACATGCTTTTTGTACATATATGAACTCATTAGAATGTATTTACTGGTCAATCCAGACCACTATGGGGCGCTTGGCTACTATACCTGGATGTACCCTAGTTGCCTGTATTGCACGCACACATACACTAGTGTGTGTGAATAAACATGAAATTTACTATAATGTTTTTTCACCTATGTGGTTTCTGTTAGACATGTGCACAGCCAAAAAATTTGTTCATTTTCGTTTTCGTTTCATTAGTTTATTATTTTTTTTTTCCGTTTTTCGGGTCATTCGTTATGATCGTGATTCGTAAATTCGTTCATTCGTAAATTCGTAAATGCGTTCATTTGTACATTCATACATTCGTTCATTCGTACATTTTTACATTTGTACATTCGTAAATTCGTTCATTCGTAAATTCGTAAATGCGTTCATTTGTACATTCATACATTCGTTCATTCGTACATTCGTTCATTCGTACATTTTTACATTTGTAAATTCGTAAATTCGTAAAATCGTACATTTGTAAATTAGAAAATTCGGAAATTTGTAAATTTGAAGTTTGAAAATCCAAAAACCCGAAAATTCAAAAATCTGAAATAGTAACTAACTATTAAATTATAGGTACTGTAATTTCCTTTCAAATTTGACTGTCAGTAAACGTAACAACTACAAATTTATCCGAAGTTACGAATTATCCAAAATGAATGCTGCATATAAACAAATGGAATGGAACAAATTAGCAATAAATAATAATAATAAAACATTATTATTATTATTGTTATTTATTATTATTAATTCATTACGTTCCATTCCGTTTTTTCGGATCATTCATAACTTCGTATAAATTTGTATGTGTTACGTTCACTAACAGCCAAATTTGAAGGGAAATTACAATACCTATAATTTAAAAGTTACTAGTAATTACTAATAGTTAAGTTATTATTAGTTAACTATTATTTCAGATTTCCGAATTTTCGAATTTACAAAAAATTACGAATTCACTAATTTACTAATGTACGAATGTACGAATGCCCGAATTTACGAATGTCCAATTTTATCGAATTTACGAATATTCGGAAAAAATTCGTTAAACGGGTTTTCGTTCATTCGGATATTCCCGAATTAACGAATTTGTCGAAATTCGTTAAAAAACGAATTCGGAACGAAACGAATTGCACATGCCTAGTTTCTGTCATTGATATGTTTGATGATTTTTATGACAATGAATATGTACCTTTATTCAACCCATCTCCACCATGTCTATGGCCTCCCTTAAAGTCCCAAACTTCCCATTATTTCCTAAGGATAAAAGGTGAAGCTTTTTTTTGAAAAATGATACAGATGACAATACAGACAGTTCTTATTTCTCTCCAGTTCCATATTGCCTTGACAAGGGCCGTTTGCTCACCTTTCTCTGTAGGTACATAGAAGGCCCCTCTGTTGGACACGTCGGACCCGGACCCCTGGCACCCGGCAGGAGAGGTGCAGATCTTTCCATGCACGGGGTTCTTGTGCACCAAGGTGAAGTAAAGTTTCCTAAAGAAAAAAAGATAACATTTTACATTGTGATCACATAATTAATCCATTGATTGCTGCAGATAATTATTGGATTTGAAATACCCGGCCTAATTGCTTGTCGCACCGGTCCCCTAGAATTGCTCTTACACTGCGCACCCCGACATCAGGGGAGACTTTTATAATATAAGGCTCTAGTACATCCGTGTCTTTCAGTCTGTTCTGTGAACAAGCAGAAAAATAAAACAAATGTATGTTCTCTTTTTTTTTTTTTTTTTCTTAAGAATCATATTCACCTAGGTGGATGCAGTATTGGTCAGAAGCTGCATCTGTCCCCCGGCGCCTCTAACACTGAGAACCGAGCGATCAAACACTGTCGATCGTTCAGTTTTCAGGGCTCCCTGAGTGGTGACTATCAATCACTAGACATGTACAATTAGTTAAGTTCTGAATTCGTTTATTTAAAGAATTTTGACAAATTCTTAAATTCAGAAACATCCAAATTAACGAAATAATTAACCAATCTTTCTGAATATTCGTAAATTCGAAGATTTGAAAATTCGTAAATTTGAAAATTCGTAAATTTGTGAATTTGAAAATTCGCAAATTCAGAAATTTGAAATTCGAACATTCGTAAATTCGTAAATTTGAAAATTAGTGAATTCGAAAATTCGTAAATTTCAGAAATTTGTAAATCCGAAAATTCATAAATTAGAGAATTCGTAAATTCTGAATTTTGGAAAATCGAAAAAACGGAGATTCGTAAATTCGTATATTTGAAAACCCGTAAATTCGAAATTTGAAAACCCGAAAACCCGATAACTCGAAAATCTGAAATAATAACTATTAAATTATAGGTATTGGAATTTCCTTTCAAATTTGGCTGTTAGCGAACGTAACGAATAGGAATTTATCCGAAGTTAAGAATTATCTGAAATAATGAATGCCGCATCGAAACGAATGGAACGTAACAAATTAATAACAATAAATAACTTAGACGATTAGTTGAATTATATTGTCAACTTCAAACAGTATCCACACGTTACGGAAGTTGATATATAAGTGAATGAAAATAGGTCTCATGTCAACTGCAGAAAGATGGCATAAAAATGTAATGGACGATACTGTCAGCTTTAAGTACCAGCAAATGTTTATTAAGAAAATTTACAGTTGGAATAATAATAATAAGTTTAAGTTCATTGTTAAGGAGTCTGTAGAACTCCAATATTTGTATGGTAATATTCTTTATTTTTGAAAATCAATAAAAAATATTTTGAAAAAAATAAATACTAATAAATAACAATAATAATAATAATAATAATAATAATGATAATAATAAAAACGTTTTATTATTATTATTTATTATTAATTTGATCCATTCCATTTGTTTAGATGTGGCATTCGTTATTTCGGATAATTCGTAACTTTGGATAAATTCGTATTTGTTACGTTCACTAACAGCCAAATTTGAAAGGAAATTTCAATATCTATAATTTAACAGTTAGTTATTATTAGTTAGTTAGTTATTTTTTCGAATTTTTGGGATTTTCTTTCTGATTTTCGTGTTTTGGAATTTTCGGATTTCTGAAATTACAAATTCACGAATTTACGATTTTTCAAATTTACGAATTTACTCATTTACAAATTTATTTTGAATTAACGAATTGCAATCATAACGAATGACCCGGAAAAAAAAAAAAAAAAACAAATGAAATGAAAACAGAAACAAATGAATTTTTCAGCAGTGCACATGTCTCTCAGTCACCAGCTCTCTGCCCCCTCCCTGTGCTCACTGGAGCGCTAGGCTGTGGAGGGGATGGGAGCAGCCGGCTCAGGCTCTCTGTGGCTCGTTGAGAGGCTGAGCCGGGTGGCGGTCCAAGCATGTGGGTGGATTCCGACTTCATTGTCGTGGTCTTCCCCGAGCTTGGACCAGCTCTGCGACATCAGGCGACAGCGAGCTTCAGCCGGCTGTCTGCTAAAAAAGGGGTTACAGAAGTGCAGAATGGACTGCAATTCTGTGATCCACAGGAGAAGCCCAGCCAAAGACATGTGAAAATGTGGAATAGACTCCCTCCAGAGGTGGTTCTGGCAAGCTCAGTAGGTTTCATTAAAAAAGGCCTGGATACTTTCCTAAATGTACATAATATAACTGGATAATAACATTTATAGGTAAAGTCGATCCAGGGAAAATCCGATTGCCTCTTGGGGGATCAGGAAGGAATTTTTTTCCCCTGCTGGAGAAAATTGGATCATGCTTTGCTGGGGGGGTTTTCGCCTTCCTCTGGTTCAACTGTGGGTATAGGATTGGGTTTATGGGATTGTATAATTTTTTATTTTATTTTTTTTATTTATTTTTTTTTTATTTATTTATTTTTAATTTATTTAATTTATTTATTTTTATGGTTGAACTAGATGGACTTGTGTCTTTTTTCAACCTGACTAACTATGTAACTATGACTCTAGCTGCCGTGATGCCACACATGTCAGCCTGCCAGTGGGTCCAGTGTGACGGTGCCAACATCACTGATGACAGTTTGACAGCTGCAGGGAAATCCCAAGGGGGGGGCGGGGCTATATCACGTGCCTACTCATTGATACATATTGGACTGTAAGTGAGAATTGTTTTATTCCAGGCTTGGTAGCTTGAAGTAGACACCACTACTCCAGTGATCTCCACCCGCTTCCAGGTCCCGTTCTGAGCAGCTGGTCTGCTGCATTCTTTTTTTAATTTTTTTGTAATCAAAATATATTTTATTGAAAATAAAAGAACAGTACATTGCAGTAACTTTTGTAAAGTACCTCGTCAAAGAACGAGGAGCATATTGTACATATAATAGATACAAGTCAGGCAATATATGACTTCTTACACAACAAACAGTCTAAAGCCTCGGGCACACGGTTCGATCATTGCACGACCGAGCGTCGGATTTTTGTCAAAAGCACGCGTGCGCGTGTGTGCATACTAACTATCCGCAAATTGTCATTCAACAAACACGATCGTAGTGACGTATTACGAGAGTATGAAGAGGAAGTTCATTTCTCGCGCGCCACCTTTTGGGCCCCTTCTGCTAATTTTGTGTTAGTAGAAGTTTGGTGAGTGTTGATTCGCGATTTTCAGATTTGTGTATTCTTTTGGTAATGTTTTGTTTTGTTATATCTTCTTAGTTATTTTTTCGGCATGGAATGCACTTTTTTGTTTTGTTATTTTTATTTGGATGGCAGATAGCATCTCTAATTTAATTTAAGTTATTTTTTTTTCTGCACAATAAAAAAATTGTGTAGAATAATACTTGGCTATGTGTTTTTCTTCACATGACAGTTTGGAAATAGGCAGTTCCATAAAAAACAACACAATGGAAAATTAACAAGGGACATCAACATAGTTGTATCTTTGATCTTAAAAACTCCGGGATAATGGTGTTGTGGTAACTTCCCCAAAAAATCAAACAACAACCATAATATTAATATTATTTATATCACTACAAAACAAAAGCTTTTTAAAATACGTTTGGTATAACTACATCAGTTTCACCAACAAAGCAGCTTCATCATTATCCCATTAACCACTTGCCGCCCGCCCACCGTCAAATGACAGCTGTGTGGTGCGGCTCTCGTTCTGGGACGACGTCATATGACCTCATCCCAGAACGGCTGCTCTCGCACGCCCATGGGGGCGCGCAGCGTGGTGAAATTGCGGCCGCGCCGTGTTGCTAGGACACAACGCGAACCCGATCTCTATAGAGAGCCGTGTCCGCGGCTCTTTAACCATGTGATCACATGTGTCCAATCACAACCGGTCACATGTAAACACGGAGATGCCGGTAATCGGCGCTCCTCACTTCACACTGACAGAGTGTGTGGCAAGTAGAGCCAATCAGCGGCATCTCCTCACAAGGAACAATAAAACATGTAATCAGGGCACTGGTCATCAGTGCCCTGATTACAATATAGCACCACTATGTCACCAATCAGCACCAGCCATTAGTGCCCACCATTGCCCACCAGTGCCAGCAATTAGTGCCCACCAGCACCCACAAGTACCACCAATCAGTGCCCATTAGTGATGCCAGTCAGTGCTGGCTATCAGTGCCGCCTATCAGTGTCCCCCGTCAGTGCCACCCATCAGTGCCCATCAGTGCCACCTATCCTTGCTACCTATCAGTGCCCACCAGTGCCGCCTATCAGTGCCAATCAGTGCCACCTATCAGTGCCCATCAGTGCCACCTATTAGTGCCCATCAGTGCCACCTATCAGTGTCCATCAGTGCCACATATCAGTGCCCATAAGAGCGGCATATTAGTACCTCCTCATGAGTGCCACCTAATCAGTACCCATAAGTGCCGCCTCATCAGTGCCCATAAGTGCCACCTCATCAGTGCACATCAGTGAAGGAGAAAAATTACTTATTTACAAAATGTACTGAAACTAAGTTAAAATTTCAAAATTTTTGGTCTTTTTTTTTTTTTTTTAGTAAAAAATAAAAAACCCAGCAGTGATTAAATACCAATAAAAGAAATCTCTATTTTTGTGAAGAAAATGATAAAAATTTCATCTGGGTACAGTGTATCATGACCGCGCAAGTGTCATTCAAAGTGTGACAGCGCTGAAAGCTGAAAAATGGCCTGGGCAGGAAGGGGGTGAAAGTGCCCAGTAGGCAAGTGGTTAAAGAAAATGAGAATGTGCATTTTGACATTTCATCAATTGCCGTGTCACGAATGGTAATTCTAGATTACGAATGGTAGTTTACAAGACCCAACTCTTCCCGGTTGTTCCTTGATTCCAAGCATGTGTGTTTGTACTTTGGACTTTTGTGTGACGATTTCTGTACTGACCATCCGAAAATCAGACGTTGAGTTCACATCCGACAAAAATGTTATAGCCTGCACATCCAGCTTTTGTCTGATGAAAAAGTGAAATCGGATGTCGAAAGCACCGTACTAACGATCCGAAAATCAGCTCGTCTTACGAAATATTTCCATCTGATTTTCGTATCGTGTGTATGGGCCTTTAGTGAGTGTGAGAAGATGAAGCCTATTACTTGTGATAAGCTATCTTATAGTGGGGCAGTTTATACGGTTTACTGTTGAGTTGTTTTACGTGGGCTGAGTTCCAGAGGGAATGTTTGTCTATTCTACAGGTTGCTCACTCTGGGCTACTTATTGATGTAAGATGAGAAGATGAAAAGATGGTGTTACGGAAAAAGGAAAGCCAGGGGTTGTATAAAAGGGAAGGGTTTTAAGGGAGGGGGGAATATGGAAAGAGAAGGTTGGTGGGGGGGGGGGGGGGTTGGTAGGGAAGGTGTTACCTCCTCAGTCTCCGACGTATAGTCATCTTACTTAGTCCGTGGTAAAGACGCGTATTAAGGCATCTGCGATCTATGGTCACAGCATATCGAATGGTGCTTCGCCATGGCGAAGGACCTTCCAGACTCGTCCCTTGGTTAGGGGAGGGAGGTCCACCATCACAACCCAAACTCCAAGTATCGATTAGGAGATCATACACATGAATAAACCATTCAGTTTGGGGGGGTTAGTATGGTCTATTTTCATCAAGTTCTTGTATCTGTCTGTGGTTGTAAAATGGGTCCAACAAGCCCACATGCATGAGAATTTAGGTATGTCTCGGGCTATATAAATCAGCTCCTCCATTTCTGCAATTTTTCCGATGCGTTTAAGCCATTCAGCAATAGTCGATTTACGGGGTGAACCCTGGTGTGTCGGAATGACGATTTTGGCTGCATTGATCATATGAATAACCAAAGACTTACAATATGTTTGCATGGATGTGGAGGAATGAAGAAGTATAAATTGGGCTGGAGTGTGCTCTAGAGGGTATGTGGAGATTTGTGTCCTCATTTCATGAACCTGGGCCCAGAATGATTGTACTAGTGTGCATGCCCAACATATGTGTAGGAGAGTACCCTGTTCCTTGAAGCATCTCTAGCATCTGTCAGAAATGTCAGGGTTGTATTTGTGGAGCAGGACCGGTGTTCGGTACCAACGAGAGATGGTTTTGTAATTATTCTCTTGAAATGTGACATTGATTGAACCCTTATGTGCTATAGTAAAGATACGTTCCCATTGTTCCTCTGGAAGCTCTATTTGCAGGTTCTGCTGCATTCTGAATTCAAGAAGTGCTCAGCACGGGACCCAGAAGCAAGTGGAGACCACTGGAGTAGTGGTGTCTATTTCAGTGGTTTCCAGCTTGCAGGGGCATCGGCCAGGAATGGTATATACATTGTTGAATTGGTCCAAGCTGGACTAATCAAATTTTGTATAAAATACCCAGACCTGGAATTCGTCTTTAAAATCTTCCATTTTAACACACCTGTGCCTTCCATGTTCTTCTCTACTTTCACTAGAGATGTATAACAGCTGGTATAACAGCAGAGCTACATGATCCTTTCACTTTACCTATTGGATGTCTCATTTGGACTTTATGGATCATGGAACTGACTGGGCTACTATTGGCATGTGTTTAGTGCACAACTCCTAATACACAATATTATGTGACTGCCATCTGTCATTTCAAAGAAACAAGACCGGGTGACAGCAAATACAGACCTTCTGAATCTTCTCCTTTGTAGTCTTTACTCATGGGGGTGATACCTGGACCAAGCTGGAAGCTTGACTTGTGTAGAGTGGAGATGCTGGTCCCAAGGGGCCAGAATTAGCACAGCACACAACTGTTAATGGGCATGTAAGCGGGTGGAATTTACGATAGTTAGATGCTGCCCCGGACGGGAGATAAAAGTTAATGCCTATCTCAGTTTTTCAGTTTTGGAGGGTTATCTTTGGGTTCGACCCACTGTCCTTATTATATAAAAGAGGGAACATGGTCCAGAGCAGAGAGCCCCCCTCCCCCTTCCTCTGAACAGAGAGGTCCAGAGCCTATAAGAAAACCTCATAAGAGAGAAGATTGGAGTGCTTTAGATCAGAGGAGCAAAGGAATGTTGCTTGCCACTGCCATGATGTAGAAAGTCATCAGGACCTGGCGTTTGTCCCCGAAGATTCCAGCACTGGGAAATGCCACTAATGGATCCTATTCTTTGTACATGGACTCTACCTTTGCAGGTATGCCGGGGCAGCACACAGCCTGAGTTAGGAGTAAGGATGTAGGAAAAGTTTTGTTCTTGCATGTTGGAATTTGAGATGTTCATTTTGCTTTGAAACTTTGTTCCCGCTTGGTCTGAAGTTACTCAGTGGGTGTAATGCAAGTAACCGACCCACATGGCTTGTCGTTTCGGTCACTAGACACCCTGGGGTATAAAGGTGTCAGTACCAAAGTCTGTGCAGTGTGCAGATATAAGTGGTTACCCATTGTAACGGAAGTCTACCAAGCAGCCTGTCGTTAAGCGTGTGCCTGGAGCAGGTGGCATAGCCTCTTAGAGGAGGGAGCGGACTTCAGCCACAGAGATCCCCAGCCTGTACACAGGTACAGAAGTTTACTGCAGGCATAGATTCCACGCTCGGTGCACGGCAGGACCCCATACTGTCACTGGGAGTGAGGTAGTGGTGATACACCGGATGGGTGGAAGTGGACAAGACTCAGCGTGTCCCTCCTAAATGCAAGTTATAGAGAAGGTGCACATTGTTACGGGGACCCAAACGTTAACTGGAGAACAGTTATGGTGCAATGGTACATGGTGTACATTCATCTCTAAAAGCAGAGGATCGCCTTAAGGTTGAGCATTCCCCCCACAGCAGCCTTAGCCCGGTCCCAGGGCATTGATTAAAATGGCACAGAACAAGGGTACCCCATGTGTAGTACAGTGATCCCATCCCAAGTGCCTAGCTTAGCCCAGAAGGAACCTACCGCGGGGGGGGGGGGGGGGGTAGTCCTCTCATGAGACCCAGACCCAACGAGTTAATGGAAAAAACCTGGAGGAAAGGTTCATCTTTAGCCCTACATCAGGCATAATGGTCAACATATATCTAGAGATGCTTGGTGCTCCATAACAAGACAATAATCATAATCCATCTGGAAAACGTGCCTTCAGCTAAGATCTTTTTCTCCAGCCGAAGTTTAGCTTTAATATCAGCAAACCATAGCAGAAGTAAAAATCTAAACAAATCTTTGAGGTAATTGAGTACATCATCTTCTTTTAATTATAAACCACTTGCAACTTTTAGCAAAAGCTGTTTATCCTGAAATGGCAATTTGATGTGAGGAGCACATTAGGCAGATATTTTACAGGAAACTCTGGGGGTTTTTTTGTTTAATGTTAATGAAAGACACAGATGTGATCGAATTCCGAGCAGGACTATCAAAATCTAAATGAACGTTTCTTCCCACTTTCTACTTTGTCATTTCTAAAGCGGCAAAGTGCCCATGAATGTTTTATCAATCCTGCATTAAAAATTCAATTCGAAAGACACTCAAAGCTGGAAAAACAAGATTTCTCTCTCCGATACAGAATTGAAAAGCAAGGAGCGTAAGATGTGTCCTCTTGAACTTTGTGTTGGTTGGGCTGAGCTTCTGAAATGACCTTGGTCTTTCATGCTGGTACAAGACGTAACAGTAGAAGTTCACTAAATGTCTTGTTGAGAAAATTATTGCAGGATAAATAAGCAAGGCAGTATAAAATATTGAAGTGACGTAAATAAAATATCTGTTTATAGAGCACTGAAGAAGTTTGAACAAATGTTTCAAATGTACATGTTCACTTTATTCTTTGCAAAAATTGGAACCTTAAAAACACCCCTATCAACTAATTACCACTGAAGGTACAAACAAATGCTCCAAAAAAACAAGAATATCAGCACTCTGACTGCATTCCCCACGGCCGCTGATAAGGCAGTACAGCCAGCCCTCCTGTACTGGGCCCAGGCACAATCAGTTCAAAAGGGGGGACCAGGCACAATCAGTTCAAAAGGGGGGACCAGGCACAATCAGTTCAAAAGGGGGGACCAGGTACAATCAGTTCAAAAGGGGGGACCAGGCACAATCAGTTCAAAAGGGGGAACCAGGCACAATCAGTTCAAAAGGGGGGACCAGGCACAATCAGTTCAAAAGGGGGGACCAGGCACAATCAGTTCAAAAGGGGGGACCAGGCACAATCAGTTCAAAAGGGGGGACCAGGCACCTGCTGAGCAGGAGGGCCGGCTGTACTGTCTTATTGCAGACCCCGAACCTCTTCTGCCTCCCCCTGCAGCACTGTCAGCTTGAACGAATAACGTAACAAAATTCGTCCGAATTTTAGAAATTCAGATTGAAATTTGTATCGAATTTTACATTGAACTCCTGTCAAATTCTAACTACACATAATGCTGAAATTAAAGACTGTGTGTGTTATTAGAGTACCATTTCGAAATAATGCTGTTTTCGTTAATCCAAAGGTGATTTAACCACTTCAGTCCGGAAGATTTGGCTGCTGAATGACCGTGCCGCTTTAACTGACAAATGCGCGGTCGTGCGACATTGCACCCAAACAAAATTGACGTCCTTTTTTCCCCACAAATAGAGCTTTCTTTTGGTGGTATTTGATCGCCTCTGCGGTTTTTTATTTTTTGCGCTATAAATAAAAAAAGAGTGACAATTTTGAAAAAAACACAATATTTTTAACTTTTTTACTATAATAAATATCCCCATTTTTTAAAAAAAAAACAAAACTATTTTTTCTCAGTTTAGACCGATATGAATTCTGCTACATATTTTTGTTAAAAGAAAAAAAATCACAATAAGCATATATTGATTGATTTGCGCAAAAGTTATAGCGCCTACAAAATAGGGGATAGATTTATAGCATTTTGATTATTTATTTATTTTTTTTTTACTAGTAATGGCGGTCACCAGGACATTTTATAGATAGGCAACTCCTATCCTCATATTGATTAGTGGTGGTAATTATTAATAACTAATAAATAATGATATTTGAAGCGCTTCACAATGTGCATGAAAATGAATATATAAGTATAAATATAAATAGTCAAATAAATCCAGCGGTGAGTAAAAATTCCTAAAAAACCAGCAATCAAAATAGTGTAAAATTCTAAAAAATTAGTGACACCAAATGTGTAAAAAAATTCACATAAAAAATCCACATAAAAATAAATATATAGGGATGTATTCAGAAGGTTCAATTATACAGGTGTAGAATCCTGATTGGTATAGAGCTTTTGATCACTATCAAAGCTGTTTAAAAACACTTGCTTAATCAAGGTGCTCATTGACCTTCATAGTAACAATGTGCTTTTTGCTTCTATTCACAACCAATGTGAGAATCATAAACAGGCAGATAAGAGAAAAAACCAATCATTGTGCAATAGTAAGGATACCAAGGTACACAGGCAAACTTCAATCCACTCACGTGTGCCTTATAATGATAAGGCATATGCAGGTTTTACTATAGCAGTCAGCCGCCTTAGACAGGAGCAGATTCAGTGCAGTACACTGTGTGATACTGCTGATCTGCACAGAGCGTCCTTGGCTCCTCCCACGCGTTACATCACAGTCACGTGACTTTTTCAAGGAAATTATTAATAACTACTGCAGTAGGGAACAGACACAAAAGATACGCTCAGCATCTTTCCAAATAACTGTTCTGCATTATTATGAAGCAATTGAAGGTTTTTATACACATGATTACGTAGGTATCACATTAATATTACAATTGTACGTTTATGGTAACAAGGGGCGTAACATAGGCAGGCTAATTCTAATCAGGACTCTAAAGAATGTAAACATGTACTGAAAACCTTATTAGTGCCGTGTGCACAGTGAGGGTAGTGTGCAATACATACAAAATAGAATACAATTATATACAGAACTTACAAATTTCCATTACAGCGGCGATCTGTGATTTTTATTGGGACTGTGACATTATGGCGGACACATCAAATACTTTTGACACTATTTTGGGACCATTGTCATTTATAAAGCGATCAGTGCTATAAAAATGCACTGATTACTGTAAAAATCTTACTGGCAGGGAAGGGGTTAACCTTAGGGGGTGATCAAGGGGTTAACTGTGTTCTCTGTATGTTTTTCTAACTGAAGAGGGAGGGGACTGACCTAGAGGAAATGACAGATTCCTAGCTAATAGGAACTCACGATCTGTCACGCCTCACAGAACAGAACAGGGATTTTTGTGTTTACATACACACGTCCCTGTTCTGCCTCTCGTGCTCGCGATCGCTCATGGCCGGCGGTCATCGCGACCGTCGGCCACGAGCATCGGCACCCCCGCTCTGCAGCAGGCGCACAAAGCCTGCTATCCCGATCCCGCGAGCTGACGTATAGCTACAACGGTTCACGGGATCATTGAGACCTGCCGCAGTAAAATGACGGCGGCTGGTCTGCAAGCAGTTAAAGAGTCCTTGTAATCATTTGATGAAGATTTTTCTTTTGTTTGTTCACTTTGCTGCATTCAAATTGAAAACAATTTAACATTTTCGCTTCGACCGATTCGAAAATTTATCGATTTGAACATTTCGAAACGAAAAAAAAAAATCGGTAAATTTGAAGAAAATACCGAATACGAATTCCAAATACGAATTGAACGAATCAACCGAATTGAACTAAACGAAATAACTAGATTAATGAGTCAAAACAAAACAAAATGAAACAATTTTTTTCGTCACGCAAATGTCTACTACCAGATTCTCTTCCTCTTTCTCCTTCTGGCTGCACTGCAGGGGGATTGGTCCTCGCAGATGCGCCCCTTCTATCTGCTGTCAGGGCCCCTATTTGCTCTTCTTCCCTGCAGCACTTTTGGCTTCCCTCCTCTCCTCTCTCGCTGGCAGCTACTGTGAGATGTTTCAGGATTAAGAGCGAGGGAAGGGGCCGGTAAATATCTAAATTATCAGCTCCTTCCTTTCCTGAATGAACACAGTGAGCGATCATTACCAAACACTCCTGTGTCCATTCATCACTGAGGCATAGTAAACTGTTTTTACTATGCTTCAGTTTGTGAATGAGCAGGAAGCCTCAGAGCATTTCCTATTCATTAATCTATGCTGCTGAGGCTGCAAAGAAAGCAACTAATAAATCTATGTGCACAGTTACTTTTGGCTGGGAAGGGGGGCCCTGTCAAATAGGCTGTATGGGGCCCCGTGATTTCTAACAGCAGCCCTGGCAGTCCCCACGGTTCAAAATTACCCTGAAGAAGGCAGAGCGCTCTTCCCCTGAAACACATTAGATATGTATATGACAGACTGACTTTAAATCCCATTTCAAGTATGACTCGGCTGTGCAAAATCTCCCTGGATTATGCTAATTGCTGAAACTGCTAAAAACAGAATCCCTTCATTATTAGTAGAAACACACCTTGTTTAATTTACAGTGTACATTTACAACTTCTATTTCTGTATGTGGATGGTGACGCTGTAATTATTTAATAAAAACAACATCTAAGCACCTTTTTTCCTAACTGATATACAGCTGTCACATGACCCAGCTCTCTCCCAGCCTGTCTGCAGGGAAGCATAAGCAGGAGGAGCTTCTAGTACTTGGAATACAGAGTAAAAATAAATAAATAATATCAATAAACTGTTTTAAATTGTCATACAAATATATATTTGAAATCAAATCTTTATTATTTTTTGTGATAAACATGGTGTGGGTGGATTTCTGCCAGTCACAGATTGTGTCACGCCCCTCCAGCCTCTGTCTTAGAATAAGAGGGAGGTGAAGCCTCCATTAATCTACATGTAATATCCCATCCTTGTTGTGCTTAGCTAGTTAGCGGGCATGGAGGAGGATGGAGGGAGTGGGCTGTCATTTACCACTGTGTAAACGCCCACATGTGTGACTCTATAGCCACATGGGCTGCTCAGATGTGATAGGGAGGAAATGCTCAGCATAGAAACTCACTGAAAACTGAGCATGTGCAGAATTGCCACCACATCTGTAAAATCCCTAGCTGAATTGGGGACATGAACAGAAGGTGGAGATAGAGAGCAGCAGGATCAACCAGGTTTTTTGTAGAATACAGAAAAAGAAATTCCATAGTGACTGAGTGTGCATGAACAGCATATAATTATTATGTTATGATGTGGGTTTAGTGACACTTTACCTTAATGTATTCTCTGTATTCCCTGTATTAAAGTGGTTGCTTACACATACCCAGTGATATGACTGGCCTCAGGTGATACACAGATATTAAACAAAACCACCTACAGAAGTTATACCGGTTTATCTGCAGTCTTCTGTAAATCTGTTCAATTTGAGAATTTATAAAGTTTGTCTGAGCTGTGAGAAAAAAAGGGGGTGGAGAGCTGAAATTACACTCTGCAGAGCTCATTGAGGAGAGATCTGAGAGCTGATTGGAGGGAAGGGACAACCCTCCCTTCACACAGCACACAGGGACAGAGCTTATTCTGTCAATCAGCTGGAGATGCCTACGTTGTCTGCTTTGTTCTTTTGTGCCCTTTATTGAAGCATGTATAGAGGGATATGCTTTGGTCGTATTTCATGAGGTTTACAACCAATTTATGGTAAAACACCCCCTGTGCAGATGATTCCCCCCCAGCCCCCCCCCCCCCATACTTATCTGAGCCCTATCTGGATCCAGCGCTGAGCAGGAGACCCTCTTCCTCCTCACTTGGCAGATTTATAGCAGTGGGAGCCACTGGCTCCTGCTGCTGTCAATCAAATCCAATACCAAAGGAGCAGGGGGCGGAGCCGAGCCACACTGTCTGTGTCTATAGAGGCAGGCAGCACAGCTCAGGATCGAGTCGGCACAAGAAACTTCCTTTGGGGGCACTCGCAGAAGAGGTGGAGCCAGGAGTAACGGTGGGGGACTCAAGAAGAGGGGGCTCTGGGCTGCTCTGTGCAAAACCATTGCACAGAGCAGATAAGTATGACATCTTTATTATTATTTTTTTGTAAATTAAGGTTTACAATCTTTTTTAATGTGTTTGATATATTATTGCAATAGCCTAAGCCAGGTAAGAACTTGCAGATCAGGAAAATCATCATCAATCATGTAAAAGGGGATTTATTTTTTGGCCAGCAGATGGAGCTGTCAGCTTTTTGAGCATTTTCCTCTGATTCCTTTGCTCCTTTGTTGTAAAAAAAAATGTGGTTTACAGAACTTTAGGGATACTGGCAGATGAGGTGGAGACAGGAGTACCGGTGGGGGACTCCAGAAGAGGAGGCTTGGGGCTGCTCTGTGCAAGACCATTGCACAGAGCAGGTAAGTATGACATCTTTATTATAAAGAAGAAAAAACAAAACAAAGGTTTACAATCACTTTTAAGGTGTTAAATATATTATTGCAATAGCCTAAGCCAGGTAAGAACTTGCAGATCAGGAAAATCGTCTGTGTAAAAGAGGATTTCTTTTTGGCCAGCAGATGGAGCTGTCAGCCTTTTGCACATGTTTTACTCTGACTCCTTTGCTCCTTTGTTGTAAAACAATCTGGTTTACAGAACTCATTTCAAGCTGAAATGTATTAGTAAGTGGGTCAATATAATTACTCACTCTTGAAAGGAGATAACTACTGCTGTTATGGCTCTTTAGATAGCCATCTCTTCAAATCTGTTGGTGTACTAGAACAAAGAATGCATAATATAAATCACATATTATGCAGACACAGTGGTGATGTAAGGGCCGTAGCTGGAAATGTTGGATTCCAGGAGTGATTGTAGTTCTTGAACAGCATGAACACAGGTAAGTATAACTAATATTCTCATCTTGAGGGTTGTTTTAAACATTAAAAAAAATACCATTATTAGAATTAATCACTTAGGCTATTATTGCAATAGCCTAAACCAGGTAAGAACTTTCAGATCTGGAACATTGTCTGTGTAAAAGAGTATTTCTTTTTGGCCAGCAGATGGAGCTGTCAGCTTTTTGCACATGTTTTCCTCTAACTCCTTTGCTCCTTTGTTGTAAAAAATGTGGTTTACAGAACTAATTTCAAGCTGAAATTTATTAGGGAGTAGGTAAAAAAAAATGACTCACTCCTGAAAGGAGATAACTACTGCTTTGACATCTCCTTAGATAGCCATCTCTTCAAATCTGTTGTTGTACATTAAATGTTAATACTAGAACAAACAATGCAGAACATAAATCATATATTGTGCAGGCACAGTGGTGATGTAAGGCCTGTAGCTGGAAATGTTGGATTCCAGCAGTGATTGTAGTTCTTGAACAGCATGAACACAGGTAAGTATAACTCAATTTCTCATCTTGAGGGTTGTTTTAAGCATTAAAAAATTGACCATTATTAAAATTAATCACTATTTAACAATATAACCATTATGGTCAGTTTCAGAATTAGGTGCCCATATAAAGGTTTGCTGCCCATGAAAAATAATACATTTAGACAGACAAGCCTGCCTCTTCCCCAGACAAGATCAGAATATCAAGTACGCGGATCATACGAGAGCCGGCCGCAGAGGCTCTGAGCCGAGCCGTCTATCCAGCCCTGGGAATAAGCAAGATGCAGCTTAGACAGACCACTTGAAAGAAGAGTTGCAGTGTGCTGATGGATGGAGAGGCCAAATAAACAGCTTAATTCAACATGCTGGAAATGATCAAAGTGTCTGCAGGGGAAGCAGGCCTTATTGCAGATACTCCTTCTCCTTCCCAGGGGTACATTTAAATTACAATAGCCCCCCCGGGACACATTGATTGTGGCGCCACTGCATCTGTGTGGTTTGACCATTCCCTACACTTTATATAATAAAAATGAGTGTATTCTATAATTGTGCTGAAACTGTATTTCCTTAAAACTCAAATCCAAGCAAACCAAACTCAATTTGTGTTTGATACTTACTGGTAAGCCTGCATATACCCTGTTTCCCCGAAAATAAGACCTAGCGTGATTGTCAGTGATGGCTGCAATATAAGCCCTACCCCTCAAATAAGTCCTACCCTGTTTCCCCGAAAATAAGCCCTACCCTGAAAATAAGACCTACAAGGACTTTAACTAGGGCTTATTTGGGGGGCAGGGCTTATATTGCAGCCATCACCGACAATCACGCTAGGTCTTATTTTCAGGGAAACAGGGTAGCATGATCAATGACCCACGCTTGTCTGTGATTGGGCAGTGAAAGAGCATCAGAACACTAATATGGTCAACAGTCTGCTCTTTTCTCCTATCAGGAAGCTACCAGAAAGAGACTGACAGCACTGTGCTGTGCAGAACCTCATGATTGGCTGCTAGTATTATTACAATCTTTCCCAATCTTAGCACTGCTGCATAAGGCGGTTGCAGGAGGCTGATATAAAAACAAACTCAAATACTTCCACTAGTTTTTTTTTTTTTTTTAATATGTTATTTTTAATGAATACAAAACCAAATTAAATGGTGCCCAGCTTCAGCTTTAAAGGCTTAGTTTACCTTTAACAATGAACTATCTATGCAGGAACCAGTCAATAGAATCAAATTGTGCAGCATTGACCAAAGTTAAGTTGTGCCTTTTCAATAGCTGTAGGCCTCCTGAAACCTGGCTGAAAACTCTCAAAGCTGGCATCATCCTATTCTGTCTTGTTGCTAGGATGTTGCTAAGACACCCTCAGCCACATCAAGCCACCTGGCATGAGCTCTCTCCCCTGTCACAGTAGCTCTGAGCTCAGCGATGCTGCGATGGAGGAGATAGTAGACAACAAATGTGCGGGAGTTTGAGAGCTAGCTCTTTTGATTGTAGGGGTGGGCAGTAATGGCTAGAAGTGTCTCAGCAATGTTCTATCAACAAGGCAGAATGGGATGATGCCATCTCTGGAGTTTTTTTGGCCAGATTTTGGGAAGTAGCTAAATGGCCTACACCTATAGCAAGGACATTATCCAACTTCAAAGTTGCACAGTTTGTTTTTGTGTACAGGTGCCCCTTACTGGCATAGGCAGATTTATGGTAAATGTGAACTAACCCTTTAACATTCCTTATACTATAAGTGACATAAGAAGAAAATGTACAAAAATAATAAACCAAGATACAGCCTGGTACCATTCAACATTTATCTGCCTCAGGGTTTAGCCTTTTTGTAAATTCCGGGCCTTGGTTATCCCTAGATAGCACAGGGTTCTCCAGTAAAATATTTCAATATAAACAGCCCCAAAGGTATCCTTGCATTCACGTGAGCTATGTTTATCAATCTACTGGGGTTGGTGACATTATTCAGCCTTGTGGTGGTTGCTGCAGCTGGAGGGAGGTAAAAATTAAAAAAAACTAAAATAATATGGTTGCATAAGTGTGCACACCCTTAAACTAATACTTTGTTGAAGCACCTTTTGATTTTATTACAGCACTCAGTCTTTTTTGGGTATGGCACATCTTGACTTGGCAATATTTGCCAACTCTTCTTTGCAAAAACACTCCAAATCTGTTCAATTGCGAGGGCATCTCCTGTGCACAGCTCTCTTCAGATCGCCCCATAGATTTTCAATGGGATTCAGGTCTGGGCTCTGGCTGGGCCATTCCAAAACTTGAATCTTCTTCTGGTGAAGCCATTTCTTTGTTGATTTGGACGTATGATTTAGGTTGTTGTCATGCTGAAAGATGAAGTCCTTCTTCATGTTCAGCTTTCTAGCAGAAGCCTGAAGTTTTTGTGCCAATATTGACTGGTATATGGAACGGTTCATAATTCCCTCTACCTTGACTAAGGCCCCTGTTCCAGCTGAAGAAAAACAGCCCCAAATCATGATGCTGCCACCACCATGCTTCACGGTGGGTATGGTGTTCTTTTGATGATGTGCATTGTTGTTTTTGCGCCAAACATATCTTTTGGAATTATGGCCAAAAATTTCAACCTTGGTTTCATCGACCAGAACACATTTTCCCACGTGCTTTTGCGAGACTTCAAATGTGTTTTTGCTAAATTTAGCCAGGCTTGGATGTTTTTCTTCGTAAGAAAAGGCTTCCATCTTATCACTCTACCCCATCCAGACATATGAAGAATACGGGAGATTGTTGTCACATGTACCACACAGCCCGTACTTGCCAGTTATTCCTGCAGCTCCTTTAATGTTACTGTAGGCCTCTTGGCAGCCTCCTTGACCAGTTTTCTTCTAGTCTTTTCAACAATTTTGGAGGGATGTCCATTTCTTGGTATTGTCACTGTTGTGCCATATTTTCTCCACTTGATGAGGACTGTCTTCACTGTGTTCCATGGTATATCTAATGCCCTGGAAATTCTTTTGTACCCTTCTCCTGACTGATACCTTTTAACAATGACATCCCTCTTATGCTTTGGAAGCTCTCTGCAGACCATGGCTTTGCTGTAGGATGTGACTAAGAAAATGTCAGGAAAGACCTACTAGAAGAGCTGAACTTTATTTGGGGTTAATCAGAGGCACTTTAAATGATGGCAGGTGTGTACTAACTCCTATTTAACATGAGTTTGAATGTGATTGCTTAATTCTGAACAGAGCTACATCCCCAGTTATAAAAGGGTGTGCACATTTATGCAACCACATTATTTTAGTTTTTTGTTTTTACTTACCCCCCTAAAAGATTTCAGGTGTTTTTCAATTGAGTTGTACAGTTTATAGGTCACATTAAAGGTGGAAAAAGTTCTGAAATAATTTATCTTTGTCTCATTTTTTTTACATCACAGAAACCTGACATTTTAACAGGGGTGTGTAGACTTTTTATATCCACTGTAAGTATTAGATGGGCTGAACTCGGAGCTGCAGACACAGAATGCATGAAGGTAAAAAAAACCTTCAGCCTTTACAACCACTTTAAGCTCAATCAAATTCCTAAACCTTGATGAAGGGGGAATCTGTTTGTCTCTCGAAACGCATTGGATTTTTTCTGCTATGAATCAATTTTATCATTAAAAACTTTTGAATCCTTGACTTTTTTGGCACTCTCAGTATAACACGCACCCCAAGTTTAGGAGGGATTTAAGGAAAAAAACTTTTAGGAGGGAAGTTTAAGAAAAAAAACTTACATTTAAATGCCCCTCAATGCAGCCTCATCAGTGTCCATCTGTAGCCTTGTCCATCATTGCAGCCTTGTCAGTGTCCCTCATTGAAGCCTTCTCCGTGTCCCCCATTGCAGCCTTGTCCCCCATTGCAGCCTTGTCCCCCATTGCAGTTGTGTCCCTCATTGCAGCCTTGTCAGTGTCCATCTGCCTTGCACTGTGTTTGCAATGGCGTTTAAAAATGGCGCCGCCGTTCTTGGGCGCTCCCGGCCATTCTCGGCGGCTCTCGGCCTCTTCTGGCGGCTTTCGGCCGCTTTCGCCCATTCTCGGCGGCTCTCGGCCGCTTTCAGCCATTCTCGGCGGCTCTCGGGCCCTTCTCGGCGGCTTTCGGCGCCTCACGCGGGACTGCGAGAGCCGCCGAGAATGGCCGAAAGCAGCCGAAAGCCGCCGAGAATAGCCGAGAGCGGCCAACAGCCGCCGAGAGCCGCCAAAAGGCTCACAATCGGCGGGGGATCGGCGTATAACACGCACCCATGATTTTCCCCTGATTTTAAGGGGAAAAAAGTGCGTGTTATACGCCGATAAATACGGTATATAGATTCTCAATGCTGGGCTTCCCCCCTGTTTTGTGGAGTTGTGTTGAACAAAAACCAGTGTGCCCAGTGTCAATGCAATTAGTTGACTCATTGAGAATCTCTATCCAGCACCTGGTTTTAACTTTTTGTCTAGCAATAAAAACCTGACATTGGTTCCAACCCTTCCCTTCCTTGCCTAGAGTTACACTTTAATGGACACTAGCAAAAAGTGTGGTGGTTTTTGTGTAACTACTTGTGATGCGATTTCCATGAGGTAATTTACCTGGTGTAATTCTGCTCCCTGTCAGCAGCGTAGAAGCTGAAGTCGAATTTCCACCCTCGGCGAGAGTCGCAGGCTGAGGAGGTGATCATCCACTTCTTGGGACAAACGTCACTCTGCAGCCCTATGGTGGACACACAAGCGGTCAGCTTCCTGGTGTAGTTACCGTAAGGAATCTTATACACCTAAACAATTAACGAAAACACATATTTTACAAGGTGGCACCCTCTGTTCTGCACTCCTGAGCGTTCTCTGAGTTCTCAGCCCTAACAACATAATAAAACTGGGGTAGCTAGGTTGGCGCTAAGGGTGACCATGCTTGCAGAGAGACTGTTACACAATCTGGATAATTGGCTTGATGATCTAAATCACTATAAAAGGTGCAAACGGCGTAATGAGTCAGCCTCAGGAGAGCAGCATCCTTAATAACAGATCATTTTAGATGGCTCCCCATTGATCCCTGGAGACTGAGAAGAAATCTCCGAGCACAGAGTGGTGCCAACTAGACAGGGTTGCACAATTCTGTTCCTCGGGGACTGGGATTTGCACAAACCTTTAGAATGCCCTAATTAAATGATGAGAGTTCTGTAGTTATGGGGGAAGACTGGTAGGCTGAATCATACAATGGGGTTGATTTACCAAAAATGTAGAGTGCAAAAGTGGGTGGGGCTCTGTATAGAAACCAATCAGCTTCAAATTTATTTTATTTATTTTTAAGTTAGAAGCTGATTGGCTATCATGCACAACTGCACCAGATTTTGCACTCTCCAATTTAAGTAAATAAACCCTAATGACTTTCCATATGTTTGGGGAGTTCCCAAAGCTAAGAACTCTTTCTGCATTATCTATAAAGTAGCAAAAATATCCAACAGAAAGAGTGGGGCTCCCAATACTGGTCACAGCACGTGGAAGGAGTTGGAAATGAAATTGTAGGGATCTTTCCACTAGAGTCTCACAGACACTCGTAATTATAGTATTCATCCAAATATTAATTTTTAAATTCTAATTCCCCCCCCCTTTTTTTAGATTTGATTGATTTAGAGTAATAGATTTGTATTGATAGACAATCATAGCATGGCACACTGCTCACTGCTATTAATTAAAAATGTTTTATATGTATGCATATACTATATATCAGTTTAATCAATTTTTATTGCAATACTTAAAAACTATACATTCCCTTTACAAATAATCCTTTATCTTGTAGACATACAGTATCTCACAAAAGTGAGTACACCCCTCACGTTTTTGTAAATACTTTTTATCTTTATCTTTTCATGTGACAACACTGAACAAATGACACTTTTCTACAATGTAAAGTAGTGAGTGTACAGCTTGTATAACAGTGTAAATTTGCTGTCCCCTCAAAATAACTCAACACACAGCCATTAATTTCTAAACCACTGGCAACAAAAGTGAGTACACCCCTAAGTGAAAATGTCCAAATTGGGCCCAATTAGACATTTTCCCTCCCTGGTGTCATGTGACTCGTTAGTGTTACAAGGCCTCAGGTGTGAATGGGGAGCAGGTGTGTTCAACATGGCACCTCATGGCAAAAACCTCTGAGGATCTGAAAAAAAGAATTGTTGCTCTACATAAAGATGGCCTAGGCTATAGGAATATTGCCATGACCCTGAAACTGAGCTGCAGCACGGTGGCCAAGACCATACAGCGTTTTACCAGGACAGGTTCCACTCAGAACAGGCCTCGCCATGGTCGATCAAAGAAGTTGAGTGCACGCGCTCAGCATCATATCCAGAGGTTGTCTTTGGGAAATAGACGTATGAGTGCTGCTAGCATTTCTGCAGAGGTTGAAGGGGTGGGGGGTCAGCCTGTCAGTGCTCAGACCATAAACTGCATCAAATTGGTCTGCATGGCTGTCATCCCAGAAGGAAGCCTCTTCTAAAGATGATGCACAAGAAAGCCCACAAACAGTTTGCTGAAGACAAGCAGACTAAGGACATGGATCACTGGAACCATGTCCTATGGTCTGATAAGACCAAGATAAACTTATTTGGTTCAGATGGTGTCAAGCGTGTGTGGCGGCAACCAGGTGAGAAGTACAAAGACAAGTGTGTCTTGTCTACAGTCAAGCATGGTGGTGGGAGTGTCATGGTCTGGGGCTGCATGAGTGCTGCCAACACTGGGGAGCTACAGATCATTGAGGGAACCATGAATGTCAACATGTACTATGACATACTGAAGCAGAGCATGATCCCCTCCCTTCAGGGATTGGGCTGCAGGGCAGTATGATAACAACCCCAAACACATCTTCAAGACGATACCTGCCTTGCTAAAGAAGCTGAGGGTAAGAGCCCTTTCACACTGCCAGCGCCCGGGCGTCAGCGGTACAGTGCCGCTAGTTTTCGGTCTTTTCGGGTGCTATCGGGGTGTTTTTAACCCCGCTTGCGGTCAAATAAAGGGTTAAAAGCACCAGCAAAGCTGAGGCGCTTTGCAGGTGCTTCAGTGGCACTGCCCATTGAATTCAATGGGCAGAGGTGCTTTAGGAGCGGTGTATACACTGCTCCTAAAATGCCTCAAAGGTTGCAGATGAGGATTTTTTCAGGTGTTTTACAGGCGTTATTTTTAGAGCGAAAGCATCTGAAAAACGCCTCCAGTGTGAAAGGGGTCTAAAGGTGATGGCCTGGCCAAGCATGCCTCCAGACCTAAACCCTATTGAGCATCTGTGGGGCATCCTCAAACGGAAGGTCGAGGAGCGCAAGATCTCTAACATCCACCAGCTCTGTGATGTCATCATGGAGGAGTGGAAGAGGACTCCAGTGGCAACCTGTGAAGCTCTGTTGAGGGTTAGGGCAGTGCTGGAAAATAATAGGGGCCACAGAACATATTGACACTTTGGACCCAATTTGGACATTTATACTTAGGGGTGTACTCACTTTTGTTGCCAGCGGTTTAGACATTAATGGCTGTGTGTTGAATTATTTTGAGGGGACAGCAAATTTACACTGTTATACAAGCTGTACACTCACTAGTTTAGCAGAGTGTAATTTCTTCAGTGTTGTCACGTGAAAAGATATAATAAAATATTTACAAAAATGTGAGGGGTGTACTCACTTTTGTGAGATACTGTACATGTGAGCCACCGAGCCATTGTGCTCTGTTTGCCTCTCTCAACACAAGTCTAGGGACTGACCAAAAACAGTGCCTGCTCCATGTAACTATGTCAAGATTTTATAGAATTTCCAGTTTTGTACATGTAAAGTGTATCCATAGCCAAAATGTTCTTTTCCCGTTTTGAACAGAGTAGGGATAGGTTATTTGCTGTCTGTGTCCCATAGAACAAAGATTGCTTGTCACTCCCTGTCCTGGAAATGCAACAGGAAATGAGAAGAAGCTTCTCAAAAGTTAGTAGAAATCTCCTCTGGAACAGGTGTCCCTATAAAAAGATTTCACCTTCTGTTTTGTTGACAACTGTAAAATGTTGAATTTCCATCACTTTCTGTCCTAGTGACAATGGTCACCAGAAGTGGAGTCTTTCCTTTGGGGACACAAGCAGCAGAATAAATGAGAACATGTATGCCTACGGTGCTGGATCTCACTTACCAAAAATTTTTGGTTGAAGAAGGTGACTCACATTCGTACGGGGAGCAATGGCTCCACTGAGGATGCTCTCAGCACTAGCAGGATACCCCTTTAGCAAGGGGGCCCAGAATTTGGATAGAAAAGTCTAATGAGAGTACCAGACCAAGGAACTAAGTTGTGGATTTACCAAAAGCTAATAACCTGTGCAAACTCACTTTGCAAGTGCAGTTGGACTCTGCCAGTGCAGTTAAAGCTTAGAAAATGAGATGAAGCGTCACTTTGCAAAGAATACTCAATCACATGCAAAGAAAATAAAAAACAGCATGTTTGCTTGCACAGGGTTGGATGATGGAAGTCAGCAGAGCTTCCCCTCATTTACTAAGCTCTGGAACACTTAAAAAGTGCACAGTCTATCTGTCTCCAGTAAATCCACCCATACGAGCCAAAAAATCTCCATTACTGGTGTTAATTCATACAAAAAAGACACAAAACAGCCAACAGGCTTTGGGAGCTGAAAGCTCTTCCCCTCCTTTGTGGCTCGAATATTGTATGTAGTTAGGGCTCAAAAACGGCAACGTCCCCAAAAATAATTATTTGGAGAATAAACCATAGAAAGTGCCCAGGAACAGCAGCCATAGAAGAGCAAGAGGGATATTTATGAGAACATAAAATGCTTTGGCTGTTTTATGTCTATTTGTAGGAATTAACACCGGTATTAAAGCTTTTTGGACTCATAGTTCCTCGGCTCTCATTAGACTTTTCACTACCAACAATAAAAAAAAATGACAAGAGGTTCTTACCTGTCCTCTCTCTATCCAGAACACAAAAAGTTTTGGCTATAAATACACTTTAATTTAAACATTATAGAAAATATGATGAAAATACAGCATAGATTTCTCTTTTCTAAGAAAAATGATTCTGTTGACCCCCAAAATCCCCACCATGTCAGGGGCCCTGAAGAACAGTAATTGTGCAGCCCTGTTAAGGAAGTGAATGGTATCCCGAGGGTCCCGTTAGAAGCAACGCTCAAGATAAGCATGGTCAGTTTTAGTGCCTGTTCACAATATGTTAAATTGCAGTATTTATTTCCTCTTAAAAAATACATTGGGCTTTTAATAAGCCGCTATGAATGTGTAGTAAAGCTTGTTAAAAAAATTCTATTATGGTATATATCAAGTTCATAGTTATTGTTTATTATGCTTTATATTTTTATTAAAAACAGACTGGACCTAAAAATACATTGGACCTGTTAAAATAAAATGCAAGTAGCAATCATGTGCTCTCACCCATGGCAATGAGAATAGCTACCCTGTTTCCCCGAAAATAAGACCTAGCGTGATTGTCAGTGATGGCTGCAATATAAGCCCTACCCCCCAAATAAGCCCTACCCTGTTTCCCTGAAAATAAGATCTACCCTGAAAATAAGATCTACAAGGACTTTAGCGAGGGCTTATTTGGGGGGTAGGGCTTATATTGCAGCCATCACCGACAATCACGCTAGGTCTTATTTTTGGGGAAACAGGGTAATTTAATCATGTGATCAAACCGGTTGTTGCTATGAGCTATGGCAGATTTGTGCGCCTTTCTCAACTACATTAGCAAGTTTGCCCCAAGTTTCGGCCAGATGGACCAAGTGTAAAGTACCCCAGTCCCCGTCTGGAGCCTCACACCCCGGGGGATCAGGGCAAGACCCTCTGATTTTAGAGGGCTTGTGTACACCCGTTGCACGTTTTTGTGTTTCACTCTTTATGTGTGTGCACATTTTTTTGGCACTGGGTGAAGTTTTTGAGTGTGTTTCACACGCCATGGGCTTTCAAAAAGCAAGTTTGCTCCAAGTATTTTTTTTTCACTTTAAAATTTGACTTAATTATAGTAAAAAAAAAAAAAAAAATACAGTACTTCTGAATTCACTCATGACCCTTTCCATGTTTTTAACTGTTGAGGTTGGTATGCAGCTTGAGGAACCTCTTGGAGGTTTTGGAAGACCCTCTGGGACCTAAGCTTTCATTTAAACCGGAAGTGGGCAGGTGGGTGCTAGGCATGGCTGAATGCTAGACCTGAAATGGGAGGCTTCTCTCATGATGCCTTAACCTTTTGGTGCCCACGTAATGTATATGTGCGGGAACAAAGAGGGTAGGCCTTACCGCCCATACACCACACATATGTGTCTAATGATGCCATAGGCTTCTGTGCTAAGCATGTGCTCAGGTCTAAGCTAATGATCGGGAACTGGCAGGACTGACTCCCGATCATGTGACCACTACGACAGCCAATCAGAATGGTCACATGATTAGACAGACCTTCCAGCTCCCTAAATGTAACAGCCTTAAAGGGACATCAGGATGGGCGGGAAGGATATTGACAATGCTTTGGTTTGTAATATTCAACTAGAGCAATACCTTCACCTCCAGCATTTCTTGCACTAAATCATGCAGAATAGCTATAATGGGGTGCTTGTTGTATGTGCTTGTTGTATGACCCTTGATTGAGATATATATCTATATCTATCTATTCTATATATATATATATATATATATATATATATATATATATATATATATATATATATATATATATATATATATATATATATATATATATATCTATCTATCTATCTATCTATCTATCTATCTATCTATCTATCTATCTATCTATATATATATATATATATATATATATATATATATATATATATATATATATATATATATCTCTATCTATATATATATATATATATATATATATATATATCTATATATATCTATATCTATATATGTATATGTATATATATATATATATATATATATATATATATATATATATATATATATATATATATATATAGAGAGAGAGAGAGAGAGAGAGAGAGAGAGATATATATACACACAGTATATATATATATATATATGTACACACACACTGTATATATATATATATATATACACATAAGGGCCAAAAAAAATTTCTTGCACATGGCCTTTGGTGACAATGGCCAATCACCTGAATAAATAGACTACGAAATATACTCTATGGCCAAAGGTTTGAAGGTTTATGAACACATGACCATCACACCTATTTCAGCTTGTTGGACATTCAGTTCCAAAGCCATGGGCAATAATATAGAGTTTGTTTCCTCATTGCAGCTACTGCAGACTCCTCTCTTCTGGAAAGAAGATTTTGGAGTGCATCTGTGGCCATTTCTCCCCATTCAGCTAGAACAGGGGTCTCCAAACTTTCTAAACAAGGGGCCAGTTTACTGCCCTTCAGACTTTAGAGGGGGTCGGACTGTGCCCAGTGATTAAAAAAAAATGCCCAATCTTTGGTATTAAGGGGAGAAATTGCTGTGTCAGTGGGAGGAATAGTGCCCCATTGTTGGTGTCTGTGGCAAGACATGACCCCCTCTCCGTTGGTGGTAATGCCAGGAATAATGCCTCAAGGGCAAGATAAAGTTAAGCAAGGAGCCACAGTTTGGAGACCACTAAGCTAGAAGATCATTTGTGACGTCTGGTGCTGATGCTGGATGGGAAGACCTTGCTTGTAATGCCATTCCTGTTCATCCCAAGGGTGGTCAATGGGGCTGAGGTCAGGGTTTTGTGGAGGCCACTCTAGTTTCTCCACACCAAACTGGTCAACCCATGTCTTTATAGAGCTGGCTTTGTGTACAGGGGGACAGTCACGATGGAACAGAAAATGTCTTTCCCCAAACGGTTACCAAAAGAGCACAGCCATCTAAAATGTCTTTGTATGCTGTAGCATTAACCGTATCCAAAACTGGAAACACCTGAAGTCATATCATTTGGGAGCATGTATCTAAACACATACAGTCTTTGCAGATTTATACCCTCCAGTGCTGGTTCAGCTTTTAAAATGTCCTCCCTGAAAAGGTCAG
This sequence comes from Lithobates septentrionalis, assembly GCA_037952835.1. Classification (NCBI taxonomy): domain Eukaryota; kingdom Metazoa; phylum Chordata; class Amphibia; order Anura; family Ranidae; genus Lithobates; species Lithobates septentrionalis. The sequence continues at coordinate 5,530,857 of JBBDGP010001212.1, forward strand.
CTCAAAGAAAATTAGTACTGACTGTTATTATTGACGTAACCCAATATTTCTCAACCAGGGTGCCTGGTGTGCCGTTTTTTCACAAAGCAGAACCTGTGTTGTCTCTTCAGTCCCCGGCCATTTGTGTGCCCTAGACAGCTGCCTCTGCTGCCTTACTGCATTCCCAGTTAGGCTGACTTGTTTCCAGGATCACCAAGATGTAATCTCTCTTCCAGCACAACAAAGCAGAGATGGCAGCTTCATAGTCCTATCTCTCCATCTGTGTTATCTGCACTGATGCAAATCTGCGGCGAGACAGAATTACGCAGATGTGAGCTGCTTAAACAGCTCTGAAATGGGAGCGTTCTGCCAGGAAAACCTTTATCTTCCCCAACAACATCACATCTGCCTGTCCTAAAAGCATTCTGGCTAATCCTGAGGTACGCAGCGGTGGACAGGTTTCTTTCAAGCGTTGCCTGAAAGTCTTTAGGGTACAAAAATGATACAGCGATTCTAAACAAGTGCGACAGGCTCTGTTGTAATATAAAGCTTCAGTGACTGCAGAGGAGCAGGTTGGAATGAAACAACTGTGAGGCCCTTGTTTTTTGTTTATTCATCAGCCCTAAAAATTTTGTATGCTAATCTCCAGTGACAAGAAAGACAAATAAGTTACAGTGAGTCCCGTGGTGTATTTTGGTTTTGTGCTGCCCTAGGCAAGACTAAAATCAGGCACCCCCCATCTAAATTTGTCCCACCCCAGCCGCGGTATATGGTTCTTGTCTCAGGGCCTGATGAGGAAGCTGCAGCTATTCACAGTGAACAGGTGCGGCTTCTTCATCCGCCCCTTAGACATGATTCGTCCAAGTGCCACATATATGATCAATGGAGCAGAGGATAGGGTCAGCGGGACATAGGATGAGGTGGCACTGGTGGGCACAGATGAGGAGGCACTGATGAGGCTGCACTGATAGGCAGCACTGATAGGCAGTACTGGTGGGCACTAATTAGCAGCACTGATGGGCACTGATAGGCAGCACTGGTAGGCACTGATAGACAGCACTGATGGGCACTGATTGGCACTGATAGGCAGCACTGGTAGGCACTTGTCAGGGCTGGGCTCAGCCCTTCCTTCTCTGAGCTGGCCACTCAACTGTCGGCTAATTGCCAGCTCCTATCTCTCCGCAGTTACTCAGCTGTTGATGATATCCTGCTCATCAGTCCTGCTACTTAAGCCGTCCAGCCCAGATGATCTCTGCCTTCGCCTTGGTCAACATCACAGAGACTATCTCCTGCGTTCCTCTTAAAGACTTGCTTGGCTGACATTTCATCTGGCTCCATGTCCTGCTTGCTGTTCCACTACGCTGATCTCTGGCTTCCTGACTTTCTGCCTTGTTTGACTATCTGTTCCGGTTACCGAACTTTGGCTATGTTTAGACTACATTTGTTCTATTTACTTTTATTATTAAACAGGTGTGATTTAACTATATTTCTGTCTCGGTCTGATTCATGGTTTCTGACAGCACTGATAGACAGCACTGATGGGTATTGATTGGCACTGATATGCAGCACTGATTGGAGCACTGATGGGCACTGATTGGCAGCCCTGATTGACAGCACTGATGGGCACTGTTTGGGCTGCACTGATCATCAGGATACTGATGATCAGTGCCCTGATTATCAATGTAGATGTCCCTTATTACACTTACCGGCTCTCTCCTCATGTTGTGAGAATGTGAGGAAAGGAATGCCGTTATCCAAGAAGTGTGTTTAGATCGTGATCAGCTGTAATTTGACACAGCTGATCACGTGGTAAAGAGACGCTGTGATTGTCTCTTTACCCAGATCTGTGATCACCTCGATTGCATGCCTCAGCGTCAATAGACGCCCTCCCAGAACTAGACGACCACAGCCATCATTCGGCTATAGCGCGGTCGTATTGAGGGTGGCGCCGCCCCTCTGTAAAATGCCGCCCAAGGCAAATGCCTTGTTTGCCTCGTGGCAGATATGCCCCTGGATGAGCCTATATATATATATATATATATATATATGTGTGTGTACTATAAGTATTGGGACATCTGCCTTTACACACACATGACATTTAATGGCATCCCAGTCTTAGTCCGTAGGGTTCAATATTGAGGTGCCCCCCCCCCCTTTGCAGCTATAACGGCTTCAACTCTTCTGGGAATGCTGTTCACAAGGTTCATCCATGCCTTTATGGACCTTGCTTTGTGCACTGGTCCAAATAATTTGGTGGAGTGGGGATTATGGTGTGGGGTTGTTTTTTACGGGTTGGGCTTGGCCCCTTAGTACCATTGAAGGGAACTCTTAAGCCGTCAGCATACCAAGACAATTTCATGCTCCCAACTTTAACCTTGTGGATGGCCTTCCCAGAAGCGTTGAAGCTGTTATAGTTGCAAAGGGTGGGGCAACTCAATATTGAACCCTAATAAACAAATAATTTAACATTAACTAAAATTTAGAAGGACTGAAAAATCAATTTTCTTGAATTACAAATAATAGTGATACTATGTAAAAGAGTGTTAAAAAAAACAAATTGAATTAATAAGCATATAGGTAAAAAAATTACATCTATATTCAGAACCTCTATTTTAAAATTTTGGGAATGTAAGCACTATTCTGTATAATACCACTATAACTTGTAATGAATTTTTGAAAGTCGTTTTTAAAAAAAATTTTATAACATAGAATGTTATCTCCTTCATGAACTTATGAATATTATTAAATATATTTATTTTCATTTGCACTGTTCCCTTGATGATGGAGAAGTGTGTGAATCCTCCAAACAGACTGGCTCTTTAATATTCTTTGATCATCCAATAAAATACTTTTCTGCACTCTATTACATGCCTTTGCTACATTTTACATATCAGGAATGCAAACCTGACAGGGGTTCTAATCCCTCACCACTTTATCCAAAATTTAAAGAAATTGCCTTTAGTTATACTTTAAGTTGTTTTGGGGTCTTTTTTAGGGTGGGCTTTAAATTGCTCCTACGGGTTGCAGAAGCTGGACTGGTCCTTTTGTCAAAAAAATTACCTCTCATTAGCTTCATTATGTTACTCTTTTATGAAAAAGGTTAAGCGACAGCACACAAATAATTTTCGAATATACAAAAAAAGGAGAAAACCGTACCACAATGAATAGTAGATCAAATAAATTAAACTATTATAATACATTTAAAAAAAAAGACAAAAAAAAAAGAGTTCTGTTTCTTTTTAAAAACAAATTTTATCTAAGCAGCTCATCAAACAGCTCTGGGAGTTTATAATTTGCCAAATTCCACCGAAATCTCTCCTCTCATATTTATTATCCAGGAAAATAATAATCGAAACTCCCCCACCACTTATTTTTCCATTTTTGTTTATTTTTTTTATTTTTATCGCTTTGTTTGTTCAACTGTTTGCTTTGTCAGTGACAATGCAATCAGTGTGACGAGAAAGATAAAAAGTATGCAGCATTCAACAACAGAAGTTTAGAAAGATTATATTTCATTTACACACTACTAAATTATGCAGGAAATGATGACATCTGTCAAAAATACTAAAAACAAACCAAACAAACCGGGAACCCAACTGAAAAACATTTCTACATGAATCTTTTAGCAGTTCTAAAAGAAGGGCGAAGACTGCTGTTGCTAAGCTCCCTATGAAAATATCAGGCGCCTGGCTGTGTCTGGTTTTGGTCCTTTAGAGAAGATGTCTCAGTATGTACAGTATCTCACAAAAGTGAGTACACCCCTCACATTTTTGTAAATATTTTACTTTTCATGTGACAACACTGAAGAAATGACACTTTGCTACAATGTAAAGTAGTGAGTGTACAGCTTGTATAACAGTGTAAATTTGCTGTCCCCTCAAAATAACTCAACACACAGCCATTAATGTCTAAACCGCTGGCAACAAAAGTGAGTACACCCCTAAGTGAAAATGTCCAAATTGGGCCCAATTAGCCATTTCCCTCCCCGGTGCCATGTGGCTCGTTAAGTTCTTTCCTGTGACATACCATTCTACATACCCAGCGAAGGCTCGGGGAGTATCTATCCTGTTGTCAGCCTGGGTACCCTGGGTTTGCCTCGATATGGTCAAAGACCCTGCTGGCCGATTCCTATTCTTAAAAGGCACAATTGGTGACGTCAAGGTGACACTGGCAAATCTCTACGTCCCCAATAGTAAAAAAAACCTTTTTATTTGCCGGGACATTGAGCAACTTCTTGAGTTTGCAAAAGGCCAACTAATTCTTGGAGGGGATTTTAATACCCACCTGATCCACGCTGAAGATACCTCCACAGGATCTTCCTCGGTTCCTCCTGGCACCCGCAGATGTATCACAAAATCCCTCCACAATACCCAATTGGTAGACGCCTGGCAATTATTTCACCCCCGCGAACGAGACTATACATTCTACTCCTCACCACATAAAGTCTACTTGCGTATAGACTACTTTCTCATCCCACATGCCCAGCTACATGTGTTCCAGGACACCTCCATAGGCTCCATAACATGGTCAGACCACACTCTGGTGGTTCTGTCCTATGCCCTAACTGACAATTTCACAGCTCAAAATAGGTCATGGAGGCTGAATGAGAGCCTTCTACAAGACCAAGACATGTTGGTCGATATCGTCAAAGAACTAGGGAACGATTTTCACACCAATGTCACACCTGACTGCGACAAGGGCATTGCCTGGGAAGCCCACAAGGCGGTAATAAGTGGGGTGCTTAGTAAACACGGGTCCAGGATTAAATGGCAATGCACATTACAACTGACCTCCCTTCTGCGGGATTATCAGACTATTGAAGCACGCCATAAACATGCCCTGTCACCACCTCTGGAAATAGAATTAAACAACATCCATAAACAAATCACTGACCTACGACACTTCAAAGCCAAAGTGGCAATTCGGGTCTGTCATAAACGGTCATACGAATCGGGCAATAAATGTGGTAAGTTACTGGCCCAATGCCTACGGTCACAGAAACTAGCGTCTTACATACCACACGTCATGTCCTCTATCAATCATAAAACCACCTTACCTAAATCATATCACACGAGAATTTAAACTATTTTATGAATCTCTCTATAATCTCCAAATAGCAACCCCCTCCCAAAATCACATAACGGACTACATATCCTCCTCCTGGATGTCATCGCTACCTGACTATGTTAGTGAACTCCTTGACGACCCCATTACACTACCTGAACTCCAACTGGTTATAGGGAACACCAAACCAAGGAAAGGACCAGGGCCGGACAGCTTCATGATTCAGTATTGCAAAACCCTACTCCCCTCTCTCGGAACATACATGGTTGAACTATTTAATGATCTAGGCACGGAGAAATCTTTCCATGAGACTACCCTCCAAGCCCACATTTCAGTGATCCCAAAAGAGGACAAGGATCCCTACTAAACACGGACCTCAAGCTATTTACCAAAATTATTGCAACCAGACTGCAGCAACACCTGCCCTACTTGATTCATTTGGACCAAGTGGGCTTTGTTCCATCCAGAGAAGCCAGAGACAGTACCATCACTACCTTATTCTCTTACATATCACCAACACCACTAACACCCAATACCACTAATATTTGAGCACATTCATCCCCCCAAAGCTTTCAAAACTCTTTGAACTAAACTTCCCTCCACTTCTGAAAACAGTCAAATCCCTCCTTAATAAATAGCACACGTGATTTCATTCGTGGTTTGGCAGCTGTAGTATACTTAAAATGAATATTCTCCCTAAGTTCTTATACCTCTTTCAGGCCTTACCCATCTCCATCCCCGCGAGTTATTTTAAACTGACGCACTCACTGTTCATTTAATTCATTTGGGCTAACAAATGGCCACGTCTAAACAGGAAACTAAACTAAACAGGAAACTACTTTCCCTGCCCAAGCAACACGGAGGCCTGGCAATGCCGGACATTCGCACATATTATCACGCAACACACTTAAGTAGACTTGTGGACTGGTGCCGCCATCGTGACACCAAGCTATGGCACCGATTGGAACAAGCCCAGAGTGACATACCCCTCAGATGGGCACCCTGATGTTATGCATCGCTCCCTTCCAACCTCAGGAGACACCCCCTTATTGGCCCCACTACGCGCATATGCTCCCAACTATTCACCAAAGCCTCTCTTTCATTACAGAACTCACCTTTATTCCCCATATTGGGGAACCCACTGTTCACGCCGGGACTCCACAATGTCATCTTCCAGAACTTGATCAGCTCAGATCACTTTCAAACCTCCCATTTCAGGACCGTAGGGAGATGGATGTCCATGCTGGAGCTTACGGACCCCATGGGTCCTTTCCGGCTGGATTCTTGGAGAGCATTTCAGCTACGCCATTTCTTAAAATCTATACCGTCTCCCGGTACCCTGACCAACCTCTCACAACTCTTGAGGAATACTGCTCGGACATCAACGTCCTGCCCCAAGCGCTACCTCTCACATACAACCTGCTGATTACACCCCCAGCGGACTATCAACCCCAATTTAGCCCCACATCAATGCCACCGTATTCTACGGTTCACACACAAATCCTCCATTTGTGTGAGAATACAGGAGACTAACTTTAAAATAATATATTACTGTGGTATCGTACCCCATCACAATTACACAAATTCTTTCCCTCAATGTCAGATCTATGCTGGCGATGCCAGGAGGAGCGAGGAACACTCCTAAATATTTTCTGGCCCTGCCCTAAAATCGTAGACTTTTGGAAAAGGGTCCGTCAAATCATACAGAAGTTCACGGAATGTCCTATCCCAGACGACCCAGCCTATTTTCTCCTTCACGCCTCCGCCACTCTGCAGAAAACGTATAAGAAATCTATGATACGCCACCTTCTTGACGCCGCCAAAGCATGCTTCCCCCCCCCTTCAGTGGAAATCCCCACTTTCACCGACCATCAGCCTCTGGCTGAGAAAAGTTGACATAAACAAAATAGAAGACATTATCCTCACAGCCAGACACCGACAGGACCAATATTTCAAGACCTGGACCTTATGGAACATGTTTGTATACTCTGATGAGGGACAGGCTCTCCTGAGAAACGATACTGCTGACTAAAAATTTTCTCTTTTGACTCTCTAATATGCGACAAATTCGCTGGACACTATAGTCTTTAGCCACTTTACGAATCCAACGTACGAATCCAACCTACTACGTTGGCCCTGTGGGTCTTGTCTTTTGAATAAATAAAATATTTGAAAAAAAAATAATAGAAAAGAATGGAATAGAATAGAAAAAAACAAAAACAATAGAATAGATTAATAAAAAAAAAAAAGAATATAACAATCTTCCGAAATTCGAATTTAGAATAGAATAAATTTGAATTTGATTAGAATAGAATGGAAAAGAAAAGGATAGAATAGAAAATAAATGAATAGAACAGAAATAAATAGAATAGAATAGAAAAAAAACAGAATAGAATGGAATAAAAAGAATATAAGCATCTTCCAAAATTCGAATTTGAAATAGAATAAAATCAATTTTGAATGGAATTCGAATGGAATTCGAATGGAATTTGGAAAGTTCGAATCGAATAGAACTTGAATAAACAAAACGAATTCTGCATTCTGCACATGTCTACTTAATTGTACTTCCCTAGGACTGGGACGACTCTGTCACCAACAGCTTCCAGTCACCTAGCAGTCATTTGTAGGATGGACTCCTGACCATTAAATCACAGTTCTCTCATGACCTGGAAGCCCAAGTCCTCATGGCTATGGCGTTAGGATCTCGTATAGGGCCAGCTCCTACCAGTGGGAAATACTGAATATATTCGTAAAAATAAATAAAAATATGGACTTCACAGACTCCTCACTGTGGAAATTCATTTTGGATCCAGAGCTTTTGATCCAAGCCTTCCAGATAGCACAGCCCAGACTGGTAGCACCGGTGCCTTCTATGGTAAAAAACCTGCACATTCATTGGACTACGGAAGAGCAACAACACACTGAAAACATGAAAAGTTGTATTTTTCACCTCATCTCAATCAATATCTAAGTGGATGATGAAGAGTAAAGAAGCCGCATCTCCTTGGATGAGACATTAGGTCTAAGACAAGCAAACCTGGCCCACGTGGTTTTACGTTGTTGCGGGATTGGATATGGTGAGAACTCACTCTGGGAACACACTGACACACACCAATGGATACATGATCTCTGTAATGCTCTGTTTTACTGTATTTGTTTTTTATTAACTGTATTACATATTTCATTTATTAGCTGATATTGGTTCCATTGGCTTCCTATTGATCTTTGGGACAAGATCAGCTTTGTGTAGCCCTGCTCCTCTTGGCCTGCCATGGAGTCTAATTCCTCCTACTACATTCTTCAACAATATAATGTAAATGTCAAATTAGCCAATAGAGTGAGGTTGCTTAATGTAATGCCTTGGGTGGAGCTGGAAATTGAGCTTCAGAGATCTCACTGCTGGAATCCAAAGGATAAGAGACCAATGAGTGAACTGACCCTAAAAAAAATATTGATTTTGCTTGGACTGACTCTTGAGCCCTGTAGCTATTGGGGAATATTGCTGGTCAGTGCATAACTCCCATACCTGGATAGAGGTAACATCATCTTCACGAGACAGGGTGGACAGCCAGGGTGCTGGGGCCGTAGCGTTCAATGACAGTCTATATATTGTAGTCCGCCCTTCCCATGGACACCTTGTAATATACACTGTTCTCTGCAGATCTGAGCAGGGAGAGAAGAAAAAAATCAATTTTTACAGTCAATAACAAGACAGGTCTTATTCTGGCTGCTGCCATGTTTATCAAGTGAAGAAGAACTAAGCTTTAAAATGGCAGGCAGCCACTCTATACACAGAAGAAGCCACGTTTCTAGCAGTTTATATACACTATGTTACCAAAGGTATTGGGACACCTGCCTTTACACGCACATGAACTTTAACTTTCGATATTGAGTTGGCCCACCCTTTGCAGCTATAACAGCTTCAACTCTTCTGGGAAGGCTGTCCACAAGGTTTAGGAGTGTGTCTATGGTAATGTTTGACCATTCTTCTAAAAGCGCATTTCTGAGGTCAGGCACTGATTTTGGACGAAAAAGCCCGGCTCACAGTCTCCGCTCTAATTCATCCCAAAGATGCTCTATCGGGTTGAGGTCAGGACTCAGTGCAGGCCAGTCAAGTTCCTCCACCCCAAACTTGCTCATCCACACTATATTGCCAAAAGTATTGGGCCACCCCCCATCATTTAGTGGGGGGGGAGGAATTATGGTGTGGGGTTGTTTTTCAGGGGTTGGGCTTGGCCCCTAATTTCCAGTGAAGGGAACTTTTAAGGCGTCAGCATACCAAGACATTTTGGACAATTTCATGCTCCCAACTTTGTGGGAACAGTTTGGGGATGGCCCCTTCCTGTTCCAACATGACTGCACACCAGTGCACAAAGCAAGGTCCATAAAGACATGGATGAGCGAGTTTGGGGTGGAGGAACTTGACTGGCCTGCACAGAGTACTGACCTCAACCTGATAGAACACCTTTGGGATGAATTAGAGTGGAGACTGCGAGCCAGGCCTTCTTGTCCAACATCAGTGCCTGACCTAACAAATGTGCTTCTGGAAGAATGGTCAAACATTCCCATAGACACACTCCTAAACCTTGTGGATGGCCTTCCCAGAAGAGTTGAAGCTGTTAGAGCTGCAAAGGGTGGGCCAACTCAATATTGAACCCAACGGATTAAGACTGGTAGGCCACGGAAGTTCATGTGAGTGTAAAGGCAGGTGTCGCAATACTTTTGACAATAAAGTATATATATATATATATATATATATATATATATATATATATATATATATAAATATATATATATATATAAATCATTATAACATGCAAATTAGATGACTTTCTAAAACAAGAGCACCCAAATGATTAGACTGGGAATTAGCTGTAGAGGTGTTCTGTGCCCACTCTCTCATATTGACCAGTACATGAAGCACAGGATAGAAGCTACTATTGCACAATGCAGCACAGAGTTCTGCTCCTGATTCAGACCTCCATAGCAGTTCAAAGCTGTCTCATGTCTCACTAGTGGGTCCCTGTAGTCCCTACCTTCATGTCCGATGTCACTGAAGACTCCGTGTGAGCTCCCCATTGACAGCGAGCCTCTCTTCTTCTTGTCCGATGAGGTCCGGATGTTGTTTTGAAGGCTGCGAGGTTTCTCTTGGAATAAACCTGCTCACAAGAGACAATAAAAAAAGAAAATCATGAATTAACCCCTTGTAATACAAAATGGTTTAATATAACTATAGACATATCCAGCACGTTCATAGCCAGTTTACATTTTTCATTTAAAAGTTAGACTAAATTATTATTATATTATTATTATACAGGATTTATATAGCGCCAACAGTTTACGTTGTTGCGTGTTACGTTGTACGTTGTTTTATACTTTAATTTTCCTCACTTTTTATGTGAGTGTATTGACAAATGGCAAGATGCATCTCTAGAGTTTGGAAAGAATGCTGGGATTTCTACTGGGATGTTCCACTGCTGTCTGGGTGTTTTTTGGCAACCTATGTATAACTGACTAACCCAAACAGTGCCATGTCTGCTAGCAGAAAAAAAGGGGTTGTGTATCTCCTCAGAATCATTCGGCAGGCTGTGCAATCTGAACTCAAGGCTGGCTGCACAAAACAAAATAATTTATTATAAACCAAATTAAAGAGAAATAATTACTTGAAGCAGTCCCCTTCAAGTAAAATTATAAAGCGATGAGTGGAGATCAGTGGAAAAGTGACTCTTGCATTGGTGGTAGGTGGAGAAGGGACCCCTTATATTGGTTTTCTTTAAAAAAAAAAATGTCCCCTTACTTTTGTGGTCAGCGGAGAAGGGCTTATATTGGTGATCAGTGGAAGGGCCCATTTACATTGGTGATCAGTGACGAAGAATCCCCTCACATTGGCAGTCAGTGAAGAAGGGTCCCCTTAGATTACCCCCATACCATGGTGTTCAAGGAGGAGCAACCCTCTTACATTGGTGGGCGTTAAAAAAGGACCCCCTTTACATTGGTGATCAGTGGAGAAGCACTCCTGTCACATTGATGGTAAGTGAAAGTTTCCCCTTTCATTTGTGATCTGTGGAGAAGTGCCTCTATTACATTGGTGGTCAGTGGGAAAGATTGCCAATTATATTGGAGGTCAGTGTAGTGCCCCTTTCATTAATGGCTTTGGTAGAAATTACGAAGGCATTGTCAGGTAGGACATCCATCTACAGCTGCTCACTGATAACTCCCTGAAACCCTGACAACCACTGGGGGAACCTTGGTTGAGGAATACTGCAATAGAGTTTTCAAGGTCCCCCTTATATTCATAAATTAAAAAATTATATCCATACTAAGCAGCAAAAAAACACATTTAATCATTCTAACTCAAAGCAACTTGTGTTTATTATTGTTTCTGGCCTTTAAAGGGATATATGTACAGTGGGGACGGAAAGTATTCAGACCCCCTTACATTTTTCACTCTTTGTTATATTGCAGCCATTTGCTAAAAATCATTTAAGTTCATTTTTTCCCTCATTAATGTACACACAGCACCCCATATTGACAGAAAAACACAGAATTGTTGACATTTTTGCAGATTTATTAAAAAAGAAAAACTCAAATATCACATGGTCCTAAGTATTCAGACCCTTTGCTGTGACACTCATATATTTAACTCAGGTTCTGTCCATTTCTTCTGATTATCCTTGAGATGGTTCTACACCTTCATTTGAGTCCAGCTGTGTTTGATTATACTGATTGTACTTGATTAGGAAAGCCACACACCTGTCTATATAAGACCTTACAGCTCACAGTGCATGTCAGAGCAAATGAGAATCATGAAGTCAAAGGAACTGCCTGAAGAGCTCAGAGACAGAATTGTGGCAAGGCACAGATTTGGCCAAGGTTACAAAAAAATTTCTGCTGCACCTAAGGTTCCTAAGAGCACAGTGGCCTCCATAATCCTTAAATGGAAGCTGTTTGGGACGACCAGAACCCTTCCTAGAGCTGGCTGTCTGCCCAAACTGAGCTATCGGGGGAGAAGAGCCTTGGTGAGAGAGGTAAAGAAGAACCCAAAGATCGCTGTGGCTGAGCTCCAGAGATGCAGTCGGGAGATGGGAGAAAGTTGTAAAAAGTCAACCATCACTGCAGCCTCCACCAGTCGGGGCTTTATGGCAGAGTGGCCCGCCAGAAGCCTCTCCTCAGTGCAAGACACATTAAAGCCCGCATGAAGTTTGCTAAAAAAACACCTGAAGGACTCCAAGATGGTGAGAAATAAGATTCTCTGGTCTGATAAGACCAATATAGAACTTTTTTGCCTTGATTCTAAGCGGTATGTGTGGAGAAAACCAGGCACTGCTCATCCCCTGTCCAATACAGTCCCAACAGTGAAGCATGGTGGTGGCAGCATCATGCTGTGGGGGTGTTTTTCAGCTGCAGGGACAGGACGACTGGTTGCAATCGAGGGAAAGATGAATGCGGCCAAGTACAGGGATATCCTGGACGAAAACCTTCTCCAGAGTGCTCAGGACCTCAGACTGGGCCGAAGGTTTACCTTCCAACAAGACAATGACCCTAAGCACACAGCTAAAATAACAAAGGAGTGGCTTCACAACAACTTTGTGACTGTTCTTGAATGGCCCAGCCAGAGCCCTGATTTAAACCCAATTGAGCATCTCTGGAGAGACCTAAAAATGGCTGTCCACCAACGTTTACCACCCAACCTGACAGAACTGGAGAGGATCTGCAAGGAGGAATGGCAGAGGATCCCCAAATCCAGGTGTGAAAAACTATTTGTGGGGAAAAAAGGACGTCAATTTTGTTTGGGTACAACGTCGCACGATCGCGCAATTGTCAGTTAAAGTAAGCAGTGCCGAATCGCAAAAAATGGCCTGGTCATTCAGCAGCCAAATCTTTCGGGGCTGAAGTGGTAAAGGGAGTGAGGTTATTTTTAATTCAAAGAGTTCCAGTAAATTTTTTGTTTATTAAAAGTCAGCAGCTACAAAAAAAGTGTATCTTCTGACTTTTAATAAAAAGACACTCGCCTGTTCCATAATCCAGCAACGTGGCCACCCAAGCCCTCCCTTCTCTCCCCCGAATGTCCATGGTGCTGGCAATACTACTGAGGGCATCCGGCTGTGAAGCTGCAAGGTGTGCATGTCTCACTGCGCTGTCCTGAATGGCCAGGCAATCTGTTGAGACCTGTGATGTGTCCCAGAAGATTGCAGGGAGGAAGGGCCGCCTAGGCGGCCCAAGCGGAAGTGGGAGTTCGTCGGTAATCGTGATGCATCGTGGGATCTAATCGAATAGTTGACCAGATAATCGTAATCAAATCGAATCGTGAGACGAGTGAAGATGCGCACCTCTACATTGGACTAGTTCTGTCTTATCACCAGTACCCCAGAACAGGTAATAACACATAAGTGGAGAAGTGCCCCCTCCATCAGTGATCTGAAGAGAAGTGCCTCTTTGGTGGTCAGTGGAAACGTGACCCCTTTCACTGGCAGTCTGTGGGAATCACTACAAATTATTGTGGAGGTCAGTGTGGTGCCCCTTAAATTAATGGTTAGTAGTCCCAACTAGCCACTGCCAAATAATGTTGGTGTTGAAATACAAAGGCATTTTCAGGCAGGGCATCCAACTGCAGTTGCTCACTGATCACCCTCTGAACCCATTGCAACATCTGGAAGAACCTTGGTCGAGGAAAACCGCAAGAGAGTATTCAAGGTCTCCTTTATGATCATGAATGAAAAAATAATATCCATACTTAGCAGCGAAAACACAAATGTATTAACTCTTCTAGCACAAAGTAACTTAAGCCTTATAGTATTTCCAGCCTCTATATAGATATATGTACATTGGCCTACTTCATCCTTATCACCAGTAACCCATACAGTCAATAACATACAGGTCGAGAAGTGCCCCTTCCATCAGGGTCTGTGGAGAAGCACCTCTATTACATTGGTGGTCAATGGAGAAGTGACGCCTTACACCAATGAGCAGTGGGAAAGACTGCCAATGATATTGGAGGTCAGTGTGGTGCCACTGTCAAGTGATGGTGCCAAGATTACAAATGCACTGTCAAACAGGAGATTCAACTGCAAGTGCTCACTGATCGCCCCCTCAACCACCAGCAACCTCTGGAGGGACCCTGGCTAACAAAGACTGCTATAGAGTATTCAAGGTCTCCTTTATGATCAAGAATGAAAAAAATAACATCCATACTAATAATATAACATGTAATATTTTTGTTAACTCAAAGCAACTTGAGCCTAATATTGTTTCTGACCTCTTAATGGACATATACACACTGCTAGTTCTGCCCTATCACCAGTAACCCATAACAGTTAACACCATAAAGGCCTTCAGAAGTCTTCTCCTGTGGGTTTTTTGTTGGCTGCCTTGGTCAAAGCAAGAAAAGGTTCTTTACAACCAGAGTAATTGTAGTACTTCTATGGTGTAACTTGTATTCTGTCGTCTGGAAGGAGGAGGCAGATTGGCACCAAACAGACGCCAGTTAGAAATAATTTAATTTCAGCTAGTCTCCCATGGGTTGGAACCTGCTCCCATCTTGCGTCTCTCGTTTCAAGTTTCAGGAAGAGGAGAAACAGAAAGAAAATTAAGCTTTAGGCCAGGAAGGGTTTAAATAAAAGATGCAGACAGGAATTGGCAGAGAAATCTGAGATAAGACTATGGATGCCTCATCTTAGCTTCCTGGCACAAGGTGGATGGAAGATTTAGGAGTCTGCTGCTTCTTTCCCATCATGTCTAGACGCACCCTGCACAAAATGAATAAGCAAAAGACAGACAGCTTGGGGAGCCTGGGCTCCAGCTTAAAGGAAAGCTCCACTTTTTGTTCTATTTTAAATTATCTCTGCAGTCATCTACAGAGGAAGAGGGAAACTAAATTAATAAATGGCATAATGCATCTCTCTAAAAGGCTAGAAAAATCAGCCTTCAAAAGCCTTCAAGCAAACCTGAATGGAAGCTAAACATGTTTAACTCACAGCATAAGCTGTAAGCCTTTCCTTTTACAACCTGTAACTCTCTCACTGCTAGGAACTCTCCTTGTATTGTTTAAAGGGGTAGACCACCCAAAATGATATTTTAGCTATCATTTGGGCACGACATGCTGAGATGGCCCTTGGCTTTTTAAATGTCCTGTAGGCTCCAAAAGTGGGAATTCTCTTCCATAATTCTCGATCCAGTCCACCTAGGAGTTTTGGGTGTCCCTGCTCATCCTTGTGTGTCCATTTGGAGTGGGTAATGCCGCGTACACACGGTCGGACTTTCTATCCTACTTGGTCCGGCACACTTTCTGACGGACTTTGTCCGCCAGGTGCGCCGGACTTTAAAACGGACGGACTTGCCCACACACGACCGGACTTTGCGGCGGGCTAAGTCCGCCCGTCTTTCCGACGGACTTTCGCCGGAGTTACGGCGGACTTTCAGAATGAACGGACTTGCCCACACACGGACAAGTCCGTTCATTTTGAACGTGACTCAGGTGCGACGGGACTAGCAAAGGATGTCAATCTTGCCGCTTTTATCGGCGAGATTGACACCTTGCGAGCCCCGTCGCGGGTCATACCAGGCCCTTAGGTCTGGTATGGATTATAAAGGGAAGCCCCTACGCCGAAAAAACGGCGTGGGGTCCCCCCTAAAATCCATACCAGACCCGATCCGAGCACCCAGTCTGGCCGGTCAGGAAAGGGGGTGGGGACGAGTGAGCGCCCCCCCCCCCTCCTGAACCGTACCAGGCCGCATGCCCTCAACATGCCCTCTCTTGCCAGCGGAGGTCCGGCCGGGTCTGGGCTTCTTGGCTTCTGGGCTTCTTGGCTTCTGGTCTTCTCTTCTCCAGATGTTGACACGACGCTCTCTCCGGCTGGACTGCTCTCCGAGGGCTGCGTTGTGACTTATATAGGCGGAGACCCCGCCCCCTTTTGATTTCACAGTCCCTGGGCATGCTGGGACTGTGACGTTTTAGGGGGCGTGGTCACTGGGTGATGTTGACTACGCCCCCTAAAACGTCACAGTCCCAGCATGCCCAGGGACTGTGACATCAAAAGGGGGCGGGGTCTCCGCCTATATAAGTCACAACGCAGCCCTCGGAGAGCAGTCCAGCCGGAGAGAGCGTTGTGTCAACATCTGGAGAAGAGAAGACCAGAAGCCCAGAAGCCAAGAAGCCCAGAAGTCCGGACCTCCGCTGGCATGAGAGCTACCTGAAGACAGCGGAGGAGCCGGCCGAAGAACTGGAACACCGGGAGAAGAGAGCGGAGAAGAACCAACCGGACGCCGGGAGAAGATGAAACGGAGGGACCCCCGAAGCCGGAAGAAGACCCCCGAAGCCGGAGGAAGATCCCCCCCCGAGCTGTTTAATAAAATATTTTAAAAACCTGTGTAGTGTTTTATTATTTACACTTTTTCCCTAGGTGAATGGGTAGGGGTACCATGTACCCCATACTCATTCACATAGGGTGGGGGGCCGGGATCTGGGGGCCCCTTATTAAAGGGGGCTCCCAGATTCCGATAAGCCCCCCGCCCGAAGACCCCGACAACCAACGGCCAGGGTTGTCGGGAAGAGGCCCTTGTCCTCATCAACATGGGGACAAGGTGCTTTGGGGTGGGGGGGCCCCGCAGGGCGCCCCCCTCCCCCAAAGCACCCACCCCCCCATGTTGAGGGCATGCGGCCTGGTACGGTTCAGGAGGGGGGGGCGCTTGCTCGTCCCCACCCCCTTTCCTGACCGGCCAGGCTGCGTGCTCGGATCGGGGTCTGGTATGGATTTTAGGGGGGACCCCACGCCGGTTTTTTGGCGTAGGGGTTTCCCTTTATAATCCATACCAGACCCAAGGGCCTGGCATGACCCGCGCTCGCCGCAATAGGAAAATTTGTTTTTCCTATTGCAGCGAGCGCGAAATGCAATACCCTGCCCTCCCGTCGTATCTGGTCCGTCGGACCAGCATACACACGAGCGGGCTTTCCGTCGGACCAGCACACAGACGAGCGGACTTTCCGCCCAAAACTGAGTCAGACGGAAAGATTTAAAACATGTTTAAAATCTTGGCCTGGCGGGCTTTTGGTAAAAAGTCGGCAGGAAAAGTCCGCCGGAGCCTACACAAGGGCGGATTGTCCGGCACACTCTGGTCCGCCGGACCAAGTATGCCGGAAAGTCCGACCGTGTGTACGCGGCATTAGGGTAAGAACATATGTTCTGAACTCACTTCTGGTGTCCTCACTGGGATAGAAAGTAAGGGGAATGTTCCCCCCAGTGATATAAAGCATGAAGAAAACCTGGGAAAGGTTTTCACCTTTCCCAACTTCATCCGAAATTAAAGTGTATCCAAACAAACAACAAACATGTATTTTTGCAGCTTACCAGTCTTTAGATATGGTGGCTGAATTTGTTTTCTTTTCAGATATTTTATCTTTATTTTAATTTGGTATTCCTTCAGATAACACTTCCTGTCCTGGGTTGACAACACTTACCATGCTGTACCCATGTAGGAGCATTGTTGTCACCCAAAGACAGAACTACAGAGCACCTCTCGCTCTCCACCATAACATAGGAAGGAATTGCTCAGAAACAGGTTAGTTGACAAGGGTGCAGAACAGGCAAAGAATAAAGTTACCAATTTAATGGATTTGTGGATTAATGGGTATAATATATATACACAGTATCTAACAAAAGTGAGTATACCCCTCACATTTTTGTAAATATTTTATTATATCTTTTCATGTGACAACACTGAAGAACCACTGCCTTGCTAAAGAAGTTGAGGGTAAAGGTGATGGACTGGCCAAGCATGTCTCCAGACCTAAACCCTATTGAGCATCTGTGGGGTATCCTCAAATGGAAGGTGGAGGAGCGCAAGGTCTCTAATATCCACCAGCTCCGTGATGTCGTCATGGAGGAGTGGAAGAGGACTCCAGTGGCAACCTTTGAAGCTCTGGTGAATTCCATGCTCAAGAGGGTTAAGGCAGTGCTGGAAAATAATGGTGGCCACACAAAATATTGAGCCCAATTTGGTCATTTTAACTTAGGGGTGTACTCACTTTTGTTGCCAGTGGTTTAGACATTAATGGCTGTGTGTTGAGTTATTTTGAAGGGACAGCAAATTTACACTGTTATACAAGCTGTACACTCACTACTTTACATTGTAGCAAAGTGTCATTTTCTCAGTGTTGTCACATGAAAAGATATAATAAAATATTTACACAAATGTGAGGGGTGTACTCACTTTTGTGAGATACTGTATATATATATATATATATATAT
Source organism: Lithobates septentrionalis (assembly GCA_037952835.1). Taxonomy (NCBI): domain Eukaryota; kingdom Metazoa; phylum Chordata; class Amphibia; order Anura; family Ranidae; genus Lithobates; species Lithobates septentrionalis. The sequence goes on from JBBDGP010001212.1 coordinate 5,549,144, forward strand.
ATATATATATATATATATATATATATATATATATATATATATATCCAAAACTGGTTTAGAGACACTCACGTGTCTTGCAAAGGACGAAGATCAAAAACAGTAGTGTTTTTATTGCCAAAGTTTCAATGAAGCTTAGTCCATCTTTCTCAAGACTTCTCTGAGAATCTTGAGAAAGATGGACTGAGCTTCATTTTGGCAACAACTGGCAACTCACATATTAGAACTGTAGATACAAGCAGGCATGTGTATGGAGGATCCATGGCTGAGTGTGGGGAGTCTCCCCTGAGTTTCTCGTCAGTGGCGGTTCCAATGTAGCGGGGGTGGCTGAAGCAGGGATACAAGGAATAGGCCGACCACCACGGCAACCAGGGTGTAACACAAGATGGCGCTGGACCAGAGCTGACATCAGAGGGAGGACGCGCTGGTGTGGATGGTGGCGGTAACACGATTCAAAAGGATGAATGGTAAACCCTCACATATACCCAGTGAAGTGAACAGCCTCAGATGATACACAGAGATGAAACAAATCTCCCTACATAAGTTTTACTTGTATATCTGCTGTCTTCAGCTTTACATATCCTTTAGAAAGCGGTCTTCGCGTTACAGATTTTCTCTTCCTGGTCAGTGGATTATTGGCATACAGCCAAGATAGCTGATTGGAGGAAAGGCACACACCCCACTCCACATTGGCGAAGGAAGGAATGTGCAGAGCTTTGCTGTGAGATGGCAAGCTGTCTGCTAATCTATTTATAGCAACCTCCCACGACACACACTTCAGGCTGCTGTCTCAGAGAACTTGTTTTACATGTATATCTGTTGTCTTCAGCTGTATATATCCTTTAGAATGTGCTCTTCGTGTTGTCTCATAATCATGAGAAGTTATCATGCTGATAACAGAGCTACTGAGCAGGAGAAAGCTAAGGGACACAGGGCTTTGAAGAGAGATAATAAAACACTGCAGATATATGTGCCCAGCTCAAGTTTTATGAATTGGGTTTACATCCACTTTAAAGCGGAGGTCCGCCCATCCCTGCAAAAATTAAAAGCCAGCAGCTACACATACTGCAGCTGCTGACTTTTAATAATAGGACACTTTCCTGTCCTGGAGTCCAGCGATGTTGGCACCGCAGCTGATGTTTCCATCAGCTGTCCGGTGCTGCCGCCGCCATTGCAGATAAGGGTATCCGGCAGTGTAGCCTTACGGCTTCACGCTGGGAACCCTACTGTGCATGCGCGAGGCTCCGCTCCTCTTTCCTATTGGCTTGGCAGCAGCGGAAGAGCTGAGTGGGACCTGAGCTGCTGGTGTAATTCGCCGTGGCGAGATCTCCTGGAAGTGGGGACAAGATACCTGTCAAAGACAGGTATGCACTACTACTTTCCCCCTGAAAGGTGCCAAATAAGGCACCGGAGGGGGGGAGGAGACAAATGAGCGGAAGTTCCACTTTTGGATGGAACTCCGCTTTAAGCAGGAAACTGATGTTTTGAAGGTTCCCCAGACAACGTCAGCTACAGACGAAACGTATGTCGGGAGGTTGACGCTCTGACGTCATCGCATCTTGTCTCGAACGGGCGCTCGCCAGCCGGCCGGCGAATCGCTCTTTTTATACTGCTACCTTGTAAGTTTTCTACCTTATATAAATAAATTGTTTATCGGATTTACACTATGGCCATTCTTTCTTTGCCCTTATGTCCGTGATTTGGGTTGCGGTACCATCCATCACATGCCCGCAGCTACGCTGCTAGAGGGATGCCTTATTGCTGGCTGGATATGCGGACTTGAGGTCATATATGTGTCCGGAGTGCTTCCTACTACCCGCCACGCTACACAGAGGGATGCTTTATTGCTAACTGCCTACCAGGTTTTGGTCTACATACGTGCCTGTTGTACTTGCAATCTGGTAAGCGTGCATTCTAGGTGGTGGAAGATCACTGTGAGGGGTGTTTTCATTTTCCTACCTTTCCACACTGGCCCCTATGAAGAGCTATCAGGGGACTCTTCCCATCCCCCTTGAAGATTCTCTGATTTTCTGATCTATGGACTCCGCTATATAACATCACATTTGATGTTTTTTCACTATTCTTTGATTTTGGCACTAATTGATTTGTATGCACTTATTATTATTCAGAAAATTATTTTCATTTCTGACCTATGGACTTTGCTATATAATTTCAATGTATATATCCATATTTGACGTTTTCTCACATTTTTCGAATTTGCATTAATTGATTTTTATGCATTTATTATCATATATGGCATAGCGCAGTTTTTTCTTTGTTTTCTCCTGATGTTTTGAAGCACTTTACCGCCCCCATCCACGCCAGCATGTCCTCCCGCTGATGTCAGCTCTGGACCAGGTGCCGCTTCCTGATGGAAGGGAATACTCTGATATAAGGAGAACTCTGATGGAGAACCTGAAGTAAGGGGGTCTCTGATAGGGATTCTGATGCAAGGAGGACTCTGATGGGGATCCTGATGTAAGGTCAGTGTATATTTGTAAAATACATGATGTGGCGCTCATAATGAAAAGTTTGAAAACCCCTGAACTAGATCAAGTCAAGTTTCATACGGCATCTGTTTCCTTCAGGTGACGAGTGTACGCAGCGCGGTATTTGTTCCCGTTCAATAAGTAAGGCGGCTCTGAGCATTTCTAAACTTTTTAATGTCTTTACCATTAATATTTGAAAGATCAACTTCTATAACTTCAAAAGTCTTTACTTTCATTAAGTGCGATATATTTATAATAGGCAGATCAATTTAAATGTCCCACAAGTAGCAGCGTTAAATACGCTTACCATGGGATTATATGAATACAGTCTGGGATATCACCCTGGGACGGGTGGATAAGGCCCCAGAGTGACCAATTATCTCACTGAAAGAACAGCCCGCTGACCCGATCAATTCACAGCTTATTGAAAGTCTCGGCGCAGCAAAAGTAAACATCAATAAATTTATTGGAAGAGATTATTCCGAGCAGAGTGCTTTTCAGGCGGCTCTATAGGTTCACCGACTTGGTGCCATGCCACGGCAGTGTTATAAAAGTGCTTATAAACCAAAGCTACTTTCCATAAACTGCTTCTGAAACTTCTGGATCTCTTGAAGTGGAACATAGCATCAGATATACTTTCAAGGTGAGTGCATGCACGGTAAGTAATGTGCCAGATATTTATTTCCTTTCACAGTGATCTTTTCTCTCCAGTAGGATGGGGCCAGCTTTGCTCAGGCATCATTCAAGGTCACCATCTTCCTGGACCGAGATGCCAGTTCAGAGATGACACAAGTACTATATGTAAATCTCGATGGCTCTGACCACATACATTACTGTGCAAACGTTTTAGGCAGGTGTGAAAAAATACTGTAAATGAAGAATGCTTTCAGAAATAGAAGTGTTAATTCCTATCAATTAACAAAATGGAAAGTAAATGAACAGAAGAATAATCCAAATCCAATCAATATTTGCTGTGACCACCCTTTGCCTTCAAAACAGCATCAGTTCCTCTAGGTACATTTGCACACAGGTTTTGAAGAAACTCGGCAGGTAGGTTGTTCCAAACATCTTGGAGAACTAACCACAGATCTTCTGTGGCTGTAGGCTGCCTCAAACCCATCTTCATGTAATCCCAGACAGACTCCATGAAGGCTCTGTGGGGGCTAAACCATCACTTCCAGGACTCCTTGTTCTTCTTTATGCTGAAGCTAGTTCTTAATGCATCGGCTTTATATCTTGTTGCTGTGCTCAGTCTTGCCGTGGTGTATGACCTATGACATGAAGCCGTCCTCCTCAACCTCACCTTAGTAAAGGAGTTTGGCTGTTCCTCACCCAGTTTTAAGCTTTCTACACAGATTTTTCTATTTCAGTTAAAGTAGAAATTCACCCTAAAGCCTCATGCACACGATCAGACTTTCCAACAACAAAACCATGGAATTTTCTTCGAAGGGTGTTGGCTCAAACTTGTCTTGCATACACACGGTCACACAAATGTTGGCCAACAATTACGAACGTAGTGACATACTATGTGGTTTTTCAGCGCTTTAGCGCCACCCTTTGGGCTCCTTCTGCTAATTTTGTGTTAGTAGAAGTTTGGCGAGTGTTGATTCGCGCTTTTCTTTTCGCGTTTTTCATTTCGTACTTTTCAGTTAGTTTCTGAATGGCCGTTCGTCAACCAGACATGTTGTGGAATCAGAGGAGATAACATGTTATTTATTATTGGCCTTGGAGTTATTGCTTTGACATTATTTTTTTGGTTGAATAATGATTTGATTTGGTCTATTTTCTATATTTTTGGATGTATAGAATGTACTTTTTGGTTAAAGTGGATGTAAACCCAATGTCATTCTTTCTAAACTACTGCCATAGGGGTTATCTATAAGGATATAGATGCCTCCTGCATGTATGCTTACCTGTCAAATGTCTCCCCTCTGTCTGTTATTAGACCCGAAAAACTGCAGATTCTGTGGGTGGGTCTGTTGTCTGGAGCTCAGTGGGTGGAGTCGTGATGTCAGTAGACTCCCCGCCCACCTCTACACTCCCCTGTGTAATTCTAACTGAACTTCTGCTATGATCTCTAACATCCAGTGAAAAGACAGGAAAGTAACCACATGACTTCAGCATGCCAAATCATTCTGAGGTGTGGAACAGCCAATCCTTGCAGAGCTGCTGAAGAAAGGAGTGGGGGAGGGAATTAAAAAATAATGCCTGTGTCTTAGGCTGTCACTCACAGCAAGGGGGGGGATTTGACAAAGTTTTTCTCACTTTGTCAAGATTTTTCTCACTGAACAATAAAAGAGGGTTGCTCAGAGATGGATTAATTCTGTGTGGCAAGACTGGGCTCAAATGATAGGAAATCTTATACTCTACAGTATGATATTAAGAAAAAAATATATAAAAAAATTCCGGGTTTACATCCACTTTAAGTTCTAGTGGCAGATAGCATGCTTTTTTTTTTTTTTTTTTAATGCACAATAAAAAAAATTGTGTAGAATAATACTTGGCTATGTGTTTTACTTCAAATGCCAGTTTGGGAGTAGGCAGTTACATTAAAAAAAATACAATGTAAAATTGACAAGGGACACCAACATAGTTGTATCTTTGTTCTTAAAAACTACGGGATAATGGTGTTGTGGTAACTTGCACAAATAAAATAAAAAAGCGTAATAATATTATTCTTGATATCACTAGAAAAAAAAAGCCTTTGAAAATTAGTTTGCAATAACTCCATCAGTATCACCAGCAAAGCAGCTTCATTATTATCCCGTTAAAGAAGAAGAGAATTGTGCGCTGCATTTGGAGATTTCATAATTTGCCACGTCACGAATGTTAATTCTCCATTACGAACGCTGCTTCTGGCTTCTCCTTGCTTCTGAGCATGCGTGTTTGTACTTTGGACTTTTGTTCCGACGGACTTGTGTACACACGATCGGAAAGTTCGACAACAGACATTTGTCTGCGAAAAATTTCCTGCTAGCCAACATTTGTTGGCGGAAATTCCAACCAACAATTGTCCAATGGAGCGTACACACGGTCTGACTTTCCGCCAACAAGCTCACATCCAACATTTCCCGTCGGAAAACCTGATCGTATGTACGCGGCATAACACTAAAAACTGTAAATCTACAGGCATCCACGATCTAAGACTAACCTATCTAGCCCTGTAAAGAAGAAATCACTATACATATCTTTTTTAAAGCTGCTCCAGACTAGTCCCACGTTGAGCTGTCAGCAGCGGCTTCGCTGTGGAGGCGTGTGCTGAGGAGGTAGCCGAAAACGGAAGCCCCATAGTAACTCTATCGTCACTTCCCATTCATTTCCCAGCCACTGTCGGCTGTCGCCTCTGCAGAGCTTCCACCATGGGAGACCGAAACGGAACGGCTTCAAAAAAGGTATGTATAGCGATTTCTTCTTTACAGGGCTAGATAGGTTAGTGTTAGATTGTGGATGCCTGTAGATGTAGCGATTTTAGTGTTAGGGTGAACTTCTACTTTAATGACTGTTGTGATGGGAGTCACTCTGGGCGGGGGGCCCATGGTACCCAGCTTACTTTAGGCTACTTTCACACTGAGGTGCTTTACAGGCGTTTTAGCGCTAAAAATAGCACCTGCAAAACACCTGTAAAGCGCCTCTCCTCTCACTCCTTTGTGAATGCCGAGTGCTTTCACACTGGAGCGATGTGCTTGCGGGACGTTAAAAAAAGTCCTTCAAGCAGCATCTTTGGGGGGCTTTAGGAGCAGTGTATACACTGCTCCTAAAGCGCCCCTGCCCATTAAAATCAATGGGTAGCGCCTGCAAAGCGATTCGGCAGCGGCGCTTTGCGGAAGCTATTAACCCCTTCATCGACCGCTAGCGGGGTTACTAGAGCCCCGCTAGTGGTCGAAAAGCGCTGCCAAAATGATGTTAAAGTGCCACTAAAAATAGCGGCGCTTTACCCCCGACACCCCCCTGCCCCAGTGTGAAAGTGCCCTTAGAGAGGTCCCCAGGCCCCTCTTATATGTAAGTCACTCTGTGTCTATTAGGGGCACAGGGTGACCGAGAACCCTGATTATTAGCACCTGCTTGGTATAATTGGTTATTAAATACACCTGACTCTAATCCTATCCTCTAATCCTACAAAATCCCTGACTTTGTGCAAGTGTACAGAGTGTGCACCTGTAAGAATTGAGGCTGGTTTGAAGCGTAGACACACCAAATATAGATTTGGATTTTTCTTCTGTTCGCTCATATTGCATTTTTTTAAATTGATTAAAAAAAAAAAAACAGTAAAAGAATATATATTTTTGAGAGCATTCTTACTTTACAGCATTTCTTCACATCCAGTACTGTATGTCTGCCCCTGCTGCAGCCTCTTGTGACTTGCTACAAAGTTACAATGTTGCATTCTGATCACTGGGGTGGGGGGGAGATGAGACTGAGAAAATGCTTCCTCCTGCCTGCAGCAGACTGATGAAATTATCTAAAGCAGCGTACACACGAGCGGGATGTCCAACATTCCGCTCGTGTGTAGGCCTCATTGGACTTTTTTTTTTTTTAAATTCTGACGGACCTAGAAATGGAACATGTTCTAAATATTTCCGACTGAACCAATTCCTATCGGGAAAACCGCTAGTCTGTATGCTGTTCCAATGGACCAAAAACGACGCATGCTCTGAAGCAAGTACGAGACGGAAGCTATTGGCTGCTGGCTATTGAACTTCCTTTTTCTAGTCCCGTCGTACGTGCTGTACGTCACCTCGTTCTGGATGGTCGGACTTTGGGCGCACTTTGGTTTGACCGTGTGTAGGCAAGACCGCTTGAATGGAATTCTGTCGGAGTTCCATCAGAGAAACCTTCGGAGTTTATTCCGACGGCAAAACCAGTCATGTGTACGCAGCATAAGCCAACCTTTCTCAACCTTTTCAACACAGAGGAACCCTTGAAATAGTTCTCTGGTCTCGGGGAACCCCTGCTAAAAATTAGAAATCTACAACTCATGATACATTAGTGTGATGGTCAGTGGGAAGAATGGTCCTTACACTTGTAGTCATTGGGAAAAATTACCTCCTTACAGATAGCTAAAAAGATCAATGGTGTGAGTGGGAACTTATCTGAGAGGCAGAAATTGCCCAATGCTGAAGGAACCACTAGCAACCTCTGGAGGAACCCTAGGGTTCCACAGAACCCTGGTTGAGAATCACTGATTCTAAGCCATGACAAAGTCATTGACTGGAGATCAAATATGGCTTTTTAATGACAAAAATTAATTTTTTTTTTATCAGAGATGCAAAGATCAGTTCTGATCTGATGATATCGTAGGGTGTCGTGGTGATGCTTCCTTAGGGCACATGCCCATGGTTCTATACTTATATAGTATGTTCTCAATCTTTCAGGTTGAATGACGCTGGGCATCAAAGAAGTACTGAGGGAGAAAACTTTGGATTGCCGCCTGATCTGCTTTTTTATTTTTTTTAAGCTGGCTGGTGCCCTTATTATTTAAAGAAATGGTCAGGAGTTAGGCTTTAAAAACATTACTAATTAAATATCACGCCTAAAAATTGGCATTTATTACACATCATGGAGCCACAAAATGGCTTTCTCGCCCATATATGCCTGACAGGTACTCTTCATCACTGAAGCTTCTGCCTTAACCTGCAAGAAGGTCAACCCATAGCATATATTTAATTAGAATCTGTTGTACGTTTCTTTTTTCCATCTAAATTAAATGTCATGGCTATTTCAGTGCAGACTGATCGCGTCTCAGCACCTCTATTGTGGCATTAAAGGGGCTAAGTGAATGTAATATTGACAGGCTCTGGAGAGATAACCTTCCCCAGAACGGGTCATTGAGATTGTTTTGTGAAAGGGGGAAGGTCATCTCCCAGAATGTGGTCAATTGTAAATGTAGCGCGTGTGTAATAAGAGATATTGTGCTCAGAAAGAAAAATAGTTCTATTTCCTTGCTGTGGGCACCATCCTAAGAATATGTTGTGTGGCTAAGCTGGCTCTGCATGCCATAAGGTCACTGCACCACCTGCATTAGTAGCACAAACCAGGCTGCAAAGAACACGTGCTGCAGCTTAGTGAATTCAGCTATTGTTTTGAGAGGCAAAATAATGATCAACAAGAAAATACGTTTTTTAAAAGGCAGCTCTGGTTAAAATAAATAAATAGCTCAGCACTGGCTAAATTTAAAAAAAATTAGAAAAGCAGCTCCCACTGCAACCCACACCTTCCCTCCAGTGTCAAACCCTGTTGGCTAACCACTTTGAATGTAACATGTGGACAAAAGGAGGAGCCCTGGCTAAAACCCTGAAGTCAAAATCACATTGCTGACCAATTTGTCTTCAATAGACGGGGTACCTCCACAACTGAAAGGCTCAAAGTGTAAAATTTTACACTTTGAAGTCAAATGTAGCCCGTCTTTCTGGTTGAGTGAGGTTCAGCTCCATTTAACCCACTTTCTGGGAGCCCAGGGTTTCATGAACACACCTCTTGGGGGTGCTCCATCCTGCTTACCTGGATCCAATACTGCAGAGAATCATAACCATCTGTCCCCCATGGTGTCATGGGACTGGACAGAAGACCCCAGGAAAAAAGATACACTATATTACCAAAAGTATTGGGATTCCTGCCTTTACACACACATGAACTTTAATGGCATCCCAGGTTTAGTCTGTAGGGTTCAATATTGAGTTGGCCCACCCTTTGCAGCTATAACAGCTTCAACTCTTCTGGGAAGGCTGTCCACAAGGTTTAGGAGCGTGTCTATGGAAATGTTTGACCATTCTTCCAGAAGAGCATTTGTGAGGTCAGGCACTGATGTGTTGGATGAGAAGGCCTGGATCGCAGTCTCTGCTCTAATTCATCCCAAAGGTGTTCTTTCGGGTTGAGGTCAAGACTCTGTGCTGGCCAATCAAGTTCCTCCACCCCAAACTCGCTCATCATTTGGTGGAGGGGGGATTATGGTGTGGGGTTGTTTTTCCAGGGGTTGGGCTTGGCCCCTTAGTTCCAGTGAAGGTAACTCTTAAAGCGGAGTTCCACCCAGGACTCTCCCAAAGCACTCCCCGCCCCTTTACACGCCACATTTGTTATGCAATTTTTTCAGGAGGGGAGTGGGGGCCTAGTTTTGAGTGGAACTTCCTATCCCACTTTCTGCTTCCGACTACGGGCCGCCTAGGGGACTCCTCCTCTCCCCCTAGGTAGCCCCTCCCTCTCTGCAATCTTCTGGGACACGCCCCAGAAGATCACCTGCCCACTCGGAGAGCGCAGCGCGACTCGCGCATGTGCAGTGCACACCCGGCCGTGAAGCCGCAAGCTGTCACGGCCGGGTGCCCACAGTTTCAATGGAGATGCTGCGGAGAGGAGGGGGAAAGGAGCGAGGCTCTGTGCAGCCGCATCGCTGGACCGTAAGACAGATGAGTGTCTGTTTATTAAAAGTCAGCAGCTACACTTTTTGTAGCTGCTGACTTTTAATAAACGAAAAAAAAGCCTGGAACTCCGCTTTAAAGCGTCAGCATACCAAGAGATTTTGGACAATTTCAGGCTTCCAACTTTGTGGGAACAGTTTGGGGACGGCCCCTTCCTGTTCCAACATGACTGCGCACCAGTGCACAAAGCAAGGTCCATAAAGACATGGATTAATATTGGGAGACTTTAATGTAAGGGGGGGGGGGGGGCTCTGATGTAAAGAGGCTCTGCTGTAATGGGGACTCCAATGGGGGCTCTCTTGTAAAATGCAAGGGGGATTTTGATGGGGACCTTGGTATAAGGTGGGAGTCTGTACTCATAAAAAATAAAGGTGGTTGGAGGGGATACAAAACAAGGTGCCCCAAAAACTGGGGTGGGTAATGTCCAACCTGGAGTTGGGCTTTAAACGAATTTCATGCAACAACAAAAAAAAGAAGGAGGAATTTGATTTCCCTTCTACACAAAATTTATGTCTCTGAACTGAACATTTTTAGGAGAACATTATCACGAGATTAAAAAAATTAAGTAAAGCAACATAAGCAATTCATATTGCACTGCAATGGCACATTACATCACCCAGCAACAGACATGATACCTTATTATGCCATTACTGCAAATTATATCATTAGTCACAAGTGCCACTTTAATAGTAAATTACATCTCACCACAGCAGCACATTATATCACAGAGCAATAGCACATCATAGTGTATCATGACATTACAGTAATTGATGCCTGTGAAGGTTCTCATTTATCCACATCATGGTATAGCTAATAGTAGTAAGTCACATTCAAATGAACTTGTTCCGTAGTGCTGAAAACATTTCCTTAAAGTGGTTCTAAAGGTTGAAGGTTCTTTATCTTCAGGTAAAAAAAAAACCCTGTGTGCAGCTACCCCCCGCCCCCCTTATACTTACCTGTGCCGGCGATGTGCACAAGAGCACGGCTCTCCCAGCTCTCTCCCTCCTCATTGGCTCAGAGACAGCCAGCAGGAGCCATTGGCTCCTGCTGCTGTCAATCACAGCCAGTGAGTAGGGAGCGGGGCTTGGCTGTGCTCTGTGTGTCTGTTGACACACAAAGCAGGTTTGAGCATGCACAAGTGCCCCCATAGCAAGAGACTTGCTATGGGGGCACTTGGTAGAGGGGGAGGAGCAGCAGCACCGGCAATGGACCCAAGAAGGAGGATCGGGGCTGCCCTGTGCAAAACTAATACACAAAGCAGGTAAGTATAAAATGTTTGTTATTTAAAGAAAAGAAAAGGGGATAATCTTTTGAGACAGCTGTTCACAAGAGGTGTATGAGGCCATCTATGTCAAACTGGAAGGACCATATCTGAACAGAGGTATGGGCCTTCAACACACTGGGGTTTATTTACTAAAGGGAAATCCACTTTGCCCTACAAGTGCACTTGGAAGTGCAGTCGCTGTAGATCTGAGAGGGACATGCAAGGAAAATAAAAAACAGCATTTTTGCTTGCACATGATTGGATGATAAAATCAGCAGAGCTTCCCCTCATTTTAGATCTTCCCGTCAGATCTAAAGCGACTGCACTTCCAAGTGCTCTTGTAGTGAAAAGTGGATTTGCCTTTAGTAAATCAACCCCCAATATGTCTTCTGCATATACAAAGCGTCAGCATCTAACTTCAACTTCTTCAATGCTTGTTTCTATGCAAAGTTGCACCAGATTTTGCGCTCTCCAGCTTTAGTAAATCAACCCCTTTGTGTATTAATACTGCTTGGACCTTAAAGAAGGGGAAAGACCCTGAAAGCTTGTCCTGAAAAATTGTTAGCGCAAATATAAAAAGTATCACGGACAGTACTCAATTGTTTCTGACACTTTATACATAAACTCAAAGAACTATACAGTAACTCAAAGGATTAACACCTTTGCAGACTATAAATTTAATTAACGCTACTGATAGTAAGAGTATGATAATGTACCTTCGTCCTATAAATTTTGGAAAAACAAAAGGCAGAGGGTCTAAGGCAACTGTGGACTCTCATGGTACGGTAAGGACCTTTGCAGACTAGCTGACGCCAAGTTTCACACTTTCCATCCTGAGCTTGGACAATCAACATCCACCTTGACACATTCCATGGTGATTGGATAAGGGCGACTGCTACCTCTGTGGATATAAATGCTGGGGTACAGGACTGGTGCAAGAATTTTTGACACCCTAGGCGAAACCTAATTTTACCACCCCCCCCTGGCTCCACCCCTGACTCCAACCTGTTTTCCCTGCCCTCGTATACCCCACCTTTTTAATGAAGCGCCCATCAAATGCAGCCTCACCAGCACCCTATCAAATGCAGCCTCACCAGTGCTCTTCAAATGTAATGCCCAACAAATTTAGCCTCACCAGCGCCTATCAAATGCAGCCTCACCAGTGCCCATCAATTAATGTTTGCTTGCTTCCATTCATTCGGGAGTTGGGATGCAGACACTGTCTTCCACCGCCGCTGAACCTCTGACACTATGTGCGAATGGAAGGGTGGCTGCCTGCTGATGTTGAGACTTAGTTGCTTGCTGCAGAGAGAAGAGGGTAGGAACACCAGTGGCCGGGCGCCCTAGGTAGCAGGGCGCCCTAGGCGGCTGCCTAGTTTGCCTAGTGGTAGCACCGGCCCTGCTAGGGTATCTTCCTGACTCTCATTAGAACTGAAGGAGTGGCTTGGATAAGCTAGAAAAACTCTAAATAAAAAGGGATAATCTTTTTAGGATGGTGACAGCTGGTTCACAAGAGGTGTATGAGGCCATCTAAGTCAAACTGGAAGAACCATATCTGAAAAGAGGTATGGGCCTTCAACACAATCTGTCTTCTGCATATATTGCCATTTTAACATCTTCACCCCAGTCCTCGTGGAGGTGTGAAGTTGCTACTCTTTCTTTTTGTCGCATTCAATTGTCTTAGGATTCCTTACATTACTATTAAAATATTCTTTGAGCCCTAGTCTCCGGATGAATTCCTCCATCTCTGAGAATACCTGTAAATTATCCAGTTCGGTGGTTGGGCAGAATGTGAGGCCTTTGGAGAGAACTGTTATTTCTGGTTCAGAAAGTTTATGATCTGAAAAATTGATAACTCCAAGTTCCTCCGTTATACATTTTCAGGTTGGCATTTACACCAGGGATACCCTGGAATTCACGTTCTATTTTAGGTAAACCCCGGAAAGATTTGCCCCCTGAGTGCCGGTTCACACAGGGACGACTTGTCAGGCGACCTAGTCGCCTGACAAGTCGCCTCCCGTTCTGTACAATGGAACCGTTCTAATAGGAGCGACGCAAGACGCTCCGACTTAGAAAAAGGTTCCTGTACTTCTTTTGGGGCGACTTGAGGCGACTTGCATAGACTTCTATACAGAAGTCGTTTTGCAAGTCGCTGTGCGTGTCGTGTGCAGGTCGCCTCGGTGAGGCGACCTGCAAGTCGTGCCGCCCTTAGTGTGAACCGACCCTGAAAGACCAGGCCATTTTTTGCGATACAGCACTGCGTTACTTTAATTGACAATTGCACGGTCGTGCGACGCTGTACCCACACAAAATTGATGTTATTCTTTTCCTACAAATAGAGCTTTCTTTTGGTGGTATTTGATCACCTCTGCCGTTTTAATTCTTTGCGCTTTAAACAAAAAAAGAGCGCAATTTTGAAAAAAAAATTATATATTTTAATTTTTGCTGTAATACATATCCCCCAAAAAAATCTAAAAAAAAAAATTTCTTCATAAATTTAGAACGATATGTATTCTTCGACATATTTTTGGTAAAAAAAAAAATCGCAATAAGCGTATATTGATTGGTTTGGGGTTGATTTACTAAAACTGGAGAATGCGGAATTTGGTGCATGGCAGATAATCAGCTTCTAGTTGCACCAGATTTTACACCCTCCAGCTTTAGTAAATCAACCCCTTTGTGTATTAATACTGCTTGGGCCTTGAAGAAGGGGAAATACCCTGAAAGCTTGTCCTGAAAAAATTGTGTGTTAGCGCAAATGAAAAAAAGTATCACGGACAGGACTCAACTTTATAAATAAACTCAAAGGATTATACCGCAACTCAAAGGATTATCACCTTTGCAGACTAGCTGACGCCACGTTTCACCTGTCCCATCCTGTTCTCAACCAACATCTGCCTTGACACATTCCATGGTGATTGGATAAGGGCGACATAAACGCTGGGGTATCTTCCTGACTCTCATTGAAGGAGTGGCTTGGATAAGCTACAAAAACTCTTTAACCACTTGACCTCCAAAAGATTTACCCCCCTTCATGACCAGGCGATTTTTTTGCGATACGACACTACGTTACTTTAACTGACAATTGCGCGGTCATGCAATGCGTACCCAAATAAAATCTATGTCCTTTTTCCCCTCAAATAGATTTTTTTTGGTGGTATTTGTTTACCGATGGTGGGGTTTTTTTGCGCTATACTACGTTACTTTAACTGACAATTGCGCGGTCGTGCAACGCTGTACCCAAATAAAATTTATGTCCTTTTTCCCCTCAAATAGATTTTTTTTGGTGGTATTTGATCACCGATGGCTGGGTTTTTTTTTGCGCTATAAACAAAAAAAAGACCGACATATCCAATAAAAAATTGAAAAAAAATAAATTTCTTCATAAATTTAGGCTGACACGTATATTGATTGGTTTGAGCAAAAGTTATAGCGTTTACAAACTATGGGTTATATATATTTTTTTAATTATTATTTATTTATTTTTTACTAGTAATGGCGGCGATCAGCGACTTATAGCGGGACTGCGTTATTGCGGTGGACATTCTGACACTAACTGACAGTTTTTTGGGGACCAGTGACACTGATACAGTGATCAGTGCTAAAAAAATATGCACTGTCACTGTACTAATGACACTGGCTGGGAAGGGGTTAACATCAGGGGCGATCAAAGGGTTAACTGTGTGCCTAGCCTGTGTTTTACTAAACTGTGTGAGGGGCTTTTACTTGTGGAAGAGATGGAATTTATTACTTGCTTTGCAGGGACACAAACTCCATCTCTTTCCATCTGTCAGAACGGCGATCTGCCTTGTTTACCTAGGCAGATCGCAGTCCTGTCTCTATCGATTGTGGGGGGGGGGGGTGCCGACGAACATTGAGTACCTGGCAGGCTAACCCCTGCCCATCGGCTTCCGCTGTGTGTATACACGTAATCCAGCGCACAGCTGCCGCCTAGTAGCAGTAAAAGTGCTATAGGGCGGTCGGCAAGCGGTTAAAGTGGAACTTTACCCCTAGCAACTTATAGCAAGGAACATACATTCCACATTAGTAATTGTGCTACCAAAATTAGTGTGTGCTGTAAATTGCCTCCAGCGTTGTTTCTGTTTCTTCCTACTGGAGGCTGCCATTATGCTGAAGCCCAGAGCCCCCTGAGCAGCAGTAAATATTTAGGCTGTCAGCAGATCGGCCTCAACAACGTCAGCACTGTGCCTGAAATTAGAGAGCAACTGAGCATGTGCAGAGCAGGGTGAGACAGTGTATCACTGGATTTTAAACAGTATAGACACTTATTTGTAATACATAGCTATATGTGCAAAAGAGGACCAGCCTGAAGTGACTTAGCAGGACTTCATTTTCTGACTAAAGTTCCACTTTAACATCATAGAGCAATTCAAGTTGAATGTGACCAACTACTACTAGCTATACAGTAGTTGATAATAGTATAATATATATATATATATAATATATATATATATATATACCGGTATATATACACTACCGTTCAAAAGTTTGGGGTCACATTGAAATGTCCTTATTTTTGAAGGAAAAGCACTGTACTTTTAAATGAAGCTAACTTTAAACTAGTCCTAACTTTAAACAAATATACTCTATACATTGCTAATGTGGTAAATGACTATTCTAACTGCAAATGTCTAGTTTTTGGTGCAATATCTACATAGGTGTATAGAGGCCCATTTCCAGCAACTATCACTCCAGTGTTCTAATGGTACAATGTGTTTGCTCATTGGCTCAGAAGGCTAATTGATGATTAGAAAACCCTTGTGCAATCATGTTCACACATCTAAAAACAGTCTAGCTCCTTCCAGAAGCTACAAAACTGACCTTCCTGTGAGCAGATTGAGTTTCTGGAGCATCACATTTGTGGGGTCAATTAAACGCTCAAAATGGCCAGAAAAAGAGAACTTTCATCTGAAACTCGACAGTCTATTCTTGTTCTTAGAAATGAAGGCTATTCCATGCGAGAAATTGCAAAGAAATTGAAGATTTCCTACAACGGTGTGTACTACTCCCTTCAGAGGACAGCACAAACAGGCTCTAACCAGAGTAGAAAAAGAAGTGGGAGGCCGTGTTGCACAACTAAGCAAGAAGATAAGCACATTAGAGTCTCTAGTTTGAGAAACAGACGCCTCACAGGTCCCCAACTGGCATCTTCATTAAATAGTACCCGCAAAACACCAGTGTCAACATCTACAGTGAAGAGGCGGCTGCGGGATTTTGGGCTTCAGGGCAGAGTGGCAAAGAAAAAGCCATATCTGAGACTGGCCAATAAAAGAAAAAGATTAAGGTGGGCAAAAGAACACAGACATTGGACAGAGGAAGACTGGAAAAAAGTGTTGTGGATGGATGAATCCAAGTTTGAGGTGTTTGGATCACAAAGAAGAACGTTTGTGAGACGCAGAACAAATGAAAAGATGCTGGAAGAATGCCTGACGCCATCTGTTAAGCATGGTGGAGGTAATGTGATGGTCTGGGGTTGCTTTGGTGCTGGTAAGGTGGGAGCTTTGTACAGGGTAAAAGGGATTCTGAATAAGGAAGGCTATCACTCCATTTTGCAACGCCATGCCATACCCAGTGGACAGCGCTTGATTGGAGCCAATTTCATCCTACAACAGGACAATGACCCTAAACACACCTCCAAATTGTGCAAGAACTATTTACAGCAGAAGCAGGCAGCTGGTATTCTATCGGTAATGGAGTGGCCAGCACAGTCACCAGATCTGAACCCCATTGAGCTGTTGTGGGAGCAGCTTGACCGTATGGTACGCCAGAAGTGCCCATCCAACCAATCCAACTTGTGGGAGCTGCTTCTAGAAGCGTGGGGTGCAATTTCTCCAGCTTACCTCAATAAATTAACAGCTAGAATGCCAAAGGTGTGCAATGCTGTAATTGCTGCAAAAGGAGGATTCTTTGATGAAAGCAAAGTTTGATGTAAAAACAATGTTATTTCAAATACAAATCATTATTTCTAACCTTGTCAATGTCTTGACTCTATTTTCTATTCATTTCACAACGTATGGTGGTGAATAAGTGTGACTTTTCATGGAAAACACAAAATTGTTTGGGTGACCCCAAACTTTTGAACGGTAGTGTGTATATATATATATATATATATATATATATATATATATATATATATATATATATATATATATATAAGCACATATTGCAATGTAAAAGCAAATTATATCAACCAATAACATAAAATTATATCACACCATAACAACTTTTTATATCACCAGAAAAAAAATCACACTGAAATAGCAAATTGTATCAATCACCAACAGAACATTATTTATATTACAATATCACATTACAGTAAATCACCAGAAAAGTGCAAGTGCTGTTTGTCAGCTCAGTTCAGACCAAACTTAAAATGAAATAGGGGTCTCAATGCAAATTATAAGAGAAATATCAAATAGCACTGGGGGGCTTCAGTCCAAAAGTATATAGAGACTACCAAGCCAAAAAAAAAAAAAGAAGGCACTTTTGTGATTGTTTGCACCCCCAGTTATACTATAGACAGTTTATAATTATATATTATGTGGTCATTTCTAATATTTCTTTAAGATGGATCACCTCCCTTTTATTCTTGTGGCACAAGAAAGCTTTGTCCTGATAAAGCTGATACTCGTAGACGAAACGCGTAGACTTGCAGAGCTGATTTATGTGCATTACGTCTGTGATTTTTGATACCCCTGTAGGAGGGTTATTAGCTACTGGTTTTACATTTTTTTATATAAAAAAATGTTTTTTTAATTTTAATGTACAGTAATGTACGGTATATCAATAGGTTTTTGGTATTTTTATACCACTGGTAAGCAGTGGCAGGACAAGGTCATCTAGAACCCAGGGCAAACATGCCAAACTGCGCCCCCCTCCAAGGTCTATCAGCATTAGGTGTCAGTAAAAATCCCCCTACAAAAACACTGAGCACTAATCTGCAAGCTTACCCCCTAAGCATATCCTCCCTTTTAGCACAAATTGTGCCCCATCCCCCAAACGCCCCCCCCTCCACAAAGAAAAATCACTCCTGCACTCCTGAAATCCTTCACCCCTAAAAGTTCCCCTCCTAGTACACATCTTCTCCCCTCCCCCCACCACATAAAATTGTTCCCTCCCCGCACAAATTCCCCCAAAATCCCCCCTTCTAGCATGAATCTTCTTCCTCCCAACACAAATCCCCTTAATTACCATTCTTAGCACTTCCCCTCAAATTTCCCCAACTAGAACAATATTTACCCCCTGTCGCCCCCCCAAATCCCCCCTTCCAACACAAATCCCCTCCCCCTAATGTCTTTGTGGTGCCCATCCAATTCACATGATACCACAGCGCCCAAGGCAGCGCCCCTCCTGCCCACCCGCTGTCCCGCCCCTGCTGGTAAGGCATATTTAAAGTCTCTTTACTCTTTTGGCTTGCTGCGCTTGGTTCACACCTACCTGAACAGGTGACACAGCTTATTCCTTCCGCACTTAGGTTGTTTTTCAGGTCCAGCAGTAACTGAATATTCGTGTCCGGTCTGAAGAGCACCGGAGCCCGGCTGGCCGGACGAAGACGTGCCGCAAATGATACAGAAAGGATGAGGACCAGCACAAAAAAACCTGAAAGAAATGGGATGCAGATAGAAGGCTTATTGGATAAGGTGTGCAGAGGGAGATCACCCACAGCAACCAAACACTTCACTGCTCTAGACTGAGAGTGTTCAACCAAAGCTGTTACTTCAATATTTAATGGATGCTAGATAATTAGGAAAACTATGGGAACTACCGCTGCAATTACACAAAACAAGTACAAGGACAGGATCAATTATAAATGGGATTTATCCCATTTTAATGAGAAAAAAAAAAAAAAAAAATATATATATATATATATATATATATATATATATATATATATATATATATATATATATATATATACACACACATCGATAAGCCATAACATTAAGCCCACCCACCTAATATTATGACCTCCTTTTGCTAAAACAACCCTGATCCATTGGACATCAATGTAACATCCACATCAATAGGAGGACCCAAGGTTTCCCAGCAGAACATTGCCCAAAGCATCACACTGCCTCTGTTGGCTGCCTTCTTATACTGCATTCTGGTGCCATCCCTTCCCCAGGTAAGCGACACTCACCCACCCGGCCATCCACATGATGTAAAAGAAAACGTGATTCATCAGACCAGGCCACCTTCTTCCATTGCTCCGTAGTCCATTTCTGATGTTCATGTGACCATTGTAGAAGCTTTTGGCTGTGGACATGGGTCACCATGGGTTTCACAGCCCCATACACAACAAACTGCTACGCCCATTTTTTTTCTGCTTTCACCACATCAACTTCATGGACAACATGTTCACTTGCTGCCTAATATATCCCATCAATTTTCAGATGCCATAGTAATAAGACATTCCCTTTACCTGTCAGTGGTCATAATGTTATGACTGATATATACTGTGTATATATCAGTGGCGGCCCGTCCATAGGGGGCGCCTGGGCGCCGCCCCCCCCCCTACCCCACCAGGCAGCAAAAAAAAAAATTTATTACTGGCCCTTTAAAAAAAAAAAGGAAAAAAACGGTCCTTAAGTGCACTGTGTTCGGACACCGGACACAGTGCGACGCCGGACACAGTGCACTTATGGGAAGCGTCACGTCTATGCAATCACGAAATTGCAGATGTGGCGCTGCATTTGCGGGCGTTTAGCCCGCCTTGTGGTGTTTTCTGAAGCGCTGAGTCGCTTCCGCCCGGCCATAGTAATAGATACTACAGGCGCCGGGCGAAAGCTACTCGGCGCTTCAGATTTGATTGACATCTGCTCTGAGTCAGATGTCACTTCCTGCTTCGCTCTCTCATTGCGCCCGAGAGAGGAAACAGGAAGAATGCTGCTGCCAGTGTGAAGGAGACACCGCAGGAGACCCAAGATAAGTACCACTGTGTGGAGAATGGGGGGACAGAGGCTACATTTGGGGGGGACAGAGGCTGCATGTGGGGGGGGACAGAGGCTGTATTGGGGGGGGCACAGGCAGCATTTTGGGGGGGGACAGAGGCTGCATTTGGGGGGGAGAGAGGCTGCATTTAGGGGGGGACAGAGGCTGCATTTGGGGGGACAGAGTCTGCATTTGGGGGAACAGAGGCTGCATTTAATGGGACACAGGCATCCTGCATTTGGGGGGGACAGAGACTGCATTTGGGGGGGACAGAGGCGGCATTTGGGAGAACAGAGGCTGCATTTAATGGGACACAGGCATGCTGCATTTAATGGGAACAGAGGCTGCATTTAATGGGACATAGGCATGCTGCATTTAATGGGACATAAGCATGCTGCATGTAATGGGACACAGGCATGCTGCATTTTGGGGGGGGCAGGGGCTGCATTTGGGGGGGACAGAGGCTGCATTTGGGGGGGGGGACAGAGGCTGCATTGGGGGAGGACAGAGGCTGCATTTAGGGGGGGGACAGGGGCTGCATTGGGGGGGGGGATAGAGGCTGCATTTGGGGAGACAGAGGCTGCATTTGGCGGGACAGAGGCTGCATTTTATGTGATAGAGGCTGCATTTGATGTGACACAGGCTGCATGTAAGGAGGGACTCTGCTGGGGGCACCTGATGTAAGGACAGACTGCTGGGGACGCCTGATGGCATCTGGTTGTAGGCGACGTGGCTAGTGACACACTCGGGGCTCCCACTGATTCTGCATTATGGTGAGTTGAATGATTTAATTTTATATTACAATGTAATAATAGAAATAATACACTTCAATCATCCTGACACCATAACAACCATGGTGCCGGGATGATTGAAGTGCTAACACCAGGTGTTTGGAGTATCTTTATCTGCCGATTGTTAAACTTTCTAGAATACACATATTTCTATTGTTGTGTAGGATCTGGGCCTGCTGTCCCTCTCTCCCTCTCCCTCCATCCCTTGTTCATCTCAGACGCTAACCACACCACCTAAGAGCCACGCCCACTATTTTGCTAAAACCACGCCCATTTTCATCAAGTGGGAGGGGTCAAAAAGGAAGGGCGGGGTCTGGCGCCCCCCCATCCTAAAACTTCACCAGCCACCACTGGTATATATATATATACATATATATATATATGTATATATATATATACATATATATATATATATATATATATATATATATATATATATATATATATATATATATATACATACATATATATATATATATATATATATATATATATAATATATATACACACACAGTATCTCACAAAAGTGAGTACAACCCTCACATTTTTGTAAACATGTTATTCTATCTTTTCATGTGACAACACTGAAGAAATTACACTTTGCTACAATGTAAAGTAGTGAGTGTACAGCTTTTATAACAGTTTAAATTTGCTGTCCTCGCAAAATAACTGACTGGCAACAAAAGTGAGTACACCCCTAAGTGAAAATGTCCAAATTGGGCCCAAAGTGTAAATATTTTGTATGGACACCATTATTTTCCAGCACTGCCTTAACCCTCTTGGGCATGGAGTTCACCAGAGCTTCACAGGTTGCCACTGGAGTCCTCTTCCACTCCTCCATGACGACATCACGGAGCTGGTGGATGTTGGAGACCTTGCGCTCCTCTACCTTCCGTTTGAGGATGCCCCACAAATGCTCAATAGGGTTTAGGAATAAAATATTTACAAAAATGTGAGGGGTGTACTCACTTTTGTGAGATACTGTATATATATATATATATTTATATTTATTTATATATATATATATATATATATATATATATATATATATATATATATATATATATATATATATATATATATATATATATATATATATATATATATATATATATATATATATATATATATATATATATAATTTAATCTGTAAAACACAAGTTACTAGACTAGGGATTGTTTTATATTTCAATATTTTTATTGGAAAAGAAAAAAAATCTGGTAGTATCAGAAGCATCATTGGAACAAAGGTAGGACCACAAAAGATAACTGTCATCCAACATTACATGAAAGAAGAAGCATGTTTTAAGCAAAAAATAATAGTTTCAGGTTAACCTCCAAGGGTTGAATCTACTATCCATCATCATCAAAAAAAAACAAAAAAACGTAATCCTGAGTAGTAATGGAACTGAACAATCACTTCTCATCGGAAGTCAGGAATACAACTATGGATGATGGATGATGGAGAGCAGGAACAAGGGCGTGGTTTAGGGAAAAGATGGAGGAAGGGGAGGGGGGGAGGGGAAGTAAATGGGTAAAGAGCCACGTGGAAATCGTGGCATTAACTAGGGATTGTGTTAATTATTATGTGCCTTCAAATGCCCATTGCAATCAGTGAAGCCTACAGCCGGTTAACATCTCAAAGCAGGCACTATAGCTGTTTAGGTGTCTGTTGGGACCAATAAAAAAAATTTACTGTCATGGACAAGGGTCCATATCCACTGAATGAAGGACAGCCTGGGGGATTTCAGAAGCCTAACCGAGAGTCGTGATGCAGCAGCAGGTGCTGGAGGCAGAGCATACCAGGCCAGGCAACTGTGGAACATTACAGACACTCTGTGGTAACACAAGTGTCACAGATGTGCATCGGGAGTACTAGGAGTCAGTAGATGACACAGGATATTCTGATATGTCCTGGAGTCACTGGGTGCACTGGGGTCACAAGATGACATGGGATGCCCTGAAGTGTGCTGGAGTCATGGGGCACACAGGACACTCTGGGATCACAAAATGACACAGGATGACCTGGGGTGTACTAGAGTCATGGGGTGCACAGGAGTCAATAGATTACACTGGAGCACCCAGGAGGTGACTCAGAGTCACTAGATAACATTGGGGTGCACAGGAGGTCACCTAGGGTCACTAGACGACACTTGGGTGCACAAGACGTCATTTGGCGTCACTAGATGACACTGGGGTGCACAGGAGGTCACATGCTTTATTTTGTTAGGAAATCATTTTGAAAACCACCCCCTGGCATTTCTAGCCATTGCCATCTTGAGTAACGTAGAAGAGTAATGACAGAAAAAAGACCAAGTGGTCCATCGAATCTGCACTATTTTTTTAATATGTTTTTTTTTTTTGCTTAATTTACTTTTTTGTCTCAGTATAGATTATACGCTTGTCCCAAGCATGTTTGAACCCATCTGCTCTTGTTGCTCAGCCTGCAGGCAGGTGGGTGTGCTTAGCTTAGAAAGCCCCTCCAGATGAAAGGAAAAATGCCCATGAAGACTCCTGGGATGTAGGACATCTTTTTGGCCTAGGCTAGAAACCAGGAAGCAACTAAAGTACTTTTAAAACAAGTAAATGTGATATACTTTCCTATCTAATTAATAAGGCTAGTCTCAGGAGCGTGTGCACTTCTGCTCCATCAAAGCTGTTGGTTCTAGCATTCTGGTTTTGGTCGTGGCATTCTTCTTGTCTGTCTATTCACCTGCAAGGTGATTGATTGTGGCCAGACTCTGGGTGGAGACCAAACTTGATTTAAGCCAGCCAAGCCTGCAGTCTCATGCTTGTGATAGCTTGTGTAATACCTGATCAAGCTACCTGTTTGTCTGCCCTGCTGTGCTAGATTGGATTTCCTCATTGATGGCCTTGGTTTGGATATCAACTATTCTCTGAACACTGCCTGCCTTTGACTTCGGATTTTGACGCTGACTATTCTGAACCTTGCCTATCTGCCAACCACAAGTACCTGTTTGCTGTGCTCAGTTTGCTCCTACCCAGGCATGGAAGCAAGGCACTATAGCATTGTGTTTAAGTCCTGGGGGCAACCGAGTACCCGTAGGTCTGCATGCCTAATGGGAAGGGGGGCCGCTATAGGTGAAGAACACAGAAGCCAGCTATAGTGTCTGACCACCTGCGTTAGGGGTAAGCACCACAGCTAGCAACGATAGGATTAAAAATAGGTAATGTTGACTGAGAGAGTTTAGTTTCCCTTTAGTAATATAATGTACAACCAACCAATGTTCTACAGCTCAGGACAATGTAAGACCAATATGAATTGGTCACTATAATCTCACTGGATTTCTTCTCATTGAACAGCAAAAGGCAAATAGGACGGATCATCTCACCAACAGTAATATGGCGGCCCTTGACGGTGGTCCACAGGACGCAGTGGTGCAGGATGGTGTGCAGCCACCTGATGAGCTGATCTGTACGGTCAGCCTCCATCTTCTGCTCTATGTTATCTGGCAGGACAGAGACCAGGGGGACGTCACCGAACTCCAGGGCCACTGGAGAGAGCAGACAGGGAGGTGCTTTATCGGGCTCACAATTGTAAATAATAGACAGCGCTTAAATAGAAAGAAAATGTATAAACAGCCTGTCACCTCTTATTGTCCAATACAACATCACAAATAATCATTGCATGCATGTCTTGTCAACTTCTTCTATATGATATATATGTGTCTGTACAGTATGCCCATGGGCAGTGCCAATGAACATGTTTCTGTAGGGAGGGGAGATCTGATCTGTCTGTGCATATTGATACTAGTAAGTGCTGCTGCATAACTTGATTTATTTACTCTGCATGAAGCATGCCTACTATATACATAGACATACAGGCCTACAAGGGGGGCATGTAGCTGACCAGCCTTTGTGTACTTAGCTGTAATTTCACAGGGAGCCGCCCGTCACTGATTGAGGAGGGGCTTCATTGAGGAGCTGCATTGATTTGCTTTTTTTTTTTAAATAAGCTGTAACAAAGGGCCCTCCTGTACCTTTTGTATTGAACTGTACTGTAATTGTGTTGTCCCCCTTATACATTGTAATGCGCTGCGTAAACTGTTGGCGCTATATAAATCTCGTATAATAATAATAATTTAGTGTTAACTACCAGGGCAAGTAGCAGGACAATAAAGTGCTCAAGTTTTTGCACATACCCTATATTTGCAGCTTTTTTAACTCTTCTGGGAAGGCCGTCCACAAGGTTTAGGAGTGTGTCTATGGGAATGTTTGACCATTCTTCCAGAAGAGCATTTCTGAGATCAGGCTCTCTGCTCTAATTCATCCCAAAGGTGTTCTATTGGGTTGACGTCAGGCCAGTCAAGTTCCTCCACCACAAACTCGCTCATCCATGTCTTTATGGACCTTGCTTTGTGCACTGGTCCAAATCATTTGGTGGAGGGGGGATTATGGTGTGGGGTTGTTTTTCAGGGGTTGGGCCCCTTAGTTCCAGTGAAGAGAATTCCTAAGCTGTCAGCATACCAAGACATTTTGGACAATTTCATGCTCCCAACTTTGTGAGAACAGTTCGGGGATGGCCCCTTCCTGTTCCAACATGACTGCGCACCAGTGCACAAAGCAAGGTCCATAAAGACATGGATGAGCAAGTTTGGGGTGGAGGAATTTCACTGGCCTGTACAGAGTCCTGACCTCAACCCCATAGAACACCTTTGGGATGAATTAGAGTGGAGACTGCGAGCCAGGCCTTCTCGTCCAACATCAGTGCCTAACCTCACATATGCGCTTCTGGAAGAATGGTCAAACATTCCCATAGACACACTCCTAAACCTTGTGGACAGCCTTCCCAGAAGAGTTGAAACTGTTATAGCTGCAAAGGGTGGACCAACTCAATAACCCTACGGTCATGAACCCTATGGACTAAGACTGGGATGCCATTAAAGTTCACGTGCGTGTGAAGGCAGGCGGCCCAATACTTTTGACAATATAGTGTACTATATATCAGGGGTCTGCCGACCAACCTAGAAGCACGCTGAAAAGCCTGTTGAACCTGGCTGGACTGTACAATGAATACCCAGATTGAGTTGAGTGAGTGATCTGACTTTAGTACATCTGCAGAGTTCCATCAGACAGCATGATTTATTATGTCACAAATGAAGCGAGTCAACCTACCAGCATCCTCTTCCACCGTCAGCAGAGGAATGTCATCATCCAGATAGGGGACAGTGCTGGGGACATGGTGGGAACAGGCTTCACGGCCTAGTATAAGATCTTCATAGATGTTCAGACTGCTTTTCTTGAGACACTTCTCACTGCAACTGAAAACAGAGAAGAACATTATTGGAAATGTCCTCGGTACGGCACGCCGTATTACCGAAGAGCAGTAAACAAAAGCAGCAAGACTGAAATGCATTTAAATTCCATTTCTTGGGAGCTGAAGTGGCAATCCTTCAGGCATTTCATTAGAACAACAAAGCTCATGATCAGAGATGGTCACACAAATTCAGGTAGGGCACAATGGCTCTGGAGAAGCTGCTCTCAAACACAAAATGCTTTACTGGATAACCCAAAATTGTATTTTTCTAAAAATGTTGTTTTATATGTATATGTTATAATAATATAATAATAACCCAAAATTGTATTTTTGTTATTTTATTTTATATGTATATGATATAATAATAATACTATAATAATAAATAAAAATGTTTTAATTTTTATTTTTTTTTACAATTCCATTAACCACTTTCCATCCAGGCCATTTCTAACACTTCACTCCTAAATGTAAAAATCTACTTTTTTTTGCTAGAAAATTACTTAGAACCCCCAAACAATATATATATATATATATTAAAATATATATATATATATATATATATATATATATATATATATATATATATATATATATATATATATAATATATATATATATATATATATATATATATATATATATATATATATATATATATATATATATATATATACACACATGCATACATGTATATATATACATGCATACATATATATATATACATATATATACAGTGCCTTGCAAAAGTATTCGGCCCCCTTGAACTTTTCAACCTTTTGCCACATTTCAGGCTTCAAACATAAAGATATAAAATTTTAATTTTTTTGTGAAGAATCACCAACAAGTGGGACACAATTGTGAAGTGGAACGAAATCTATTGGATATTTTAAACTTTTTTAGCAATTAAAAAACTGAAAAGTGGTGCGTGCAAAATTATTAGGCCCCTTTACTTTCAGTGCAGAAAACTCACTCCAGAAGTTCAGCGAGGATCTCTGAATGATCCAATGTTGTCCTAAATGACTGATGGTGATAAATAGAATCCACCTGTGTGTAATCAAGTCTCTGTATAAATGCACCTGCTCTGTGATAGTCTCAGGGTTCTGTTGAAAGCGCAGAGAGCATCATGAAGACCAAGGAACACACCAGGCAGGTCCGTAATACTGTTGTGGAGAAGTTTAAAGCCGGATTTGGATACAAAAAGATTTCCCAAGCTTTAAACATCCCAAGGAGCACTGTGCAAGCGATCATTTTGAAATGGAAGGAGTATCAGACCACTGCAAATCTACCAAGACCTGGCTGTCCCTCTAAACTTTCAGCTCAGACAAGGAGAAGACTGATCAGAGATGCAGCCAAGAGGCCCATGATCACTCTGGATGAACTGCAGAGAACTACAGCTGAGGTGGGAGAGTCTGTCCATAGGACAACAATCAGTCGTACACTGCACAAATCTGGCCTTTATGGAAGAGTGGCAAGAAGAAAGCCATTTCTCAAAGATATCCATAAAAAGTCTCATCTAAAGTTTGCCACAAGCCACCTGGGAGACACACCAAACATGTGGAAGAAGGTGCTCTGGTCCGATGAAACCAAAATCGAACTTTTTGGCCACAATGCAAAACTCTATGTTTGGCGTAAAAGCAACACAGCTCATCACCCTCAACACACCATCCCCACCGTGAAACATGGTGGTGGCAGCATCATGGTTTGGGCCTGCTTTTCTTCAGCAGGGACAGGGAAGATGGTTAAAATTGAGGGGAAGATGGATGCAGCCAAATACAGGACCATTCTGGATGAAAACCTGTTGGAGTCTGCAAAAGACCTGAAACTGGGACGGAGATTTATCTTCCAACAAGACAATGATCCCAAACATACAGCAAAATCTACAAAGGAATGGTTCACAAATAAACGTATCCAGGTGTTAGAATGGCCAAGTCAAAGTCCAGACCTGAATCCAATCGAGAATCTGTGGAAAGAGCTGAAAACTGCTGTTCACAAACGCTCTCCATCCAACCTCACTGAGCTCGAGCTGTTTTGCAAGGAAGAATGGGCAAGAATTTCAGTCTCTCGATGTGCAAAACTGATAGAGACATACCCCAAGTGACTTGCAGCTGTAATCGCAGCAAAAGGTGGCTCTACAAAGTATTAACGCAAGGGGGCCGAATAATTTTGCACGCCCCACTTTTCATTTTTTTATTAGTTAAAAAAGTTTCAACAATCCAATAGATTTCGTTCCACTTCACAATTGTGTCCCACTTGTTGGTGATTCTTCACAAAAAATAAAAATTTTATATCTTTATGTTTGAAGCCTGAAATGTGGCAAAAGGTTGAAAAGTTCAAGGGGGCCGAATACTTTCGCAAGGCACTGTATATACACATATACATATATACATACATATATATATATATATATTTTTTTTTTTTTTTTTTTTTAGCAGAGACCCTATAGAATAAAATGGTGGGTGTTGCAATCTTTATATGTCACACGGTATTTGCGCAGCAGTTTTTCAAACACAATTTTTTGGGAAAAAAAACCACTTTCATGAATTAAAAAAAAGAACTAAAACACCCAATTTTTTGTATAATGTGAAAGATGATGTTATGCTGAGTAAATAGAAAGCTAACACGTCACCCTTTAAGATTGCATTTGCCCTCTTTTCTGTTTAAAAAAAAAAGAAAGATTGCATCTGCCCGTGAAATGGCGGCAAACTACGGTGCTTAAAATTCTCCATAGGCAACGCTGTAAACGCCTTTACAGGTTACCAGTTTAGAGTTGCACAGGAGGTCTGGTGCTAGAATTATTGCTCTCACTCTGACATTCACAAACAATACCTCACATGTGTGGTTTGATCATCGTTTACATATGTGTGCGGAAGTAACGTATGCGTTCACATTTGTGTGTAAGCACGGTGGGACAGTGGCCCTTTAAATTTTTTTTATTATTTATGGATTTATTTAATCCAAAAATATTATTTTTTACACTTTTTTTTGTACTAATGCCGTGTACACACGAGCGGACTTTTCGACCGGACTGGACCGACGGTCTATCCGACGGACTTTCGGCGGACTTCCGACGGACTTTCCGAACAAACGGACTTGCCTACACACGATCACACCAAAGTCCGACGGATTCGTACGTGATGACGTACGATCGGACTAGAATAAGGAAGTTTATAGCCATTAGCCAATAGCTGCCCTAGCGTCGGTTTTCGTCCGTTGGACTAGCATACAGACGAGCGGACTTTTCGACCGGACTCGAATCCGTCGGAAAGATTTGAAACATGTTACAAATCTAAAGTCCGTCAGTTTTTCGACCGAAAAAAATCCTCTGCAGGTCCGATGAAGCCCACACACAATCGAATTGTCCACCAGACTCGGTCCGTCAGACCAGTCCGGTCGAAAAGTCTGCTTGTGTGTATGCGGCATAACTTTATTGCTATCACAAGGGATGAACAACACCTTGTGATAGCATGGGATGTGACAAGTCCTCTTTATGGTCTCTCCTCTGGCCTCCCATGTAGCCAATCAATCAGACACAGATCGGTCTGATCGGCTACTTACCTGGCCGTTGGTGGCCAGGTAAACAAAGTGGCGGAACCGGAAGTGACAACGTCAGTTCCTCGCTCTCTGTACAGGGCAGCCATTGGCTGGCCTCCGCGATGTAATGGAAAGCCCAGAAGAGGCGGCGGGGGGGGGGGGGGACCCTCTTCCTTTACATGCAGAAGTGTTAATTAGCCACTTAGATCACTTCTGCCTTGTACAGGATCATCAGCTGAAAAGATCGATACCAGGATGATGCCTGTATGTGCAGGCAGTAACCCGGTATAACCACTGAAAACAGAGGACGTCCATGTACGCCCTGCCGGCAGGAAGTGATTACCGTAATTGCTATCACATAGGTCGACAATAGCCCCCTATGTCAGTGCTCAGAATTTCCACTCGCCTACTCGCATTAGTGGAAATAAGCTGAGGGTGAGTGTGGAGCTGCATCGATGGGGAGCGATAACGGATTGCGAGTAACGCGGTTTACAAGCGTTTCGCAATACCAGCTATTATTTTTTACAAATCCTGGCTCGGTTTGCGAGAGTTGTCTCGCAAGACGAGCAGGATTCAAGCCTCTGCGGTGTGTAGTACCGCATTTAGCCAGAGGTGGGGGGGGTGCCGGTGACACTCGGAGCCGCTCGGAAACATTCGAAAAACACTCCGTTCCCGAGTTTCTCCGAGTGTTTACGAGTGTCTCCGGCGCCCCCCACACCTCTGGCCACATGCTGTACTGCATAAAATAGCAGTGGCTGTGGAACGGATTATCTGAGTTTCCATTATTTCCTATGGGGAAACTCACTTTGATATACGAGTGCTTTGGATTACAAGCATTCTTCTGGAATGAATTATGCTCGTAAGTCAAGGTACCAAACGAAACAAATTCTGAAAATAAATTAAATAAATTAGACGAACATAACTAAACAAATTTATGTAAATAACGAATTGAAACCAAAGGAATTTTGTTCGTTCTGCACATGTCTAAACAGAACTTCCGTGTGTATTCACTGGATAAGGAGATCAGAGAATGGAGGTTTGCTGGTCTTCTTCTGCTCCATC
This sequence comes from Lithobates septentrionalis, assembly GCA_037952835.1. Lineage (NCBI taxonomy): Eukaryota > Metazoa > Chordata > Amphibia > Anura > Ranidae > Lithobates > Lithobates septentrionalis. Next base: position 5,579,916 of record JBBDGP010001212.1, read on the forward strand.
GGTCAGCACCTGCCATGCAGGTCCTGGATCCACAGGTGGAACATCAGAATCCAGGATTTATGAGGGGGGCAGTCAGTCGGGGGGGAGCTTTAATTTCTGCAGGGTGTGAAAGTGATCGTGCGGCACGCCGGCACATAAGTGCCCATCATCCATTCTACAAATGTAAACCAGCTGCTATAGAGCGTCTTTAAAATCCCTGTCTACCAGCTGCCATTGGTAGACAAGCGACTAAATTAAATTATTTAAAGTTATTATGTTTTTCTTATAGTTATTTTTATGTTTATTAAACCTCAATGTAGTTCTTCGGCCTAAATAAAATCTATTCACATTCTTATATTGTCTGGTGTTTATTTATTCATTATTGTATTCTACTATGGGGTAGTCCCATGTACTTGAGTCAGAAGACAAGAAATAGAGGCGCATACAGTACTGTGCAAAGGTTTTGGGCAGGTGTGAAGAAATGCTGTATATGAAGATTTTTTTCAAAAATATATATTTTATTTTGTTTATTTTTATCAATTTACAAAATGGAAAGTAAAGGAACAGAAGAGAAATCCAAATCAAATCAATATTTGGGGTGACCACCCTTGGCCTTCAAACCAACATCAGTTCTTCTAGGTAGACTTGCACACAGTTCTTGAAGGAACTCGGCAGGTAGGTTGTTCCAAAAATCTTGGAGAACTAACCACAGATCTTCTGTGGATATTGGCTGCCTCAAATCCTTCTGTCTCTTCAGGTAATCCCGGACAGACTCAATAATGATGAGATCAGGGCTCTGTGGGGGCCAAACCATCACTTCCAGGACTCTTTGTTCTTCTTTACCATGAAAATAGTTCTTAATGATACTGGCTGCATGTTTGGGGTCGTTGTCCTGCTGCAGAATAAATTCAGGGCCAATCACACAACTCTGTGAGGGTATGGCATGATGGATAAGTATCTGCTTGTATTTCTCAGCATTGAGGACACCATTGATCACGACCAAATCTCCAACTCCATTTGCAGAAATGCAGCTACAAACTTGCAAGGAACCTCCACCATCTTTCACTGTTGCCTGCAGACACTCATTATTGTACCGCTCTTCAGCCCTTCACCAACAAACTGCCTCCTGCTACAGCCCATAATTTCACATTTTAAGGCTGGGTTCACACTGTCCTCAGATGCAGCTCACAGCAGGGGTCCGGTGACTTGCACACAGTTCTTGAAGGAACTCGGCAGGCAAGTTGTTCCAAACATCTTGGAGAACTAACCACATGGTATGGCATAAGGATAAGTATCTGCCTGTACTTTCCTATGTATTTACTAATGTTAGCAGTATGAGGATTACAAATAATCAATGTTGATTGGGAATGTAAAGCTCTACTTTAACCGTTTGCCGACCAGCCGGCATCATTTTTCTGCAGCTGGTCGGCACGATCCCCGCAGGTTGTCGTAGCTGTACGTCGGACCTTTAAGCGGGGATAGCGCGCGCCCGCTGCACTGTGGGGTACCCGATGCACATGCAATCGCGGGTACGAGAGGCAGAACAGGGACGTGTGTGTAAACACACAAATCCCTGTTTTGTGAGCTGATGAGAGGCAGGTCATGAGTTCCTACTTGCTAGGAACAACGGTCTGGCATCTCCTCTAGTCACTCCCATCCCCTCACAGTTAGAACACACACACGAGATGAACACAGTTAAAACCCCTTGATCGCCTTTTAGTGTTCACCCCTTCCCTGACAGTGACATTTACACAGTAATCAGTGCATTTTTATAGAACTGATCGCTGATAGCAGGCGGTGACAGGCACACGGAGAGCCTGAGGCGAGCTGTAGTGGCTTTGCTGGAGGGGGGGGTGCAAGCCGCACCCGAGTGACACCCATCAGCACACCCGGGACTCGGCCACAACGATCCCCTTCTCTCGTGGCCGCGATCAGGCTCGGCTGTCTCAAACAGCTGAGCAGAGGTGAAGCTGCCGCCCCCTCCTCCTTTATGTTTACACATGGGGAGGGGACCTGACCAGTGCTGCGCATATCCCGCCTGATCATCTGAGGACTGAGGTACATTATGGGTCTGCACTGTAGCCTGTAGGGGGGTCTGCACTGTAGGGGGGGTCTGCACTGTAGGGGGGTCTGTATTGTAGAAGGGGGTCTGTATTGTAGGGGGGGTCTGCACTGTAGGGGGGTCTGCACTGTAAGGGTGGGTCTGCACTGTAGCCTGTAGGGGGAGTGTGCACTGTAGGGGGGTCTGTATTGTAGAGGGGGGTCTGTATTTTAGGGGGGTCTGCACTGTAGGGGGGTCTGCACTGTAGAGGGGGTCTGTATTGTAGAGGGGGGTCTGCACTGTAGGGGGTCTGTACTGTAGGGGGGTCTGCACTGTAGGGGGGTCTGTATTGTAGAGAGGGGTCTGTATTGTGGAGGGGTCTGTACTGTAGGGGGGGGGGGTCTGTGTAATATGCAGGGTGTCTATATCAATCTTAGAATTGCCACTAGTTCGAGGAAGTGTAAGAAAGGTGAGGAAAAAGAACTTTATTACTTTTTGGTGAACATAACCTTTAGAGCAGATCTCCTGTTTTATTGTCCAAACGTTGTGTTAATGTTTAAACACTGATTTTGTTCGAAGTACCAATAAATATAGCCTTATTGATAATTTGCATTTTTATTCTCGTGCGTGATTGTGTAGACAGGGAACCAGTGCACTGTATTGCCCGGGGGCTTATAATGCTCTTAAGATGGCCCTGCATCTACTGTCCATAGACTTCTGGCCATAAGTGGTCTTAATGGTAGAATTGTGGCCAAAAAGCCATACCTCTGACATGGAAACAAGGCTAAGCAACTCAACCATGCATGAAAACATAGGAACTGGGGAGCAGAAAAATGGCAGCAGGTGCTCTGGACTGATGAGTCAGGAGACTGTGACTGGCTCACAATGGAGCCGGTTCACACAGCTCCATGGCGGTTGCGGAGCTGTTTGAACAGGGGTCCTGTGCGTCTTTGGCTCAGTTTTAGATCTGAATTCAGGCAAAAATGTGGGCCCTATTCGCCCCTAAAACAGAGAATGGGGACGCACCGGACCCCTGCTGTGAGCTGCATCTGAAGACAGTGTGAACCCATCCTTAAAATGTGAAATTATGGGCTTTAGCAGGAGGCAGTTTGTTGGTGAAGGGCTGGCGAGCGGTACAATAATGAGTGTCTGCAGGCAACAGTGAAAGATGGTGGAGGAGGTTCCTTGAAAGTTTGGGGCAACATTTCTGCTAATGGAGTTGGAGATTTGGTCGGGATCAATGGTGTCCTCAATGCTGAGAAATACAGGCAGATACTTATCCATCATGCCATACCCTCACAGAGTTGTGTGATTGGCCCTAAATTTATTCTGCAGCAGGACAACGACCCCAAACATGCAGCCAGTGCCATTAAGAACTATGTTCATGGTAAAGAAGAACAAAGAGTCCTGGAAGTGATGGTTTGGCCCCCACAGAGCCCTGATCTCATCATCATGGAGTCTGTCTGGGATTACATGAAGAGACAGAAGGATTTGAGGCAGCCAATATCCACAGAAGATCTGTGGTTAGTTCTCCAAGATATTTGGAACAACTTACCTGCCGAGTTCCTTCAAGAACTGTGTGCAAGTGTATCTAGAAGAAGCAATGCTGGATTGAAGGCCAAGGGTGGTCACCCCAAATATTGATTTGATTTGGATTCCACTTCTGTTCATTTACTTTCCATTTTGATCAAAAGAAACTTTTAACACTTCTATTTCTGAAAACATTCTTCATTTACAGCATTTTTTCACATCTGCCTAAAATGTTTGCACAGTACTGTATATTTCTCTCAATACATGTCCCCTTTAGCGTGATAAAAGACTACAGTCGTAAAGTGACCTATCTGTCATGACGTAAGGTAGGTGCACAAGACGCACATCAGGCTAGAAAAGACTTTCAACAATTTCTACCGTCATCCAGCCCTCGGAATATGAAACTCACTTTGAGTGGCACAGCGTCTCCAGCGGCGAAACGTAGGCTCTCCATATTCCCAGCGCCGCCGGCATTATAAACAGCACGGCTACCCAGCAGCACGAGACGATGAGTGACATGAAGAGGCCGAAGTCATGAACAGCGGGGATCTGCGGCAAGACGGGAGATGAGTCAGAACTGTCAGGAAACAACATCAGCCTGAGCAGTAAACATTCATAAAACTAATTCCAGAGCGGAGGAAAGGAATAAAACTCGGCTCCCTCTTCCGTAGCCAATCTCAGGTTGTTAGTCTGCAAGACAATTTTCTGACAGCCGTCGCGGCGGTTTATAGAAATGCAGACTGACAGGTCAATATCTAAGGAAGCCATTTTGTAATATGAACCAAAACTTCAGGACAGAATGTAAGAAAAAAAAATTGGCGCTAATTATATCACCGAGAGGGCAGCCATATAGGAAGCTCAAACTATAATACACTATATTGTCAAAAGTATTGGGACACCTGCCTTTACACGCACATGAACTTTAATGGTATCCCAGTCTTAGTCCATAGGGTTCAATATTGAGTTGGCCCACCCTTTGCAGCTATAACAGATTCAACTCTTCTGGGAAGGCTGTCCACAAGGTTTAGGAGTGTGTCTATGGGAATGTTTGACCATTCTTCCAGAAGTGCATTTGTGAGGTCAGGTACTGGTGTTGGATGAGAAGGCCTGGGTCGCAGTTTCCACTCTAATTCATCCCAAGGTGTTCTATCAGGTTGAGGTCAGGACTCTGTGCAGGTCAGTAAAGTTCCTCCACCCCAAACTCGCTCATCCATGTCTTTATGGACTTTGCTTTGTGCACTGGTGCGCAGTCATGTTGGAACAGGAAGGGGTCATCCCCAAACTGTTCCCACAAAGTTGGGAGCATGAAATTGTCCAAAATGTCTTGGTATGCTGATGCCTTAAGAGTTCCCTTCACTAGAACTTAGGGGCCAAGCCCAACCCCTAAAAAAACAACCCCGCTTCATAATCCACCATAATCCCTCCTCCACCAAATGATTTGGACCAGTGCACAAAGCAAGGTTCATAAAGGCATGGATGAGCGCGTTTATGGGTGGAGGAACTTGACTGAGTTCTGACCTAAACCCAATAGAACACCTTTGGGATGAATTAGAGTGGAGACTGCGAGCCAGGCCTTCTCGTCCAGCATCAGTGCCTGACCTCACAAATGCGCCCCTGGAAGAATGGTCAAACATTCCCATAGACACACTCCTAAACCTTGTGTACAGCCTTCCCAGAAGAGTTGAAGCTGTTATTGCTGCAAAGGGTGGGCCAACTTAATATTGAACCCTAAGACTGTGATGCCTATAAAGTTCATGTGAGTGTAAAGGCAGGCGTCCCAATGCTTTTGACCATATAGTGTATATTCAGATACTAGTTGATAGTGGTTTATGTATCTATCAGAGATGAAGAATCCTGTCCCAGATTTTTATTTGGGGAGTAGGGAAAGGTTAGAACCTCCATTAGGTTACTGCTCTGACCACATTGAGGAGACTTTCTCTTACCTCTTGTGCTATTGCCCACACAGGAAGTCAGGGAGGAGTAATCTTCCCAATGGGGACACTGATGGCAATCAACTCTACTCCTTTTGATTAGATATACACTTTAAAGGGTTAATTCACCTTTACCAAATTACTGCGTATGCGGGTAGGGGGCATCTGTAGATAAAAACAAACTATACAGCTTTAAAAAATGCCCTTGCTATAGCTTTAGACCTTTCATGTACCTCCCAAGGCCAGACCAAAAAAACTCCCTGAGATGGCATCCTGCCTTGTTGCTAAGAGGTTGCTAAGACTCTCCCAGTTGATTCAAACCCCCTTGCATGCACTCTTTCTCCCCTGTTGCAGTAGCTCTGAGATCAGCAATGCTAAGATGGAGGAGGTAGCGGGACCACACATGTCCGCGGGTTTGAGAGCTCACTTCAGTAGTAGTGGAGGTGAACAGTAATAGCTGGGAGTTTCTTAGTGTAGCGAGGTCCCGGGGCCCCTGGGGCCTAATGGTGAGCTCCAGAGTTAGGGACAGCTGACATCCTTCTATGTAGAGTGGGTTACAAGGCATGGTGGGTGTAGTGCAAGGTAGATGCATGGGTGCCAGACCTTTCTTAAATGCAAAGAGATTTATTTTCTCTTGAACAGAACTGTGGGAGAGGGGTTAGGGCCAGGACACCCTTTAGTAGTTACATCGTAGGTGAGGTTGAAAAAAGACACAAGTCCATCAAGTCCACCCTAGTTGCAATGTTAATTAGCAGACTCCTATAGGCTTCTATAGGTAGACAGCCATGCAGAAAAGGCACCCAGCCGGACACTACATCTGCATGTGTAGACACGCTGTCTCCTATGGCAACAGTCTTGAACAGTTTCTAACACAGGTTGCAATGAACTTGTTCACTTCCTCCACAATCTCCTTTTTAGATCTTCACTCAACTGAGCTTCCAGTCTATCACCTAGACCTGCTGATCCACTGCTACTGGATCTCCCTAGCTCTTCCAATCCTCGCACTGAGTATCTTCCTCAAGCGTCACCCCCGCGTCTCTGCTGGGTCCCTAGCTTGGCACTCACAGATACTCCTCAAGCGTCACCTCACTGGCCTGCTCAGTCCCTGGCTTGGCACACAAGACTGCTCTGCAAGCATCCCTTCTGTTGGCTGGGTCCATGGCTTGACACCTGCTGAAGTTTCCCAATTCTTCAACGTTCCCGGTTGGTGAGAATACTGCTCCGGTACTTGCTTCAGCTACTCACTGTGGTCCCTGGTAATAAGGTGGTTGGTCCATTAGTGGCGACAGCTTCCCCTCTACCTCCGACCATGACAGGTTCTCCGGCTGGCAGAACCGTTACTTCTGGTTGGACTGCAAGTCCCAACCCTGCACTGCTCTCTTGCTTCTGGATAGGCCCTCAGACAGCCTAGCAGTCAGATGTCCCCAGTATAGGCCTGAGGCTCTGGTCTAGCAGCCGGGGGCAATACAACACATGTCCACACAGACAGCCGTCCAGGTGGCACAGAACAAAGGTCTCCTGACTCCACCCAAATAAATAGGTTCTCCCAGCAGGCCAAGGGACCCAAGAAGATCCCTGCCCATTGGCTGAGACACTTCATCCATTCCTAATCTGTCCTTGCAATGCCCTTGTCTTATCTAATGCCACCAGGTACCCGGCCATCTAGTGACAAAAGAGAGAAGTGCAGAAATTCCAGAATTAGGGTGGAATCAATTGATCTCCTATCAATTGGCCAAAGCAACTATGCCTGGCAGGTAAATTTACTAGCAAACTCTGCCTAAACATCAGGGTGCTACATCAGCAACGTCCTAGCAACAAGGAAGGACAAGGGGGTGCAATCTTTGGAGGTGTTTTAGTCAGGCTTAGGGAAGGAGCATAAATGGCCTACACCTATAGCAAAGGCATTATCCAACTTTAGTCAACGCTGCACAGCTTGTTTTTATCTACTGGTCCCCCTTACCTGCATAGGTAGTTTTTCAGTAAAGGTTAACTAACCCTTTAAAGATATGTTTTGAATGCATCAGAACCCTCTGCCGTTACATAGAACAGAATGTGAACACAGCCAGTCCATCTATTTTGGGAAGCTTGTTCACACAGCCATCCTTACTGCCCACCTGAACAAGGAGATGAGGCCACGCCAAAAATGAAAGGGTGTGTTGCATTCGCCATGTGGCACTGCCACTGAACAAGTGAATGGGGCCACACCGCAACGCACGTGGATGTGGAATGGTGGGTCGGCATTTTCAGGGTTTAAGCAGGCAATGAGAACACGACATATCACCTCCTCACTACCTGTCAAACGCAGTCCTGTAGACTTGCATTTGTTGCGTAATGCCCACTGAATGCAACGCGCTTTTTACGTTTTGCCATGGCCAAGATGCTGTATCTGTACAGAACTGAGCACCCAGTTTGGGGCAACAGGTTGGGGAGGGGTGGCATTAAACCACAGCTCAACCACCTGGTTTTTCTACACCCTAGCTCCACATGTGAATGAAGCCTTAGAGAGGACACTACTTCAGACTGCCTGGGGCTCTGCCCATCAAAATGGCCTCCTCAACAAGAACACAAGTGTCAGGCCCGATGAAATGTCGCTGCTTCTGACCTGGGAGAAGATATTTGCTGCGTAGGCCGAGGCGGTGGTCAATGAGGTGAAAAAGGTTGCTTTCCCAGCCGTCTGTATGGTGTGGATCATACGGTGACGAGGGTCTTTGATGTGCTCGGCCTGGCGGTACGTGTTAATAAACACAAACACGTCATCCACTCCTATGGAGAGACACAAATGGTTCATAGTAAATAAGAACATAAGAGGTGCTTTTACATCAGGCAAAGGGCGATGTGCGCGGTAACCCTTAGCAACAAATACGTTTTCATAGTTTGACATTTCCCAAGTAGTAAAAGCTGAAATTTGACTGGTTGCCATGGTAACTGCTCACTGCCTTTGTTGTGCCTGCCCTATATTTGGTTTAACCTCTTGCTGACCGCGTAATGCATATACAGTATCTCACAAAAGTGAGTACACCCCTCACATTTTTGTAAATATTTTATTGTATCTTTTCATGTGACAACACTGAAGAAATGACACTTTGCTACAATGTAAAGTAGTGAGTGTCCAGCTTGTATTACAGTGTAAATTTGTTATCCCCTTAAAATAACTTAACACAGCCATTAATGTCTAAACCTCTGGCAACAAAAGTGAGTACACCCCTAAGTGAAAATGTCCAAATTGGGCCCAATTAGCCATTTCCCCCCCCCCCCCCGGTGTCATGTGACTCGTTAGTGTTACAAGGTCTCAGGTGTGAATGGGGAGCAGGTGTGTTAAATTTGGTGTTATCACTCTCACTCTCTCATACTGGTCACTGGAAGTTCAACATGGCTCTTCATGGCAAAGAACTCTCTGAGGATCTATAAAAAGAATTGTTGCTCAACATGAAGATGGCCTAGGCAATAAAAAGATTGCCAAGACCCTGAAAGTGAGCTGCAGCACGGTGACCAAGACCATACAGGGGTTTAACAGGACAGGTTCCACTCAGAACAGGCCTCGCCATGGTTGACCCAAGAAGTTGAGTGCATGTGCTCAGCGTCATATCCAGAGGTTGTCTTTGGGAAAAAGACATATGAGTGCTACCAGCATTGCTGCAGAGGTTGAAGGGGTGGGGGGTCAGCCTGTCAGTGCTCAGACCATACGCCGCACACTGCATTAAATTGGTCTGATGCACAAGAAAGCCTGCAAACAGTTTTCTGAAGACAATCAGACTAAGGACATGGATTACTGGAACCATGTCCTGTGGTCTGATGAGACCAAGATAAACTAATTTGGTTCAGATGGTGTCAAGCGTGTGTGACGGCAACCAGGTGAGGAGTGCAAAGACAAGTGTGTCTTGTCTACAGTCAAGCATGGTGGTGGGAGTGTCATGGTCTGGGGCTGTATGAGTGCTGCCGGCACTGGAGAGCTACAGATCATTGAGGGAACCATGAATGCCAACATGTACTGTGATATAATGAAGCAGAGCGTGATCCCCTCCCTTCAGAGACTGGGCTGCAGGGCAGTATTCCAACATAACGACCCCAAACAGGCCTCCAAGACAACCACTGCCTTGCTAAAGAAGCTGAGGGTAAAGGTGATGGACTGGCCAAACATGTCTCCAGACCTAAACCCTATTGAGCATCTGTGGGACATCCTCAAATGGAAGGTGGAGGAGCGCAAGGTCTCTAACATCCACCAGCTCTGTGATGTCATCCTGGAGGAGTGGAAGAGGACTTCAGTGGCAACCTGTGAAGCTCTAGTGAACTCCATGCCGAAGAGGGTTAAGGCAGTGCTGGAAAATAATGGCGGCCACACAAAATATTGACACTTTGGGCCCAATTTGGACATTTTCACTTAGGGGTGTACTCACTTTTGTTGCCAGCAGTTTAGACATGAATGGTTGTGTGTTGAGTTATTTTGAAGGGACAGCAAATTTACACTGTTATACAAGCTGTACACTCACCACTTTACATTGTAGCAAAGTGTCATTTCTTCAGTGTTGTCACATGAAAAGATAGAATAAAATATTTACAAAAATGTGAGGGGTGTACTCACTTTTGTGAGATACTGTATGAGGTCAAGGCCAGTGCAAGGATCCTTGTCCAAGCAGGCAAAGGTGTACCCCGTTCCCCCCCCCCTCCCCCTCACACAATGCAACCCCCATACAGAACACACTCCACCCATGTGGTGAACGACGCAATGCTGCACCCAAAATCCCAACCAAACTGCCTCCGAACAGCACCCACCCAGGACATCTCACAGCACCAAAAACAGAACGGTTGGCAGGCAAGGCAAAACTCCACTCTGTGCCCGGCAGGAAACCGGTACACTATATTGTAAAAAGTATTGGGACGCCTGCCTTTAGACATGTGCGGAACGAAAAAAACATTTGTTTAGTTTTGTTTCGTTTGGATTTGTTAATTACATAAATTTGTTTCGTTAAATTAATTTAATTAGTTTAATTCATTTTTGGAATGTTTTCGTATATTTGTATTCAAATCTATTTGAATATTTAAATTTGGATTGATTCGAAACGTTTTCAAATCAATTTCGAATCGTTTTTGAATTCAAAAAGTTTTCCAATTTCCAAAGAGAATAAAATAGAATACAAAAAAAGGAATAGAATAGAATAGAAAAGAATATAACAGAAAATAAAAGAATAGAATATAATAGAGTTAAACAGAACAAAACAAAGAAAAGAACAGAATAGAATGGAATAGAAAGGAATAGAATAGAATAAAAAAAAAGAAAATAATTAAATAGAAAGATTATAACCATCTTCTGAAAATCAAATTGTAAAGAATACAATTTAAAAAAAATAGAATAGAATAGAAATAATATATCCATTTTCCAAAATTCAAATAGAATCAACTTGAATTTGAATAGAGTAGAAAAGAATAGAGTAGAATAGAATAAAAAACAACACAATAGTATAAAAAAAACAGAATAGAATAGAATGAATATAACCATTCTATTCTATTCTATTTGTTTCTATTATATTCTAGTCTAGTCTGTTCTTTTATATTCTATTCTATTGTGTTCTGTTTTACTCTAATATATTCTATTCTTTTATTTTCTGTTATATTATTTTCTATTGTATTATTATTTTTTATATTCTATTCTTTTATTTTCTATTCTATTTGATTCTCTTTGGAAATTGGAAAACTATTCGAATTTGAAAACTATTTGAATTATAAAACAATTAGAATTAGAATTTCGTCTGAATTTTTCTTTTTGCTATTTCGGATTCGTTTAAATTCAGTACTATTGTAATTCTGAAATTCGAATACATCTGAAATTTCAGATCGAAACGAACTGCACATGTCTACATGCCTTTACACGCACATGAACTTTAATGGCATCCCAGTCTTAGGGTCCTTTCACATGGGCGGTCCCATCCTGAAAAACTGACAGTCGGAACTGATTGTAAAGCCTGCCTGAAAGGGGCCTTAGTCTGTAGGGTTCAATATTGAGTTGGCCCACCCTTTGCAGCTATAACAGCTTCAACTCTTTTGAGAAGGCTGTCCACAAGGTTTAGGAGTGTGTCTATGGGAATGTTTGACCATTCTTCCAGAAGTGCATTTGTGAGGTCAGGCACTGATGTTGGATGAGAAGGCCTGGCTCACAGTCTCCACTCTAATTCATCCCAAAGGTGTTCTATTGGGTTGAGGTCAGGACTCTGTGCACGCCAGTCAAGTTCCTCCACCCCAAACTCGCTCATCCGTGTCTTTATGGACCTTGAACCCTACGGACAATATTGAACCCTAGGGACTAAGACTGGGATGCCATTAAAGTTCATGTGCGTGTAAAGGCAGGTGTCCCAATACTTTTGACAATATAGTGTATGCTAAAAATCTGAATCCCCATCAAGTAGTTGGGGATTTAGATTTTTTCTGCCCACCCCCATCCTGGCTTCCTAAGGTGGCTGCCTAAGCAGCCTTATGCTGGCACCGGCTTATCAGCGGTCCTGCAGCCCTGCATGTGGTAAAAAAATAAGATGGGCTTTATCCACAGAATGTATGCATCCACGGTGGTGGCCTGAGGTTGTGTGCTGGAAGCTCTCAGTTAAGGCTTCTAATTGCTAGCCAGATGCGGACAGATGGAAGAGATGACCGCTGAGGGATCCAATCACAGCAATAACATGATACAGAAGCCATATCGCCTCCCCCGGCCCTTTAACCACTTGCCTACCAGGCACCTACACCCCCTTCCTGCCCAAGGCCAAAAAAAAAAAAAAAAACAAACTTAAAAAAAAAAAAAGTTTTTTTAATTCTTTTCTATCAGCAAATTTTGTAACATAGACCCCTTTCACACTGAACCGCCTCGGGCGTCAGCGATAAAGCGGCGCTATTTTTAGCGCAAATTTACCATCGTTTTAGCGATGCTATTCGGCCACTAGCGGGGCGGTTTTAAAGGGGTTAAATCCGCCCGCCAAAACGCCGCTGCAGCGGCGCTTTGCCGGTGGTATAGCATTGCTGCCCCATTGTTTTCAATGGGCAGGGGCGCTTTAGGAGAGGTGAGTTTACCGCTCCTAATGCGCTCCAAAGAAGCTGCTGGCAGGGCTTTTTCTGACTCCCTGCCAGCGCAGCGCCCCAATGTGAAAGCCCTCAGGCTTTCACACTGGAGTGAATGGAGCCACTGTTTTAGGGCACTTTGCAGACGCTATTTTTAACGCTACAGCACCTAAAAAGCGCCCCAGCGTGAAAGGGGTCTAAGAAATTTTTTGCCTTCACTGATCTGCGCTGATGAGGTGGCACTGATTGACACTGATAGGCTGAACTGGTGGGCATTGATGAGGTGGCACTTATGGGCACTGATGAGGCGGCACTTATGGGTACTGATGAGGAGGCACTAATATGCCGAACTTATGGGCACTGATAGGTGGCACTGATATGTGGCACTGATGAGCACTGTTAGGTGGCACTGATGGGCACTAATAGGCTGCACTAGTGGGCACTGATACGCGGCACTGGTGGGCACTGATAGGTGGCACTGGTGGGAACTGATAGGCATTGATGGGTGGCACTGATGGGTGACACTGATGGGCATTGATCGACAGCAGTGATGGGCATTGATGGGCAGCACTAATAGGCACTTGTGGGCACTGATTGCTGCCACTGGTGGGCACTGATTTCTGGCATTGGTGGGCACTGTATGGTGACACTTTTCTACTATACTGTAATCAAGGCACTGATTACATTCCTACATGTCCCCCTGTGTGGAGATGTCACTGATCGGCTCTCCTCACCACACACTCTGTCAGTGTGAGACGAGGAGCACCGATTACCGGCACTTCCTTGTTTACATGTGACCGGCTGTGATTGGACACACCCGATCACATAGTAAAAGAACCGTAGACGCGGCTCTTTACAGAGATCAGGCTTGTGCCGTGTCCTAGCAACACAGAGCAGCCGCGATCAGCAACCAGTTAAAGTGGAACTAAACCCTCCTATCCTTTTCAGCCAAGGGAGCTGCCATGTTAGCCTCTGTTTGATCTGCACCTGCCATGATGCTGCACATGTGATCAGCTATGACAACAGCCATTAGATGGCTTGACAGTTTGGTTGAGAACACAAGCAACTGTGACAGCATTCCTCACATGCCGAGAATGTAATTGTTTTTTGTTTTTTTTTTAAACCATTAAATTGATGGGTTTAGTTCCGCTTTAAGTGGACTTCAGTGCCCGGGAGGCAGCGCAGCTTCAGTATCATGAGACTGCTGAAGAAGAAGAAGAAGAGAGTGAAGAAAGAAGAAGAAGAAGAAGAAGAAGTAGTAAGTGAAGAAAGAAGAAGAGAGTGAAGAAAGAAGAAGAGAGTGAAGAAAGAAGAAGAGAGTAAAGAAAGAAGAAAGAAGAAGAAGAGAGAAGAAGAAGAAGAAGAGAGAAGAGAGAAGAGAGAAGAGAGAAGAGAGAAGAGAGAAGAGAGAAGAGAGAAGAGAGAAGAGAGAAGAGAGAAGAGAGAAGAGAGAAGAGAGAAGAGAGAAGAAGAAGAAGAAGAAGAAGAAGAGAGTGAAGAAAGAAGAAGAGAGTGAAGAAAGAAGAAGAAGAAGAAGAAGAAGAAGAAGAAGAAGAAGAGTGAAGAAAGAAGAAGAAGAAGAAGAAGAAGAAGAGAGTGAAGAAAGAAGAAGAAGAGAGTGAAGAAAGAAGAAGAAGAAGAAGAAGAAGAGAGTGAAGAAAGAAGAAGAAGAAGAAGAAGAAGAAGAGAGTGAAGAAAGAAGAAGAAGAAGAAGAAGAAGAAGAAGAAGAAGAAGAAGAAGAAGAAGAAGAAGAGAGTGAAGAAAGAAGAAGAGAGTGAAGAAAGAAGAAGAAGAGAGTGAAGAAAGAAGAAGAAGAAGAGAGTGAAGAAAGAAGAAGAAGAAGAAGAAGAGAGTGAAGAAAGAATAAGAGAGTGAAGAAAGAAGAAGAGAGTGAAGAAAGAAGAAGAAGAGAGTGAAGAAAGAAGAAGAAGAGAGTGAAGAAAGAATAAGAAGAGAGTGAAGAAAGAATAAGAAGAAGAAGAAGAAGAGAGTGAAGAAAGAAGAAGAGAGTGAAGAAAGAAGAAGAAGAAGATGAAGAGAGTGAAGAAAGAAGAAGAAGAGAGTGAAGAAAGAAGAAGAAGAGGGTGAAGAAAGAATAATAATAAGAAGAAGAGAGTGAAGAAAGAAGAAGAGAGTGAAGAAAGAAGAAGAAGAAGAAGAAGAGAGTGAAGAAAGAAGAAGAAGAAGAACAAGAAGAAGAAGAAGAGAGTGAAGAAAGAAGATGAAGAAGAAGAAAGTGAAGAGAGATGTACCTGCCATCTATGTTTTTGCCGTGAAGCATCATGGCTGCGCCAAAACAGTTAGATGCCCTTGCCCAGGTGGGCGGTCAGGGGTGCGATAAAACCACGGCTCTTCTACTTGATTTTACTGCCCTCTGGCTGCCCCTGTGCCCCAACAGCACAGTGAATTATATAACCTGCCAACTAACAGAGCCAACTTTTTTACTTTTTTTTTTGCTACAGGTGCACTTTAAACATAAAAAGCCAAAGAATTTTCTGGCCGCAAAACTGCAGTGGCAGCATTGTGCGCTGATCACAGAGAAGACAATGATTTTCTATCAAGCTGCACCACATGCGGATTTTATAACCTAAAAAGAAATATTGAATTGCAGCTTGTCGGAAAGCGGGAGAATGATAAAAAGAAAAGTACTTTTATATAAAGGCAAAACCGTTGTGAGCCACCAAGGAGTTCAGTACAGACTCAACTGTTTAAAGTCAGCTTTAATTGGATTGTAGAGCTCGGGCACACGGTTTACCGCAAAGATTATTAACCACTTAAGGACTGGGCCTGTTTTTTATACTTGGTGTTTACAAGTTATGTTTTTTGCTAGAAAATTACTTAGAACCCACAAACATTATATTATTTTTTTTCAGACACCCTAGAGAATAAAATGGCGGTCGTTGCAATACTTTATGTCACACTGTATTTGCGCAGCGGTCCTACAAACGCAATTTCTTTTTGAAAAAATACACTTTTTTTGAATTTTATAAATAAGAAAAGTTAGCTCAATTTTTTTTTTTTATATTGTGAAAGACAATGTTGCGCCAAGTAAATTAGTACCCAACATGCCATGCTTCAAAATTGCGCCCGCTCGTGGAAAGGCGACAAACTTTGACACTTAAAAATCTCCATAGGTGAAGTTTAAAAATGTCTACAGGTTACCAGTTTTGAGTTACAGAGGAGGTCTTTTTCTAGAATTATTGCTCTCGCTCTAATGATCATGGCGATACCTGACATGTGTAGTTCAAACACCGTTTACATATGCGGGCGCGTGAGCATGGCGGGACGGGCGCTTTAAATTTTTTTTTTTTCTTATTTATTTTACTTTTTATTTTTTATGTATACACTGTCCCTTTAAAAAAAAAATGGATCACTTTTATTCCTATTACAAGGAATGCAAATATCCCTTGTAATATAAAAAAAAAAACATGACAGGACCTCTTTAATGTGAGATCTGGGGTCAAAAAGACCTCAGATCTCACATTTACACTTAAATGCAATAAAAATAAAATCTTTTTTTTTTAATAAAAAAAATTTCCCCTTTAAGACCATTGGGCGGAAGTGACGTCTGACGTCGCTTCCGTCATCCAATGGTAAGGAGTCGAGTGGGGGCCATCGTTCCCTCGACTCGACTTCCAGCCTCAGATGGGAAAGGATTGGATCGTCTCCGCCGCTGCCGATGGCTAAAAGTGATATCCGCCGAAAAAAGTGATCTCACAGCGAATGCGCTGCAGAGACCACTTTTATCTCAAAGCGAACCGCCCGCAGTTTTTAAAAATACCGGGGTTATGGCAGCTATCTTGGTATTCAACGTCAAAGCATAGCTCCCAACTGGCCCTGATTTCGAGGGACTGTCCCTGATTTGGAGCAATGTCCCTCTGTCCCTCATTCCTCCTCATTTGCCCCTCATTTTGGTCTGATCTGTATAGATGTATAGAAAATGCACTTTTTATCTATCAAAAAGTGTTTTCCAGCACTAAACCTTTCATCTGATTTCTAAATTGCTGCATTTGTAAATTCCAAAAGCCAATATAAAAGGAATAGTAGTGGTAAAAAAAAAAAAAAAAACATTTTGTGGGTTTAAGCAATCTTGTTTTTTTGTACAATTCTCCTTTAAGGGGGCGTGGCCAGGGGTGTGTCCTATGCCTGCATACTTTTGCTAATAGGTGTCCCTCATTCCCATCTCAAAAAGTTGGGAGGTATGCCTACAGCTAAGCTTTATTATAAGTTTACCTGTAGGTAAAAATAAACCAACGTATGACGCCGAGTGGTCCGAAAGTGGTTAAAAAGTAGAAAGTGCGTTTGTACTGCAATGGGCAGAGGGACGCTACGTTTATGGCTTGAGGAAAGTGCCATAACTAAGAGCAGCCAATCAGAATTCATCTTTGTATCAGGGTTTCACATTTCCAGATATAAGGCTGCATTCACACCTGCGAGTCGCGTTTTAATCGTTTTTTTTCAGGCGTTTTTATGCGCGTTTTTTGAGCTATTGTGTACAGCGTTTTTAAAGCGTTTTTTTCATTAGCCAATAGAGAAAAATATCATCTATTTCATTTGTTGCTATGTTTTTCAGGCTTTCTCATCCGCTTTTATTTATTATTCATTTATTTTTTTGCATAAACATTTTATTAAATTTTTAAAAGAAATACAAAAAAAAAAACAAAAACCTCCAAATACATTGCACAATCATGTACTGTAAGTGGAAGATGACAAACCAAATAAGTCAACAAGTTAACAAAACCTACCACAAGGTAGTAGAAGGGTTTCATACTAAGAAGACCCCCCCCCCCCCAATAAGAGTATGATAAACTTATACAATTGACCCATATTACTGAAAGCAATTCCTGAGATAACCGGGTGCTGACCACTATATGAAAGTGGGAAACATATTACTAATTTAAGGGCAGGTTGGTCAACTAGCGATAAAGGACATGAATATAGTAGGCGGCTATCTCAGATCATTCCCAACACTGCCATTCACACCCAGCAGGACCAAACTACGGGTCCAAACAAAAAAGAAGAAAGGGGAAAAGAAGAGAGGAGAAAAAGGAAGCAAAGAACAAAAGATAAGGAATGGGGAGGGGGTTGGACCACCACCAACTGCCATCGCCATCTATCTCTGATGAATGCGTAGGAATATCAACCCATAGGAGACATTCAGTTGAGGCTACCACGATTCAGAATCTGGCAACTGTGACCAGATATGAATTGGTATCCTGTTGTAGCCTCCTGGTATGATTGAGAACCTCAAAAGGTTCCCCAGGGTGCCCAGATATCAGAGTATTCTGAAACTTTATGAAGAGTTCAGCTCCTCCATCTCTGCTACGCGGTTAATAGGCTTGAACCACTCCTTCATCGAAGGTGAGAATATGGACCTCCAATGTACTGGGACGCATAGTCTAGCAGCCTTGATCATATGCATAGCAACCGATTTGTAGTAGCACTTTTAGATATCTTGGAGAAATCTATTATTTATTTATTACTTTTTTTATGATTTTTATCGGAACTGCGACATCATGGCGGACACATCGGACACTTTTGACACATTTTTGGGAACATTGGCATTTATACAGCGATCAGTGCTATAAAAAATGCATTGATTACTGTAAAAATGTCAATATCAAGGGCATAACTATGTTGCCTCTCTGTGTTCTAACTGAAGGGGGAGGGGACTGTCTAGGGGAAGAGATAGATCGGTGTTCATACTTTGTATGAACACACGATCAGTCTCTTCTCCCCTCAGAGAACCAGGATCTATGTGTTTACACACATGTGTAAACACATAGATCTTGGTGTGTCACGAGCGATCACGGGAGCCAGGTGGTCATCGCGCCCACCGGGCACTCGCAACGGCTCCGGGGGCGAGCAGCGGGCGCCACTAGTGGCCACGGGGCGAAGCGGCGTAACATAACGTAGTTTCGCCCAGCCGTGCCATTCTGCATTCAGTAAAACTGTGGCGGCTGGTTGGCAAGTGGTTAAAGTGGTAGTAAACTTTTTTTTATTTTTACCTACAGGTAAGCTTATGATAAAACTTACCTGTAGGTAGAATGAATATTTCCAAAAAGTGCACCGTTTAGGAGATATTCTAGCAAGCAGCAGCCGGTGACATCACCGGCGCATGCACTCTGAAGGAACAGCATGCCCGGGAGTGACGTCACCATGGCTCAGCCAATCAGGCGTGGGAGTCCCTTAACCCGGAAAGGAAAACTGGGTGAAGATGGAAGCCTCTGCAGTGGTGACAGCGGGCTGCTGGAGGGCGTCGTTTTAAGGTAAGTCCTTCATAATGTGCTAGTATGTGGTGCATACTAGCATATTATGATATTGCCTTGAAGGTCGAAATGTTTATTTTTTTTTCTTACAGAGTTTACTAGCACTGAAAAGTCTTCCTGCAGTTGAGGCAATCCAGTTATCCATACCCCTCAATATTTGAGACTCAACTGAGCCTAGGACTTCTGTGCTGCAAGGCTGGACTGCTAACTACATAGCCACCCACATTAAAAGCCATCTTTTGGGGGCGGCACCCCAACATTGCATACAATACTACTGTAACTCTATATAATAGAAAAATCATTAAATGACAATATACTTACCAATACCAACAATGACAAAAGCTGCCACCCCATTTAATATTCCAAGGTACTGTATCCCGAAGGCCACGTGGTAAAGGAAAAGAGCCACAAGGCAGCTGAGGCCGATGCTGGCAATCCCAAAAAAGGACAGGAACACTGTATAATACAGAGACACCTTTATTATTGTTAATGATAATAATATAAGAACTGGTTCAAACATTATCACAAATGATACTAAAACGAGCGTCTGTACACATCTAAAGAAAATCTATTAATGTTTCTGCCTTTCCTTACAATGGGAAACCTTAGCTATAATACTCTGAGTGAGAGGACCCGTGGCCTCATACAGCTCCTACGTTTTGGAAATTTTCATATTTGCGCATCGAGGCCTTCGGGTAAGACTGCGTAGGTTAAGCATTTTAATAAATAAATACATAAATATGTCTATGACTGTTAACCACTTGGGCACTCATACCCCTTTCCTGCCCAGGCCAATTTTCAGCTTTCAGCGCTGTCACATTTTGAATGACAATTACGTGATCATGCTACACTGTACCCAAATTAAATTTTTATAATTTTTTTCCTACACGCATTTTTACCAGCTTTCTTTTGGTGGTATTTAATCACCACTGGGGTTTTTATTTTTTGATAAACAAAAAATTTTGAAAAAAAAAAGCAAACATTTTTCATAGTTTGTTATAAAATTTTGCAAACAGGTAATTTTTCTCTTTCATTGATGGGCACTAATAGGCACTGATAGGCTGCGCTGCTGGGCACTGATAGGTGGCACTGATGGGCACTGATAGGCACTGATAGGTGGCACTAATACGCACTGATGAGGCATCGCTGGTGGGCACTGATAGGTGGCACTGATGGGTGGCAATAAAGGGCACAATTTTCTTGCGGGGCGGCCCGTGGCCCCCACCCAGCCAGCAAAGCCAGAACCCCGCACGCTAGAACGATCGATTGCCACTTACCCACCCACGCTGGGGTTGCCACACCATCCCTTTAATCCAGGACACATATTAATTACACAGATTCTGAAGTGGATTTAATGCAGATAAGGCACTAAGTGAGTTTAATTATCACTTTAATTAGCCACAGAACCTGTGTAATTAATTTGTGTCCTGGATTAAAGGGATGATGTGGCAACCCTAACCCACGCTCGCTCATCGCCCACCAGGACCCCCCCCGCCAGCCCTGTTCTTACCCCATCTAGGTTGCGGCTTCGGCGGTCCACCCCCCCTCCCCTTGCGTCTCCTCCCGAGGCCCGGCGGTCTCTTCTCCTCCCAGCCAATCAGGATTTAGGACTCTTGGCCAATTGGGACTAAGGACCACTTCCTGATTGGCCGGGAGGAGAAGCAGGAAGACATTAGCAAATATAAATTTGCTAATTCACACAACTGCACTGTGCCCTGAGCCCACCCTTTTTGAAGCCAATTAGAGCCTCATCATGTGCTTCAAAAACAAAAAGAACCCATTGGAATCCATGCATCCGGAGCCCTGCATGTAGATTAGGGGGCGGGCGTATGTAATAGGGGGGCCCCTGCGCCCTGTATGAGCACTGGGTTTAGCACTGGGAAACTTTTTGAAAGATAAAAAGCACATTTTATATAAAACTATATGGATAAGACCAAAATGAGGGACAAATGAGGAGGAAAGAGGGACTTTGTTCCAAATCGGAGACAGAAGGGAGCTATGCTCTATCCAAAAGGGAAAAAAAGCTTTGCCTTTAGTTCTACTTTATTGCTGCTTGTAATGTGGCATTGGGCTCTGTAGAGACTTCTGGATGAGGCAATGAGGCATTTATAGAAAATGGATTTTCTTTACCGCATGGCTTACAGAATGGCCATATAGAAATACATTTTTTTGTACAAGAAAATCACAATTCCCCCGGTACCTGAGAATGAGGTGAGGATGTAAACGAGGACGGCGATACAGCCTGTGCTGATGAACGCCAGCAGCATGTCGTTGTTGAAGGTCGTCCGCACTTCATAGTCAAACAGGTCGGTCCCCCCGTACAGCACCTGTACTTTACTAGGGAGATGAAATAAAGACATCCATCAGAAAAATTCAGAAACAAAACACTGTACATAAGAGAAGGACAGGTTAACCTTCTGGACCATTTCATTCTCTCCTATCATTCAATCATCCCTATATACTGTACAGTGGGGGCGGAAAATATTCAGACCCCCATACATTTTTCACTCTTTGCTATATTACAGCCATTTGCTAAAATCATTTAAGTTCATTTTTTTCCTCATTAATGTACACACAACACCCCATATTGACAGAAAAGCACAGAATTGTTGACATTTTTGCAGATTTATTAAAAAAGAAAAACTGAAATATCACATGGTCCTAAGTATTCAGACCCTTTGCTGTGACACTCATATATTTAACTCAGGTGCTGTCCATTTCTTCTGATCATCCTTGAGATGGTTCTACACCTTCATTTGAGTCCAGCTGTGTTTGATTATACTGATTGGACTTGATTAGGAAAGCCACACACCTGTCTATATAAGACCTTACAGCTCACAGTGCATGTCAGAGCAAATGAGAATCACGAGGTCAAAGGAGCTGCCTGAAGAGCTCAGAGACAGAATTGTGGCAAGTCTTAAAAGAGGGGGGGGGGGGGGGACAATATACCCAGGAGAACGAAACAAATGGACTTTGTAGGCACCAATCATAAAAATCAATGTAAACTTTTATTTATACAAAAATTTAAGAAGAATCACATAGACATAAACATTTTCTAAAAAAATCGCAATACATTGCGGAAACTGGTAATGTATGTCACCACAGAAATATGTGAGAACGGATCGGGGGATAGCCCCTACACCCCCGATCCGTTCTCACATATTTCTGTGGTGACATACATTACCAGTTTCTGCAATGTATTGCGATTTTTTTAGAAAATGTTTATGTCTATGTGATTCTTCTTAAATTTTTGTATAAATAAAAGTTTACATTGATTTTTATGATTGGTGCCCACAAAGTCCATTTGTTTCGTTCTCCTGGGTATATTGTCCCCCCCCCCCCCTCTTTTAAGACTTGTAAATTAGGACGTTGGCACTGCTCTACATATGAGACCACCACAGCCCATTCTGTGATGAGATCTAACAATCCTCCAATTTTTCAGAATTGTGGCAAGGCACAGATCTGGCCAAGGTTACAAAAAAATGTCTGCTGCACTTAAGGCCTCCATAATCCTAAAATGGAAGAACCCTTCCTAGAGCTGGCCGTCTGGCCAAACTGAGCTATCGGGGGAGAAGAGCCTTGGTGAGAGAGGTAAAGAAGGACCCAAAGATCACTGTGGCTGAGCTCCAGAGATGCAGTCGGGAGATGGGAGAAAGTTGTAGAAAGTCAACCATCACTGCAGCCCTCCACCAGTCCGGGCTTTATGGCAGAGTGGCCCGACGGAAGCCTCTCCTCAGTGCAAGACACATGAAAGCCCGCATGGAGTTTGCTAAAAAACACCTGAAGGACTCAAAGATGGTGAGAAATAAGATTCTCTGGTCTGATGGGGGCATCATGCTGTGGGGGTGTTTTTCAGCTGCAGGGACAGGACGACTGGTTGCAATTGAGGGAAAGATGAATGTGGCAAAGTACAGGAATATCCTGGACGAAAACCTTCTCGAGAGTGCTCAGGACCTCAGACTGGGCCAAAGGTTTACCTTCCAACAAGACAATGACCCTAAGCACACAGCTAAAATAACAAAGGAGTGGCTTCACAACAACTCCATGACTGTTCTTGAATGGCCCAGGCAGAGCCCTGACTTAAACCCAATTGAGCATCTCTGGAGAGACCTAAAAATGGCCGTCCACCAACATTTACCATCCAACCTGACAGAACTGGAGAGGATCTGCAAGGAGGAATGGCAGAGGATCCCCAAATCCAGGTGTGAAAAACTTACTAAATACTGAGCAAAGGGTCTGAATACTTAGGACCATGTGATATTTCAGTTTTTCTTTTTTAATAAATCTGCAAAAATCTCAACAATTCTGTGTTTTTCTGTCAATATGGGGTGCTGTGTGTACATTAATGAGGAAAAAAAATGAACTTAAATGATTTTAGCAAATGGCTGCAATATAACAAAGAGTAAAAAATTACAGGGGGTCTGAATACTTTCCGTCCCCACTGTATATATTATATTACATTTTTTTTTCTAGGGTTTAGACCAGGGGTCTGCAGGCTTTGGTCAAATGCGGCCCGCTACAAGATTTGTTTCACCCTGCAGCTAAGGTCAGCAGCGCATCCTCCCACTGTGCTTGCAATCAGGTCTAACTGTGGGTGAGCAGCGATCCACAAGCAATCGCATTCTTGCCCCAGCATTCACAGGAGGACAGAACGTCCTCTGTTCACACCTGCCCTGCCTTCAGGCTCTCACCTTGCTGGTTCAGTAATGCTGCAAGTATGTAAAGCAAGGTGAGACTTTTCTGGGGACTCTGATGTAAGGCGGGACTCTGATGGGGAACCTGATGGAAGGGGGGACTCTGATGTAAAGGCAGACTCTAGTGGTGAGTCTGATGTAAGGGGGAACTCCAATGGGGACTGTGAAGTAAGGGAGGGATTCTAATGGGGATCCGGATTAAAGGGGGGATCCTGAAAGAAGGGTGAACTTTGGTTTGGAATTTGATGAAAGGGAGGACTCTGATGGGGACCCTGATGTATGGGGGGAGGGGGCTCTGAAATAAGAGAGGAACTCTCATAGGGACCCTGATGTAAGGGGGCACTCTGATGTGGACTCTGATGTAAGGAGTGACACTGGAGAGGACCCTGATGTAAGGGAGGGGTCCTTTGATGTAATATGGGCCCTGATGTAAGGGGGAACCCTGATGTCAACTCTGATGTAAGGGTTGACTCTGATGTAGACTCTGATGTAAGGGGGGGAATCTGATGGGGACCCTGATGTGAAGGCATACTCTGGTGTGGAGTCTGATGTAAGGGGGGACTCTGATGAGAACCCTGACGTAAGGGAGGGGTCATCTGATGTAAGAGGGGGACTCTGATATGGGCCCTGGTGTAAAGGGGAACCCTGATGTCAACTCTGATATAAGGGAGGGTGGACTCTGATGTAAGAGGCAATCTGATGGGGACCCTGATGTAAGGGCATACTCTGGTGTAGCGGTCGGATGTAAGGGGGGACTCTGATGAGGACCCTAATGTAAGGGAGGGGTCCTCTGATGTAATGGGGGACTCTGATATGGGCCCTGATGTAGGGGGGAACCCTGATGTCAACTCTGATACAAGGGTTGACTCCTATTTAGACTCTGATGTAAGGGTGAGGGGGGATCTAATGGAGACCCTGATGTAACGGTCGACTCTGATGTAAGTGGGGTGGGGTTATCTAATGGGGACCACGATGTAAGGGTCAACTCTGATGTAAGGGGGGGGGGGGCCATGATGTAAGGGTCGACTCTGATGTAAGGGTGAGGGGGGTATCTAATGGGGGCCATGATGTAAGGGTTCACTCTGATGTTAAAGCCTACTTTGATGTGGAACCTGATGTAAAGGAAGATGCTAATGGGAACCCTGAGTTAGGGGAGACTCTGATGTGGACTCTAATGTAAGGGGGGGGGGGATCTAATGGGGACCCTAATGTCAGGGGTAATTTTGATGTAAGGGCATACTTTGGTGTGGAGTCTGATGTAAGGGGAGACTCTAATGAGAACCCTGAGGAGGAGTTCTCTGATGTAATGGGGGACTCTGATATGGGTACTGATGTAAGGGGGAACCCTGATGTCAGCTCTGATACAAGGGTTGACTCTGACGTAAACCCTGATGTAAGGGGGGGGGGGGATCTAATGGGGACCCTAATGTAAGGGGTGATTTTGATGTAAGGGGGGGTATCTAATGGGGACCCTGATGTAAGGGTTGACTCTGATGTTAAAGCATACTTTGGTGTGGAATCAGATGTAAGGGAATACGCTAATGGGAACCCTGAGTTTAGTGGAGACTCTAACGTGGATGTAAGGGGGGGTGGGATAATGGGGACCTCAGATGTAAGGGGGGTTATCTAATGGGGACCCTGATGTAGACTTTGATGTGGGGGGGGATAATGGGGGCTCTGATGTAAGGGGTGACTTTAAAGTAAAGGCATACTTTGGTGTGGAGTCTGATGTAAGGGGGGACTCTAATATGAACCCTGATGTTAGGGGGACTCTGATAGGGGTCCTCACATATTGGGGGATTCTGATGGAGACTCTAATAAAAGGTTGAACAAAAACTCGGTCTGCACCTTTCCCATCATTGACTCAAATTGTTTGGAATTTCTTTGCTTTACTGAGGTTTTTTCTCTGTTGTTCTGAACCAAATCAGTTTGATTGGAAAAAAAAAGAGCCCCAAGTACCCAAGTAAAACAAACTGATTCAATTAAATTTTATGCCCTCACCTATAAAACTGATATAAAATGTGTCCCTTGTACTGATAACTTTGGAGACCCCTGATTTAGTTAGCCAGACCAGCCACTAGGGGGCAGTAAACAAAAGCCCCTCCGGTCTTTTTCCTATTAGATTTATATTGGTATAAAAAAACATTTTAGTATGGAGTTTTACTGCCACTTGTTAATGGCTCGTTACCATCTTCCTAATGGTTTAGGTTTGCAACTAATTTAATTTATGAGCTTGCTCATCGAACCGATTTCTTCGATAACGCTCTTCAAAGGCCGTGTTCCCATAAAGATCCCTGTTTGAACAGCACTGGGCATAGCTCAATACATCAGCCGCATTATCCACACTGTTAATCAATTTAATTAGTCATCCAGACCGGGCAGACAAAATGAGCCTTTCAGTTCTGCGGGAACCCAGAAGAAATTATGAAGTATATTTATTAAGATTGCAGATTTCAGAAGGAAAGACTTTGCAGCGAAGTGGTCAGAAGAGCATTGATACGTATACGAGAATTAAAGGGGCAATCCAATATAGAACACCATGTAACATTATTAAAGTTAAACTCCAGGCATAAAAACTTTCATTGAAATATATTCCTCCATAGACACAAAGAATATAAAATCGGCTTTGTGTTTAACATTTGCCTTTGCAAACCCAGATATTACCTTGTGACAGTAGCAGTGACATCATCACTGTGCTGTACAAAGACTGTGCAGAGAGCAGTGTTGTGGGAGGGGTTCAGCAAAACCCCACCCACTACAGGCTGCCTGCAGAAAATCAGAAGGGGCGGAGACAAGACCAGTCACAAGGAGGGAGAGCAGCAGTGACCGGTCTTTCTTCTTTTTTTTTTTAACTTCAGCTCTGGAAGGTTTTACCCTCTTCGTGACCAGGCCATTTTTTCCTATTTAGCACTGCGCTACTTTAACCGCTTGCCGACCAGCTGCCATCATTTTACTGCTGCAGGTCAGCACGACCCCGCAAACTGACGTAGCTGTACGTCGGCTTGTGGGATCGGGATTGCAGGCGCGCGTGCTGCACAGCGGGAGTGCCGATGCTTGTGTCCGACGGTCACAATGACCGCCGGCCACGAGCGATTGTGAGCACGAGGGACAGAACACGGAAGTGTGTTTGTAAACACACAAATCTGTGTTTTGTTCTGAGAGCAGTGACAGATTGTGTGTTACTATTAGCTAGGAACCACGATCCGTCACTTCCTCCAGTCAGTCCCCTCCCCCTACAGTTAGAATCACCTCCCAGGGAACACATTTAACTCCTTGATCGCCCCCTAGTGTTAACCCCTTCCCTGCCAGTGACATTTTTACAGTAATCAATACATTTTTATAGCTCTGATCGCTGTATAAATGCCAATGGTCCCGAAAATGTGTCAAAAGTGTCTGATCTGTCCACCATAATGTTGCAGTCCCAATAAAAACCGCAGATCGCTGCCATTACTAGTAAAAAAAAAAAATAATAATAATAATAATAATGCCATAAATCTATCCCCTGTTTTGTAGACGCTATAACTTTTGCGCAAACCAATCAATATATGCTTATTGCGGGTTTTTTTTACCAAAAATATGTAGAAGAATACGGCCTAAACTGAGAAAAATTTAAAAAAAAATGGGGATATTTATTATAGCAAAAAGTACAAAATATTGTGTTTTTTTCAAAATTGGCGCTCTTTTTTTTGTTTATAGCGCGAAAAATAAAAACCACAGAGGTGATCAAATATCACCAATATCACCAAAAGAAAGCTCTATTTGTGGGAAAAAAAGGACGTCAATTTTGTTTGGGTGCAACGTCGTATGACTGTCAGTTAAAGCAACGCAGTGCCGAATCGCAGAAAATGGCCCGGTCATTCAGCAGCCAAATCCTCCGGGGTTGAAGTGGTTAATTGATAATTGCACAGTCATGCAACGCTGTACCCAAACCAAATGTGATATCATTTTTTTCACACAAATAGAGCTTTCTTTTGGTGGTGTTTGATCGCCACTGGGGTTTTTATTTTTTGCAATATAAACAAAAATAAAAAACAAATATTTTTTACTTTCTGCTATAGAACATATCCAAAAAAAATTTTCTTTTCTTTTGGCCAAAATGTATTCTGCTACATGTCTCTGATAATAAAATCCCAATAAGTATGTATTGATTGGTTTGCGTGTAATGTTGATCACGCCCCCTTATGACGTCACAGTCCCAGCATGCTTCGGGACTGTGACGTTATAAGGGGGCGGGGTCACCGCCTATATAAGTCATTGCGGAGTGCTCACACACCATCACAGCGGGATAGAGCGTTGTGTCAACATCGGAAGAAGAGAAGAGGGGAGAAGACGACGCAGAAGTCCGGGCCACCGCTAGCAAGAGAGCGGCAGAAGATAGCGGAGGAGCCGGCAGAAGAACCGGATACCGGGAAAAGAGGTCGAACACCGGGAGAAGAGGCCGGAGAGCGGGAGAAGAACCGGACACCGGGAGAAGAGGCCGGAGACAGCGGCAAAGTCGGAAGAAGAGCCCCGAAGTCGGAAGAAGACCCCCGTAGTCGCTGGAAGAAGACCCCCGGAGCTGTCTAATAAATTACTTTAAAAACCTGTGTAGTGTGTTTTTTTATTGACACTTCAAATCTAAAGTCCGTCGGAAGTCCGATGCAGCCCACACACGGTGGGAATGTCTGCCGGATTCGGTCCGTCGGACCAGTCTGGTCAGAAAGTCCGCCCGTGTGTACGCTGCATAACTGACACTGGGGGGAAATGACTACCTGCCATTGACATCACCAATTACACCAGTGATGTCTTTTGGTGGTATTTGATCAACTCTTGTTTTTTTATTTTTTGCGATATAAACTAAAGAAGACCGATTTCTTTTTTTAAAAACAATATTTTTTACTTGCTATAAAACATTTCTTTATAAATGTTTGGCCAAATGTATTTTGTTACATATCTCTGATAAAAAAATCCCAATAAGTGTATATTGATTGGTTTGAGGAAAGTTATAGCGTCTACAAAGTATGGTATAGATACTTTTTATTTTATTATTTTTTTTCACCACTTATGGCGGTGATCAGCGACTTATTTTGGGACTGTGATGGCGCTGCGGAAAATCTGACCCTAACTGACACAGGGGGCAGGGGGGGTGACTAACTGCTACTGACATCACCAGTGACACTGGTGATGTCTTCTGGTGGTATTTGATCGTCATCAGGTTTATTTTTTGAGATATAAACGAAAAAAAGACTGAATTGAAAAAAAAAAAAAACTGTATGTTTTACTTTCTGCTATAAAACATATCCAAAAAAAAATTACATTTCTTTTGGCCAAAAATGTATTCTGCTACATGTCTCTGATTAAAAAAAAAAATCCCAATAAGTATATATTAATTGTTTTGTGTGAAATTTATAGCGCCTACAAACTATGGTATAGATACTGGAATTTTTATTTTATACTACTAATGGCGTGATCAGCGACTTATAATGGGACTGTGATAGTGCGGCGGAAAATCTGACACTAACTGATGCTGAAGGGAAATGACTAACTGCCACTGACATCACCAGTGACACTAATACAATGAACAGTGGTAATTTTATACACTGTCACTGTACCAATGGCCTGAAAAATGGATGTGTGTGCCGCTCAGGCTGGGAAAAAAGGGGGGTATACAGATGGTGCAACCACAGCTGCTGTTTGGAGTGCTGACAGGGGATGGAGCCTGTCCTGGCTCCTGCAAGAAAAGGGTGGCCCCTGGAAGTCGCACATCCAAGATATCCTAGAGAGGTGAAGAGAGTGGCAACCTCAGCCTGGACTCCAACCAGGCTACGCCCCAACGCGTTTCACTCCGTCTGCCGGCGCTTAGAAGGGATTAACATCTAGGGGCCATCAAGGGGTAAATGTGTGCCTAACTATGTGTAATGTGTGTACAGTGTGCTGCTTTTACTAATAAATCTTTTAGTTTCTCATCCCTATATTGCAGGGATGAGAAACAGATAGATAGTATAGCCCGAAACAAAAAAAATATATAAAAATAGCTTAGGGCTAGCATGACTGGGGGACAGTGGAATCAGGGATAGAGAGGGTTAACAAAAGTTCAGGAAGTTAAAATGGAGTCACTTACTGTGATTGGTGGGTTTTCAGTGGGGAGAGGGGGCTAAAAGGGGGTCTTGTAGGAAGTCTGGCAAGTTCCCAGCATCCAGAGAAGACTCATGGAGGAAGAACGTTCCCACCCGCCCCTACAATGGATCGGTTCTTCTTTAAGTGGTCATGTTGGCCTAGCCCTTGTTTCTTTGGAGGCATTTTTAAAATCTGCTGTGTCTACCATATTAGGGACACATCTAAGGTATGGAGTCCCCTGTGGAATGGCAGTTAATGATGGGTTAACCGGTAAGTTAAACTGAGAGGTATCTGCAGAAAGTTGAGGTTGCCCCCGAGCGGGTGTGGTTTAGCTGGGGACCGTGTAAGTGTTACGTAGATACAAAAGTGGATAAGTAATACTCGGTGCCTCCAAAGATCGACAACCTTATGTTTATTGTTATGTGTATTATGATTGTGTTATTATTTTGGTTCCTGTTTTAAGGAATGTTTGTTATATTTGATTATTGGTTAATAAATGGCAATTTCGGCCAATTTTACTGCAAAATGGTGTTGTGGTGTTATTGCATTTTAATTGGGGTAAAAGGCAGGGTAGGATAATGGTCATTACTTATTTGGGTGCCAATTACATCGGTGGTGCCTAAGTCATGTTCCCTTTGTACAGAGCCCTGTGTTGATTGTCAACACAGAGCTCTGGGCTGTAACTCTACACAGCCGATCAGCGGTCCCTGGATGTGAATTATTGGGCGGGACCTGCTGACGCTGCTTTGCATAGCTCCCAGCTGTCCCCGATTTCCAGGGAATGTCCCTGATTTTGAAAAAAAGTTGCTCTGTCCCTCTTTCCTCCGCATTTGTCCCTCATCTTGGTCTGATCTATATATTTGTATATAAAATGCACTTTTTTTCTTTCAAAAAGTGTTTCCCAGTGCTAAACCTTTCACCCAAATTCTAAATTGCTGTATTTTGTACATTTAAAAAAAAGCACTTGGCTCTTTAACAAATCAGTTATTTTGTATAATCCTCCTTTAACCACTTCAATACCAGGCACTTAGACACCTTCCCGCCCAGGCCAATTTTCAGCTTTTAGCGCTGTCACAATTTGAATGACAATTGCGCGGTCATCAAACACTGTACCCAAACAAATTTTTTATCATTTTGTTCCCACAAATAGAGCTTTCTTTTGGTGGTATTTGATCACCTCTGCGGTTTTTATTTTTTGCGCAACAAATGAAAAGAGACCGAAAATTTCGAAAAAAAAACAAGTTTTTCTTTGTTTCTGTTAAAATTTTTTGTAAATAAGTACGCTTTCTCCTTCAATGACGGGCAGTGATATGGCTGCACTGACGGGCACTGATGGGCACCGATGAGGTGGCACCAATGAGGTGGCACTGATGAGGTAGCACTGATGATGGGCACTGATAGGTGGCACTGGTATGCGGCACTGATGGGCACTAATAGGTGGCACCGATGGGCACTCATAGGCGGCACTGATGGGCACTCGTAGGTGGCAATAATTGCTACATATGGGTGGCACTGATGGGTACTTATGGGTGGCACTGATGTGTGGTACTGATGGGGACTTATGGGTGGGCACTGATGGGCACTGATGAGCACAGATGGGCACTGACAGGTGGCACCGATGGGCAATGACAGGTGGCACTGATAAAACATTGGGGGCATTGCTGGGCAGATCTTTTACATAATGGTGCCAATCAGTGCCCATTTGTGGGCACTGATTGGCACAGATTGGGCACATTGGGCACATGTGGATGGCCATGGGGTACATACCTGGCCATCCACATGTTGCCCCTTCCCTGGTGGTCCTAGTGGCAATCCCTGGTGGTCCAGTGTTGTGATCTGAGGGGGGGCTGCGCTGATAAACAATCAGCGCAGACCCCCCCTGCCAGGAGAACCGCCGATCGGCTCTCCTTTACTAGCGTCTGTCAGACGCGAGTGAGGAAAAGCCAATCAACGGCTCTTCCCATTGACAGCGTGATCAGCCGTGATTGGACGCGGCTGATCACGTGGTAAAGAGCCTCCGCCGGAGGCTCTTTACCAAGATCGGTGTAGCGGTGTGAAAATCAGAGGTGTTCTGTCACATTAGCAACCATGTAAGGTCAGCAGGTTTGCTGTTGCTTTTAAAATCTAACATCTAAACAGTCTGTCCGATCTACAAATACTGTATTTATGCATATAAGCTCGGTTTTGTGTTGAAAATAGCTTTTAAATCTAAAACTCCGGTGGGTGTAACAAGATGTCCGCTTGCCCCCTTCTCACTCTATTATTACTGTACTGTGCAGGAGTGTGGGGTATAGCAAGATGGCGGCGACGAAAGGTCACTTCCTGTCGAGACAGCGGCCGCTTCCGTGTGTACCAAGATGGCCGCCGCTCCGGAGCTAG
Organism: Lithobates septentrionalis; assembly: GCA_037952835.1. NCBI lineage: Eukaryota > Metazoa > Chordata > Amphibia > Anura > Ranidae > Lithobates > Lithobates septentrionalis. Next base: position 5,611,874 of record JBBDGP010001212.1, read on the forward strand.
GCCGAAGCCGCAGCCTTTCCTATGGCCGAGGCCGCAGAATGCTCCGCGGATCGCGGGTGTGCCGATCCGTGGAGGTTGATCCATACGGATCACGGATCAGCAGCGATCCGTTGCACCCCTACAAAGCATACATCCAAATCAACAAAGGAATGGCTTCACAGTTGATGTACACATTATTACCTGTCTTAAAAACTCACCTGTACTATGTCTTTTGATTTAGTCCATGTTGGACAAATTTTGTATCATGCCTTGACCCTATTGTCTCAATAAAGGAACATTCTGAAGAAGATTCAAGTTTTGGAATGGCCCAGCCAGAGCCCAGACCTGAATCCCATTGAAAATCTGTGGGGTGAGCTGAAGAGGGCTGTGCACAGTAGATGCCCTCGCAATCTGACAGATTTGGAGTGTTCCTGCAAAGAAGAGTGGGCAAATATTGCCAAGTCAAGATGTGCCATGCTGATAGACTCATGCCCAAACAAGACTGAGTGCTGTAATAAAATCAAATGGTGCTTCAACAAAGTATTCGTTTAGAGGTGTGCACACTTAGGCAACCATATTATTTTAGTTTTTTAATTTTTTACTTCCTTCCACCTAAAAGATTTCAGTTTGTTGTTCAACAGAGTTGTACAGTTTGTAGGTCTCATTTAAGGTGCAAAAATTTCTCGAAATGGTTTATCTTTGTCTCACCCCTGACATTTTAACAGGGGTGTGTAGACTTTTTATATCCACTGTATGTCCTTATCTTTAAATGACCGTTTTTGTGCCTGGGCTTTAGCTTTAAATGACAGTAAGTGTCCTCAGCTTTTCTCCTGTCTTTGACGTACAGCTTAATATTCTAACAGGAGAATTCTGGTAGGTGGCACGGGCTGTACATTAGGAATATATTTATTCTTCACACTGACAATAGCCAAGCTTGCACCAGTCCCAGACCGCTTTCTAATTTCCTTGGCATGTTTTTTTCCCAGCCTGTCAGGCCTGTCAGTGAGTTTTTGTACTTTCCCCCTGTGCAAACTGCTGACGTCCACAGAAACGCAGCTAAAGATTGTGTCTCTCCTGTAGAACGTCGGCACATTCGAGAAGACAGCGCTATTTAGCAGAACAATGCGGTGTCAATCCGCAGAGGCACAGGTGAGAGCGATCCCGCTTCGTCAGCAGCCGAGGGGCTGGGGGGGGGGGAGATTCCATGCGCAACTGAAAGTGACATTTATGCATTTTTTATTACGGCTGTACATATTTTATTTAGAAATAAATGCCACGGGAATTGTAATTGTGTATTATTAAAGGAAAGGAAGGAAAGGCTGTGTGAACGCAAAGTTTTATCTGCAAGGAGAAAGAAAGTCGAGCGGCAATCCCAGAACAATGAACTTTCTTCTATGAAGAACAAAAAAGTTGTTCAGTCTTCAGGGCCGTCTTTAATATTGATTGGACCCAGGGCAAACATTTTTTTGGGCCCTCCCGAATCCTCTTACCAACTATTTCAGGGCTGTACGGGCTCAAGGGGCAGCTGTTTTGGACCCCACAACAATGGCTGGGCCCAGGGCAGCTGCCCCTTTTGCCCTGTGTTAAAGATGGCCCTGTCAGTCTTATCTATCTATCTATCTATCTATAGATTGATTATTAGATAGATGAACAGGATAGATAGATAGATAGATAGATAGATAGATAGATAGATAGATAGATAGATAGATAGATAGATAGATAGATAGATAGATAGATAGATAGATAGATAGATAGATAGATAGATAGATAGATAGATAGATAGATAAAATAAGACTGACAGGGCCGTCTTTAACACAGGACAAAAGGGGCAGCTGTTTTGGACCCCACAACAATGGCTGGGCCCAGGGCAGCTGCCCCTTTTGCCCTGTGTTAAAGACGGCCCTGTCAGTCTTATGTATCTATCTATTTATGTACAGTGGGGAAAATAATTATTTGATCCCCTGCAGAATTTGTAGGTTTGCCCACTTACAAAGAAATGAAGGGTCTTCAATTGTTATCATAGGTGTATTTTAAATGATAGAGGCAGAATATCAACCAAAAATACAGAAAAAAACACATAAAACAAATGTTATAAATTGAGTTGCAGTTCAGTGAGTAAAATAAGCATCTGATCCTCTACCAACCAACAATAATTCTGGCTTCTACAGACTGGCTACATTATGTGCTCATGTGGTACACAGATTAGTCCTGTCAATTTAAGAAGGTGCTCCTAATGTGTATAAAAGACACCCGTCCACAGAATTGCTTGCTTCCATTCATACCTCACCATCATGGGCAAGACCAAAAAGCTGTCAAAAGACGACAAGGGTAAGATTGTAGACCTGCACAAGGCTGGAATGGGCTACAAGACCATCAGCAAGAAGCTGAGTGAGAAGGAGACAACTGCTGGAGCGATTATTTGCAAATGGAAGAAATACAAAACAAGCCCAGAGTAAGGAGCTTGTGAATGTTCTCAAGGCAGTTGGAACTACAGTCACCAAACAAACCAGTGGTAACACAAAACACCGCCATGGATTCAAATCCTGCAGCGCCCGCATGATCCCCCTCCTCAAAAAGGAACATGTACAGTCATGCCAATGAATATCTAAGGCCGCGTACACACGAGCGGACTCTTCGACCGGACTGGTCCGACGGACCGAGTCCGGCGGACAATTCGACTGTGTGTGGGCTTCATCGGACCTGCAGCGGACTTTTTCGATCGAAAATCTGACGGACTTTAGCTTTGGAACATGTTTCAAATCTTTCCGACGGACTCGAGTCCAGTCGAAAAATCCGCTCGTCTGTATGCTAGTCCGACGGACAAAAACCGACACTAGGGCAGCTATTGGTTACTGGCTATCAACTTCCTTATTTTAGTCCGGTGTACGTCATCACGTACGAATCCGTCGGACTTTGGTGTGATCGTATGTAGGCAAGTCCGTTCGTTGGGAAAGTCCGTCAGATAGACCGTCAGACCAGTCCGGTCGAAAAGTCCGCTGCATCAATGATTCATAGTTACATAGTTAGTAAGGTTGAATAAAGACACCAGTCCAACCTGAGCAAGTGTGGGTGCATGTCTACAATTGTCCCTCTCCCTATACATTGCATCTCATTAAGATGTTCATCTATTATTATTTATTTAAGGTACCCATATAGCGCCGTCAATTTACGCAGTGTTCTACACATACATCACACCCACAATCCAAGGTCCCCAACTAACATTCATATACTAGGGCCAATTTTTTTTTAATTTTTTTAATTTTTTTGGACAGAAGCCTACCAGCATGTCTATGAAGTGTGGGAGGAAACCCACAAGGGCACAGGGAGAACATGCAAACTCCAGGCAGGTAGTGTCGTGGTTGGGATTTGAACCAGCAACCCTTCTTACTTTTAGGCGAGAGTGCTACCCACTACACCGCTGTGCCGCCCAACTCACCCTGTTTGGAGGAAGAAATATGTTGGTTATGACCCTAAGAACACCATCCCTACAGTCAGGCATGGAGGTGGAAACATTATGTTTTGGGGCTGTTTCTCTGCAAAAGGTACAGGCTGACTTTGCAGCATTGAGGGGGCCAATGGACGGGGCCATGTATTGTAAAATCTTGGATGAGAACCTTCTTCCCTCAGCCAGAACACTGAAGATGGGTCGTGGATGGGTCTTTCAGCATGACAATGACCCAAAACATGCCGCTAAGGCAACAAAAGAGTGACTGAAGAAGAAGCACATTAAGGTCATGGAGTGGCCTAACCAGTCTCCAGACCTTAACCACTTGCCGCCCACCTCGCCGTCAAATGACGGCGGGGTGGTGCGGCTGTCGTTCTGGGTGGACGTCATATGACGGTCCTCCAGAATGACCGCTCTCACTCGCCCATGGGGGCGCGCATTGCGGCAATCGGTGGTGTGGTGTGTCAGTCTGACAGACAAGAGTAGAGGAGAGTCGATCGGCTACTTTCCTGACAGGGGGGGTCTGTGCTGATTGTTGATATCAGCGCAGCCCCCCCTTGGATGCCCACCCAGAACCACCATGATGCCGCCAGGACCACCAGGGATTGCCACCACACTGGACCACCAGGTATGCCACCCTAGACCACCAGGGAAATGCCAATCAGTTCCCAGGCAGCTGCTAATCAGTGCCCAGGCAGCTGCCAATCAGTGCCCATCCCCAATGCCTGCCAGTGCCATAATTGATGACTATCAATGCCATCTATCAGTGCCGCATATCAGTGCCCATCAGTGCCACGTATCAGTGCCCATCAGTGCCACCCATCACTGCCCATCAGTGCCCAGCAGTGCCGCCTATCAGTGCCACCCAAAAGTACCCATCAGTGCAGCTTTTCAGTGCCCATCAGTGTCCCCCAGTGCAACCCATGAGTGCCCACCAGTGCCGCCTATCAATGCCCATCAGTGCTGCATATTAGTGCCACCCATCAGTGCTGCCTACCAGTGCCCATCAGTGCCGCCTATCAGTACCCATCATCAGTGACCGTCAGTGCCCATCAGTGCCACCTCATTGGTGCCACCTTATCGGGCTGCCTTATCAGTGCCCATCAGTGCTGCCTTATCAGTGCCCATCAGTGAAGGAGAAAACGTACTTAATTACAAAATTTTATAACAGAAACAAAAGAAAAACTTTTTCAAAATGTTAGGTCTTCTTTTATTTGTTTAGCAAAAAATAAAAAATGCAGAAGTGACCAAATACCACCAAAAGAAAGCTCTATTTGTGGGAACAAAATGATAAAAATTCTGTTTGGGTACAGTGTAGCATGACCGCGCAATTGTCATTTAAACAGCGACAGCGCTAAAAGCTGAAAATTGGCCTGGGCAGGAAGGGGGTGTAAGTGCCTGGCAGTGGTATTCAAGCAGTTAATCCTATAGAAAATGTACGGAGGGAGCTGAAACTTCACGTTGCCAAGTGACAGCCAAGAATCCTTAAGGATTTGAAGAAGATCTGTAAAGAGTGGATCAAAAAATCCCTCCTGAGATGTGTGCAAACCTGGTCACCAACTACAAGAGACAAGGGTTTCTCCACCATTAATCTAATAATTCATCTATCCATCCTATTTTATAATCAATCTATCTATCTATCTATCTATCTATCTATCTATCTATCTATCTATCTATCTATCCATCCTATTTTATAATCAATCTATCTATCTATCTATCTATCTATCTATCTATCTATCTATCCATCCTATTTTATAATCAATCTATCTATCTATCTATCCATCCTATTTTATAATCAATCTATCTATCTATCCATCCTATTTTATAATCAATCTATCTATCTATCCATCCTATTTTATAATCATTCTATCTATCTATCTATCTATCTATCTATCTATCTATCTATCTATCCATCCTATTTTATAATCTATCTATCTATCTATCCATCCTATTTTATAATCATTCTATCTATCTACCCATCCTATTTTATAATCATTCTATCTATCTATCCATCCTATTTTATAATCATTCTATCTATCTATCCATCCTATCTATCTATCCATCCTATTTTATAATCATTCTATCTATCTATCCATCCTATTTTATAATCATTCTATCTATCTATCCATCCTATTTTATAATCATTCTATCTATCTATCCATCCTATTTTATAATCATTCTATCTATCTATCCATCCTATTTTATAATCATTCTATCTATCTATCCATCCTATTTTATAATCAATCTATCTATCTATCCTATTTTATAATCAATCTATCTATCTATCTATCTATCTATCTATCTATCTATCTATCTATCTATCTATCTATCTATCCTATTTTATAATCAATCTATCTATCCATCCTATTTTATAATCAATCTATCTATCCATCCTATTTTATAATCAATCTATCTATCCATCCTATTTTATAATCAATCTATCTATCCATCCTATTTTATAATCAATCTATCTATCCATCCTATTTTATAATCATTCTATCTATCTATCCATCCTATTTTATAATCATTCTATCTATCCATCCTATTTTATAATCATTCCATCCATCCATCCATCCATCCATCCATCCATCTATCTATCTGGAGAAGGTACCCTGAGGAGTGTGCTACCTCCGACTTGGCCATGCCAGTTTGGGGAACGTTGCTCCCATCCTCCGATGCATAGACATAGGGATCTCTTAGAGGAAGCTGCGGGCGGTGGTGAAGGATCTTAGAACAAATAGCGAGTTTTGGCGGCTTAGGCTGTCAGGTCTTCACTAAGGATTTCCACTTTTGCACGCCAGCTTTTCCCACAGGCCCGCTCTCAGCAAGTTACCCCGTTCTCCACACATCAAGTGTTAAAAAGAAATAACAGCGGCTAATGTATTAAAATACGGGAAATGCTTGTATCAAACGTGGCAGGTGCTAAACAGAATTCAATTCTAATCACATTAAGACAGAAGAGCCATTTACTCCCAGAATTTATAGTGAAGGTCTAAATGAAGCCGCAGATTGCTTTAAATTAGTATCTGTAGCGGAAATACAAAACTACCGGGGATTGCTCGGCAATTGCTTTGGCATAGAAATAGGAAAATATCAATCAATTGGAGTTTATAATAAGCAAAATCATCACAGCTGTAATTCTTCCCCAAGCCACCTAGGGCAGCGTTAAAGAGCGCCCCCACCTCCGTTGCCAATAAGCCGCACTTACCTGCCATGCGACGTTTAAAAATATCTACAGGTTGCATGTTTAGAGTTACAGAGGGGGTCTAGTGCTAGAAATATTGTTCTCGCTCTAACAATTGCGGCGATACCTCACATGTGTGGTTTGACCACCGTTTTCATATGCGGGCGCAACTTATGTATGTGTTCGCTTCTGCGCGCAAGCTCAGCGGGACGGGGCTTTTTAAATTTTTTATTTTTTTCTTATTTATTTTACTTTTTATTTTTTATTTTTACACTGTCCTTTTAAAAAAAAAATGTTTGGGTCGCTTTTATTCCTATTACAAGGAATGTTAACCTCACAAAGACCTCAGTTCTCAGATCTCATATTTATTAAAATAAAAATTCAATTCAATAAATAAAAAATAAAAAATTAAATGTCATTTATTTTTACAAAAAAAATAAAAAAATTCCCCCATTAGGCGGAAGTGACCCCTGACTTCGCTTCCGCTCTCCAATGCTATGGAGCCGAGCAGAGGCCATCTTTCCCTCACTCGGCATCTAGGTAGTGAGGGGAAAGGACCCGATCATCTCCGGCGTTACCGACGGCTCTAGTAAGTGGTGGAGACGACCAGAGCGCGATGGGAGGAGGGGTCCTCTCCCGCTCTCGATAAAAGTGATCTTGCAGCGAATCCGCCGCTGAGATCACTTTTATCTGAAAGAGGACTGCCAGACGTTTTTAAAAACCCCGGGTTATGGCAGCTAGCTGCTGCCATACCAACGGTATTTAACGTCAAAGTAGCGGCGTATAACGACGGTGGGCGGTCCTTAAGTGGTTAACAATTAAAGTGGTTGTAAACCCCAATATATACCCAGTGAAGTGACTTGTCTCAGGTAATACACAGAGATGAAGCAAATCCCCCCCACATTTGTTGTACCTGTTTATCTGCAGTGTTCTCTTCTCTACAGCTGTTCAAAGTGCAGAATTTATACAGATTGTCTGAGCTTTCAGAAATCATGGGGTGGGGAGCTGAAGTTACACTCTGCAGAGCTCAGTAAGAAGAGCTCCGAGAGCTGATTGGAGCAAAGGGACACACACCCCTCCACACAGCACACATGAATGGAGCTGATGCTGTCAATCACAGGCTGTGTACTGGAGTTCCCTCCCCTGTCACCTTTTTTTTCTCTTGGTGTCAGAAAGTCAGAAATGACTCCTGCTGATAGCAGAGGAAAGAGGGAGCAGATAGACATTACACTTGGTGCTCTGGATTGAGACAAGTACACACTAACATGTTTAATATTTTTTGAATTACTGAGACAGAACAAATATATGGATTAGAAGTTTTGAGTTCATTATGTGACAGTGCGAGGGCCTACCACTGTGAAAATGTAGGAGAAAATGGCACAGGAGTCGCAATAAGGATTAAAGTTCCAGACTATCGATTCTGAAGAAAGCTGTGTTTTTGGCTTTCTCTGGATTCTGTAAACCTGGATTGGGGCCCGGAGCTTGAAGGTTCCAAAGTGTCTTGAGTGGGAAGGAAACTTTAATCCTGTGCCCGGATTTTACTGGATGCCTGCAGCCTGTCTGAGTACACAGGTGTGCAGGGTCGTTATATACTCAAAAATTGAGAATAGCTGAATTGAGAATAGCTCAGGGCTCCCAGTTTGGAGACAGCTCCCGTATTGGAGACAGGAGGTATCACCATGAGTCAAGGGAGTCCCAGCCAAGAGTCAAGAGACAGGAGGTATCACCCATGAGTCAAGGAGTCCCAGCCAAGAGTCAAGAGACAGGAGGTATCACCATGAGTCAAGGGAGTCCCAGCCAAGAGTCAAGAGACAGGAGGTATCACCCATGAGTCAAGGGAGTCCCAGCCAAGAGTCAAGAGACAGGAGGTATCACCCACCATGAGTCAAGGGAGTCCCAGCCAAGAGTCAAGAGACAGGAGGTATCACCCATGAGTCAAGGGAGTCCCAGCCAAGAGTCAAGAGACAGGAGGTATCACCCATGGGTCAGAGGTGCCCTTGCCAGGAGTTAAGAGTCAGGAGGTCTCAACGAGGGGTCCGAGGTACCATATCCAGTAACCAGGAGACAGGAGGTCTCCTCACAAGAGTCAGGTTGGCTCCTATCAGAGTGTCAGGAGAACCCCTATCCAGAGGCCAGGAGTGGCCATGCAGCAGGGTGCTGCGACTAAAGGCTGACCGAGCCGAGAGAACCAGGAGAGCTGGACAATACAGTCAGAAGGACTGGTAAGAAGACTGCTGCTGACAAGGGAGTCAGGTGGCTTAGCATTTTCAGTTGTTGCCGATGGTGGAAACCCTTGAGTGGGCAACTGATTTCTATGTGAACCATTCCATTCTGTTTAATAAAAGTGGGCTACCATGCCCTAAAATGCAGCATAATATATTGGAAACTGCATCTGCCAAATATGGAATAATCACCCCAACACCACAACTAGCGGCATTCTTGCACCCGTTTAGTGACAAATAAATTGTCAATGTTGCAGAAAACCTGGAAAGTAGCATTTCCAGAAGGGGAAAGTGATGTAAGTTCTCAGTAAAGTCTTAATTTAATTACAGCAAATGTGAATATTATATAAAGAGTAACTAGCCCAATGAACTATTTCCCTGTTACATAGCAAATATTGCATATGGTGCCAGTGCTCTGCAAGTTGCCAATAGTACCAACTTATGTGCAGCAGCAATAATATTCAGAATTTTCTGTCCTCTCTTTCCTGTCCTCAGAAGTAACCCCCCCCCCCACAGCAGATGTACAGCGGCCATCAGTGGCCTTACCTTAGGAGGCCGATGCTGCTCCTCGCACCAGCTTCTCATTGCTTCTCCTTTCGGCCGAACAGGCATTGCTTCTCCTTCTGGCCGAACAGGAAGTGGGTCCTAGACCCAATTATCCTATGGTCCTAAGACTCCCTGGCCAATCGGATCTCAGGACCCACTTCCTGACTGGCCAGGAGGAGAAGCAGGAAGAAATTATTATTTTGCTAATGTCACACAAGTGGGTGGGCTTAGGGCGCAGTGTTCTGCGCCCCGAGTCCACCCTTTTTTGAAGCCAATTAGAGCCTCAGGTTCTAATCATGTGCTTTAAAAAAAATCCCATTGAAATCCATGCGTCCGGCTCCCTGCATGTAGATTAGGGGCCGGGCGCATGGATTAGGGGGGTGGCGCCCCTTCGCCCCTAATGGACGCACCGCCACTGTTCAATAGTGAAGGATGTGTCGGATTGGGGATAATGAATGGTGTAGACCAGGGAACTCTAAACTTTCTAAACAAAGGGTCAGTTTACTGTCCTTCAGATTTTAGAGGGGCCGGACTGTAGCCAGTGGGAGTAGACAATAACTCAGGCTTAGTGGTCAGAGGGAGTAAAAAAGTAACATAGGACCTGTGGTCAGTAGAAGGGGGAATAGTGTGCCGCCATTGGTATTAGTGGAAGGAATAGTGCCCCATCATTGATATCAGTGGGAGGAATTATGCCCAATCCTTGGTGTCAGTGCGAGGAATAGTGCCCCATTATTGGTGTCGGTAAAAGGAATAGTGCCCCAGGGGGAATCTGCTCCACACTCCGATTAGGGTGTGCCCAGGCACACCTGGCACACCCTGTGTGCACGCCTACCATGTTTCCCCGGGTCTTATATTAATTTTGGCAACAAAAGACACAGTAGGGTTTATTTTCAGGGTAGGTCTTACCATGTAATGTGCTGTCTTCTCTCCCCCTCTCTTTCCCTGCCTGTCAGGAATCCCCAGTGTGAACTGAGTTAAAATGCTTGTAAAATCCTATAATTTACTATATTACAGTAGTATATAATGTACAATGTGTGTGTTTCTGTAATATAATTGTGCCAAATACCTTATAGCGCCGCTCTGCGCTTCTGTGACCCGCCGGCGCTCTCTTCCCCAGCAATTATATTACAGAAACACACACATTGTACATTATATAGTACTGTAATAGAGTGGATTATAGGATTTTACAAGCATTTTAAACTAGGGCTTATTTTCATGGTAGGGTTTATATTGCAGCCCTCCTGGAAAATAACACTAGGTCTTATTTTCGGGGTAGGTCTTATTTTGGGGGAAACACGGTATGATCATTGTTGTCAGTGAGAGGAATAGTGCCCTATCGTTGTTGTCAGTGAGAGGAATAGTGCCCAATCATTTATATCAGTGGGAGATATGCCCCATTGTTGATGTCAGTGGAGGGAATAATGCCACATTGTCGTGTCAAAGGAAAGAATAGTACCCCACTGTTGGTGTCAATGGGAGGAATGGTGCCCCAAGGGCATGCAAAGGGCCAGATCCAGCCAACGGGCCACAGGTTGGAGAACACTTGTGTAGACTGTAGAGGACTGAGGTCAGGAGTAGATGGTAGAGGGTGTAGAAGATTGTGGTAAAGAGTGAATGGTAGGAATGTTTTTGCTGCATTAACTATAGTGGCTGACTGTTTCTGGTGGCCTCATATACAGGGTAATGCATTCAGCAAGATACAATTATAGAATGCTGCAGACAGAGCATAAACACCCAGCAACAATGCAACAATGAATTGTCTATCAGGACTGGAAGAGAAGAATGCTGAGGAGTCTGCCTTGAAACTGGCTCTGTCTTCTGAACACACCTCTCCGAAGAGACTTTTCACAATGCTTTCAGCAGAATCGGCTAACCTCAGCATCTCGCTTTAATTATAAACAAGCTGTCTCATTAAGATTTTACATTTGAGGTGAAAACAGACTATTTTCTCCTTTCTGGGATTGTGTTTCCCATCCAGCTTTGCTCCCGCCTGTGCAGTAACCTCTTCTAGCGGAAGAGTGAATCTAGACGGCATAGGAGCACGCTTCTGTCTAGTTACGTGAAAACTCTTGCAGCCTATTCAAGCGTGTGGCTGTCATAAGCTCTGTACAAGTTCAGAGAGTTCGATACAGATCTGGCACGGTGCGCCCCAAGGGAGACGTGTTTTACTCATCACAGACAGTCAAAAAAAAAGCCTCCAATTCCGCCCGATGTTGAATCCTTTCTAGAAAATCATGCGGAACTTCTTTAATGTTTTCAAGTGTGCCTATCATTAAAACTCACACTTCACATGGAACAGTAGGGCACAAGTCAGCATTACCAAGCCATGTATGTGCCTTATTGTAAAGAGGTTCCTCTATTTTCAATGCCAGAGACACAAAAGGAAGTAAAAGAAAATCTCTCCACAATAAAGAACAATTCCCCTCGTTGACAGCTGCATTTGGAAAAAATGCCCCCATTGGAAGTTTTCCCATCTATTCATCTTCCCCTCGTAGACAGTGGCCATTGAAATAAGTGCCCTCCACTGGAAGATTTCCCATCTATTCATCTTCCCCTCGTAGACAGTGGCCATTGAAATAAGTGCCCTCCACTGGAAGATTTCCCATCTATTCATCTTCCCCTCGTAGACAGTGGCCATTGAAATAAGTGCCCTCCACTGGAAGATTTCCCATCTATTCATCTTCCCCTCGTAGACAGTGGCCATTGAAATAAGTGCCCTCCACTGGAAGATTTCCCATCTATTCATCTTCCCCTCGTAGACAGTGGCCATTGAAATAAGTGCCCTCCACTGGAAGATTTCCCATCTATTCATCTTCCCCTCGTAGACAGTGGCCATTGAAATAAGTGCCCTCCACTGGAAGATTTCCCATCTATTCATCTTCCCCTCGTAGACAGTGGCCATTGAAATAAGTGCCCTCCACTGGAAGATTTCCCATCTATTCATCTTCCCCTCATAGACAGTGGCCTTTGAAATAAGTGCCCTCCACTGGAAGATTTCCCATCTACTCATCTTCCCCTCTTAGACAGTGGCCATTGAAATAAGTGCCCACCACTGGAAGATTTCCCATCTACTCATCTTCCCCTCTTAGACAGTGGCCATTGAAATAAGTGCCCTCCACTGGAAGATTTCCCATCTATTCATCTTCCCCTCATAGACAGTGGCCTTTGAAATAAGTGCCCTCCACTGGAAGATTTCCCATCTATTCATCTTCCCCTCCTAGACAGTGGCCATTGAAATAAGTGCCCTCCACTGGAAGATTTCCCATCTACTCATCTTCCCCTCTTAGACAGTGGCCATTGAAATAAGTGCCCACCACTGGAAGATTTCCCATCTACTCATCTTCCCCTCTTAGACAGTGGCCATTGAAATAAGTGCCCTCCACTGGAAGATTTCCCATCTACTCATCTTCCCCTCTTAGACAGTGGCCATTGAAATAAGTGCCCACCACTGGAAGATTTCCCATCTACTCATCTTCCCCTCTTAGACAGTGGCCATTGAAATAAGTGCCCTCCACTGGAAGATTTCCCATCTACTCATCTTCCCCTCTTAGACAGTGGCCATTGAAATAAGTGCCCTCCACTGGAAGATTTCCCATCTATTCATCTTCCCCTCGTAGACAGTGGCCATTGAAATAAGTGCCCTCCACTGGAAGATTTCCCATCTATCCATCTTCCAGTGGCAACTGTAAAATTTTCACTTTCGGTCCCTGTGACAGTGGTCACCAGGAAAGATAAAGCCTAGTACACTCTATTAGAAAATGGGCCGAAAATTGAATTTTCTGTTCATAAGTACACTGCTTTCGAGAGCCGATATGGACTGTTTAGACCAAAAAGGGACATGTTGGACATGTTTTCTGTTTTCTTGTTAGTTATGATAACGTCTGATTTTCCCTTAGCACAGTAATCATACTATAAAATTCGAATGAGCAAATCCGTGCATGATCGAAAACAAAGTATGACCATAGACTAGACACAGACCATATCTAAGTAGGTAGGAAGTTGTCCTCTTTCGTTTGAGAATTTTTGTACCGTTTTAGTTGTTCTCGTTTTCAACATGGGACGAGGGCACCAAAAAATGCAAAGCTCATTTGTCTGATTTTCTAATGCTGTATACTAGGCTTAAGCTTCCATTTACTTTAATATGAAACATTAAAAGAGTGATCAAAGCCAACGGCTTACCTGGTGGACTCTTTGGACAGAATGCCAACGTAGGAGGTGACAAAGTTTTGAAACTTCCTGTGCTGCTCTTCCCATCGGTCTTCCACAGAATAGTAATTGGGCAGAGGAGCACCAAATAAAATCTCGCTCCGTAGTAGAGAACTTTTCAGGTTTTCCGTCGTGAGATTCTCATCCACATACCAGTAAAACTCCGGGTGAGTCATGGCCAGCTTCAGAGATCCTGTAAAAGTACAATCATTATTCTGGAGGAAGATTATACAAGACACTTGTCATACCCCATTAGGCATGTGCAATTCGTTTAGTTCCGAATTCGTTTTTTAGCGAATTTCGACGAATTCGTTAATTCGGGAATATCCGAATTAACGAAAACCTGTTTAACGAATTTTTTCCGAATATTCGTGAATTCAATATAATTGGACATTCGTAAATTCGGGCATTCGTACATTAGTAAATTAGTGAATTTGTAAATTTGTAAATTCGAAAATTCAGAAATCTGAAATAATAGTTAACTAATAATAACTTAACTATTTGTAATTACTAGTAACTTTTAAATGATAGGTATTGTAATTTCCTTTCAAATTTGGCTGTTAGTGAATGTAACACATACAAATTTACCCAAAGTTATGAATGATCCGAAAAAACGGAATGGAACGTAATGAATTAATAATAATAAATAACAATAATAATAATAACAACGTTTTATTATTATTATTTGTTATTAATTTGTTCCGTTCCATTTGTTTAGATGCAGCATTCATTTTGGATAATTTGTAACTTCGGATAAATTCGTATTTGTTACGTTCACTGACAGTCAAATTTGAAAGGAAATTACAATACCTATAATTTAATAGTTAGTTACTATTTCAGATTTTGGAATTTTCGGGTTTTTGGATTTTCAAACTTCGAATTTACAAATTTCCGAATTTTCTAATTTACAAATGTACGATTTTACGAATTTACGAATGTACGAATTTACGAATGTACAAATGTAAAAATGTACGAATGAACGAATGAGCGAATGTTCGAATTTACGAATGTACGAATGTACGAATGAACGCATTTACGAATTTACAAATCGCGATCATAACGAATGACCCGAAAAACGAAAAAAATAATAAACGAATGAAACGAAAACGAAAATGAACAAATTTTTTGGCTGTGCACATGTCTATACCCCATATCCTCCAAATGTGGTGTTTCAGTGATGTGTGCTTGCTGGCAAGTTGCCCCGCTAATCAGCTAAGTCAGCAGTGAGACATGTGCACCAACATTTCAAAAACCTGTCCAACTACCATGGCCAATACGGAGGACTTCACCCTACCATGATAGACTCTATATCAGTCATTCTCAACCATAGTTTCTCTAGAGGTTTCCAGGGATTCCTTGAGCTGTGGGCTAAATGACTTTCTACTTGATGGTCCCTGCATAGTTCTGCGACCAGCGCTACTTGGCAGAGCCAGTTGCATGATACCAATGAGCTTTTTGGCGGTCTGTAAGGGTGGCATTTTGACAACCACTGTAAGATGGGGAATCCCACTCACCACCAATGTAAGGGGCATTCTTCCCACTCACCACCAATGTAAGGGGCATTCTTCCCACTCACCACCAATGTAAGGGGCATTCTTCCCACTCACCACCAATGTAAGGGACATTCTTCCCACTCACCACCAATGTAAGGGACATTCTTCCCACTCACCACCAATGTAAGGGGCATTCTTCCCACTCACCACCAATGTAAGGGGCATTCTTCCCACTCACCACCAATGTAAGGGGCATTCTTCCCACTCACCACCAATGTAAGGGGCATTCTTCCCACTCACAACCAATGTAAGGGGCATTCTTCCCACTCACAACCAATGTAAGGGGCATTCTTCCCACTAACAACCAATGTAAGGGACATTCTTCCCACTCACCACCAATGTAAGGGGCATTCTTCTCACTCACCACCAATGTAAGGGGCATTCTTCTCACTCACCACCAATGTAAGGGGCATTCTTCTCACTCACCACCAATGTAAGGGGCATTCTTCCCACTCACAACCAATGTAAGGAGCATTCTTCCCACTAACAACCAATGTAAGGGACATTCTTCCCACTCACCACCAATGTGAGGGGCATTCTTCCCACTAACAACCAATGTAAGGGACATTCTTCCCACTCACCACCAATGTAAGGGGCATTCTTCCCACTCACCACCAATGTAAGGGACATTCTTCCCACTCACCACCAATGTAAGGGGCATTCTTCCCACTCACCACCAATGTAAGGGGCATTCTTCTCACTCACCACCAATGTAAGGGGCATTCTTCCCACTGATCACCAATGTAAGGGACATTCTTCCCAATTTTTCTTTATTAAAAGTCTTGCAATCAATAAGCATGAAATCACTATAATATACATAAATATATACATATTTACATAAATGAAAATAAATATAGCAAATCTGCTCTCAAACAAAAAATGACTTTACAGCAAAAACAGAACTCATCATGAACATGTCATTATTGGGGATAATCTCACTATAACTCACACCAATACATCAGACATCTAAACTATGAGGTCAAGAAACAAACCCGCACCCATTATGCATGCAGCCCTTCTTCAAAAAGAAGCTACTAACCAACAAAAGCTAAGGGAGTGAAAGAAACAGAAAAAGAAAAGAGCTCCTCACCCAGAGATGGGCAGTTCACCAAAGGCAGGTCTGATATTCCTCCACGCCCTTTTCCAGACCGCCCGAGGCTCCCTGCCTTTCTCAAGACCCCGAATTTTCCCAACCTCACCCAGAATATCGTGCACCACCACCTCAACAGAGAGGACTTTTTTCCGCAGGGTAATCTGGCACCGTGCATTCCATGTGAAGTAACGGACAACAATACTAACTAAAAACAGTGTATCCAAATCAAAATCCCAGCGAGTCGGGAATGCCCCGTACACCCACTCCGCATAACTCATGCGATAGAAAAAGGGGATGCCTAGAGCCCTCCCCACCCTTTTATACACCTCTATGTTAAAGGTACACTGCAGCAAAAAGTGGTCCATAGACTCCACTTTACCAACACACTCCGCTCTAGGACAATCCCGATCATCCACAGGGCGATGCTTCAAGTTCCCTCTGACATAGAGCCTTCCATGGAAAGCGAGCCAGGCTTGATCCCTAAACTTCAAGGGGATTCTTTCTAAATTGATTAAACGCAACCCCTCCCTCATTACAGAGCCTGGGCAATCCCTTAAGGCCAGTGACACACTGAAAGCAGAGCTCAAAATCCTCTTCTCCAGAAGCTTCCTGGGGAGGGACTTGATATCCTCCACTGTCACCTGCCACTGCCGAAGTATTTTCAGACACGGGGCAACATAAGCCGGGAGCTTGCCATGTCGGACTCTCAGACTTTTCACTGGCCCGCCATCTTCCCAGCATCGCAGAAAAGGCCTAAAACAAGATTGAAAAATGCCCACCCATCCCGGCGGGTTCTCTGCTAGCATGTTACCAAGATTGTACTTTAAAAAGAGCAGAGAAAAGAAAACTATTGGGTTGACCATTCCTAGGCCACCCTCCCGCCTAGACAGGTAAGTTACATTGCGTTTGATCAGGTTCAGCCTACTTCCCCATAACAGTTGGAAAAAACAGCTGTACACCCTTGCATAGAGAGATGCTGGCAAGATACAGACGAAGCTGACATATAAAAAGATTGGGACCAGGTATGTTTTGATCAAGTCAACCCTCTCCCTCAAGGAAAGCTTCCATTTCTTCCAGCTTGCTACTTTGGCATTGGCACACACCAACCTGCTTTCCCAATTTCGATGACCATAGTCACCAGGACCAAATTGGATGCCCAACACTTTAATTTCCTGCTGGGGCTCTGGGAAGGCATCCGGAAGTTCGAAGCTTTCACCCTCCTCACCCATCCAGAAAACTTCACTCTTTTCATGGTTGACTTTAGAACCAGAAGCCTCCGTGTACTGCTCTATCATAGAGACCACCTCCTGCGCCTCCTCTGTCCCAGAGACAATAACAGACACATCATCGGCATAGGCCACGACCTTCAGAGGCGGCACACCAGCAATGCCCAAAGGCACCCCGCACAAAGATCCACTCTCTAGCCTTCTTATGAAGGGGTCGATTGCGAATACATATAACAGGGGGCTCAGAGGACATCCCTGGCGCACACCAGAGCCAACCTCAAAAGGCCGTCCAACCCAACCATTAACCAGTGGGAAGCTCTCAGACCCTCTATATAATGTCTTCAGCCAATCTATAAACCTCCCCTGCAGGCCGTATCTACCAAGTAGCAAATACAGGTACTCGTGATTGACTCTATCAAAAGCCTTCGCCTGATCCAATGCCAGCAAGTACTTTCTCCATCCAGCAGCCCTGCATCGTTCCAAAGCCTCCCGGACAGCTAAAACCGCTGAAAAGGTACTTCTACCTTGGACCGAGTAGTGCTGATGACTGGACAACAAATCGCCTGCTACTGACGACAAGCGCCAAAAAAGAATCTTCGCCAGGATCTTTCTATCAACATTGAGAAGACTGATGGGGCGCCAGTTCTCAATCATTGAGGGGTCCTTACCTTTTGACAGAAGAATCACAGCGGATTGCCTCATGGAGGGAGGGAGCGAACCCTCTTCTAGACAGCTGTTATAAACCTCTGCTAAAAAGGGAGCCAGAATGGACTTAAAACACTTGTAGAATTCAGCTGTCAACCCATCTGGCCCAGGCGATTTTTTGGTAGCCAGCTTCTCTATAGCATGAACTACCTCATCCACTGAAATTGGTTCTGTCAAATCCATCAAAGGCAATGTACCATTTCCCAATCCTGGAGTAGAATCCAGAAAGCTTTCCATCCTGTCCCGACAAAGGTCCTTTCTTCCCAGAAGGTCAGCGTAATATGATCTGAAGATCTCCAGGATCCCTGATCTGGACTTCACCAGGGAACCCGTACTATCCCTCAGGCCTATGACCGTCTTAACTGCTATGCCTTGCTTACAGTTCTGGTAAGGATCAGGCGAGTGATATTTTCCATAATCCCTCTCCAGAACCAAGGAGGCATGCCGGTCGTATTGACACTTCCTAAGAAGAAACTTCACCTCAGAGATCTCCCCTGGATCTCCTCTATACGAGACAAGACGATCAAGCTTCCTCCGCAAATGCTGGTAGGCAATGTACATACCAAGCTGCTTCTTCTTACTTACGGCCTTGAAAAGTCCAATTGCCCTTTGTTTCACAAGCTCCCACCACTCTGACTTACTGCTGCAAAAGTCCAGAATAGAAACCTGTGCCTGAAAAAAATCCTCAAAGGATTGTCTTACCTCTACATCTTCCAGGAGAGTCGAATTCAGTTTCCAGGTACCCCTTCCCCTGGGTGGAGTGTCCGAGGCATTCAGAGTCACAGACAGCATACAGTGGTCAGAGAACTCCACCGCCCTCAACTCAGGAGCCGAGAAAGCAGAGTTCTCCTTTAAAAAAAACCTATCTATCCTACTCTGACTATTCCCTCTCTGAAATGTGAATCCTGTGCTGCCAGGGCAGTGCTTAATATGCACATCTACCAGGCCTGCTTGTCTCACCATATCTCTAAGAAAAACGCTATCATAACCCAGCCTGTCTATGGAGCCTCTCCTGTCTTCAGGCCTAATTATGGTGTTAAAATCACCTCCAAAGACAACCTGCTGGGACGTAAAAAGGAAGGGCTTGATCTCTGTGAGGAGGCATTTCCTGCCCCATTTTGACTGCGGTCCATAGATATTGATCAGGCGCAGGTCCTGCCCCCTAACAGAGACGTCTAAGACCATGCATCTCCCCATTTCTACCTCAATTACCCGCCGGCACGTTACCATATCGGTTTTAAAAAGGACCGCAACTCCGCTGCAGGGCTCAGCCGCAAGAGACCAAAAGGAGGGACCGCATCTCCACTCCCGTTTTGCTAGATGGATATCGGCCAAAGTATTGAGCCAGGTCTCTTGCAAAAATAAAATCTCGGCATCAAACTCGCTGAGCAAAAATAAGGCAATATCACGAGCTCTTGCAGATTTAATGCTGGCGACATTAATGGTCGCCACCTTTATCGGAGTGGGAACTGCCATCAGGATGATTGGGGTAGTCGTTTCTTAACCTTTGTCACACTCTCATCACCCGAAACAGCTCTCTTAAGACTACGTGACTCCCCCTCATCCATGGATGATAAAGAGAAAGATATATCAGACATCTCATCACCCGACAAAACTGAAAAAGTATTACCAAGAGGAACCCCTCCTGGGTCCGACTCTGAGGAAGAAATGACCACTTTACTTGTCTTCCTCTTCTTCTTTTTCTTCCTCCTAAACTTCTCCCACCCCTCATCATCTGAATCCCCCTCAACAGAGGGTGAGACATGGGATATGGACACCTTTCCCTCAACTCCTCCCCCATCCAACACCCTCACAGGCCCCTGACCACGTTTACGCTGCCGAGGGACAGGGACTGGAGGCTGAGATGGAAGATCCGCCAAACCTGCCCCCCCAGCAGCTTCTGCCAGTCTGGAGGATCTACGTACAGTAGGATTAGGGACCACCACATGGGGGACAGACTCAGGGACCACATTACTGGGGGAAACAGAATCCAAAACAACAGATGTAACAGACACAGGAGGGACAGACTCAGGGACCACATCACTAGGGGAAACAGAATCTGGAACAGATGTAACAGAAACAGGAGGGACAATAACAGTTTTAGCGGCCTCATCCTCTTTATCAAGCCTCTGTAGCTCAGCCGCCAATCCTGGCAAGTTATGTAATGCCTCCGGGCACTGGCTATAAGGATGACCGAGCTTCTGGCACAAATTGCACCGAATTTCGGTACAATCTTTGGCCAAATGGCCCAAATCCTGGCATAGTGAGCATTTCTTACGGGTACAGGTGGATGCAAAATGGCCTTTGTCTCCACATTTATTACAGACCTTAGGCTGACCCTGGTAAAAAATAGTCAGCCTATCCCTCCTCAGAAAAGCTGAACAGGGAAGGTGTTGAACTACATTGCCCAGCATGCCCAATTTTAGTGACACTGTCCAGGCCCCTGTCCATATCCCATGTTCATCCAGGACCTTCCGCAGTGGAGCGAGGACCTCACCATATCGGCGTAGCCATACTATCAAATCAGCCTCTGGTATGGATTCGTTACGCACCAGGATCGTCACCGACTTTATCAGAGGCTGCCTGGAAATCACCTTTGGCACCAAACCACTCCACTGCGGAAGGCCCTTGCACCTCCTATATCGCTCCCAAAATAAATCCAGACCCTCAGGCTTTACAAAGGACAAATCAAATTCATAACTCCCCACTGGGCAAATCAAAGCAAATATATCCAAGGCTTTAAACCCCATTTCTAAAACCAACTCAGCCACCCTCCCCCTTACTGGTGGGGTCCCCTCCCCCTCCCACCTTAACTGAACCACATTCCTTCTCCTGTACCCACCAACCATCCCACCACCAAGCCCCCCCAAATTGTGACCACTAAAATTCCCTCCACCCTCCTTGTTGCGACTCCCCAGAACAGACGCATAACTCCCCATATTCTTCCTTGCAGAGGATCCATCTGTGCGATTAGAAACATCTAAAACAACTTTGGCAGATAACGATTGCACAGATTTGAGATTGGATTGCACACCTGAAGAATCTTTCCCCTGCTGAGCAGAAGAAATGTCATTTTTACCTATAGCAGCCACATTAACCCCTTCACCACCACCACCCACCACCAACACATCCTTTGCTTTATCAGTAATATTGCTGTCATTATTTTCTGTCACATTCATAGTTCCTGCTGTGTCCTCACTCACTGCTGTCCCCATACACACATCACCTCCAGGCAGACTCTTCTCCTCCATCAGGACAGGACTATCAGCAGAGCAGAGTGAAGGTTGTTCCAATACAGCAACAGGTGAATCATTGCAGGAGACTTCCATGGCTGTCTCCACTTCACATGCTGCACTATGCTGATCCCCTCCCCCACCTGCATCAATCAGCCCAGGTGAAGGTGAAACAGGCTCTTTAGAGCTGGCAGCCATCTTGCTTGTAGAACTATAGGTCTCAGCAGTAGCAGCAAAATCCATGTCCGGGGTGTATGATGTAGATCCATCCACATTGCTCTGGTGAGCTAATAACACCTCTGCCAGGGGTTTTCCCTCCATGTCTGCAGAAGGTTTCTCCACAGCAGAGACTCCAACAGGCAGCAGTTTGCAGAGCTTCTTCCCTTCCTGTTCCTCAGCCGGGACACCATCCACCACAGCCGGGACACCATCCACCACAGCCGGGACACCATCCACCACAGCCGGGACACCATCCACCACAGCCGGTGGGGCAGACATGTTGGAAGGAGGTAGCATGGTGCACTGGGATTTCTCCACCAGTGCTGGCTCTGCCGGTCTGTAACCCCTCTGCTCATCCTCTGGGACTTCACCAACAGACCTGTTTGCCCTTAGGGGTGACTCCATCTGTTGGATGAACTTTAGGGTGCCATGTTCATTCTCAACCCCCTGGCTGGTTGCTGCTGGCGATTCCCCAGCCTGACATGGGGGGAGAGGTGCAGAGGCAGATGAAGCCGGGTTGTCTGTTACCTGCGGCTGCTGTTCCACAGAACTCACCGATGTCTGGCTGGCAAATCTTCTGTCATTTTTAAACTTTTCCGCAAAAGCTCCACTTTTATCTTTTAATTTCTCCAAAAATAAAGATTGTTTCTTTACCTCCTCTTCCATTTGCTGTAGCTCTGGCTTCATGGCCAAACGATTCTTACTCCAGGCCTGGAAATACTTGGTCCTGAAGTTTTTATGTTCAGCTTTTAAACATTTCAGTTTCTCCTCAGCCCTTCCAATTGCTCGAAAGCGATCAATGATCTTCTGTCTGTAGACATCCACATTCTCACCAGGGCCTGGACCCACAGTCAGATCCTCCACCTCCTCCTCCTCCTCACTAGGCCCCGTGTCATCAGGGGGATCTCTCCCTGGGCCTCCCCCAGGATCAGGCATTATTCCTGGGCCAAGCTAACAGGCAAGGCCCAGGCTTGAAAAAAGGCTGGTTCTCACAGAGAGCTCCTTAGGTGTGTCCTCCTCCTCCTTCCCACTGACCACCAATGTAAGGGGCATTCTTCCCACTCACCACCAATGTAAGGGGCATTCTTCCCACTCACCACCAATGTAAGGGGCATTCTTCTCACTCACCACCAATGTAAGGGGCATTCTTCTCACTCACCACCAATGTAAGGGGCATTCTTCTCACTCACAACCAATGTAAGGGACATTCTTCCCACTCACCACCAATGTAAGGGGCATTCTTCCCACTGATCACCAATGTAAGGGGCATTCTTCCCACTCACCACCAATGTAAGGGGCATTCTTCCCACTCACAACCAATGTAAGGGACATTCTTCCCACTCACCACCAATGTAAGGGGCATTCTTCTCACTCACAACCAATGTAAGGGACATTCTTCCCACTCACCACCAATGTAAGGGGCATTCTTCCCACTCACCACCAATGTAAGGGGCATTCTTCCCACTCACCACCAATGTAAGGGGCATTCTTCCCACTCACCACCAATGTAAGGGACATTCTTCCCACTCACCACCAATGTAAGGGGCATTCTTCCCACTCACAACCAATGTAAGGGGCATTCTTCCCACTCACAACCAATGTAAGGGACATTCTTCCCACTCACCACCAATGTAAGGGGCATTCTTCCCACTGATCACCAATGTAAGGGGCATTCTTCCCACTCACCACCAATGTAAGGGGCATTCTTCCCACTCACCACCAATGTAAGGGGCATTCTTCCCACTCACCACCAATGTAAGGGGCATTCTTCCCACTCACAACCAATGTAAGGGACATTCTTCCCACTCACCACCAATGTAAGGGGCATTCTTCCCACTCACAACCAATGTAAGGGACATTCTTCTCACTCACCACCAATGTAAGGGGCATTCTTCCCACTCACCACCAATGTAAGGGGCATTCTTCCCACTCACAACCAATGTAAGCAACATTTTTCCCATTGACCACCAAGTAAGGAGCATTCTTTCCATGATTTTAGCGGTTCCCTGAGAAATGAAAATAATAGCAAGGGTTCCTCTTGGGTTAAAGGTTGAGAAAGGCTACTTTATAATGTAGAACTAGGAAAAAAATAAAAAAAACACAATTGGTAACAGTGGCACCTTGCTTCTGTTCTTGTGGGAGAGACAAGCTTTTTCTGGAATTACTCCTAAAGTATGGCTCACTTTTTCCTCTCTATCCCATGTTCTCTCTGTAGCTCGTGTTCTTCTTTGCGGAACACCAGTGCTAGAATCTGCTACTGTCAACCAACTTAAAGTATACCTAAAGGCCAAACTTGTTTTTTTGATTTGGACGGAGTGGGGGTTAGAACCCCTGACAGTTTTTTTTTTTTTTTGGTTCTTGTTAGGGAGATTTGCATTTTTTCTAATTGGCCTTATAACCAATGCCACAGCAAAGGAAAGGAAGGGTAGTTTCAAAATTTTGAGCTTCCATCGGAACAGGAATAAGGGGAATCTTCCAATGAGGACACCTGTTCCCAGGCCGACTGTCTTAATCTGATCATATCGTATTTAGTGCAAAGGCCTGTCTGGTTGGATACAAAATGATGGGATAGTTTAGGTAGGTTCTCACATTACATAATTTTGGCAAATCTGACATTTATTTACAGACTGTAGTGTGTGGCGATGTGTTCGGTGACTTTCCCTCACATCTGACAGATATCTTTTCACTTCCTGTTGCTCCTACAGCAGTGATCTCCAAACTTCGGCCTGGGGTCCAGATGCAGCCCTTTGCTTTCTTACATCAAGCCCTTGGGACACTATTCCTCCTATTGACACCAACAATGAAGGACTATTCCTCCCACTGACACCAATGATGGGGCATCCTTCCACCCACTGAAATCAATGATTGGGGCATTATTCTTCACACTGATACCAGTAATGGGGCACTGTTTACTCCCACTAACACCAACAATGGGGCACTATTCCTCCTACTGACACCAATGATGGAGCACTATTCCCCCCACTGGCACCAACAATGGGGCACTATTCCTCCCACTGATACCAATGATGGGGCACTATTCCTCCCACTGATACCAATGATGGGGCACTATTCCTCCCACTGATACCAATAATGGGGCACTGTTTACTCCCACTGATACCAATAATGGGGCACTGTTTACTCCCACTGACACCAACAATGGGGCACTATTCCTCCTACTGACACCAATGATTGGGGCATTATTCTTCCCACTGACACCAATGATGGGGCACTATTCCTCCCACTGACACCAATGATGGGGCACTATTCCTCCCACTGATACCAATGATGGGGCACTATTCCTCCCACTGATACCAATAATGGGGCACTGTTTACTCCCACTGATACCAATAATGGGGCACTGTTTACTCCCACTGACACCAACAATGGGGCACTATTCCTCCTACTGACACCAATGATTGGGGCATTATTCTTCCCACTGACACCAATGATGGGGCACTATTCCTCCCACTGACACCAATGATGGGGCACTATTCCTTCCACTGACACCAATGATGGGGTACTATTCTTCCCACTGATACCAATAATGGGGCACTGTTTACTCCCACTGACACCAATGATGGGGCACTATTCCTCCCACTGATACCAATAATGGGGCACTATTCCTCCCACTGATACCAATAATGGGGCACTATTCTTCCCACTGACACCAACAATGGGGCACTATTCCTCCTACTGACACCAATGATGGGGCACTATTCCTCCCACTGATACCAATAATGGGGCATTATTCTTCCCACTGATACCAATGATGGGGCACTGTTTACTCCCACTGACACCAACAATGGGACACTATTCCTCCCACTGACACCAATGATGGGTCACTATTCCTCCCACTGATACCAATCATGGGGCATTATTCCTCCCATTGACACCAACAATAGTGCTCTGTTTACTCCCACTGACACAAGGACATTTTTTCATTCCAACTGGCCACAGTCTGGCCCCCCCCAAAGTCTGAGGGACAGTAAACTGGCCCTTTGTTATGAAAACTTGGAGAACCCTGGCCTATAGGACAGGAAATTAAGTGAAATCTCCGTAATAAGACACATATGAAAACAAATTAAATTTATTTAAAATGAAATACTAACAAAAGTTTTATCTCTTTCCCACTTTATCCAAAATGAAAAATACATTTTGAATGTAATATGCATAAAAAAGTGGAGTTTACCATATTTAGCCCTTTTCTCCCAAGCCTGACTGTTCCTGATTGTGTCGCTGCTAAAGCATTTTTTTGTTGTAAAAGAGTTTTATTTTCTATTTGCTGCTGTACTTTATTTTCCTTGCATGTCCCCCTCAGATCTACAGCGACTGCACTTCCAAGTGCACTTGTGGTGCACAGTGGATTTGCCTTTAGTAAAGGAACCCCGCAATGTCTCACTTTTGAGATGGAGAAAGAGATTGAGGACACAGATTTCTCAATCCTATCTCTGCAGCCTCAGTTGCAGAGTGAATGAACAGGAAGCATTTTGTTCAGAAGCTCCCTGTTCATTTACAAACTGAAGCACAGGGGGATTGGTTTCAGTAATTGCACGTACTCCTGCTGCGCTGGGCCCCCCTGTTAACCTATGGGGCCTGGGGTCCCGTACTGAAGGACAGGTGCTACCCTCTTATCAGTGGCCTTGGTTACATTAAAAAAAAAAAAAATTCAAAATTTTCGGTCTTTTTTTATTTGTTGCGCAAAAAATAAAAATGCCAGCAGTGATCAAATACCACCAAAAGAAAGCTCTATTTGTGGGAACAAAATGATAAAAAATGTGTTCTGTTCTAGATGTTTGATCTATAGAGTTGTATATAAAACACACTATTTATCTTTAAAAAAGCATTTCTCGGTGCTAAACCTTTCATCCATTTTCTAAATTGCTGCATTTGTACATTTCAAAAGCCAATATAAAGGAATAGTAGTGGTAAAAAAAAAAGCACTTGTGGGTTCAACTAATAATTGTTTTTTTTATATAATTCTCCTTTAAGGGGGCGTGGCTGGGGGTGTGTCCTATGCCTACATACTCTTACTAATAGGTGTCCCTCGTTCCCATCGCAAAAAGTTGGGAGTTATGTAGGAGCAATGCAGGGATACTTATGTATGGTTTATATACTGCAGCAGGGCGGCCCTCCTGCGCAATATCACGTACCTGTAAGTGATTTTGTGCACAGGGTCTGGGGCGCGCAAGTGCCGCTGGCGACCAGCTCCCGCTGTGATTGGACACAGCGGGAGCCAATCAGCGGGTCCGGCGGATGTGATGCCTGCCGAGACCCGCTGACCGTTCTAAGGAGAGGCAGAACGGAGGTCTGTCTGTGTAAACAAGGCAGAGCGCCATTCTGCCAGAGGGGAAAACTGAGATCTTGTGTTTCTGCTAAGCAAAAACACGGGTCTCTGTTTTTCCCCAGTCAAAGCGCCCCACACACAGTTAGAAAGCACCCCCTAGGGACACACTTAACTCTTTGATTGCCCCTGATGTTAACCCCTTCCCTGCCAGTGTCATTAGTACAGTGAGAAAATTGTGGGAAATTACTAACCAAAATATGTGAAAAAAGCTGCTAATACGCACAAACAACAAAGTCCAAACAGAATAAAGAAATACAGTGTAGCACTAAAAACGATAGTGAACTGAATAGTATTCATGCCCCAGTTGAAGTCCGTTGGGACGAAACGCGTCGGACTCACTCCCCATATTGCTCTTCTTTTCCTTTTTATACTGGTGATCACCAGTAGTTTCTTATTCTCCCTCTGGTTCGACTGAGTTTTGTTGCATATACTCCGACCTCCTGAAGGCTCTCCCACTGAGTGGAGGTTTTCGTCATACATTGGAGACTCACAGGGATTCAGGAACCTCGCCTGGACCATCACCGCTGAAGAGTGGTTTTATCCTGTTTGGAGTGATTCTTCTCCTGCCCAACCTAAACCGTGAGGCATTCAGCCCACATACCGCTGGTAAGTGGGTCCACCATATCCGGTAAGAGTGCCCATCTATACTTCTATGACAGAGGATTTCTTCACATTTACAGCTTCACTGATATTTTTATTTTGTCTGCACCATTTTCATTTGATTGAAGATTCATCGTTGTGTATTTGATGGACACTCTTTTTTGAACTTTCATTTTTCTTTAGTTCACAACAGTGAACATTGGATTTTTGTTTGATTATTATATTGGTTATATGTTATGCATATTTACTATTCAGTTCACTATCGTTTTTAGCGCTCCACTGTATTTCTTTATTCTCATTAGTACAGTGACAGCGCATTTTTTTTTAGCACTGATCACCGTAATAATGCCACTGGTCCCCAAAAAGTGTCAAAAGTGTCAGTTAGGTGTCCGATTTGTCCGCTGCAATGTCGCAGCCCCGCTAAAAATCACTGATCGACGCCATTACTAGTAAAAAAAAAAGAATTCCATAAAAATATCCCATAGTTTGTAGAGCAATCAACATACACTTATTGGGATTTTTTTTACCAAAAATATGTAGCAAAATACATATTGACATATGGACATCAAGGTCCATAAAGACATGGATGAGCGAGTTTGGGGTGGAGGAACTTGACTGGCCTGCACAGAGTCCTGACCTCAACCCGATAGAACACCTTTGGGGTGAATTAGAGCAGAGACTGCGAGCCATGGCCTTCTCGTCCAACATCAGCGCCTGACCTCACAAATGCCCTTCTGGCAGAATGGTCAAACATTCTAATAGACACACTCCTAAACCTTGTGGACAGCCTTCCCAGAAGAGCTGAAGCTGTTATAGCTGCAAAGGGCGGGCCAAACCAATATTGTACCCTATAGACTCATGCCCCGTACACACGGTCGGATTTTCCGATAGAAAATGTGTGATAGGACCTTGTTGTCGGAAATTTCGATCGTGCGTGGGCTCCATCACACATTTTCTATAGGAATTTCCGACACACAAAGTTTGAGAGCTTGCTATAAAATTTTCCGACAACAAAATCCGATCGGTTAAATTCCGACCGTGTGTACACAAATCCGATGCACAAAGTGCCACGCATGCTCAGAATAGATGAAGAGACGAAAGCTATTGGCTACTGCCCCGTTTATAGTCCCGAAGTACGTGTTTTACGTCACCGCGTTCAGAACGATCGGATTTTCCGACAACTTTGTGCGACCGTGTGTACGCAAGACAAGTTTGGCCCAAAATTCGTTGGAAAAAATCTGAAAGATTTTGTCGTCGGAATGCCCGATCAATGTCCGACCGTGTGTACGGGGCATAAGACTGAGATGCCATGTGCGTGTAAAGGCAGGTGTCCCAATACTTTTGCCAATATAGTGTATATCAATACCACCAAACTATACCTACCTAAGGCCCAATCTACCACTTCAGCCTATGACTGCACAACGAAAGGAAAATCAGATGAACTCATCTCTCTGTCACTCTGCTCTCTCCTTCCATACATCCCAACATTCTGAGATGGGAATGAGGGACACCTACTAACAAATGTATGTAGGCATAGGACACGCCCCCTGCCACACCCCCTTAAAGGAGAATTGACCAAAAAAAAGGTTAATTAAATCCACAAGGACTTTTTTTTTTTTACCACTACTGTTACTTTATATTGGCTTTTAAAATTTACAAATTCAGCAATTTAGAAATCAGATGAAAGGTTTAGCGCTGGGAAACACTTTTTGAAAGATAAAAAATGCATTTTATATACAACTATATGGATCAGACCAAAATGAGGGACAAATGAGGAGGAATGAGGGACAGAGGGACATTGCTCCAAATCAGGGACAGTCCCTCGAAATCGGGGACAGTTGGGAGCGATGTCCTTCTATCAGCATGTCCCTTGTTACCATATGAAACGTGCCACACAACTGATTGCTTCTCTTGCGATGCTTTTCTCTCTCCAAATCTGAGCTCTGCTGTACAGGGATTGCAAGAGGATGATACTATCGCCCAATCAGGTCCCTGCACTCTTCTCATTTTAAAGCACATTCAATGATGTATTAATGAATTCAATGTTGTTGCATTATTTGTGTCTTATAGATTTGCCTGGAGTTCAGCTTTAATTCTTCAAAGATTAGAAGAACTAACACCAATCTCACTTTCACAGCTGCCATCTGCTTGGAGCTATACAGAGAGACGTGCCGAACAAACGCTGCGTAAGAACAAGGATACTTTGTAGTTCCATATGATGCAATTCATTCATTATTTGATAGCTGATAACGTGTGATGAATGCAGGCACTTCTATCACCTCCACTCCTTCATACAGTCTTATGGAAACGTCTGGGCACCGATCGGTTAACCGCTTCAGCCCCGGAAGATTTTACCCCCTACCTGACCAGAGCACTTTTTGCGATTCGGCACTGCGTCGCTTTAACTGACAATTGCTCGGTCGTGCGACGTTGCTCCCAAACAAAATTGACGTCCTTTTTTCCCCCACAAATAGAGCTTTCTTTTGGTGGTATTTGATCGCCTCTGCGGTTTTTATTTTTTGCGCTATAAACAAAAAAAGACCGACAATTTTGAAAAAAAAAAAACCACAATGGGGGTTATTTACGAAAGGCAAATCCACTTTGCACTACTAATGCACTTGGAAGTGCAGTCGCTGTAAATCTGAGGGGTAGATCTGAAATGAGGGGAAGCTCTGCTGATTTTATCAACCAATGAAGCTAAAATGCTGTTTTTTATTTTCCTTGCATGTCCCCCTCGGATTTACGGCGACTTTACTTCCAAGTGCACTTGTACAAAGTGTATTTGCCTTTAGTAAATAACCCCCAATATTTTGTACTTTTTGCTATAGTAAATATCCCCCAAAAATATATAAAAAAACTATTTTTTTCCTCAGTTTAGGCCGATACGTATTCTTCTACATATTTTTGGTAAAAAAAATCGCAATAAGCGTATATTGATTGGTTTGCACAAAAGTTATAGCGTTTACAAAATAGGTGATAGATTTATAGCATTTTTATTATTTTTTTTGTACTAGTAATGGTGGCGATCTGCGACATTATGGCGGATACATCGGACAATTTTGACACATTTTTGGGACCATTGGCATTAATACAGCGATGAGTGCGATTAAAAATGCATTGATTACTGTAAAAATGCCACTGGCAGCAAAGGGGTTAACACTAGGTGGTGGTGAAGGGGTTAATTGTGTTCCCTGGGAGGTGATTCTAACTGTAGGGGGAGGGGACTGACTAGAGGAAGTGACGGATTGTGGTTCCTAGCTAATAGGAACACACGATCTGTCTCTCCTGTCAGAACAGGGAAGTTACATAGTTACATAGTAGGTGAGGTTGAAAAAAGACACAAGTCCATCAAGTCCAACCTATGTGTGTGATTATGTGTCAGTATTACATTGTATATCCCTGTATGTTGTGGTTATTCAGGTGCTTATCTAATAGTTTCTTGAAGCTATCGATGCTCCCCACTGAGACCACCACATGTGGAAGGGAATTCCACATCCTTGCCGCTCTTACAGTAAAGAACCCTCTACGTAGTTTAAGGTTAAACCTCTTTTCTTCTAATTTTAATGAGTGGCCACGAGTCTTGGTAAACTCTCTTCCGCGAAAAAGTTTTACCCCTATTGTGGGGTCACCAGTCCGGTATTTGTAAATTGAAATCATATCCCCTCTCAACCGTCTTTTCTCCAGAGAGAATAAGTTCAGTGCTCGCAACCTTTCCTCATAACTAATATCCTCCAGACCCTTTATTAGCTTTGTTGCCCTTCTTTGTACTCGCTCCATTTCCAGTACATCCTTCCTGAGGACTGGTGCCCAGAACTGGACAGCATACTCCAGGTGCGGCCGGACCAGAGTCTTGTAGAGCGGGAGAATTATCGTTTTATCTCTGGAGTTGATCCCCCTTTTAATGCATGCCAATATTCTGTTTGCTTTGTTAGCAGCAGCTTGGCATTGCATGCCATTGCTGAGCCTATCATCTACTAGGACCCCCAGGTCCTTTTCCATCCTAGATTCCCCCAGAGGTTCTCCCCCCAGTGTATAGATTGCATTCATATTTTTGCCACCCAAATGCATTATTTTACATTTTTCTACATTGAACCTCATTTGCCATGTAGTCGCCCACCCCATTAATTTGTTCAGGTCTTTTTGCAAGGTTTCCACATCCTGCGGAGAAGTTATTGCCCTGCTTAGCTTAGTATCGTCTGCAAATACAGAGATAACGTCATTGTTCTGTGTCTCCTGCTCACGATCGCTCGTGGCCAGCGGTCATCGCGACCGTCGGCCACGAGCATTGGCACCCCCGCTGTGCAGCGGGCGCGAGCCTGCTATCCCGACCCCGCAAGCCGACATATAGCTACGACGGCTCGTGCAGGGGAGCCAACCTGCCTCAGTATAACTCAAAATACAAAATTTCGGATTGATGCAGTCTGTTAGTAGAATTAAAGTGATATTAAATGGAAAAGCAAACATTTATTATATTGCAGCTTACTAAGTCTTAGCCAGCCAGCAAGTCTGTTGTTTTTCAAAAGCTCAAGCTCTCCAGGACAATGTATCAGTTTACATGGATGAGACAAACCTTTTAATACTGGCAGGGGCGAATAAAATGATCAGATTTTATTTATTCACATAAAACCTTTATCCCCCCACCACCACCAGTGGCAGTTGGTGCTCAATTTTCTTCCAAAGCGCCTCCCACCCCACCCCCAGCACGAGCCCGCATTTAACCCCATCCAGGTCACTGCTTCGGCGGCTTCCCCCGTGTCTCCTCTCGAGTCCCGGCGAATCAGGACTTATGAAGCAAGGTCTCCGGCCTTGTCCAGTCTAATGAGGACCTCCAAGACCAGAGATAGCTGACATCCTTCAATATGTAGTGGGTTATGAGGCATAGTGGGTGACAAGATGGTAAAAGTCATTGGCGCCAGACACTTCTTGGAGGTTTTATTTCTTTTGACAGTCCTTTTTGTATTTTTGGGGGAAAGAGGGTTCGGGCCAGGACACCCTTAAGTAGTTATCAATTCAATTGGCAGACACAGAGATTTCAATAGGAGGACAGCCGTGCAGGGAAAAGCCCCAGCAAGGCGCCACTTCTGCACATGCAGGATTGCTGTCTCCTATGGCAACAGTCCTTTAACAGTTCTTTCAACTCCACTACAACTGCCTCTTGTAGTTCTTCAACATTGAGCTCCCGGCCTCTCATTAGACCCTCTGATTCGCTGACTCTGAATCCCTTGAGCTCCTCCAAGGTTGGCGGTGGTATCTCCCTCAAGCATCACCCACGCTTCCCTGCTGGGTCCCTAGCTTGGCACTCCAGATACTTCTCAAGCTTCACCCCTGCTAACCGGAGAGAGGTCCCTGACTTGACTCACAAGGCTGCCCTGCAAGCGTCACCTCGGGTTGGGTCCCTGACTTGATCACCACCTGAAGTCCGATTCCCCACCGTGCCCGTTCGGTGAGAATATGGCTCCAGCACTTTCTTCAGTTACTTACTGTGGTCCCTGGTAAAGGTGGTTGGTCCCTTTTTGGCGACAGCTTCCCTTCTACCTCCAACCACTGACAGGTTCTCCGGCCGACAGAGCTGTCAGAGCTGCCAACCCTGCGCTGCCCTCTTGCTTCTGGATAGGCCCTCACACAGCCTGACAGCCAGATGCCCCTGGGATAGGCCCGATCTCTGGCCTAGCAGCCCGGGGCATACGACACACGTCCACACAGACAGCCATCCAGGTGGCACAGAAGATAGATCACCTGACCTCACCCAATATATAGGTTTTCCCAGCGGGCCAAGGGATCCAAGAAAACCCCTGCCCATTGGCTGAGATACCCCATATACCCATAACCTGACCTTGGGTTGGCCTTCTCATATCTAGTACCACCAAGTTCCCGGCCACCTAGTGGTAGAAGAGAAAAGTACAACAATGCCAAACTTAGGGAGACATCAATAGATCTCTATCAATCGACCAAGATGACTACTCTTGGCAAGTAAATTTGTGAGGAGCTCCCTGACTAAACCCCAGGGTGCTACACTTAGGACTTGAGGCCAATCGGGTCTTAGGACTCCCGGCCAATCAGGGCTCAGGACCGGCTTCCTGATTGGCAGCTGAAGCATTGTAAACATGGGGGGGCATGGGGGATTGGTTTCAGTAATTGCACCCACTCCTGCTGCTCTAGGCCCTCCTGTTGAACTTTCGGGGCCTGGGTCCCATACTGAAGGACAGGTGATACCCTCTTATCTGTGGCCCTGGTTACAGTTGCCACCAAAACAGGAGGTGAGGAGAAGTCTTCCAATAGGGACACCAGTTCCAGTGGCATTTGTCTAAGACGGGGGTTCCCCCTCACTTCCATTTTTGACTCTGGCACTTGGAAAAAATTTGAGTTTTACCCAATCAGATAGGGAGGAGAAACGGGAAGACATTAGCGAATATTAATTTGCTAATGTCACACAACTGGGTGGGCTTGGGGAGCAGTGCTCTGAGCCCACCCTTTTTGAAGCCAATTAGAGCCTCGGGGTCTAACCACATGCTTAAAAAAAACAAAACATTGAAATCCATGTGTCCATCGCCCTGCATGTAGATTAGGGACTGGGCGCATGGATTAGGGGGGTAGCCCCCCTAATGGAGCAGCCACCACTGCCCCCACCCCAAAAAAAAAAAAAACCTGTTTTGCTGTAACTGACCATAAAGTATTAGCTGCAGTTTGACTTCAATTTGTTATTGTATTTAAATCTGCTAATACATTTACCCCACCCCCCACCCCCAAATTGACAATACTGCTGCCCTGCTTTGCCTCCTGTTCTCATTCCTCAAGAGTTGTGTCTCACTAACTCAGGAAAAGGTATCATCAGCACACCAAGGATTCCTCAAAAAGGTCCAATGCTTTTTTTTCATGGTCACATGGTAAACATACAGCAAGGTTTTGGAGCCACGCAGGGCCCCTTCGTCAGGCAAGTCAATGGGGCCGTGCCGCAACAGCGAACCAAATACTTGGCTTGTAGTTGCAGTGCATTAGTCCCATATATAGTACATTTTCCATTCGGCATAGTAAAGAAAAAAAAAAACAGTAAAGAAAAAAAAAAAAAAAAGACAGGCTTTGAAGCGGAACTAAACCCTCCTATTGTTTTTAACCAAGGAAGCTGTTAGCTTGGCCTTTATTGGACCAGAATTGATCTTCAACTGCCATGATGCTGCATTTTTGATCAGTTATGGCACCAGCCATTTGATGGTTGGCCAGTTTGGTTGAGAGCACAACCAATGTGACAGTTACATTCCCAACACGTGATTTATGAAACTGTTAAAATGTTGGGTTTAGTTCCGCCTTAAGGAGGAGGCAGTATCATCTTGTGAATGCCTGACAGCAGCCTGACCACGGCTGCTTAGCATGGTCAAGTGTGGACCTAATTCTTACTAGGATATGAGCACCAGCCTTTTGATTTAAAAAAAGTAATATGCAGTCCTTCAACTTTCACCCGTCTTCCAGTTTTATAAAATAATATTTGTGCAGCTTTTCAACTTTCAAATGTCTTTTCATATTAAAAAAAAAAAAAAAAAATTCTACAGCTTTTCAGCTTTCACGAGTCATTTAATTTTAGAACAGAAGTTTCTGCAGCTTTTCAACTTTCATAAGGCTTTACATTTTTTAACATTTCTGCAACTTTTTGACTTTCTAGTTTTTAACTTTCAACATTTCTGCAGCTTTTCGACTCTCATTAGGCCTTTACTTTAAAAAAAAAGAAAAAAAAGTTTTCTCCAGCTTTTCAACTTTTTGTAGTGGAAAATTACAATCTGTAGACTTACCGTGCACGTCAGCCAGGTCCTGGCCCATACCATCATAGTAAATCTTGCCCCCTTTCTCCGTGGGGAAGAAGTAGGTCAGGAGGGAACTAGGAGGTGAACAGTAGGAATAAGATCCCAATGGAAGGTCCTTTAAGACCTCATGAGGTTTCCAACAAAATTCCCGGAAGTGGGGGTGGTCCATGATCTTCCTCTCAATCCTATGGATGGTCATCAAACGCTCTTTAGTAAAGATATTATTCTCCTCGTCCCCTCTGGCCAAAAAGATAAGTTCAATCCGCCAGTGAGCATGGCTTTGCGTGTTGGGAGTCACGTAAACACCTGAATATTCCTTAACAGATGCCCCACGTGGGTGGCGAGACTGATTCACCGCCAGAGTCAAGGGTACTGAAGGAGTGGAGTTTGAGCCATTAGTTCTCAAAGTGTTATTGCACCACGGGGAGTTGCGTTTGACCCGTACGGGGCCGTCCTGCTGGGAGGTATTCAGGTGGAGTTGCTGTAGCTGCTCAAAGATCAACCGCTGCAATGTTTCAGATGTAAAGTCTGCAACGTCCCTGCGGTTCCTCCCCCAGGTGCCAAACTGAGATTTCAAGGCAAGGGTCAGCGCGTCGAACCGCTGGGAGGACTGGTGATTGCGGATCTCGAATGCATTGTAAGAGATGTCAATGTCAAGTGTCGGGTAATGTACAAACATGATGACGGAGAGGACGATGGGGACTAAACAGCCCAAGGCCAGTAGAAAAGCAGCGCAGTAAACGTTTGTAAACACCCATCCCACTATATTCCAAAACTCGCACGGTGGCATGGTGTCTTTTATAGGCTTAGAAGTCCACTGGCAGTTCTTGCATATAGGTGATCTGAAGGCCACCTCGTCGTCTTCGTCATCGAGCCATGCGTCCTGTAACAGGGGGTCATCTGTGTCCATGTTACCTGCAAACCACGGAGCCGTGGAAAGAAAAGACATGTTAGAGAAGATTAAAAAATGGAGATACATGGAGGCCAACATTACTGACGTCTCCTAAAAAAAAAGCAAGTTGCTTGGCTGTCATGCTTTTTCAGAATCTTTCTGGGTTACTGACCACAAATAGGTAGACAAATCAGGTTTTCTTCACTAGCAGCAGACTTATTCTGGTTCAAGAAATGAAGGCCAGTTAATTGTTGGCTGTGATTGACAGCAGCAGGAGCCAATGGCACCTGCTGCTGCCTCTAAGCCAATGAGGAGGGAGTGAGCTGAGAGAGCTGCTGCTTGCGTGCACATCACTGGATCGAGATTGGGCACAGGTAAGTTTATGGGGGAGCTGCATGCAGAAGATTTTTACCTTAAAGAGGGGTTCTAAAGACTCAAGGATTTTTACCTTAATGCATTCTATGCATGATGGTAATAGCCCTTCTCTGACATCCTATTCAGGCAAAAAACCTAGGAAGGAAGGACCCTTCTAGAAGGTTACTCCAAATATTTATCCTCACCCTTCAGCTCAAATCACTAGAATAAAACCCCTCCCCCCCTCAAATATTTACCTAAGTCCACTCTTCGTCCAGCGCTTTGCACAAGATCCTCAGCTCCCCAAGGACTCTCCCTCCTCATTGGCTGAGACAGCCTCGGGCACCATTGACTCCAGAAAGAACACACAAAGCAGTGGCTTGGGAGCGAGCCTGTCTGGGTGCCCCCACAGCAAACAGCTTGCTGTGGGGGCACCCAGACAGGCTTGCTCCCAAGCCAATGATGCCCGAGGTTGTCACAGCCAATGAGGAGGGAGAGTCCCTGGAGAGCTGAGGATCTTGTGCAAAGTGCTGGACGAAGAATGGACTTAGGTAAATATTTGAGGGGGGAGGGGTTTTATTCTAGTGATTTGAGCACTCGGCAGGAGGGAGGGGCCAGGAGTGCCGCCGGGGGGGGGGGGGGACCCGAGAAGATCGGGGCTCTATGCAAAACCACTGCACAGAGCAGGTAAGTATAACCTGTTACATCGACCTTTAGAACTACTTCCATGTTTAATCTGCCTATGTTTTATCTTCCCTCCTTTACCCCCCTCATTAACATGCTATTTAAATTTTTAAATACAAGGGGCAGGCCAGAGACCGTCAGGCTGGGGAGGAAAGTGCTAGATAATGCTGGATGCATACCTCCCAACTTTCTGAGATGGGAATGGGGGACGCTAGAGCTGCTATATTCTGGATAAAAAGAGAATCATGGTTTTTTTGCTTAGAATAAAAATCATGATTCTCTCACGATTCCCGTGGCGTAACATCATCTTTCACATTATACAAAAAAATTGGCTAACTTTACTGTTTAGGTTTTTTTTTATTAATTGAAGTGTTTTTTTTTTTTTCCCCAAAAAATTGCGTTTGAAAGAACGCTGTGCAAATACAGTGTGACATAAAATATTGCAACAATGGCCATTTTATTCTCCAGGGTCTCTGTTAAAAATATATTTATATATAATGTTTAAGGGGTTCTAAGTAATTTTCTAGCAAAAAATACTGATTTTAACTTGTAAGCAGCAAGTCTCATAAAAAATTTAGTCTTTAGGCCTCATTTACAGACCGAAGTTCATCCCTTTGATCTAAAAGAACCAAGTGATACATTGTTTATAGTCATCCCTCAGCGCTAAGCAATGGTGATAAACATTTTCCGGAGACTCTTCTTTTTTTTTGACAGCTGTGAGTGAGCAGAGAACGTCTCTGCACTGTATGAATCGTGGAAATGCTGGATTAAAATCGAGAGAGGGGGGTTTGAATCGAGATTGCGATTTTTAAATGATTAATCATGCAGCTCTAGGGGACGCCTATTAGCAAAAGTATGTAGGCATAGGACACACCCCCTACCATGCCCCCTTAAAGGATAATTGTACAAAAAAAAATATTGGTTAACCGCTTGCTGACCAGCTGCCATCATTATACTGCGGCAGGTCAGCTTGTTCCCATGAATGGCCATAGCTGTACGTCGGTCCCAGCTATAGCAGGCACGCTCACACGCTGCATGGCAGGGGGAGATGATGCGGGTGGCCTGCGACCACAATGGCCTCCGGCCACCCACGATCGCTCCACAGAGAGCCAGAATGGGGATCTGTCAATGTAAACAAACAGATCCATGTTCTGTCTAGTGATTAGGAACAGCAATCTCTCTGTACTCCCAGTCAGTCCCCTCCCCTCACAGTTAGAAACACCTCCCAGGGAACACATTGAACCCTTTGATCACCCCCTAGTGTTAACTCCTTCCCTACCAGTGTCATTTATACAGTAATCAGTGCGTTTTTATAGCACTGATCGCTGCATAAATGTCCCGCTAAAAAGCGCATATCACCGCCATTGCTAGTAAAAAAAAAAAAAAATAATAATAAAATTGCCATAAATCTATCCCCTATTTTGTAGATGCTATAACTTTTGCACAAACCAATCAATATCTGCTTATTGCGATTTTTTATCAAAAATATGTAGAAGAATACATATTGGCCTTAACTGATGAAGAAATTTATTTTTATTTTTTGGATATTTATTATAGCAAAAAGTAAAAAATATTGTTTTTTTTTTTCAAAATTGTCGGTCTTCGTCATTACCAGTAAAAACAAATTAAATAAATAAAAGTCCATAAATCTATCCCCTATTTTGTAGACGCGATAACTTTTGCGCAAACCAATCAATATACGCTTAATGCGATTTTTTTTTACCAAAAATATGTAGAAGAATACATATTGGCCTAAATTTCTGAAGAAATTCGTTTTTGTACATTTTTGTTTGGATAAAGTAAGTAAAAAATATAGTTTTTTTCCAAAATTGTTGCTCTGTTTTTGTTTAAAAATAAAAACCGCAGAGGTGATCAAATACCACCAAAAGAAAGCTCTATTTATGGGTAAAAAAGGACGACGATTTTGTTTGGGTAAAACGTCGCACGACCGCGCAATTATCAGTTAACTATTTCAGCCCCGGACCATTTGGCTGGCAAAAGACCAGAGCATTTTTTTGCGATTCAGCACTGCGTCGCTTTAACTGACAATTGCACGGTCGTGCGATGTGGCTCCCAAACAAAATTGATCACCTCTGCAGTTTTTATTTTTTGCGCTATAAACAAAAAAATAGCGCCAATTTTGAAAAAAATGCATTATTTTTTACTTTTTGCTATAATAAATATTCCTAAAAAATATATAAAAAAACATTATTTTTCCTCAGTTTGCGCAAAAGTTATAGCGTCTACAAAATAGGGGATAGTTTTATGGCATTTTTATTAATATTTTTTTTTTTACTAGTAATTAGGCTTGTGCAATTCGTTTTGTAACAAATCGAAATTCGGCCGAATTTTGCATCTTTTGGACATTCGGATGCATCCGAATGTCCGAATAAAAAAATAACGAATTTCAACTAATACGAAAGAAATTATAGCGAATATAACGAATGAATTCGACATGATTCGGTAAAGATCTAATGAAACAAAAGGTCAACTCAAATAAATCTTACAGTCCAATCAGCTGATTAATTTTGTGCTGGAGGTTGGATTACTGGCAAAGTGCATTCCTGAGAACTGAGTGAGAAGGATGTTGTATTATATTTGAGCAGAGGAGAAGAGATATTGTCATTGTGTGTGTTAAAAGATTCAATAAACAAACAACTTTCCAAACTATGAATCGTTATCACGAATATATATATACATATATAAACATCGAATTTCAACGAATACAAGAGAAATTATAGCGACTATAACGAATGAATTCGACATGATTCGGTAATTCGTTAAAGGTCTAATGAAAGAAAAGGTCAATTCAAAGTAAATCTTACAGTCCAATCAGCTAATTAATTTTGTGCTGGAGGTTGGATTACTGGCAAATAGGGATGAGCTTCGAGTTCGAGTCGAACTCATGTTCTACTCGAACATTGGCTGTTCGCAAGTTCGCCGAACAGCGAACAATTTGGGGTGTTCGCGGCAAATTCGAATGCCGCGGAACACCCTTTAAAAGTCTATGGGAGAAATCAAAAGTGCTAATTTTAAAGGCTTATATGCAAGTTATTGTCATAAAAAGTGTTTGGGGACCCGGGTCCTGCCCCAGGGGACATGGATCAATGCAAAAAAAAGTTTTAAAAACGGACGTTTTTTCAGGAGCAGTGATTTTATTAATGCTTAAAGTCAAACAATAAAAGTGTAATATCCCTTTAAATTTCGTACCTGGGGGGTGTCTATAGTATGCCTGTAAAGGGGCGCATGTTTCCTGTGTTTAGAACAGTCTGACAGCAAAATGACATTTGGAAGGAAAAAACTCATTTAAAACTACCCGCGGCTATTGCATTGCCGACAATACACATAGAAGTTCATTGATAAAAACGGCATGGGAATTCCCCACAGGGCAACCCCGAACCAAAATAATAAAAAAAAAATGATGTGGGGGTCCCCCTAAATTCCATACAAGGCCCTTCAGGTCTGGTATGGATATTAAGGGGAACCCCGCGCCAAAAAAAAAAAAAAAAACGGCGTGGGGTCCCCCTAAAAATCCATACCAGACCCTTATCCGAGCACGCAACCTGGCAGGCCGCAGGAAAAGAGGGGGGGACGAGAGTGCGGCCCCCCCCCCCTCCTGAACCGTACCAGGCCACATGCCCTCAACATTGGGAGGGTGCTTTGGGGTAGCCCCCCAAAACACCTTGTCCCCATGTTGATGAAGACAAGGGCCTCATCCCCACAACCGTGGCCGGTGGTTGTGGGGGTCTGCGGGCGGGGGGGCTTATCGGAATCTGGAAGCCCCCTTTAACAAGGGGACCCCCAGATCCCGGCCCCCCCCCTGTGTGAAATGGTAAGGGGGTACTTACCCCTACCATTTCACTAAAAAACTGTCAAAAATGTTAAAAATGACAAGAGACAGTTTTTGACAATTCCTTTATTTAAATGCTTCTTCTTTCTTCCTTCATCTTCTTCTGGTTCTTCTGGCTCTTCTGGTTCTTCCTCCGGCGTTCTCGTCCAGCATCTCCTCCGCGGCGTCTTCTATCTTCTTCTCCTCGGGCCGCTCCGCACCCATGGCATGAGGGGGGAGGCTCCCGCTCTTCTCTTCATCTTCTTCTTCATCTTCTTCTTCTTCTTCTTCTTCTTCTTCTTCTCTTCTTCATCTCTTCTTCCTTCTTCATTTCTTCTGCGGGCCGCTCCGCATCCATGCATGGAGGGAGGCTCCCGCTGTGTGACGGCGTCTCTTCGTCTGACGGTTCTTAAATAACGGGGGGCGGGGCCATCCGGTGACCCCGCCCCCCTCTGACGCACGGTGAATTGACGGGACTTCCCTGTGACGTCACGGGGAATGCCACAGGGAAGTCCCGTCATGTCCCGTGCGTCAGAGGGGGGCGGGGTCACCGGGTGGCCCCGCCCCCCGTTATTTAAGAACCGTCAGACGAAGAGACGCCGTCACACAGCGGGAGCCTCCCTCCATGCATGGATGCGGAGCGGCCCGCAGAAGAAATGAAGAAGGAAGAAGAGATGAAGAAGAGAAGAAGAAGAAGAAGAAGAAGAAGATGAAGAAGAAGATGAAGATGAAGATGAAGAAGAAGATGAAGAGAAGAGCGGGAGCCTCCCCCCTCATGCCATGGGTGCGGAGCGGCCCGAGGAGAAGAAGATAGAAGACGCCGCGGAGGAGATGCTGGACGAGAACGCCGGAGGAAGAACCAGAAGAGCCAGAAGAACCAGAAGAAGAAGAAGATGAAGGAAGAAAGAAGAAGCATTTAAATAAAGGAATTGTCAAAAACTGTCTCTTGTCATTTTTAACATTTTTGACAGTTTTTTAGTGAAATGGTAGGGGTAAGTACCCCCTTACCATTTCACACAGGGGGGGGGGCCGGGATCTGGGGGTCCCCTTGTTAAAGGGGGCTTCCAGATTCCGATAAGCCCCCCGCCCGCAGACCCCCACAACCACCGGCCACGGTTGTGGGGATGAGGCCCTTGTCTTCATCAACATGGGGACCAGGTGCTTTGGGGGGCTACCCCAAAGCACCCTCCCAATGTTGAGGGCATGTGGCCTGGTATGGTTCAGGAGGGGGGGGGCCGCACTCTCGTCCCCCCCTCTTTTCCTGCGGCCTGCCAGGTTGCGTGCTCGGATAAGGGTCTGGTATGGATTTTTAGGGGGACCCCACGCCGTTTTTTTTTTTTTTTTGGGCGCGGGGTTCCCCTTAAAATCCATACCAGACCTGAAGGGTCTGGTATGGAATTTAGGGGGAACCCCACGTCAATTTTTTTTTTACATTTTGGCTGGGGTTCCCCTTAATATCCATACCAGACCTGAAGGGCCTTGTATGGAATTTAGGGGGACTCCCACATCATTTTTTTTTTTTAATTTTGGTTCGGGGTTGCCCTGTGGGGAATTCCCATGCTGTTTTTATCAATGAACTTCTATGTGTATTGTCGGCAATGCAATAGCCGCGGTAGTTTTAAATGAGTTTTTTCCTTCAAAATGTCATTTTGCTGTCAGACTGTTCTAAACACGGGAAACATGCGCCCCTTTACAGGCATACTATAGACACCACCCAGGTACGAAATTTAAAGGGATATTACACTTTTATTGTTTGACTTTAAGCATTATTAAAATCACTGCTCCTGAAAAAACGGCCGTTTTTAAAACTTTTTTTTGCATTGATCCATGTCCCCTGGGGCAGGACCCAGGTCCCCAAACACTTTTATTGACAATAACTTGCATATTAGCCTTTAAAATTAGCACTTTTGATTATTCATGTTCGTGTCCCATAGACTTTAACGGTGTTCGCGTGTTCGAACGAATTTTTTTCCTGTTCGCATGTTCTGGTGCGAACCGAACAGGGGGGTGTTCGGCTCATCCCTACTGGCAAAGTGCATTCCTGAGAACTGAGTGAGAAGGGTGTTGTATTGTATTTGAGCAGAGGAGAAGAGATATTGTCATTGTATGTGTTAATAGATTCAATAAACAAACGACTTTCCAAACTACGAATCATTATCACAAATTTATATACATACATAAATATTGAATTTCAACAAATACGAACAAAATTATAGCGCATATAAAGAATGAATTCGACATGATTCGAGATTCAGTATAACAAATATCGACACTCTACGAATAATAACGAATTATCCGAAAACGTAACATAAAGAAACAGAACTAAATTATGTATTTTACGAATGGCAACGAACCGAAACTAAACAAAATTTTCCATTGTGCACAAGTCTACTAGCAATGGCGGCGATCAGCGATTTTTATTGTGATTGCGACAATTATGGCGGACAGATCAGACACTTTTGGCGCTATTTTGTGACCATCCACATTTATACAGCGATCTGTGCGATTAAAAATGCATTGATTACTGTGTAAATGTGACTGTCAGTGAAGGGGTTAACCACTAGGGGGCGCTGTAGGGGTTAAGTGT
This sequence comes from Lithobates septentrionalis, assembly GCA_037952835.1. Classification (NCBI taxonomy): domain Eukaryota; kingdom Metazoa; phylum Chordata; class Amphibia; order Anura; family Ranidae; genus Lithobates; species Lithobates septentrionalis. The sequence continues at coordinate 5,655,568 of JBBDGP010001212.1, forward strand.
GTCCTATGGAGTGATTCTAACGGTGAGGGGCTATGTGTGACGCGACACTGATCACCACTCCCGATTACAGGGGGCAGTGATCAGTGTCACTAGGCAGAACGGGGAAATGCTTGTTTACATCAGCATCTCCCTATTATACCTCTCCGTGAGACGACCGCGGGTAATGTCCGCAGGACCCGCGATCACACTCACAGAGGTTGCGACTGGTGCGCGGGCGTGCCCGCAAGCCGCTTCTTATAGGGCAACGTACAGTTACGTTAATATGCCTGTACGTGCCCTTCTGCCGACGTATAACGGCGTGAGCCGGTCGGCAAGCTGTTAAAGTAACGCAGTGTCGAATCGCAAAAAATGGTCTGGTCATTAAGGGGGTAAATTCTTCTGGTCCTTAAGTGGTTAAACCCAAAAGTGCTTTTTTTACCACTACTATTCCTCTATATTGGCTTTTGGAATTTCCAAATGCAGCAATTTAGAAATTGGATGAGAGGTTTAGTACCGGGAAACACAGTTTGATAGATAAAAAGTGCATTTTATATACAGCTATATAGATCAGACCAAAATGAGGGACAAAGGGGGAGGAATGAAGGACAGTCCCTCAAAATTAGGGACAGTTGGGAGCTATGTGGATGTCCTCCAGCCAGGAAATGGCTGACTTGCTGCAGCTTCTAATGTACATAGTGAGAAGCTCACTGTGTGCAGTGAAATCATAGTAGGACATTTTGGTACATGAGAGGATCCTGTACAACTGTGCAAGACGGAGGGGAAGACTGGCGTTCAGCTTTAATATCCGCAGGCGGCTCCCATGCTGGGTTTTCTAGTGTTTGCTGATGAAGTTTGATCCGTTATGGTTATGGCACTTTGTCTGTTTTGCTGAATAAAGTCACACATGTCTATGGGGCTGTCATGATGACACATCTCGGATTTTGTGCTCAGTGTGATCCCTTTTATTGTACAAACATGAAAATAGATCCGCCGTGCTCCCTAGTGAAGACATCTCTTCTACAGAGGTGACAGCTGACATAAAGGGACATAGACTTGTCAGCCATCACCGGCTTCTCCTGAGTGGCGTCGACACGGAGTCAGTTTCACACGCTATCAACATAATTGGTCCCCCCCGGGCTCCGGTTCAATAAGTCTGGCAGTCACATATTCAAGACACCTTTCAAGGTGCCCGGGGGGCCTCGGGGTCGCACCATCTCGTGATGAGTCACCCCCTCTTCCCATGTAGGATAGAAAATAATCAATAAGACCATCTTCTCCTCAGTCTGAGCCTAACAAATCATTTTGGATTGCGTTACAGCTCCCGGTATAATTTGCGGTGACAGAGAAGCCTTAACAAGCTCCTTCTACACTGAGGGCCTTGCGTCTCGAAACTAATCCTCATTCCAATTCATAGTTGGATGTATATTTCTCAGTAGTTTAATGAGCGCCTTCTCCCTGAGTGTATGGCTGATGAGAGTCATGCCAAATGCATAAGTGGGAATGCAGCGAACCTAAATGATAAATGTATTACTAGTATCAAGATCAGTTCACCTTGGCTGGGGAAAACCATAACTGGCATTTGTCAGTATGTTTCATTTACATATTCGCCAAACGTGGAATTCACAGCAAATAGCTAAGTATTGTACATGTGTGTTTACTGTTTAATCTGCCTAAGGATTCTTAATCCTGTTCAGCCAGTCTTGCAAACATGCCAACCAAGGGGTGGGCACGAGGGGCAGCTGCCCTGAGCGCAGCGGTAATGGGGGGCATCACCTGACTACACGCATTCTCCAGACCAGCTACTGCTCTCATGCTGTGCTCCAACATGCTCACTCTTCACCCCAAATGCCCACAGCTGACATTAAAAATACAACATGCATGTGGAGTTGGCATTGTTTCATTTTCCTTGAGAAAGTCACGTGACTTGTGACGCAACGCGTCGAGAGGAGCCAGTGACATCACCTCCGGTGTTTCGTTATACCGGACGTGCAGTGAGGAGGAAAGCTGCATGCACTACTGATCGTTCAATCAGCGTTTTTTTAACCAAACCAAATGTGAGTGAATAGTCTATTTTAATTGTGAATTTATGAATACACAGCAATCTTGCGCAATGATGTATTTTTTATCTTTGAGAGTAATTTTTTTAGAATCCATAATCCTTGGAGAAAACAGAATATCTGAATCACGTATATATAAAAGGGATTTGGGACTTTAAATGAAGCGATTTGAAATGCGGATTAAAATTGTAAATGTATTAATATTAGTAGGTATATAGTAAAAGAATTTCATATATATATATATACAGACATACATATATAGTTGGCACAAGATTATAGGCATATTAGGTGGAAAAGTACAAGCAGTTGAATACATAGTTACACTGAATGGATAACGATCAAAGTGATGTTAGTACAAAATAGCATATAGCCTATAGGTGCCAGAGGTGGCATATCCGGTGACTGATAATAAAATTGCATAACAAATGATATAATCATGATATTATTAAAATAATGACATCAAGGTAACAATGGATCAAGTTCTGGCATCAAATGTAGCTTGACGCGTTTCGTGGATAATTTTGTCCACTCATCAGGAGCTGATGCATAATAATCCTGTAAGATATATACGTATAATCAACCTCAATCCGTATAGAGAGGAATAAAACAAAAATACTGGAGATGTTTGACCAAAAATGCACTTACCAACCCTGACACTGAGCGCAGCGCATGGCAGATGGCGTAGAGTGGGTCGGGGACAACAAACCCCGTGGCGGGAGCTGAGGCAGCATGTAATGTCTAGATGACATCAGGTAATAAAGTGCCAATGTATAAGTAGTGGAATGATCTCCATATGGCAACAATGATGGAACAAAGATTGTCAAAAAGTAAAAATACCTGAGGACACTGCGCTCAGTGTCAGGGTTGGTAAGTGCATTTTTGGTCAAACATCTCCAGTATTTTTGTTTTATTCCTCTCTATACGGATTGAGGTTGATTATACGTATATATCTTACAGGATTATTATGCATCAGCTCCTGATGAGTGGACAAAATTATCCACGAAACGCGTCGAGCTACATTTGATGCCAGAACTTGATCCATTGTTACCTTGATGTCATTATTTTAATAATATCATGATTATATCATTTGTTATGCAATTTTATTATCAGTCACCGGATATGCCACCTTTGGCACCTATAGGCTATATGCTATTTTGTACTAACATCACTTTGATCGTTATCCATTCAGTGTAACTATGTATTCAACTGCTTGTACTTTTCCACCTAATATGCCTATAATCTTGTGCCAACTATATATGTATGTCTGTATATATATATGAAATTCTTTTACTATATACCTACTAATATTAATAAATTTACAATTTTAATCCTCCGCATTTCAAATCGCTTCATTTAAAGTCCCAAATCCCTTTTATATTTACCTGATATCGGGATGGAGGCGACTAGTGCGCCTCATTTAAAGTCCCAACTCCCCTTCCATTGCAGAATATCTGAATCACGGGGAACTTATAAGCTCACCGTAGCGAGGATCCATGTTTCTGAAAAGTGACTCAGGGGTTATTATTATTTGACTCAGGGGTTTTTTTGTTTCATTCCTTTTTTGAAGGTGAGCAGAAACTTTATTCCTAGGTGGTGGTGATTTCTTCGTTGGAACTTTCTTTACACTTTTTTTTACTATCACTGTGTGTGTACACATATTATACCTCTACTCATAGAGGTAGGAGCGATATTATTATTTTTTGATTATTCTGCACATCTGCGGATTATTGGTGATCACACTGTTGTGCACTGTGTATTATTGTTTATTAGTTGGGTTTAAGCGCACTATTATTATTGTATTAGTATCTTGTATGTGGCATCAGAGCACATTTAATTAGTTGCAGCTGAACTAGTTCTTACTTACTAATTAGGTTCATATCAGCGCTTAAGCAAATTTTTTTCAATGCATGTGGAATTACCTTCTAGTTGCTGGAAAGCAAGCGATTGACCACACATGTACAGTGCACACTCCGCGCCAAGCTTGAGCAGCTGAAGCAAGGGGACAGGGATTGGGGACAGGGCAGCGCTGCGCACCCATTCTATAGCATGCATTAGCAGCGGTGGAGGGGGGCGCAGTTCCATATCCTTGCCCTGGGTGCTGGAAAAACCTGTCCTGGTACTGATGTCAGCTATCGTGAATTTCTTGGGACAGTCCCCCATTTTGGCCTTCTGTCTCACCAATGACGTGTCTGAGGCTAGGTCCCAGGATCACAGCATTAGTCTTATTTAAAATTACTGCACATGGATAGTAACTTAAAAAGGCATCAATTGTGGGACTATGGGCCACATGTGGGCGGTCTTTGCGTATTTAAATTTGGGGTCTGGGGTGAGACCAACCGGTAATGAGCGTGATAGGCGGTCCCCGCATATTTAGACTAAACTCAAGTACATACAGGGGGTAGATACAGATGCTGTACACATAAAGCTGGCTTAACCTGCTCTTGTGAAACTGCTGCTAACAGTAATTCACAGTGCAGATATAATTGTTATCTACTTTGTCCATTTGGGTACAACCACAATTCCTAAGCCCTGATGAAGGGGGAGTCTGACCCCTGAAGCATGTTGGCTTTTTATCTTCTATGAGACAATTTTATCATTAAAAACGTTGGACTCTTGGCGCTTTCATTGCATTGTATGCCCACATATTTGGAGGCAGGATCTGGGTAGGACCAAACCGTAAAGTGGGCATAATTTAGGCACACCTACCTGGAAAGTGGGCAGATGAGTGGTGTTAAGATGCTGTTACAAGAAGGCTTTATAGTGCTACATACTGATTCAATTGGAGGGCTTTAGTCCCTTCTCACCATAACCTGTATAGTTATATTGTTGTCAGGGCTGGGTTCAGCCCTTCCTTCTCTGAGCTGGCCGCTCAGCTGTCGGCTAATTGCCAGCTCCTATCTCTCCACAGTTACTCAGCTGTTGATGATATCCTGCTCATCAGTCCTGCCTACTTAAGCCGTCCAGTCCAGAGGAGCTCTGCCTTCGCCTTGGTCAACATCACAAGAAACATCTCCTGCGTTCCTGTTTAAAGACTGGCTTTGCTGACATCCCTTCTGGCTCTGGATCCTGCTTGCTGTTCCACTACTTTGGTCCCTGACTTCTGGCTTGGCTGACTATCTGTTCCGGTTACTGAACTTTGGCTATGTTTTGACTACGTTTGTTCTTTTTACTTTTATTATTAAACAAGTGTAATTTAACTGTACTTCTGTCTCGGTCTGATTTCATGGTTTCTGACAATTGTCCTGTATGGTCACAAGCCCTACTCCATATAAGCTATGGCTTCCGTACACTGCAGTGATGAGGTTCAAAAAGCCTGAAACAGCTGGAATAAACAGCTCTATAATATTAGGCTGTATTTGCACTATATACTTCTAGCTGGTCTGTATGTGCATTTGGCTGTTCTCCATTTTCATCTTCATTATAGGTCCTGAGGGATCTTCTCAGGGGAACAAAAACCAGTTCACCCACTGGGCGAGGTGGGGGCCCGAAGTAATTTCCTGGTGGAGGATTCCAAGGGGGCCAGTGCCTCATGATTTGATTGTGCTACCTTGTCTGGTCAGGGACTGAGACGACAAAGAGCCGTGGTGTTAAGTGCCAGCTAAAAGTTGAGTCCTGGGGGTGCGGGTGTAGCACTATGGGTGTGGGACCCGACTGTGTAAAACAGCACTAAATTATGTCGCCAAAGCTTTTTTCTGCACCAAGCCTCATTAGGCTTTTTGGCCGAGACCGGGGGAAATTTTGTTACCAGGCCACAAGGCCTGGCCACTACACCTGCACTGGCACTATTTAAAATTTCTCTTATTTTCCTCAAGTGTATTTAACTTTGCAGTTATATGTGTGCTTTTTTTAACTTGTATTGCAGGGTTTGGGTCTTTAGGCCTACCCTGAAGTTAAGGGGGTGATATGTGGCTCTTAGGTAGGTTCCTCCCTCACCTCCTGCCTTGGGGGGGTCTCTGTCTTTGGGAGAGCCCCCACCCTGTACTCGTTGGTTGGCTTCAGCTAAAGATGAGGAGAGGAGTCCACTGAGCCTTTTGGCTCAGTGGACCTAAGTGTGACTTGCCCCTTTCAGGAGTCCTGTGCCCTGGGGGGGGGGGGGGGGGGCAAGGAAGGGTCCTTGATCTTCTGGAGGGGACCATATGACACACCATAAGTGTACTCTTTTACACCTACTTGGTTCACTTTGGTGTTTTGTTTTTGCTCTATGCACCCCAGGCTAAAAAACAAAAAAAAACAAAAAACAGTTGTTTGTAGTTTGGAATTGCACTATAGATTTGCACTATACACCACCAGGGGGTCAGTAAGTGCATTTGGATGTTGGAGCATAAAGGAATGATTGGCATGGCTCTGCCCCTTGTCCAGAAATTAGGAATAATCCTATTTTTGGGATATGTAACAGAATGGGACATTCTGTGAATACGTTCTGTCCTAAGAGGACTTTATTGTGCTACATACTGATTTGGTTGGGGGGCATTTTGTTCCCTTTAGTCCTTTCTCACCATGATCTGCATGGTTATACTGCTTTATAAAATTACTGAAAGGTCCACTTTAAGGAGCTTTTGGAATGAGATGCACTTGTTAGGCTGGAAGAGATAATAAAGATTTAAAGTGACTCATCTGGATAACATGAGATCTCTCAGTGTCCTCTTTAGCTCTCCAAAGCCCTTAACTCCTCCATGATTAACTTGTCGGTAATGTATGGTAATTCATTCAGAACCATCTGAAACTCCCTACTCCCCCTTACCGCTACACCTCGCCCTTTCACACTTCTCTTCCCACCAGCTGACAGTTTCAGGTCGAGTGGTATTTTCAGAAAAGGATGTGTCAAAAAAAAAAAAGAAAACTCAAGAAAGTTGTACTTCTAAAAGATTGCGGCCAGGATAAGGGTGAATTAGGATCAGTGCAAGTTGAGAACTCCCAAAGGACCTTCTCTCCTTTTTTTTTTGGCCCTCGGTGGTTGAAGAGTTTAAATTGGATGAGGCCCCAGCTAAACTCCAGTTGATACATAGAACTCCAAGTCTTGTGCAGTTTTGCAGTTCATTACTCCAGGAAATGTTATAATGGCCTACTTCTCTGGGATAAGATTTATGAGTTGCAATGAGTCCCATATTGTTGGATACCTACTACCCAAGTACTAGACTCCTTATCATGTAATTTAGTTGTGGCCCTGAGTAGATATAACGTTGCCCCTTAAAGATTCCCTGTTGCTGATTCATTCATCTTAACAAAATAATCTCATAAGATTAGAGGCGCATTTATCGTGTTTTATGCAAGTACCTGTAAAAGCCTCCCTTATGTAGACATCCACAAGCCCTGGGAATGCTGCTGGGTGCCGCCATCTTTAAAGGCAATTTTTAAAATATAACAAACATGTTATACTTACCTGCTCTGTGCAATGGTTTTGCACAGAGCAGCCCCGATCCTCCTCTTCTGAGGGCCTCCATCAGCGTTCCTGGCCCTCCCTTCTGCCGAGTGCCCCCAATGCAAACAGCTTGCACTGGGTATGACCAAGCAGGCTTGTTCCCAAGGTGCTACTCTGCGTGTTCTTTTACACGCACAGCAGAGGCTTGGCCCTGTCCCCTCTCTCTCATCATTGGCTCACTGGCTGTGATTGAAAGCAGCAGGAGCCAATGGCCCCTGCTGCTGTCTCAGCCGATGAGGAGGGAGAGTCCCCAGAGAGCCGAGGCTCTCAAGCACATCGCTGGATCGCGATAGAGCTCAGGTAAGTATTGGGGAGGGGGGGGCTGCTGCATAGAGAAGGAGCATGAAGGTAAAAAACCTTGAGCCTTTAATGTCAGCAATGTGGTAAATGGTGTAGCGCTAAGATAGAAACTGTATACTGAGCTTTCAGTGTTTTAAATGAATTAAACAACAACTTCACTTTAAAAGTCCAAAATAACAGTGAAAAATCTTGTGAAATCCGCTTGCAAGGACACCACCACCATCACCCAAACACACTGCCTCTTACCCCTAGGTAGATTTAAACAAGCATAGGTATTTTTCCAATAACCGCTCCTGAGCAAGATGGGGGATAAAAGACTGCAGCTCCTTAAGGTGAATACAGTGGAACCTCGGTTTGCGAGTAACGCGGTTAATGAGTGTTTCGCGAAACGAGCACTGTATTTCTAAAAATCCTAACTCGGTTTGCGAGTGTTGTCTCGCGAAACGAGCAGGATTCAGGCCAAAAGCGGTGTGCAGTACCGCTTTTGGCCTGAGGTGGGGGGCGAACAGCACCGATCGTCGGCGTTCGGAAATGCACAGAAAGGCCCGAGGACAGTTTGGCTGACCTCGGCAAATCTCGGAAAGGCTCGTGAACGGAGTCTTTCCAAGGTTTGCCGAGGCCTTTTAAGCCGTTTCTAAGGCTCTCGGGTGCCCCCTACCTCTGACCGCATGCGGTATTGCATCCCATTCAAATTATTTTAGTTTCCATTGACTTCAATGGGGAAACTCGTTTTGATATGCGAGTACTTTGGATTACGAGCATTCTCCTGGAATGGATTATGCTCGTAATCCGAGGTTCCACTGTACCAGCAAGCCTAGATGCCTTTCAATGTCAGATCCACACCAGTATGTGATTGAATATAACAGCTCCTCCACCACATGTAGTAACCATGTAGAGAGAACAAAATACTTCATAGTGCAGACATCCCAAACATCTTGTTTATTGAAAAGTTTAAAAGTTGTTACACTCACATTTAAGTAGTAGATAACAGGCAAACAAAGGAAGCGTTTCCAACCAGGAAAATGACCGCTGCGTGCCAGCACACAAGTCGCGTCACACGTCACAGGCTCCTCCCTACGCTTTTCGTCATCACTGACGTTGTCAGGGGCGTGTTGAGCTTGATATATATAGGGGACGGCTTAACAATGGGCAGATCGGTCTCTGCATTCCAAAAACAGGAAGCAGGAGGCTACTATGTGCTCCAATGACCGAATGCAGTCATAGGTGTAAACCGAAACTGATCCAAGGGAAACAGAATGGAATACGTATGTTCCGGATACCGGAAATACATTGAGAATGTAATAAAATACACATAAGAAGATAAATGCCATCGTAAGCCAAGACATTACACAATAGGTAAAAAAACACAACTTAGTGTTAGTCCAGGCCAGCATAAATCTAAGGTATTTAAATGTTACAGCAACTGCACCAGAAAACAGCTCCATCTTGCGGTTAACAGAGATATAGCTAAACTAATAACATTATATGAATAATCAACATCAGCATGGTTGAATAAACCTTATATAAAATAAAAAAAGGACACTTAAAACCTGAATAAAAAATCTGAATAAAAAATCTAGAGGAGACAGAACTAGGGCTCGATAACCTCACCTCATCAATCAACTATTATTGATGAAGGAGTTAACGTCCCACTCAATATTATTTCCATGAGGAGCATAGCATCTGACCTTATATATCCACTTGGTCTCTAAGCGTGATATTTCTCCGATTGTATTACTACCTCTCCAATTTTTATTAAATTTATCGATCCCAAGGAACACAGTACCTCTAGGATCTCGATTGTGGCATAAATGTTTATGTTTATGTCTTTAATGTCAGAAGCCCCAGTAGATGCAGAGCTGTTGACATTCTATAGTTTTCCCTTCACTCTCCAACAGCAGTTGCATAAAAGGAGGTATAGGGAGGGGAGTAGGAGCTGGGCCAGCACAACAGTAATAGAACACTCCCAGAAAAGGAGAAAAGGAGATGGTTATGACTAGTGATTAGCTTGGGTTCGTTCCATGTGGCCATATTATTTTGATGATGAAGTGACTATCCTCACCCCATTGTGTACAAAATTCCTTGTCCTCTGTTGATTGGCCTGGCACTGACAGGTTCGGTTGAACAGGGGTTCGCAACTGAACCCAAGCCGAGCCCAAGTTAATGCAGTTAAACCAGGGATCCTCAAACTACGGCCCTCCAGCTGTTGCAGAACTACACATCCCATGAGGCATTGCAAAACTCTGACATTCACAGACATGACTAGGCATGATGGGAATTGTAGTTCCTGAACAACTGGAGGGCCGTAGTTTGAAGACCCCTGAGTTAAACCCTAGTTATGATGTTCAAGGAAGGAAGGGGTTGTGCTAGGTAAATGAGTCTTCCTGGAGCAGTCAAATCTTCCAGCAAGTTCAAAAGCATATTATCAGTAAATAAAAAATAATTTATGGAGAGAAAAAAGCTGCAAGTAATTATGCATTAATAATATATGTATATATTGTATATTGTATATATTATTAGAATGCATAATTATATATACAATTATATAAAATACTTGATTATTATATATACAATACAATCCTTGATTTTTTTGTGCTTTTACCTGCAATTGTTTTCACTTTAAAGCATAATTTCATTCATTTTGGCTCACTGTTTTATTTCAGTTTGACGTGCCTGGTCCAAAGTCTGGGTCCCTTACAAAATAAATCGCCAATCATTGTCCCTAAAATTTTCATTCGTTTCCATCCTTCAATAAGCTACTTAGTGGGTTACCGGCCTGGTGCAAGCAAACGTCCACTGAAGTAAGCTTCTAACTAGGAATCAGCCAAATGGAGCATTTTCATTTCCACTAAATTATAACAAGATTTTAGGAGATTTTGATTAAATTACTTATTTTTAGTGAAATGCGTTGCAGTCAATTAAATGAAAGTTTTTTTTAAATTTCTTTAACTATACAATGGGTTTTAAATTCCTATTGAAGGTTACTGAAGCTCCACTCAAATATCCTGGACCTTTATTTGAGCCCAAAAATAGATCCTAGGTAAGCCTTTTTTTTTTTTTTAACAGAAAAAAAAGAAACAGAGAGTCAAAAAAAAAAATTAAGTGACCGAACACAAATAATGATCAAATACACAAAAGATAAAAAAGAAAAACACAAACATAAAGTGCTCAAAATAAAAATGAAAAAAAAAACCCTAAACTGACCTTAAAAACACACCCTCTAGATAAAGAAAACAATTTTTTTTTTAAAGCAAATTCAACTTAAGTAACTGAATGAATAAATTATTTTTTAATTTGTCAAAATTTTGCACATAACGAAATTAGTAATTTTACAGCTAAATTAATTCAATCTAAATCAATTAGCTCATACTCTGCTTCTGACCTCCATACTTTGTCAGCAAGTCAGCAATGGTGTCTCCAAAATTTCCATTCTGACAAATCCTTTTTAAAATACATTTTTGCAATTTTTGAGGTGGCCTTTATTTTAAATTTTGAAGGCTTCCATCAAAACCTTCTTGCACATTTTTTATTTTTTCCATTGCTCTGTGTCAAACTCTCTGTAATAAATGGCATGCCTATATACATCTATAAATCCCATTTTTTTTTTTGAGCATCTATCAGTTTAGTCATCTTCATGTTGCGTCTGCAGGATGATACGGAAAAAAAAAAACTCTCAGGCTGGGTTCACATCTAATGCCCCGTACACAGGGTGGGAATTTCCAACAGAAAAAGTCCGATGGGAGATTTTCATCGTATATTCCGACGGTGTGTATGCCCCATCTGACTTTTTAAGTCGAAAATTCAGACGGACTTAGATAGAGAACATGTTCTATATTTTTTTCTGACGGAACAAATTTCTATCGGGAAAACCGCTCGTCTGTACGCTGTTCACACGTACCAAAAATGACGCACGCTCTAAAGCAAGTACGAGACGTCGTACGTGTATTCCCATCGTACGTGTTGTACGTCACCGCGTCCTTGACGGACGGAATTTGGTGTGACTGTGTGTATGCAAGACAGCTTGACCGGAATTCCATCGGAAAAACCTTCAGATTTTATTCCGAAAACAAAACCGGTCGTGTGTACAGGGCATAAGCTGCATGCGGCTCACAACAGGGGTCCGGTGCGTCGCCGTTCATCGTTTCAGAATTTTTCGCTGAGTTCAAACCTGAAATGGACCAAAAGATGCACAGGACCCCTGTGCAAATTTGCACCGAAGCCGCAGCGGAGATATGTGAATCGGCTGCATTGAGAGCCGGTTACAATCTCCTGCTATTGCATCCAATTCGCACTATTGTGAACCCAGCCTAATCCAGCAGCCTGCAGAAGTGACCGCTTAGTAAGGCCCCTTTCACACTGGGGCGGGGGCGGCATCGGCGGTAAAGCACCGCTATTGTTACCGTCGGTTTTACCCCCCCCGCTAGCGGCCGAGAAAGGGTTAAAAACCACCGCAAAGCGCCTCTGCAGAGGCGCTTTGCCGGCGGTATAGCCACGCTGTCCAATTGATTTCATTGGGCAGGAGCGGGGAAGGAGCGGTGTATATACACCACTCCTTCCCTGCTCCAAAGATGCTGCTGGCAGGACTTTTTTTCCTGTCCTACCAGTGCACCGCTCCAGTGTGAAAGCCCTCGGGGCTTTTACACTGGAGACAAAGCAGCTGCACTTTTGGGTCAGTTTGCAGACGCTATTTTAGCGCAATAGCGCCTGCAAACCGCCCCAGTGTGAAAGGAACCTAAGAGATCTTATTGTAGTGACAGGTGATAAGATTAGGCAGAGTGTGTTCACCTTCAGGCTGGGTGGCGTCCTATTTATAGGTGTAGAGACATGGCAGGATGAACACAGAGGTTATTGCGTAAGAACAGAAACATCACACAAAGTCTGTATAGATACAGTAATTTACCAGGTTGTATTTCGAGAAAATTTGGGAAAATTGGAAAAATGTAAAAAGCAGTTGGCACGTTGCATTTTTTGCTGTATTTGGGGCGGACACATGTTTGAAGTCCTCCTAATCTTAGTTTTGCATGGATTATTGCAACATTAAAGCCCATTTGAAGTCCCAGATATAGATATGTAGTCAGACAGATTTTATACTAACTATCGCAATATAAATCGGTGTTATAAAACATGTTTCTGTTATATTGTAGCCCTGATAAAGGTGGACTTGTCTATGACCCCCGGAATGTGTTGGATGTCAACTCTTGATAGAACCTATTTATTGGTAAGAACTCCTGTGGTTCGGTAATCTCATCATTTAAAAAAAAAAAGCTGACAAGGCTGCTAAACCTTCATCCAATCCAAAACTTGGCTATACAGTTTAACACCTTGTCTTGTGTATGTGTTTTTGTAAGTACTGTGAGTTTTCTTATGCTTTGTATGTTTCTGTCCCTTTCGGACAGATTCTTTTAATTTGGACACATTTTTGTACCTTTATAAATATTTTGTATAGATACTTCTATGTTTTTTGATTTTTAGATCTAAATTGATATGTAACATATTTGTTGTTTTTTAAGTATGGTTCTGAAGAACCAAATTACCAGTGAAACGCGTAGACTCAACAAAGGACAAAAGTCACATATGATATCTGGTGTTTTTTAAAGAATTTGATATCCTGGATGTACAATCTATGTATATTATTTTACTGTATGTTATATATTATATTATATATGCATTATATTGTTATAAAAACATTTTTTAAAGGTGTAATACCTATGGGTCATCCTTGAACACCCTCTTTTTGTTCGCTTCCAAACATGTGTTTAATAAAAACGTTTTTGCTATATAGTTTAACCACTTGACTACCAAGGTTAAATGACGAAGGGCTTTCCGATAAAAATGATCCTGGTGTCAGGGCTGGGCTCAGCCCTTCCCTCTCTGAGCTGGCCGCTCAGCTGTCGGCTAGTTGCCAGCTCCTATCTCTCCACAGTTACTCAGCTATTGATGATATCCTGCTCGTCAGTCCTGCCTACTTAAGCCGTCCAGTCTGCGTTCCTGTATAAAGATTGGCTTTGTTGACATCCCTTCTGGCTCCAGATCCTGCCTGCTGTTCCACTACATTGATCCCTGACTTCTGGCTTGGCTGACTATCCGTTCTGGTTACTGAACTCTGGCTATGTTTTGACTACGTTTGTTCTTTTTACTTTTATTATTAAACAAGTGTGATTTAACTGTACTTCTGTCTCGGCCTGATTTCATGGTTTCTGACACCTGGTGGCTCTAGAGCAAACTGATCCCTTTTATGGGGCTCTCAACATGTGCCCACCCCCAATGTTTCCATAAAGAGGAGCTGTCCCCTACCAATGCTATCGCAGAGGTAGCCCCCTTGTGATAGCAATAACATTTTTTTCAAAAATGTAAAAAATAAATAAATATATATATTAAATAAAAAATAATTTAAAAAAAAATGTTAAAGCACTCCTGTCACCCCCAGACACACCCCATATAAAAAGTGCAGTATAGGGTGAGCACAAACACCAATTGTGTCACCCATGTGATGAGGTATCCATGCAAACGTCAGGGGGAGAGCAATAATTACAGCACCATAATTCATTGTTAACTCTAAACAGATAACCTGTAAATTATTTTTAAATCATTGGATAATTTTGGATATCATAATTTTTTAAAAAATTACATGATTTAATCTAATTGTTGCCGTTTATATTTCAGGTCTCTGTGATGGATAAGGGTGCTGGGTCTCTATTTTATTATACGTTTCTATATCCCCCCCCCCCCCCCCCAATGCACATTTTTCTGTTAGCTGTACACCGACCTGCGCAGCTGTCACTTTCTGCTTTAAATATATGAAGTCTTTGTCTGACTCACTTCACCTTCGCCCGAGTTCTATCTGCCCCACCAATTTACAGCAGAGCCTTCCCTTCCATCTGATCTTTCTCTGATTTCTGCCTGAAAAAAAAGACATTAAAGCTGCATGGAGGGATATATGTGACCTGCCACAGCTGACCTCCTTCTGAACCCGCCGACTGCCTCACTGCCATGCTAATCCAATGCCGTATGCAATACTAAGTCACCGAGCTGGAACAAGTCTTCAGATCAGGGGCTGTTTCTTCACTTGCTGCATGCTTGTTCTAGGTCAGTGACTCAAAGTAATAACATCAGAAGATCCCTTTAGGTTCTTTAGTCAATCAATTTAAACTTCTAAAAGGCAGATGTCACAACTTTCTACGTTATTACCTATTTGCCAGAAATCCTTCTGCTGTGCACCCCTCTGACCTTGGTTTCCCTTTAGTTGCGCCAGGATAGCGCAAGAAACATTGAAATGACTATATGTTCCCTTTAAGAAATTCCAGGCCCACTTTTACATTTTGTCTTCTTTTTTCCACTCAACATATTTGAAGTCATTTTTTTTTTGTCCGACATTATATTTAAAAAAGAACTCCATGAAAAATGTTTTATTCTCCCATGCAGTGGGGCTTTGTCCACAATTAACTGTAGACGTGCAATTCTTTTTCGTTCCGAATTAGTTTTTTAATGAATTTCAGCAAATTTGTTAGTTCGGAAATATCCGAATTAACGAAAACTCATTTAACAAATTTTTCTGAATATTCGTAAAATTAGAATATTCGAAAATTCGGAAATTCGAAGTTTAAAAATCCGAACTAACTAATAATAACTTAAAGCGGAACTTCAGTCATTTTTTCATCTTTCCATCTAATAAATCGTCTGTCCTTGTTGTTTTAACTTTGGATAGTAAAAAAAATGTTTTCTGCCAGTAAATACCTTATACATCCCACTTCCTGTTTCTTGTCTGGAAAAATGCCCAGGCGTTTGACATCACGCACAGCTCTCTCTATCTCACTCTAGTGAGAGTTTGCCAGGAAGGGAGGGGGGATGAGTCATAAGAGGGCCAATCAGAGCTGCAGAGCTGGAGGTGTGCCTCTGTGCGTCTGTGTAAATCCAGGAAGTGAATAGGCAGCAGCTTCAGCTGCCCACAGTAAAAATGGATGCAGCCAGACTCAGTGGAGGGAGATTTCTGCAGCATATTTGGCAAGTACAGTGGAACCTTGGATTACGAGCATAATCCGTTCCAGAAGAATGCTTGTAACCCAAAGCACCCGCATATCAAAGTCAGTTTCTCCATAGAAGTCAATGGAAACAAAGATAATTTGTTTCGCATTGGCTTCTATTGCATGCAATACCACATGTGGCCAGAGGTGGGGGGGGGGCGCCAGAGACTTGGGGACAGCTCGGTTGAACTCGAAAAGCCTCGGAAAGGCTCAAAAACACTTGGGAACGGAGTATTTCCGAGTGTTTCCGAGTATTTCCGAACGGCTCAGAACTGTTCCGAGTGTCACCGGCGCCCCCGCACCTCTGGCCAAATGCGGTACTGCACACCACATTAGCTTAAATTCTTCTCGTTTTGCGAGACAACACTTACAACCCGAGTCAGAATTTTAAGAGAAAAGTTCCTCATCTTTCAAAGCGCTCGTTAACCGCGTTACTCGTTAACCAAGGTTCGACTGTACAGAATCACAGTATATATAAAATAATATGCAAAGTGGTTGGAAGGAAGCTTCAGAATGGCAAATATGTTTTTATTACAAATTATGTGAGCAGACTGCAGCTCCTCTTTAACTATTACTAACTATTAAAATATAGGTATTGGAATTTCCTTTCAAATTTGGCTGTTAGTGAACGTAACGAATACGAATTTATCCAAAGTTACGATATATCCGAAATAATGAATGCCGTATCTAAATGCATGGAACGCAAGAAATGAATAATAATAAATAACAATATTAATAATAAAAACTTTTTATTATTATTATTAATTCCTCCCGTTCCATTTGTTTAGATGCGGCATTCATTATTACGGATAATTCGTAACTTCGGATAAATTCGTATTTGTTACGTTCAGTAACAGCCAAATTTGAAAGGACATTCCAATACTTATAATTTAATAGTTAGTTATAATTAGTTAGTTAGTTATTCTTTTGAGTTTTCAGATTTTCTTTCTTATTTTCGAATTTACGAATATCTGAATTTTCGAATTTACCAATTTACGAATTGCGATCGTAGCGGATGACCCGAAAAACAAAAACAACAAAACAAACAAATGAAAGGAAAACAAACACATTTTTTGGCAGTGTGCACGTCTAGTTAACTGCTCGTTTTGTCTAGGGACGCAAGGAAAAGCTGTACTTACCCGGTCCTTCAGTCCTCCGGAAAACCGCCCTCCCCCACGTCCAGCGGTGGACTGTTCCTGCTGTCCTCACATCCAGAGCCGGTGTTCTGCCGAAAACCCCAACTCGCCAAAATCTACAACCGTGTCACTTCCGGTTACTCTCCAGTATCAGTAATTGGAGATTTTTGAGTTGGCTGCTTTCACAGAACACCGGCAGCGTATACACTACGGTACACGATATAATGAGTGGACATTGTTAGTCCGCCCGGTAGTAACCAACAAAATGCCCGCCTCTAAGGCGGTGACAACTTTTTTTCTCCTTACCCGGTGTTCTGTCAAAACAGCAGATTCGTTGTGCACATAGTATATACGCTGCCGGTGTTCTGTGAAAACAATCAGCTCATGGAAATCTCCAATTACTGATGCTGGAGAGTCACTGAAAGTGACGTGGTTGGAGATTTTGGCGAGTTGGAGTTTTCAGCAGAACACGGGTCTATGAGCGTGATGACGTCAGGAACAGTCCATTCACAAGACCACTAGTGTGTGGGGAACAGCAGCGGTGGGGACCGGTCTAGTGCTTGGCGGATCGACGGATTAGGTAAGTATATCTCGGCTCATCAATCCCCTAGACAAACACAAGCAGTTAACCCATGCAGTGCGAGCACAGCCCCACTGCATGGGAAAATTTAAAATCCGGAGTTCCTCTTTAAACAGTTGAAGACCTCACTACACCCAAAATAAACATTCATCCTTAGCTACACCTCCCCACTGTGGTCATTATGCTTGCTTAAATCACTGAGACTGGCTGTCAGTTTGACAGCTAGCTCCCAGTTTGGGTCTTTGTAGTGCTGACAGCGGTTCCTCTATGAATGAAGCCTGTGAACAGCTTTGTAGGCTCCATTCATAAACACATAGTAGCAATATCATAGTGTATTTTGATTAGTTCTTTTATGTGCAGATCAAAAGTGCCATTTGAACCGAATATAATTTCAGTTCCAACAACCTTCAAAATGCATAAAAAAAAAAATCAGGTCTTGTTTTTTTTATAAAAACTTATTAGCCCTTGCTTAGTAAAATTACTTTCAAAGCTAGCTTGATTTAAAAAAAAAAAACTGGCTTCATTAAATTTTACAGGTATATCCATTAAATAAGTAATTTTGTTATTTAATGTTGTGTCCTTCAACAGCTGCTATTCAAAAACTGCTTGTTTTGCAACCATGACAACAGTATTCAGTGAGTAGTAAGGATTCCTCAGAGATATCTTCTCCCTGTTCCTGTAATTGGCTAGATCCCGCTTGTATTTCCCCGAATTTCTCTCTTGACAGGTGTACTTTAGTGCGCCATGTGCATGACATATGTGAAGAGCGCTTATCTTAAGAGAAATCAGGGGTGCAAGATAAATAGAGTAAAGGCAGCAAGTGTACTTGTGCAGCCTGTCTCAGGATCTACAAAACAGAAGTGGGTAAGCATCTTCGAAAAAGTGGACAAAAATCTTTTTTACATTCTATATGTAGTGCTACCCCTGCAAGGGCCATTGATTTAACCCAGGTTTATCACTCCCTATACCGCGGCGACAAGCCAGGCACACAGCACCATTCACTCCTTTGGCTCAATGAGTAGTCTAGAGCAGCCTTTCTCGACCTTTTTAACACAGAGGATCCCTTGAAATAACTTTCCGTTCTCGGGGAACCCCTGCTAAAAATTACTATATGTGCAACTCATGATACATTATTGTGATGGTCAATGGGAAGAATGTTCCTTACACTTGTGGTCATTGGGAAGAATTACCCCCTTACAGACAACTAAAAAGATCAATGTCATCTGTGGGAACTTATCCGATAGGCAGAGTTTGTTTACTGCTCAAGGAACCCCTAGCAACCTCTGGAGGAGGAACCCTGGTTGAGAAACCCTGGTCTAGGGGTTGCCTTTCTTGTATTTATTGCTGAGTAACTTGGATAGGATAGGGAACTGCAGGATACTCCAGAAAGCTGACCAGTAATAACATGACACTTTCCTTTCTGCGGCCACTTCTTAGTACAGTCCCCTCAATCGGTTCTCAGGGAAATGGACAGCACTGAGGCACCATAAACAATGCCCCAGGCCAGGCATGCCTTGGCAACAGTGCACCGAGGGGTTAACAGCAGCACAGCCACCAAAGTTCTGCTGTCAGGTCTATACTCACAAGTCCATAAGTACCGTATATACTCGAGTATAAGTCGTTCCGAGTATAAGTCGTTCCGAGTATAAGTTGAGGCCCTAATTTACCACGAAAAAATGGGAAAAACTTATTGACCCGAGTATAAGACGAGGGTGAGAAATGCACAGCTACTGTAAGTGGAAAAGAGGGTCAACAATGCTCATTTGCAGCCTAACTGTGCCCATTTGCAGCCATAGGTCCCCCGAACTTTAAACTCAGTAGTTAAGGGTTCCTAGATGCCCCCTAGCTGCAGCCAAAATTCGGGGTCTCTGAACCCAAAGGGTCCCAAAATGACATGCTGCAGATGGACACAGTTGACCAAATTTGGGGCCCCGTATCTTGGGGCCACTTAGAGCTAAGAACCCCAAATTTGGTGTGCAAACCCAGTGGAACTAGCACCATAAAATATCAAAAGCTGGGGTTTCTAGCACCAAGTGGCCCCGAGATACAGGGCCCCAAAAATCGGTTCAGAAAATGTAAAGCACTTTTCTGTAGCAGAGAATGACATTTTACGAACCGGCTTTGGGGCCCCGTACCTCGGGGCCACTTAGTGCTAGGAACTCCATCTTTGGATATGTTATGGTACCAGTTCCACTGGGTTTGCACACCAAATTTGGGGTTTCTAGCACCAAGTGGCCCTGAGATACGTGGCCCCAAAGTCGGTTCGGAAAATGAAATTTTTGCTGCAGAAAAGTGCTTGACTCCAGTATAAGTCGAGGGGGGCACTTTCAGCACAAAAAAATGTGCTGAAAAACTCGACTTATACTCGAGTATATACGGTACTTGGCTGCCTCCCTCCTGCATCAGGCAGACATTTAAAATGTGGACTCTCCAGACTTATCCCTGCGTGAGATTCCCCCTTCTTCTTTATATAACCAGGTGGACTGCGCTGGCAACTATATGTAAATATAAAATGCCAAATTGGAAATTCAAATGGTGAATATAGAAGTGACACGTTATAGTGAATATAAAGGTGTCAGAGAACTGGGCATGCACCCCGCGTAACTGACCCACCAATTTGTGAGAATACGCTGGACTGTACTGCCAGAACTATAAGACCTTCCATAAAAATAAATCAATTTGTGTGTATATTTGGACAATGAGAGCGTGAAAAAATGCACTAACTACGTGGAAAACCTTCACTCCAGTATAAACAGATATAAATGCTTATCAGGCAGGTGTATCTATAACGTACCAAAAATAACAGTTTGACATGACACCAGTGTAGGCAAGAAAATAATAAATAAATTCTCAAAAAAAAGTTCACAGAATAATGACTATGAAGCAATCCCCTCAGGAAATGCCAGATGATAAAAAACATAAAGCGTCACCAATAGAGAGAAACGTAGCTGGTGGTTTAAAACCCTTTCATAGGAGAAGCAATGGGCGGACTTCCAGCTTATTCATCCTTACAATCAAACAGGGCCGGTGATGCAACGAAAATAGAAATTGCTTGGAAGAAACCACAAAGCACACGTTCCACCGAAGGAGAAAAGAGAAGCATATAGCATAAAACCCTAAAATACCAGGGGTCACCTGCGCAGCAATGCGCTACTCACGGGACCGGTAAGCAAAGCAGGCATTCAGATATTTTGGTCGGTTCGCCGCTCTCCGGCGTGCGTTCCACCACCAGGAAGTGATGTCACTGGTAACAAAAAACAGGCAGACGTGGACAGGATGTTGCGTCGACGCGTTTCGCCCCTCCCCCAGGGCGTTATCAAAGACTCCCCTTCTTCTTTAGCCTCAGAGATTTCTTTGAGTAAATCCCCCCCCCCCCCTAGTTTTGTGTCTCCTGGGACCTCACTGAGCTTCTTGGCAGGTGCCAGCTAAATGGCCTGGGAGGGCAATAACCCTCCCGGCTGGGTGCCTCTCCCCCGGTACAAGAACCCCGACTGCTCCAGCTTCAGATTATTTATGGTCTCTTCAGCCACTTTCTGGTCACCCCTTCCAGGGATTAGCTGGAACCTTATAAATATTTAGACTGCTCACTCACCTTGCTCCACTCCCATGTTCTGGAAATTTCCAGAAAGCAGGGAGAAGCAATCTAGTGTGCAGACTGTGGGACCCTGATCAGCCCAAAGCAATCAGCCACGGCTCCACAGATTACAGAGGAGCACAAAAAGAACTAAATATACCTGAAAGCCTAGCACCTAACTAGGAGGGTGCTACATATATATAGTTCACCTTTCCACATAAGGCTTGAGTTGACTTCTACAATGAAAATTGAACAAAACCCCCCAAAAAACCTGGAAGTTTAGATGGCCAAAAAGGCACAACCATTAGTTAAAAAATGCAAGACAGTTTGCACAGCCCGAGCTTGGTGTCTGATGCTCTGATACTATTCCAAACTGTAATACCAATAATAGCCTAGTTAGTTGAACTCCAAACAACAAAATTGAAATGTGAATATGCCGTTTGTCCAACCTGCCAAAAGGTTTGTAACTTTGCCTGTTCTGGTGGTCCAGGCACCCCTGCCAGTCAGGTCGGTGACCTTGCCTTTCTTCATTGCCATTAAGCAATACTACCCGGTCACTGGCCCACCTCCAGTCTTCTGATTAGACAGCAAAAGGGGGAACCACATCACACTGAGAAAGCCAGCACTTTGCTCTCTCCTCTTGTCAGCAATCTCCATGTATAAGATTGTGCAAAGCCATTCACACTGCTGACTCTCCCTTCTCCATGCTTTGTACAGGAAGCTTACAATAAAAACGCAGTCAGGCACTTGTTTATTGATTTATTAATGGGAGCATACCAGGATTAAATGTTGGTCTTTCAACCAGGGTGCCTTGAGGTTTCTTCAGGGGTGCCTTGGCAAAATGTCTAAAAATTGCCTCAAAATTGTATACAAGCCTGTGGGTGGATGAAACTTGCCTTTTATGCCGCGTACACACGAGCGGACTTTTCGGCAGACTTGGTCCGGCAGACCAGACTCTGTCGGACAATTCGATCGTGTGTGGGCTCCAGCTGAATTTTTTTTCCCAAAAGTCAGACGGACCTAGAAATCAACCATGTTTCAAATGTTTCTGACGGACTCGAGTCCGGTCGAAAAATCTGCTCGTCTGTACGCTAGTCCGACGGACTAAAACCGACGCTAGGGCAGCTATTGGCTACTGGCTTTCAACTTCCTTATTTTAGTCCGGTGTACGTCATCACGTACGAATCCTTCAGACTTTTGTGTGATCGTGTGTAGGCAAGTCCGTTGGTTAGGAAAGTCCATCGTAAGTCCACCGAAAGACCGTCGGATAGACTGTCGAGACCAGTCCGGTCGTGTGTGCGCGGGATTAGTTACACAAAGCCAAAGGTTTTCATTTCACACCATTACAACCTTCTAGCTGCCACACTCCTAACGACCAATGGCATCATCAGTTGATAAGGAGGGTGTCAGTTGCCTGCATATCATCCTTGTATGGTCCTCTCTTGCCTCTCTCCATCAGCTTTGGGGTCTTATTAGCTAAGTGATGGAGAAAAACTGAGGGAGAAGAGAAACACTGGAATACTAGTCAGTACTAGTATTTGCTTTGGAAGAATAAATTACCTCTAACACTGGGTGTCCTACGTGTATTGATGTCGCTGCATTATGTAAAACTATTAGAATAGTTTTTACATTTTACAATGGGGTGCCTCAAGACTGTCCATAATTTGGAGGTTGCCTCGAGATTGTCCATAATTTTATGGGAGCCTTGTTTGAAAAAAGGTTGAGAAACACTGGTCTAGAGATCAGCTAGAAAGGAGTTAACTGAAGGAAAACAGCGCACAGACTAACCTACTTTTCCTTTCTTGTCAATAACATCTCTGTTAGTAGATGATAATATTTGGAGCTGCGTTGTAGATCGCGATCTGCGTGTGTGAAAGGAAAGGTGAGAAGGGGGAGCGTGGTGAGTGAACCAGTCAATGCATTCGATTTAAGCATACAGTGTTTCATTACTAATTGAAAACTTCCAGCCGAGAGATCTTTTTTTTTTTTCTTCCCATGTTAGAAGATGAATCAATGACTTTGCTATGGAGCCACCCCCCCCCCCCCCCCCCCGGCTAGAACTAGGACACTGGCCCCCTTACCCAGTGCATGGTGGAACCCTTTCCCATGGTGGAACCCTTTCCCATAAATGTTTAATGAAAAAAATCATTGCTAAGCACAAACCCTCGTCACTGTTAGCAAAGGGCTTCATTCTCTGAGTTACGATCATTTGCATTTATTTAGGTATCTAAGCATCTAAAAACAACTGCAGCGCTACTGTCATAATAAATTATGACCAGCTTTCATGTGGAAGCACACACAAGTAAAATCAGTCGATAGAAGGTGACTAGAGTCCCAGAAGATACAGGAGTGGTGATCCTATGATAATAAAACAATAGTGCACCTCACACCCAAGTCCGTGCGTCACCTCCCCTTTGGGGTTCACACTCACCAGAGAGTTGAACACATCAGGCATTGATATAAATGGGAAACGGTCAGCCTCAGTATCATGGAAAGGGTCACACTTTATCCTGCGTTTTCCACCGGTACTTGGATAGAAGAAAGTATCCAATAGCGTGATATTGTTTCAACTCACGTTTATTAAGGTGTTCAATCAATACAACCCATCCATTTTCACAATGCGTATGAGGTAAACTTTGAAACAGTCCGCGTTTAGCAGGACCCAGGTAGTCAAAAGACTCACAATATAGGAAGGTATCTTCCACTGCTTACCTCCTCGTTCATCACTTCCTGTGCGTGGAACGCACAGGTAATTTCCGGTCGCCGTAAGATCACGCCCTGACGCGTTTCGTCATCACGACTTCACTGACGCATAAAAAATGCCTGATGTGTTCAACTCTCGGGTGAGTGTGAACCCCAAAGGGGAGTGTCACACACAGACTTGGGTGTGAGGTGCACTATTGTTTTATCATCATAGGATCATCACTCCTGTAGCTTCTGGGTCTCTATTCACGTTCCCATCAACTGATTTTACTTGTGTGTGTTTCCACATGAAAGCTGGTCATAATTTATTATGACAGTAGCGCTGCTGTAGTGATTCTAGGAACTAGAGCTGGACTCTGTGTACTAATTTTTCATTACTATTTAACAATATTGTTATGCATGGTATTTAAGTGGCTGTTGATTAGATTTTATTTATAAGGTTGATACATATTTTAGATTATCTGTGACTTTATATTATTTCAGATACTCGATACTTGCATAGCGCAGAGATAGTGGAAATACGGCTGGGTTTCACTGTATCATACATCTAAAGACAACTGTCTGTATTCCCAATGCAACCCCCCCCCCCCCCCCCCCCGCACACACACACACACACACCCTTTCATTTTACTGTTCTGTATTGGGAGACTAAATTGGATCAGCACTTTGGGTAACAAAAACTTCCTCAATCACCCTAGTATTTTCTAGCTCTGTACACTGGAATCTTGGCATTTTAGGTGTTCTTGCCTATCTTAGAGTTTTAGGTGTTCCTGCTCACCTTGGGGTTTTCCCACCTATCACCTTGCAGTGTTCTACTCCTCCTGTTGCGTTATGCTTAAAGCAGAGTTGTATCCGGAATATTCAAATATTTCCATAGTCTTATCAAACAATGAATGAGCTTTAAAACAAGCTTGAACTGACCTCTGTATCTGCAGGCACTGTGAAGCAATCCATCTTCAAAATTTATATCAGGATTTTCAAAAGTGCCTTGTGTCTCACTTGTGCAGAATAGCAGGTGTGTACAACAGCTTACTTGATATCTTGGGCTGTAGCCATACATTACAAAGTTTGTCAGAAGAATGGAGTTCACCTTTTAAATATGGGAGGAACTTTTGTCAAGTGATTAAAGAGGAGGTCCAGGCTGGGTGAGAAAAATTAAAAGTCAGCACCTACAAATACTGTAGTTGCCGACTTTTAGTATTAGGGCACTTACCTGTCCAGGGAGCCCACGATGTTAGCACCCCAGCCGATCTTCGGATTGACTCCCGGGTGCTGCTGCCGCCATTCCTGGTAAGGGAACCAAGCAGTGAAGACTTTCGGCTTCACTCCTGGTTCCCTACTGCGACTGCGTGATGCGCAAAGCCCGGTGGCGGGGAACGAGGAGGGGGGACGAGCACTTCGGAGATTGGGCCGCGGCCAGTTTCCGGAAGTGGGGAAGGGGACCTGTCAAAAACAGGTCCCCCATTCCCCCCCCCCTCCCCACTGAAAGGTGCCAAATGTGGCACCGGAGGGGGGGGGGGGAGCATATAAGCGAGAATTCCACTTTTGGGTGGAACTCTGCTTTAAGTACTGTAAGTAGTTTAATTGTTTGACCTGTTTTCTGAAACATGAGGCATGTACTGTTTGAAGAAAACATTCTTGACTTAAAGCAGAACTTCACCCGAAAGGGGAAGTTCTGCTTG
Organism: Lithobates septentrionalis; assembly: GCA_037952835.1. NCBI lineage: Eukaryota > Metazoa > Chordata > Amphibia > Anura > Ranidae > Lithobates > Lithobates septentrionalis. The sequence continues at coordinate 5,681,019 of JBBDGP010001212.1, forward strand.
TTTGAATTCTCTCACCACCCCCCCAAACCCCACAGTCTGGGTGTTCTGGGAGGCTGAATGACAGTGGGTGTCCTGAGAGTTTAAATGAAAACCGGGGAATGGCAGTTGTTGTTCAAAGAGGCAAATAACAGTTGGTGTTCCAAGAGGATAAATGACAGTTAGTGCTCTAAGAGGTTGAATGCCAGTTTGCATTTTGAGAAGCTAACTTAAGTTGTGATCCGAAAGACTGAATGACAGTTGGTTATTCGAGAGGCTGAATGATAATGTGTTTTCTAAAAGGTTGAATAAGAGCTGATGTTCCAAGAGGATTCGTTTGTGTTCTGAGACGATAAATGACAGATGGTCTGCTGAGCAGCTAAATGACAGGTGGCTTTCTAGGAGACTGAATGACAGTTGGTGTTCTGAGAGTCTGAAAGACAGTTGGTCACCTATGAGGCCAAATGACAGTTGGTGTTCTGAGAGGCTCAACTACAGTTGTGATCTAAGTGTATGAATACCAGTTTGTTTTGTTTTAGGAGGCTAGGTGACAGTTGGTGTACTGAGAGGCTGAAAGTGTATCTAAACCCAAAAGCAAAAATTGAATATATTGCAACCTACCATTACAGTATCTCACAAAAGTGAGTACACCCCTCACATTTTTGTAAATATTTTATTACAGTAGATTTCTTTTCTTAGGTTTTACTCCTTTATTTTAACCTGGTGATGCAGCCAGGAAATGTGTTATTTTTCAACTGCCTTTAACAGAGCAAACTGTCCACTGACAGGGGTGCATACAATGGTCAGCTTTTATTTATTTACGGTTGTGCTCAAAAGTTTGCATACCCTGGCAGAAATTGTGAAATTTTGACATTTATATTGAAAATATGACTAATCGTGCCAAAAAACTGTCTTTTATTCAAGGATAGTGATCATGTGAAGCCATTTATTATCATATAGTTTTTTGGCTCCTTTTAAAATCATAATGATAACAGAAATCCCCCAAATGGCCCTGATCAAAAGTTTACATACCCTGGCATGTTTGGCCTTGGTACAGACACAGGTGGTGGCATACATGGGTTAAAATGGCAATTCAAGTTTAATTTCTAAACTGGCTAAATTTCTAAATTGGCTTTTTAAATCACAATCAGTGTCTGTGTATAAATAGTCAATGAGTTTGAGAGCTAACAGTTGGTTGCTCTGAGAAGCTAAATCACAGTTGGTGCTCTGAGAATTTAAACGACAGTTGGTGCTCTGGTGCCCCCCCGTTTTACTTACCTGAGCCCGTTCACCTGCTGTGCGTGTCCCCCGGCGTCCTCTTCTCCACTGATTGGATAGATTGATAGCAGTGCAGCCATTGGCTCCCGCTGCTGTCACTCACATCCAATGACGCGGCCGCCGGGGGGGGGGGCGGGACCGAATCATACACTTGGCATCTATGGACGCCAGGTGTATGACACGGGAGCACGTCCACAAGCTAAACCCCTTGGGAAAGAGCTTCCCAGAGGGGGTTAGCTTTAGCGGGGAGGAGCCGAGACAGCCGTCGTAGGACCCCAGAACAGCAGCATTGGGGCCACTCTGTGCAAAACGAACTGCACAGTGGAGGTAAGTATAATATGTTGTTATTTAAAAAAAAAAAAAAAAAATCGAACCAATACAACCCCTTCAAGACCCCTTTCACACTGGGGCGCTTTGCAGGCGCTACAGGGTTAAAAATAGCACCTGCAAAGCGCCCTGAAAGAGCCGCTGCTGTCTCTCCCCGAGGGCTTTCACACTGGAGCGGTGCACTGACAGGCCGATAAAAAAGTCCTGCTAAAGGAAAGTTAATTAGGGGTAGATGGCGCTACCTTACCAGGGTACCTTGATTTATAATTTAATGAACCTCAAAAGGGAAAAAGAAATCAGAAAAAATATAATAAATACACCCCTTTATCACTCATTAGGTAGTGGATCTAGGTGTCTTTGATAACGTCTATGATGAAACGCGTAAGGCGAAGCTACGCACTGACGTCACACGCGGAAGTAGGAGAGTGTGGAACGCAGCTGAGGCGCACGCCGCGCAGCTGATGGTTCTAGACGCACTGCACTCTCCATACGAAATTGATTACACGCTGTGTGACTAGTTAGCCCGGATTTTAAACTTTTAATTCTAGCTATTTTTATTTGCCTTATTTTTTGTGCTGTTATGATAGCTAAATAAACTATTTAAAACTTATCACACTATGGAGCCCTGTTTCTTCTATATGAGGATACACTGAAGGATACCTCACAGCTGGTGCGGTGGACCCTAAGGACCCATACACATCATATTGCTGCCTGTTACTACATGCCTACTACCCCTGCAGGGGTGCAGGGAGCTGGTGAGTGGGGATCTTTGAGGGGGAGCACCGCAAGTCACTGGATTTGATCAGCTGTTCTCACGAAAGTCACTTACCACAGACGTTTTTACTTCCTGCTACTGGACTTTGATACATTATTTTTTACACTATAATATATATTTCTCTCACCAATTTTTTCACTAATTTTTTCATTAATTTTTCACCAGTTTTTTATTATCTAATGTGCAGTCCTGCACTATATACCTAATGTTGGGACTATTTAATTCACCTTTATGCTTATAAGCACACTTGGACACATTTGGGGATCAACATAAGTTTTTACCGTGGTGTTTTATTTAACTTATTTTATTTTATTGGATTGTCATATATTATTTTTTTATATTATTTTTACAAGTTGTCACTCAATCAATTTATGATGATTAGCCACACGGTGTACACCTGCATGTAGGTATGAGACTGACTTGCTAGTACAGTCCATTTAGGTAACGCTGGACACCTAGATCCACTACCTAATGAGTGATAAAGGGGTGTATTTATTATATTTTTTCTGATTTCTTTTTCCCTTTGAGGTTCATTAAATTATAAATCAAGGTACCCTGGTAAGGTAGCGCCATCTACCCCTAATTAACTTTCCTTTACTATTTAACTCACTCCTTCGGGGGTAAGTGTAAGGAGAGGCTGCAAGCCTTCAGGTCCGTGAGCGCGGAAATCCGTCCCTTATTTTTAAAAAAGTCCTGCTAGCAGCATCTTTGAATCGGTGAAGTAGCGGTGTGTATACCGCTCCTCCACCGCTTCTGCCCATTGAAACCAATGGGCAGCACGGCTATCCCGCCAGCAAAGCGCTGCTGCTGGTGGTTGTAACCCTTTTTCGGCCGCTAGCGGGGGTTAAAAGTGCACCGCTAGCGGCCGAATACCTCCGCAAGTACGACAGTAAAGCGCCGCAAAAAATAGCAGCGCTTTACCGCCGCCCCCGCCCCAGTGTAAAAGGGCAATAAATGATAGTTGGTGTTCTGAGAAGTTAAATGATAGTTGGTGTTCTGAAAAGTTAAATGACAGTTGGTGTTCTGAAAAGTTAAATGACAGTTGGTGTTCTGAAAAGTTAAATGACAGTTGGTGTTCTGAAAAGTTAAATGACAGTTGGTGTTCTGAAAAGTTAAATGACAGTTGGTGTTCTGAAAAGTTAAATGACAGTTGGTGCTCTGTGAAGTTAAATGACAGTTGGTGTTCTGAGAAGTTAAATGACAGTTGGTGCTCTGAGAAGTTAAATGACAGTTGGTGCTCTGAGAAGTTAAATGACAGTTGGTGCTCTGTGAAGTTAAATGGCAGTTGGTGCTCTGAGAAGTTAAATGACAGTTGGTGCTCTGAGAAGTTAAATGACAGTTGGTGCTCTGAGCAGCTAAATGAAAATTTGTATTCTGAGAGGCTGAATAACAGTCGATGTTTCATGAGGCTAAATTAAAGTTGGCATTCTGAGAGGCTGAATGACAGTTGGTTTTCTGGAAGCCTGAATGACAATTAGCATTCTGGGATGTTGGATGCTGTCATTCAGCCTCTCAGGTGCATTTCACCCAACAGCTCTTAGTCAGGGGGCTGAATGACAGCTGAGCCCACCAAACCTTTACCACCAACAACCTATCCTTGCAGGCTTCCTATGATAACTTAGAGGGACACAGGACCAAACCAAGCCAAGATACTTCCAAACTAAACCTAAATCTTCATCATGGGTATAACAAAGCACTCCATTTGCCTTCTCCTAGCCTCCCTCTTCACAGCAGATGTCTACAGATATGGGGGGCCATTTAATAGATCTCTGCAGAACAATTCCTACACAAGCTAATGCCAGTGTCGGCATCGCAGACAACAAAGGAAAAATACGGCTAATTGAATATTGACCATAGACGTAACAGCCCATTAGGTGTTCAACACGACGCTCGTTGTACGACTGAATCAATAGATGGCGGCTAGGACGCATCTGGCAGAAAACACAGTCGCATTAACAGCAGCATTACAGGGAACTTACCAACAAAAGAAACTTTATCTGAAAAATGAAGCTGTGCTTCTTTTATTGCACATACAGCGACTGTAGAATGAAACCCGCAATCACTTAACTGCTTCATGTCTGGGGGGCCATTGATGTCTACATGACCAGGCCACATTTAGCAGCATCATGTAACTGATAACTCTGTCTACTAGCTTGTGTACCTACATAAGGGCACTTTCACACTGAGGCGCGGGAGCGTCTGCAGTAAAGCGCTGCTAGGTTTAGAGGCGCTTTTAGGCCACTAGCAAGGAGCTTTTAACCCCACTAGTGGCAGAATAAAGGGTTAAAAGTGCCACTCCCGTTGATTTCAATGGGCAGGGGCGCTGCTTTAGGAGCAGTGTATACTCCGCTCCTAAAGCACTGCAAAGATGCAGCTTGCAGGACTGTTTTAACATCCCGCAATCCCACCGCTCCAGTGTGAAAGCACTCGGGCTTGTACAGTGGCTTGCGAAAGTATTCGGCCCCCTTGAACTTTTTAACCTTTTGCCACATTTCAGGCTTCAAACATAAAGATATAACATTTTTATTTTTTGTGAAGAATCACCAACAAGTGGGACACAATTGTGAAGTGGAACGAAATCTATTGGATATTTTAAACTTTTTTAGCAATTAAAAAACTGAAAAGTGGTGCGTGCAAAATTATTCGGCCCCTTTACTTTCAGTGCAGCAAACTCACTCCAGAAGTTCAGCGAGGATCTCTGAATGATCCAATGTTGTCCTAAATGACTGATGGTGATAAATAGAATCCACCTGTGTGTAATCAAGTCTCTGTATAAATTCACCTGCTCTGTGATAGTCTCAGGGTTCTGTTGAAAGCGCAGAGAGCATCATGAAGATCAAGGAACACACCAGGCAGGTCCGTAATACTGCTGTGGAGAAGTTTAAAGCCGGATTTGGATACAAAAAGATTTCCCAAGCTTTAAACATCCCAAGGAGCACTGTGCAAGCGATCATTTTGAAATGGAAGGAGTATCAGACCACTGCAAATCTACCAAGACCTGGCTGTCCCTCTAAACTTTCAGCTCAGACAAGGAGAAGACGGATCAGAGATGCAGCCAAGAGGCCCATGATCACTCTGGATGAACTGCAGAGAACTACAGCTGAGGTGGGAGAGTCTGTCCATAGGACAACAATCAGTCGCACACTGCACAAATCTGGCCTTTATGGAAGAGTGGCAAGAAGAAAGCCATTTCTCAAAGATATCCATAAAAAGTCTCATCTAAAGTTTGCCACAAGCCACCTGGGAGACACACCAAACATGTGGAAGAAGGTGCTCTGGTCCGATGAAACCAAAATTGAACTTTTTGGCCACAATGCAAAACGATATGTTTGGCGTAAAAGCAACACAGCTCATCACACTCAACACACCATCCCCACTGTCAAACATGGTGGTGGCAGCATCATGGTTTGGGCCTGCTTTTCTTCAGCAGGGACATGGAAGATGGTTAAAATTGAGGGGAAGATGGATGCAGCCAAATACAGGACCATTCTGGATGAAAACCTGTTGGAGTCTGCAAAAGACCTGAAACTGGGACGGAGATTTATCTTCCAACAAGACAATGATCCCAAACATACAGCAAAATCTACAAAGGAATGGTTCACAAATAAACGTATCCAGGTGTTAGAATGGCCAAGTCAAAGTCCAGACCTGAATCCAATCGAGAATCTGTGGAAAGAGCTGAAAACTGCTGTTCACAAACGCTCTCCATCCAACCTCACTGAGCTCGAGCTGTTTTGCAAGGAAGAATGGACAAGAATTTCAGTCTCTCGATGTGCAAAACTGATAGAGACATACCCCAAGCGACTTGCAGCTGTAATCGCAGCAAAAGGTGGCTCTACAAAGTATTAACGCAAGGGGGCCGAATAATTTTGCACGCCCCACTTTTCATTTTTTTATTAATTAAAAAAGTTTCAAAAATCCAAAAGATTTTGTTCCACTTCACAATTGTGTCCCACTTGTTGGTGATTCTTCACAAAAAATAAAAATTTTATATCTTTATGTTTGAAGCCTAAAATGTGGCAAAAGGTTGAAAAGTTCAAGGGGGCCGAATACTTTCGCAAGCCACTGTATGTAATCTATACACTGGGGGGAGAACCTCTGGGGGGATCTAGGATGGAAAAGGAACTGGGGGTCCTAGTAGATAATGGGCTCAGCAATGGCATGCAGTGTCAAGCTGCTGCTAACAAAGCAAACAGAATATTGGCATTAAAAAGGGGATCAACTCCAGAGATAAAACGATGATTCTCCCGCTCTACAAGACTCTGGTCCGGCCGCACCTGGAGTATGCTGTCCAGTTCTGGGCACCAGTCCTCAGGAAGGATGTACTGGAAATGGAGCGAGTACAAAGAAGGGCAACAAAGCTAATAAAGGGTCTGGAGGATCTTAGTTATGAGGAAAGGTTGCGAGCACTGAACTTATTCTCTCTGGAGAAGAGACGCTTGAGAGGGGATATGATTTCAATTTACAAATACTGTACTGGTGACCCCACAATAGGGATAAAACTTTTTTGCAGAAGGGAGTTTAACAAGACTCGTGGCCACTCATTAAAATTAGAAGAAAAGAGGTTTAACCTTAAACTACGTAGAGGGTTCTTTACTGTAAGAGCGGCAACGATGTGGAATTCCCTTCCACAGGCGGTGGTCTCAGCGGGGGGGCATCGATCGTTTCAAGAAACTATTAGATAAGCACCTGAATGACCACAACATACAGGGATATTCAATGTAAGCTCTAACGAGCAGGGCCCTCTGATTCCTCCTGTATTGAATTGTATTGTACTTGTACTGTCTGCCCTAATGTTGTAAAGCGCTGCGTAAACTGTCGGCGCTATATAAATACTGTATAATAATAATAATGTAATACTGACATATAATCACACACATAGGTTGGACTTGATGGACTTGTGTCTTTTTTCGACCTCACCTACTATGTAAGGCGCTATTTTTATCGCTATAGCGCCTGTAAAGCGCCTCAGTGTGAAAGCAGCCTTATGCCGCGTACACACGAGCGGACATTACGGCGGACTTTGCCCGGCGGACTTTTCGACGTACTTTCCGACGGACTTTGTGAATGAACGGACTTGCCTACACACAATCCACCAAAGTCCGTCGAATTCGTACGTGATGACGTACGACCGGACTAAAACAAGGAAGTTCATAGCCAGTAGCCAATAGCTGCCCTAGCGTGGCTTTTTGTCCGTCGAACTAGCATACAGACGGCGGACTTTTCGACCGGACTCGATTTCAACGGATAAATTTAAAACAAGTTTTAAATCTAATTCCGTCCAACTTTTGAGAAAACAAAGTCCGCTGGAGCCCACACACATCGAATTGTCCGACGAAATCCAGTCCGCCGGGCAAAGTCCGCCGTAATGTCCGCTCGTGTGTACGCGGCATTAGTGATATATTTGTTTAGAACACGTGAAGATGTTTCCATAAACACAGTGCCCTGTAAAATGTAAGGGTTTTTTTTCCTTCCTGTAACAGCCCAAGCTGTCCAGCAAAAGTAACATGTACAGGGTTGGGACAAACCACTTCCAGGGGCGTTTACAATGGTCAGATTTTATTCATATGGCTTCAACCTTTTTTTTTAAGAGAAATAAAACCTGTTGTTAAAATTTCCTAAAATGTGGCAGCTGCAGTTGTGGTTTATTTGTTGGTCCCTAACCTAAAGCCCATCTAAAATGACATGTCCATCCGAGGGGGACAACGTTGCGGCATGATATCACTGGAGAATGAACAGCACTGCTATGCTGTTACAGGACGTGAAAAAAAATGAATCCACTGACAGGATCAACAGGCAACATAAGTATGTTATAGCAGGACTGAAAAAAAAAAATCCCTCTTCACTGCCTGTGATTGACAGCAGCAAGAGTCAATGGCTCCCACTGCTGCGTCTGAGCCAATGTGGAAGGAGAGAGCCGAGGGAGCCACTGCTCTCGTGCACATTGCTGGATCGAGATCAGGCTCTGGTAAGTATACGGGGGGGGGGGGGGCTGAGAGGGGGGAAGCTGCGCACCAAAGGTTTTTTTACCCTAATACACAGAATGCATTAACAGCTTCTTGACCACGCTACAGCCGAAGAATGGCTGCAGTGCGGTCGTTCAGTTCTGGGAGGGCATCTATTGATGTCCTCCCACAACCACAACCTCTGCTGCATCCGCATAGCTCCCAACTGTCCCTGGTTTGGAGGGACTGTCCCTGATTCGGAGAAATGTCCCCCTGTCCCTCTTTCCTCCTCATCTGTTCCTCATTTTGATCTGATCCTCATAGTTGTATATAAAATGCACTTTTTATCTTTCAAAAAGTGTTTCCCAGTGCTAAAACTTTCATCCAATTTCTAAATTGCTGCATTTGTACATTTTAAAAGACAATATAAAGGAATAGTAGTGGTAAAAAAAAAAAAACACTTGTGGATTTAATTAACCTTTTTTGTGGTTCATTCTCCTTTAAGGGGGTGTGTCCTATGCCTACATACATTTGTTAGTAGGTGTCCCTCACTTCTATCTCAAAATGTTGGGAGGTATGCATCTGGTGTGCTCTGTGATCGCTGTGTCCTTCAAAAACAGCTGATCACAGATCGGGGTAAAGGTCCAATCACAGCAGCCCTTTACCATGTGATAAGCTGTGTCCAATCACAGCTGATCACAATGTAAACACACTTACCGGTTATCGGCATTCCTTTCCTCATGCTCTGTCACAGCGTGAGGAGAGGAGAGCCGGTAACCGGCAAGTGTAACGGGACATTTACACAGATAATTAGGGCACTGATCGTCAGTGTCCTGATTATTAGTGCTGCCAATCAGTGCCCATCAGTGCTGCCTAACAGTGCTCTTTAATGCTGCCAATCAGTGCCCATCAGTGCTGCATAGCAGTGCAGCCTCATCAGTGTTGCCTCATCAGTGGCCACCAGTTCAGCCTATCAGTGCCCATCAGTGCAGTCTCCTCAGTGCCCATCAGTGCAGTCTCCTCAGTGCCCATCAGTGCAGTCTCCTCAGTGCCCATCAGTGCAGTCTCCTCAGTGCCTGTCAGTGCAGTCTCCTCAGTGCCTGTCAGTGCAGTCTCCTCAGTGCCTGTCAGTGCAGTCTCCTCAGTGCCCATCAGTGCAGTCTCCTCAGTGCCTGTCAGTGCAGTCTCCTCAGTGCCCGTCAGTGCAGTCTCCTCAGTGCCCGTCAGTACAGTCTCCTCAGTGCCCATCAGTGCAGTCTCCTCAGTGCCCATCAGTGCAGTATCCTCAGTGCCCATCAGTACAGTCTCCTCAGTGCCCGTCAGTGCAGTCTCCTCAGTGCCCGTCAGTGCAGTCTCCTCAGTGCCCATCAGTGCAGTCTCCTCAGTGCCCATCAGTACAGTCTCCTCAGTGCCCATCAGTACAGTCTCCTCAGTGCCCATCAGTACAGTCTCCTCAGTGCCCATCAGTGCAGTCTCCTCAGTGCCCATCAGTGCAGTCTCCTCAGTGCCCGTCAGTGCAGTCTCCTCAGTGCCCGTCAGTACAGTCTCCTCAGTGCCCATCAGTGCAGTCTCCTCAGTGCCCGTCAGTGCAGTCTCCTCAGTGCCCATCAGTGCAGTCTCCTCAGTGCCCATCAGTACAGTCTCCTCAGTGCCCGTCAGTGCAGTCTCCCCAGTGCCCATCAGTGCAGTCTCCTCAGTGCCCATCAGTACAGTCTCCTCAGTGCCCATCAGTACAGTCTCCTCAGTGCCCATCAGTACAGTCTCCTCAGTGCCCATCAGTGCAGTCTCCTCAGTGCCCATCAGTGCAGTCTCCTCAGTGCCCGTCAGTGCAGTCTCCTCAGTGCCCATCAGTGCAGTCTCCTCAGTGCCCATCAGTACAGTCTCCTCAGTGCCCGTCAGTGCAGTCTCCCCAGTGCCCATCAGTGCAGTCTCCTCAGTGCCCATCAGTACAGTCTCCTCAGTGCCCATCAGTACAGTCTCCTCAGTGCCCATCAGTACAGTCTCCTCAGTGCCCATCAGTGCAGTCTCCTCAGTGCCCATCAGTGCAGTCTCCTCAGTGCCCATCAGTACAGTCTCCTCAGTGTCCGTCAGTGAAGGAGAAAAATAAATTACCTATTTGCAAAACTTTATAACAGAAGCTAACCAAAACTTTTATTTTTTTTCCGGTCTTTTTCGTTTGTTCATCAAAAAATAAAAACACTTAGTAGTGATTAAATACCACAAAAAAAGCTCTAGTTGTGTGGAAAAAAATGATAAAAAATGTTATGAGTACATTGTTGCATGACCGCACAGTTGTCATTCAAAGTGTGACAGTGCTGAAAGCTGAAAAGGTAAAAAAAAACCTTCAGCTTTTAGAACCACTGTAAGAAAGGAAACCCCATTGTGACAAAAATGGATGTTGCCATCATAACCTTCTTTCTAAAGAATGCTAGTTGCTTGGATGTGCCTGACTGCAAGCATGCACCCAGTGAAGGCAGCGTCAAGTAAAAACTCCTGATATGTATACTTATTCTGGGTTAGCAATTCAGAAAGTATAGACGAGAAGCTATTGGCTTAGTATGATAACCACACCTCCTAACCTTTTGAGATGGGAATGAGGGACACCTATCAGCAAAAGTATGCAGGCATAGGACACTCCCCTGGCCACACCCCCTTAAAGGAGAATTGTACAAAAAAAAACAAGATTGGTTAAACCCACAAGTGCTTTTTTTACCACTACTATTCCTTTATATTGGCTTTTGGAATTTACAAATGCAACAAATCAGAAATCAGATGAAAGGTTTAGCGCTGGAAAACACTTTTTGATAGATACAAAGTGCATTTTATATACATCTATATAGATCAGACCAAAATGAGGGACAAATGAGGAGGAATGAGGGACAGAGGGACATTGCTCCAAATCAGGGACAGTCCCTCGAAATCAGGGACAGTTGGGAGCTAGCTATGTGATAACCCAGCCAACCAGCATTTTTCCAGAAGCAGAGCTCAGCTATGACACTCTTCATTTTTTTTTTTGCTGAGTCCAGGTCTCTTTTAATGCTTTGCATATTTTAATAAATCCAAAGGTTGGTCTAAAATACATGTTTCACTCTATTTAACTATTCCTGCTTTATTTTCTATTTAAAAAACGCTGAGCAAGCATCAGGTAATGTCACTAAAAGACTAAATTTAGCATTTATTTAGCATCGTGCCCATTAACATGCACTCCGAGAGCTGGCGAGTGGGGGAAGCAGAGGAGTCTGGGAGGCGCTGGCACAAATTATAAGATTAGGTATCAATTTATATGCATGCTCCATTTTTAATTCAATTTATATGCATTACTTACACCAATAATAATTATACATTGTCACTCATTTTTCCTGCTTACCCTTGAACTCTGCAACAAAGTAAAGGGAATATTTCACAGAGCGACAGGTCCAGCACAGCTGAGCATTTCGATGGACCAGAATGTGAAGCACAGAATGCAAAGTGTCTTGTGAAAAGGCCGGATTCTTTGAGCACAATGAGGACCTCTGGTCCGGAGGTCCACTTTAAAGTTTGAATAGGTAAGGTAGAACTCCTGACTCGTTGGTTTTCTGAGTAGCTGAAAACGGAAAATTGAATTCCAATACTTACCGGAATTTTCCTTTCCTGACGAGCTCCATGGCAGCACAGCTGGGTATAGGCTCCGCCCCCCCATGCCTCCAGGACTTAACTCATATAAATTTGAGCCCACCTACAGCTTCGGCGTTCTGTAACTTGTCCTGCCAAGCTGGGTGAGATCTGTGCTGCCATGGAGCGCGTCAGGAAAGGAAAATTACGGTAATTATTTGAATTCAATTTTTCGTGTTCCTGACGGCTCCATGTCAGCACAACTGGGAACTAACTAGCCAAAACAGGGGAGGGATAATTGCTACACACTCTCCTCTATTCTGACTAAAAAAACAGAAGCCGGGATGCCTCCGCCAAACTCAACTGTCATTAAGCCATGAATATGAATATGTTGGTGCCCACGTAGCTGCCTTGCAGATAGTTTAAGACACTCGACCTGCTGCCACTCTCCAGGTCAAGACCCTTCTAGTGAAGGGTGACGTGATTTTCCTGGCACAGCCAACCCTTTCAACTTGTAGGTCAAGGAGATGAGCTTTACCAACCAAGAGGCAATAATCTTGCTGGAAGCCGAAAAATCATTATGTGTTCCACCTGGAATGACAAACAGATGCTCCGAATTCCTGATGGCAGAAGTCGCCTTGATTAAACATTTTAAAGATGGCCCACATCCAATGGGTTCATTTCTTGAGTACTCCCCAACAGGAACGTAGGAGACCACCTCTTGTGTGATATGGACTCTGAAGGTCAGTACAGGCAGAAAATTGGAGCATTGGCATGAGCACCACCCTGTCTGGAAGTACACGAGTATGGGTTCTTTAAACCCCAAGGCCACCAATGCTGACTCTTCTGGCTGATGTTATTGCCACCAGTAAAGCAGGTTTCAGTGAGAGGTACTACAGGGTGATTGAAGGCATCTGATGCAATATCGTCCAACAGCAATGGGAGATCCCATTTTGAATGAATGAATGAATGAAGGATTTGTAGAGCGCTGCAAATGCCAACTAAATCGCCTCAAGGCGCTAGAATGCGTTCTCTGTTGCCAGCTTCTTAGAAAAGGAAGGTCTTTCGTTTTTTCCTGAAGGCCTGATGGTTTTCTTCCATGCGGATGTGGGTCGGAAGAGCGTTCCATAGTCAAGGTCCTTGGACTGCGAATCTTCGTTCTCCCTTTGATTTTGGAAACAACAATTCGAGGTTTCAACCAAATTGCATCTTGAAAAACAGTATAAGTGTTGGATGCCCACTGTATGCCAGTGAAGGCAGAGATAGCCGAAATGAGATAGCCTATAGCATACTTATGCCGCGTACACACGGTCGGACTTTTCACCTGCAAAAGTCCGACGGACGCCGCCGGACAAAGTCCAGCGAAAAGTCCGACCGTGTGTGGTCTCCATCGGACTTCCGACGGACCGTTTCGGTCGGATTTTTGCGGAAATCCGACGTACTTTAGATTTGAAGCCTGCTTCAAATCTTTACGTCGTACCTCCGCCGGACTCAGTTCCTGACGGAAAGCCCGTTCGTCTGTATGCTAGTCCGAAGGACCAGATGCGACGGAGGGGCAGGTTACTGCATCTCGCGCTCGCTGCAATAGGAAAAACAAATCTTCCTATTGCGGCGAGCGCGGGGCATACCAGGCCCTTAGGTCTGGTATGGATTATAAAGGGGAACCCCTACGCCGAAAAAACGGCGTGGGGTCCCCCTAAAATCCATACCAGACCCCGATCCGAGCACGCAGCCTGGCCGGTCAGGAAAGGGGGTGGGGACGAGCGAGCGCCCCCCCCCCTCCTGAACCGTACCAGGCCGCATGCCCTCAACATGGGGGGGTGCTTTGGGGGAGGGGGCGCCTTACGGTGCCCCCCCCACCACAAAGCACCTTGTCCCCATATTCATTCACATAGGGTGGGGGGGCCGGGATCTGGGGGCCCTCTTATTATAGGGGGCTCCCGGATTCCGATAAGCCCCCCGCCCGCAGACCCCGACAACCAACGGCCAGGGTTGTCGGGAAGAGGCCCTTGTCCTCATCAACATGGGGACAAGGTGCTTTGTGGTGGGGGGGCACCGTAAGGCGCCCCCTCCCCCAAAGCACCCCCCCATGTTGAGGGCATGCGGCCTGGTACGGTTCAGGAGGGGGGGGCGCTCGCTCGTCCCCACCCCCTTTCCTGACCGGCCGGGCTGCGTGCTCGGATCGGGGTCTGGTATGGATTTTGGGGGGACCCCCACGCCGGTTTTTCGGCGTAGGGGGTTCCCCTTAAAGTTCCATACCAGACCTAAGGGCCTGCGACGGGGCTCGCAAGGTTTCAATCTCGCCAAAAAAAGCGGCGAGATTGAATTCCTTTTCTAGTCCCGTCGTACCCGAGTCACGTTCAAAATGAACGGACTTGTCCGTGTGTGGGAAAGTCCGTTCATTCTGAAAGTCCGGCGGAAGTCCGTCGGGAAGACCGGATTCCAGAAAGTTCGGCCGTGTGTAGGCAAGTCCGGCCGTTCAGAAAGTCCGGCGGTAGTCCGCCGGAAGTCTGGCGGCAAGTACGTCGGACCTAGCTTTCTAGAAAGTCCGACCGTGTGTACGCGGCATTACGCATAGACCTAAATCAAGCCACGCCTGCAGGCACTTCAGAACAGACTTCTAAAGAGTCCAGCCTAAAATCTTGATCAGCAATAATACTGGTAATTTATGCCATATTCTACTATAGGCACGCTTAGCGCTGTCCTTTCTTGTTTTTCGTAAGGGTATTTACAATCTTCACAGAGCATTCAAAATCCATTAGCCTTTATAGGAGGAAAAAGAAGAACGCCGAGGCTGTAGGTGGGCTCAAATTTATATGAGTTAGGTCCTGGAGGCATGGGGGGGGCGGAGCCTATACCCAGCTGTGCTGACATGGAGCCGTCAGGAAAGATAGTTCTGGTAGTCTAATTCAGTAACTGTCATTCGGTCTCACAGCACATCAGCTGTCATTTATCACCATGGAACTTCAATTATCTTTCATCAACTCACAGCATCAACTATCGTTTATTGTCTCATGTCAACTGTCATTCAGCCTTACAGATCACCAAGGGGTTGCGTTACTAAAACTGGAGAGTGAAAAATCTGGTGTAGCTGTGTATAGTAGCCCAGTGTTTCTCAACTCCAGTTCTCAAGCTGCCCCAACGGGTCATGTTTTCAGGATTCCCCTCAAATCAATTGGCTGTGGTAATTACTAAGGCAGTGAAACTGATTAAATCACCTGTGCAAAATAATGGACAGCTTGAAAACATGACCTGTTGGGGCACCTTGAGGACTGGAGTTGAGAAACACGGTAGTAGCCAATCAGCTTCTAACTTCAGCGTGTTCAATTAAGCTTTGGCAAAAAAAAAAAAAAAAAAATGGAAGCTGATTGGTTTCTTTGCAGAAGCTGCACCAGATTTTGCACTGTCCAGTTTTTGTAAATCAACCCCCCAACTGTCATTCAGCCCGGTTTCACACATGTGCGGTGCGAATCGAAGCTCAGGTTTCACTGGGGAGATAAAAATCTCCTGTTCAAAGGAATCACTGCGTTTTAGCTCAGGATCAGTGAGCAGGGAGGGGGAGGTGTAGTGAGGAGAAGTAGAAAATCCATGTTCAGAACGCAATGCATCTGCGAAGCAAATGCGTTCCCATAGAAGATAAGGGGCTCGTAATTCGCACCGCAATGCCCAGAAAAAGCATACATTTTTTGTGCAATGCGCAGTGCGAATGCAACGCACATATGTGATCCAGATGCATTCATATGAATGTATTTTAAAATGTCCTGCGAATTAGATGCGGTGTAAGCCGCATCTAATTCGCATAGGTGTGAACCCGGGCTCAGAGTTTCAGAACATCACCTGTCATTCATCATCATCATAGCCAACTGTCATTCATTATTTGAGAACACCTGTTGTCAGTCACCATCTCAAAACATCAACTGTCATTTATCACTTTAGACCAGTGTTTCTCAACTCCAGTCCTCAAGGCGCCCCAACAGGCCATGTTTTCAGGATTTCCCTCATATGAAAAAGCTGTGGTAATTACCGTATTTATCAGCGTATAACACGCACCCCAATTTAAGAGGGAAGTTTCAGGGAAAAAAAACTTTTTTTAAAAAAATAAACCACTTTGAAGCAAAATAATGGTCAGTGAACATCAATGCAGCCTAATTAGTGCCCTGCTTCAGTGTAGCTTGATCTGTGCCCATCTGCAGCCTGATCTGTGCCCATATGCTGCCTAATCAGTGCCCACCTGCAGTCTAATCAGTACTCACCTGCAGCCTTGCTCCTCACTGCAGTTTGATCAGTGTCCATCTGCAGCCTTGCCAAAATATAGGCTGCCACCGAGGGGAAGGAGGGGACAAGCGCTGCCGAAATAGAGCCCAGGGGCGGACTGATAACTCATGGGGCCCCCGGGCAATAGGAGATTATGGGGCCCCCAGGCAATAAGAGATTATGGGGCCACACAGTATACACACACACAGTATACAATCACACAGTATACACATACATGTACACACAGTATACACAGACAGATGTAAAAAAAACACAGATTTATACATACTGTCCATAGTTTTACTGAGGCTGGCAACCCTGATGGGGTCCCCTAGTGACCCAGGACCCTCGGGCAGTGCCCGAGTGGCTCAATGGTCAGTCTGCCCCTGATAGAGCCAGATCTCCTGTGTACTCGGCTCGGCGTCACGCTCAGTCCCGCCCCTTGGCCCGGATCCTATGATGGACTTAACGCCGGTCCAATTCTGGGACGTCAATGCTAAGAGATGTCCAGGGGGCGGGACTGAGCATGACTGCGAGCCAAGCCGAGTGCACAGGAGATCCGGCTCTATTTCTCCAGCGCTCGTCCCCTCCTTCCCCTTGGTGACAGCCTATATCGGCGTATAACACGCACACACACGATTTTCCCCCTATTTTAAAGGGGAAAAGGTGCATGTTATACGCCGATAAATACGGTACTTATGCACAGTACACACAATGAGATTATTGGACGAATGATCGTCCGTTTTTTTTTTTTTTGCATGCTAATCTCAGATCGAATCTGATGAGTTTATTAAAGTCACGAAAATTCTTGTACGACAGAATAAAGATTCGGAAGTGATGTCATGTGTTGTAATGTATTTGTATTGCATTTTTGAAGGACAGCTGTACTGATTAAACGAAAATCGTACGATCTGGCATCGTATGAAAAAAAAATTTGCGCAAATCCGATCAAATAATATCGGATGAACTGTCCTGATCGGCTCTCGAAAGCTCTGTACTAACGATCAGATTATCGTACGATCGGTATTTTTCGGGCGGTTTTCTGATTGTGTGTACCAGGCATAAGGCAGTGAAACTGACCAAATCACCTGTGCAAAATAATGGTAAAGCCTGAAAACATGACCTGTTTGGGTGCCTTGAGGACTGGAGTTGAGAAATACTGCTTTAGACCACCAACTGTCATTTTGCCCCTCAGAACGCCAACTGTCATTCATTATTTCAGAATAACAACTGCCTATTAGTTTTACAGAAAACCCATCTGTAAATTTGCCTTTTAAAATATCAATTGCCATTCAGACTTTTAGAAAATATACTGTCATTCATCCTCTCAGAATACAAACTGTCATTCATTGTCTCAGAACATCACCTGTCATTCATCGCCCAGAACGCCAACTGTTATTCATCCTCTCAGAATACATACTGTCATTCAGCAGAGGGTCCATATATACACTGGAGGGTCCCAATATACTGGACGAGGTCTCCATATACGGGAGCGAGTCTTGATATACAGCACAGGGTCTCCGACATTGAAACCCCTTTATGTAAAAGAAAGGGTCAGTGAGTCCTGCAGCAAGGGAACGAAGGGATCAGCGGAGGGACAGCATGACATGTGCGGACTGCACAGTCACGCTGTCAGCTAGCTCTCTTTAAGAGAAGGGGAGTGGTCCGGGCAAGGGAGGCGCTCAGGAGGAATTAGTTAGGTGAACAGGGGGAAGTGACGTCAGTGGTGAGCGGCGGGGAAGATTCCCACCCACCCTCCCTGGTTTTTGGTAAATAGGAATGGGGGGCTACGGGGAGGGCCTAGGCAGTGGTTTGGGTCTGTGTGGAGGAGGAGATGTGTGTTATATTGAGATATAGCATGGTTGGTACCTATATGTAATATGGGGATTTATCTGGTACCTTCCGGTTACCAGTGGGTAACCAGGAAGGGGTAAAGTTAGGTCACTGCGAAGGTTGGGTACTGTCTCGCTGTCCGGGGGTTGCGACTCGAGGCCTAAAAAGTTTATTGAGGTTTATCGCAGTGACCAGTGGTTGTGTTCCCCTTCAAGACCCCAAGAGAATACGAACGGTTATTTAAAATTATTTAAAATGTTATTTATTTAGTTTTATGGTAATTTAAATAAAAGGCCGTTAAGGCCATTTACTCCAATACCTTGTTGAGTCATTTGTGGGAAGGTTTGGAGGGTGGAGAACATGGTAAAGGGGTATGCTAGGACTGGTAAGTAAGTCCTTCACATGTCATGGATATACAACAGAGAATCTCCATATATCGCACAGGGTCTCAACATACAGTGGAGGGTCTGGATATACAACAGAGGGTCCCCATACACAATGGAGGATGCCAATTTACTGGACATGGTCCCTATAAACAGGAGAAGGTCCCCATACACAAAGAAGGATCTTGATATACAGTGCAGGGTCTCCATGTACCGTGAAGGGTCTTGTTATAAAGTGGACATTCTTGATATACCAAGCAGGGTCTTGGTGTACAGTGTAGGGTCTCCATGTACCATGAAGGGTCTTGATATAAAGTGGACATTCTTGATATACCAAGCAGGGTCTTGGTGTACAGTGTAGGGTCTCCATGTACCATGAAGGGTCTTGATATAAAGTGGACATTCTTGATATACCAAACAGTGGACCAAGCAGTATACAGTGGACCTCCAATGCAATACTCCCAACGCACACGTTCCTGCACAAACTGCTGTATCCTAAATTGGGTGCTGAAATGACCAACGGCTGGAACCGACTGCAATCATGAGAAGGAAGTGTCACCAGCACACCAGGATCTCCAAAATCAGGTCCAAAACTTTAATCACATAGTATCAAAAAAATAAATAGAAGCAACGTTTTGGAGCCAAGCAGGACCCCTTCATCAGGCATGATTGGTCACATCCCATGCCTGATGAAGGCGTCCTGTGTGGCTCCGAAATGTCACTTCTATTTATTTTTTTGATACTAAGTGATTAAAGTTTTGGACCTGATTTTGGAGATCCTGGTGTGTTGGTGACACTTCCTTCTCTTGGTATACAGTGGAGGGCCTTCATAAACAGTGAAGGGCCTTTATAAACAGTGAAGGGCCTTCATAAACAGTGAAGGGCCTTAGTGAAGGGACTTCATAAACAGTGAAGGCCCTTTATAAACAGTGAAGGGCCTTCATAAACAGTGAAGGGACTTCATAAACAGTGGAGGGATTTGATATACATTGCACTGACTCTATACATACAGTGTAGGGTCTCCATATACAGCGAAGGGTCCCCATATACAGCGGAAGGTCTTGATGTCAAATAATAGTCTGCAGTTAGTTTAGCCTAGTTTTGGCCCAGGAAATGGGCACAAGGCAGACAGACAAGACCAGGTTTGGCAAAACAAAGCAGCAACCAGATCAAGTTCCAGGAAAGAAAGCTGCAACTGGAGCTCAGATAAGCCAGCTACGAGGAGAGGAACAACAAACAGGACGCGAGGCCCTTGTACAAAGGAGGTAAGCTGTGTACGGTATGGGCAGGCTCGTGACAACCAAGTGCTGGGTCTCATTACAGCCAACAAGCCTCCATCCAGTTCCCATACTGCTGTTCTGGCTGTACGGAATGTTCCAGAGGGTCCCGGAGCAGAGAGGAGCAGGGGATCAGCGCAGGGACAGCATGACTTGTGTGGACGGCACAGTCACGCTGTTTACGCTGGTCTTTTTCCCCTTTAAGAATAAGGGAGGGGCTGGAGCAGAGGAGGATCCAGGAGAGAAATGTAGAGCGAAGGAGGGGGAAGTGACGTCAGTGGAGAGCGACGGGGGAAGAAGATTCGACACGCTCCCACATCGCTCCACTGTATTCCACACTAATGGCAGCTTTAACGGCGGCGGCTATGCTCGATCAGCTCCGAGCAGTGGCCGCAACACAAGGGGCGGACTGGCAGGAGGCTCCACGTGGGCGCCGTTCCAGGCCGCCACAGCGCTTCAGCCCTGACTCTGCTCCTGGGAGTCAGAGGCCCAGGGATCAGCCCAGAGGAGGATCGAATCAGCCATCCCCCAGTACACAACAAGCTCGGGGAGCCAGCAGAGGTGAGGGACAGCGTTCGCAGCGCAGAGGACGAAGTGCAGGGATGGGGGAGACCAGTGCAACCCTCGGTTCCCCCCCCTCAGCATGTCGCAGGCGGCAAGAACAACCGGATGGGGAGTCGCAGGGGTCAGCAAGTGGTCAGTTGGACCGGCGGTCATCGTCAGTTGATCGGGGGGCTGGTCAGGGGGTCCAGGCGGCCAGCAGCCCCACACCAGCCAGAGGTAGAACCGTGAGAAGAGCAGTTTCGGTGGTGAACAGAGGCAGAGGGAGACCAGCCGAGGTCCAGCACGGTCGGAGGAACAGAAGTCCGTCTACAAGGCCAGGACACGGGTCTGTTGTTGCGGCGCAGCGTGCAGGGAGAGAGCAACAGCGGAGACCCCCGGCAGCTAGAGCGGGAACCTCTGGAGTGCAGGCATCGTTCGTTCGACAGGAGGAAGTCAGCGACAGGTCGGAGGGTGAACTGTCCGGGTCAGAGAGGGACGAGGACCAGGGACAAGCGGCAGCGGTGGATTCCGGAAGGGCGGCTGTTGGGCCCAGTCCTGGGCAGCCCGGTGAGTGCAGCTCTAATGTTACTATTTCTTCCTTGTTAGAACAATTGTTAGAGCAGGGTAGGAAAGGGGCCCCCTCCGGGGGGGGGGGGTGCTTCCGGGGGGGGCGAGTGGGGTTAGGTCACCGGCAACACATCCTGGGGAGGCAAGTGAGAGGGCGAGCAGTAAGGGCTTGCAGGATTTATTGGCAGGTTTGCGGGACTTGGTACAGCGTTTTGATCCACCCACGGGGGACAGATCGTCACCGGCGCGGGCGTGGGCCACAACCCCAGAAAAGGAGACAGCTGTGGTAAGTACGCCGGTGCCGGCGGTCATAGTTGGTGGAAGTTCGGAGACGGCGGGTGCAGGAGCGGGGTCGGCGGCCGTTGAGCCGCCTGGGACGTCAAGTGGCGCTTCCGTCACGAACAGCCAGGAAAAAATTGGGGATAAGAAGGCCGAGTCAGTCAGATTGGCTGATGCGGCAAAAAGTGAAGTGTATGTCTGCTTTGAAGGCCCATTGGGAGCACATCTTAAAGCAGAGGTAAAAGAAAAAATTTGGAAAGGGGAATATGTGGAGATATTCACGTTATTGCCCTTAGAGAATATCAATCTGGATAGATTGAAACCAGAAGAACGCAAAAAAGAGGATGAAGAAAAACGCAGGTATCGGTTGATTCCGCGTACTTTTTCCAATTGGTTGCAGGCGTTCGCTATCCTGGCGAGTGTGGTTGGGGAGAAGGCTCCCGAGCACTGCTCGGCCTTGTTTGTGTACTTGGATGCTATTAGCGAGGCACATCGGACGTACGGCGGAGTGGCGTGGCTGCGGTACGATGAACAGTTTAGACAACGGATGGCAGTCCGACCGTCACTACGCTGGGATCATAAGGACATCAGCCTGTGGATGAAGCTTATGACGGCAGCGAGAGCTCCGAACCAGTTTTTTCAGGCAGGGGTCGGAGGTAGTGCAGCTCCAGGACAACCGACCGACAAAAAATGGGGCTTCTGCTGGCAGTTGAATGAGGGCACCTGTAAGTTTGGTGCAACCTGCCGGTTCAAGCACACGTGCTCGGGTTGCGGGGAATCCCATGCCCTGTCCAAATGCTTTAGACGGGGAAAAGGTCGTGGAGGAGAGCCTTCGAACAAAAGGGAAGACCCCAGTACTGGTGGAAAGGATGCGTCCTTTTCTCAGTAGATATCCCGACCGAGAGGCAGCACAGTTATTAGACTCGGGTTTTGAGAGCGGTTTTAAAATACCGTGTTCCTTGGAGGCGGCACCCCCCTTAGCAAAAAATTTATGGTCGGCTCTCATGCACCCACCGGTGGTTGCCGAAAAATTGGAAAAAGAGGTACTTTTGGGGCGCATGGCGGGTCCTTTTACCTCGGCCCCACTGCCGGGATTGGTGGTTTCCCCATTGGGAGTAGTCCCTAAGAAGGAGCCCAACAAATTCAGGTTGATTCACCACCTTTCCTTTCCGAAGGGTGCGTCAGTCAATGATTCTATTGCGCCGGAAATGTGTGCGGTGACGTATACTTCCTTTGATGCAGCGGTATCATGGGTGCGGCGCTATGGGCGGGGGGCACTGCTGGCTAAAGCGGATATTGAATCTGCTTTCAGGCTTTTGCCGGTTCATCCGGATAGTTTCCATTTGCTTGGGTGCACATGGAATGGTGCGTTCTACGTGGATCGCTGCCTTCCAATGGGATGTTCTATCTCATGCGCCTTTTTCGAGAAATTTAGCTCATTTCTCGAATGGGTGGTCAGGGACGTGTCGGGGATCCAATCGGTAATCCATTACCTTGACGACTTCCTTTGTGTTGGCCCGGCGGGTTCCAACGTTTGTGCGGTCCTCTTGGGGACGTTACAGCACATAGCGGAACGTTTCGGGGTCCCGTTAGCACCGGAAAAGACGGAGGGCCCTACGTCCACCATTGTTTTTCTGGGTATTGAGATAGATTCCATGGGGATGGAGTGTTGTTTACCGGTGGATAAGCTTGAAAATCTCAAGGCGGAAGTATGTGGGACCATTGGCAAGCGCAAGGTGCAATTGAGGCAGCTGCAATCATTATTGGGAAAGCTGAATTTTGCTTGCCGAATAATGCCAATGGGCAGGGTTTTCTGCCGGCGGTTGTCGGCAGCGACCGCAGGGGTCACCTCCCCCACTCACTTTGTGACGCTCAACAGGGAGCACAGAGAGGACTTAGGGGTATGGCACGAGTTCTTAGACTCCTTTAACGGGCCGGCCTTGTGGATGTCAGGTCCCATCAGTAATTGGGATCTAGAACTATTTACGGATGCGGCAGGTTCTACGGGCTATGGGGCAATTTTCCAAAGAGCTTGGAGTGCAGCCCGCTGGCCCCCAACTTGGGTGGCGGCAGGGTTCTTGAAGAACCTGGTCCTGCTGGAATTGTTTCCAATTGTGGTGGCAATGGAAATATGGGGAGAGTCTTTTCGGAATTTGAAGGTGCGGCTGTACTGTGACAACTTAGGCGTGGTTCAGGTGATTAATCGTTTGTCGGCCAAGTCTTTGCCAGTGGTTAGGTTGCTGAGGCATTTAGTGTTGCACTGTTTGAAACTGAATGTTTTCATCTACGCTGTACACTTACCTGGAGTGGACAACACCTTAGCTGATGCACTGTCTCGTTTTCAGTGGGACAGGTTTCGGGAATTGGCACCAGACGCGGAGCAGCAGGGGATTACCTGCCCGGACTGGATATGGACCGTTGCCTTGGGAGCGCGGCCAGGTGGATCCAAAACTCTGTGAGTAAGGTCACTTGGGACGCTTACTCTAAGGTATGGCAAGAATGGTTGGCATGCTTAAATAGGTTAAACATCGACCCTGTGAGCCGGGAGATACCTCAGGCGATGCTATACTTTATTAATTTAGGCTTCGAGTGGGGCATCTCGGCAGCCGCCATTGATAAAAAAATGGCGGGTTTGGCCTTTCTTTTTAAGTTGCAGGGGCTGCGAGACCATACAAAAGATTTTTGGGTTAGGCAGGCTTTGAAAGGTTACAGAAAAGGTCACAAGAGCAGTGATGGGCGACGACCTGTGTCGTTTGAAATGTTGCACGGGCTATTTAGCCAGATAGAAAGCATTTGCAATTCAAGGTTTGAAAGCGCACTATTTTGCGCGGCTTTTGCTTTAGCGTTCTTTGGGGCGCTACGGTGAGCGAACTGGTCAGCCCGTCCAAACGTGCAAAAGGGGGACTGCAATGGGAGGATTTGGTGTGTACACAGGAATCAGTTAGGATCTACATTAAACGGTCAAAAACAGATCAGGCTGGGAAGGGAGTACAACTGGAGGTGTTCCGGATTGCGGGATCGCAAATATGTCCGGTAGCAGCGGTGACAACGTTTAGAGATTTGCGCCCGCGTTGCCCGGGCTCATTTCTGATCCATGCGGATGGGTCGTCCTTGTCAAAATTCCAGTTTGTTGCCGTGTTCAAAAAGTGTTTATTGGCAGCTGGTTATGACCCCACTAGCTACTCGTCCCATTCCTTTCGTATTGGGGCGGCTACTGAAGCGGCTAGGGCGGGCCTGGGTTCTGAGGCAGTGAAGCGTATTGGCAGGTGGGAATCAGATAGGTTTAAGCTTTACATCCGCCCACATTTATTGCAGGCTTGTTGAATAGGGGGGGGGGTTTTCTTCTTGCATTTTGGGGGGGTCAGGGTTAAAGTTTTGGTGATTTATTGTTGTGTTCTGTTAACCTTACCTTACAGGTGACTCGGTGGCTCTGGTTTGGATATTGGGCCACTCATTCGTGTTCTGGGGTGCCAAGCGGGCCGACGTTCGGCCGAATGGTAGGCAGCTGGGTATCCCAAGGCAGGAGGCACGGGTAAGGTGGATTGGGTTGTCAGGGATGATGTGGAACAGGGTAAGGTCAGAGGTTCACAAGTTTGCTCGGTGGGACAGGGCTCCGGATGTCTTAGTTTTGCATGTGGGGGGCAATGACATGGGGGTCAGGTCTATGAGGGACCTCATCCGGGATATAAAATGTGATGTTTTACGCTTACAGGCGGCATTTCCGGGGATGGTGATAGTATGGTCGGACATGGTAGGTAGGAGGTCATGGCGCTGGGCTTTGTCCGATAAAAAGGTTGATAGGGCCCGTGTAAAAGTAAACAAGGAGGTCAGCAAGTTTGTTATGAGGAATGGGGGTGTGACCATACGGCATAGAGAGTTGGAGGTGGATACCTGGAGGTACCTTAGAAGTGATGGGGTGCATCTTAATGAGGTGGGCACTGATCTTTGGGCGCTTGGTTTGCAGGAGGGGGTACAGCCAGCTTTGAAGGTGTGGAGGTGCTCGCAAGGGTAAGGTTTTACCCCTTGTGAGCGGTGGCAGTGGTTTGGGTCTGTGAGGAGGAGGAGATTGATGGTATGGAGAGTTTACATGGTTGGTACCCATATATAATATGGGCTGTTTTATGTACCTTCCGGTTACGAGGGGTTAACCAGGAAGGGGAAAAGTTTGGTCACTGAGAAGGTTGGGTACTGTCTCACAGTCTGGGGTTAGCGACTGGAGGCCTTTAAAAAGTTTAAGAGTTCCTATGCAGTGACCTGTGGGTGTATTCCCCTCCTAGACTCCAATAATTTCTGAGAAGTTTATTAAAAGTTATTTAAAAAGTTATTTAAAAAATGTTATTTATTGATTTTATATTTTATTAATAAAAGGCCGGCAAGGCCATTTACTCCACCACCTTGTCGCGTCATTTGTGGGAGGTATTAGAGGGTAATGGTTATAAGGGCTAGCTTTTAGGACTGAAGTTTAGTCCTTCACATGTCAAGAGGGTCCCGGAGCAGAGAGGAGCAGGGGATCAGCGCAGGGACAACATGACTTGTGTGGACGGCACAGTCACGCTGTTTACGCTGGTCTTTTTCCCCTTTAAGAATAAGGGAGGGGCTGGAGCAGAGGAGGATCCAGGAGAGAAATGTAGAGCGAAGGAGGGGGAAGTGACGTCAGTGGAGAGCGACGGGGGAAGAAGATTCCCACCCACCCTCCCTGAGGTTTTGGTAATAGGAGACGTTGGTGCTAGAGGGGCAGTGGTTTGGGTCTGTGAGGAGGAGGAGATTGATGGTATGGAGAGTTTACATGGTTGGTACCCATATATAATATGGGCTGTTTTATGTACCTTCCGGTTACGAGGGGTTAACCAGGAAGGGGAACAGTTTGGTCACTGAGAAGGTTGGGTACTGTCTCACAGTCTGGGGTTAGCGACTGGAGGCCTTTAAAAAGTTTAAGAGTTCCTATGCAGTGACCTGTGGGTGTATTCCCCTCCTAGACTCCAATAATTTCTGAGAAGTTTATTAAAAGTTATTTAAAAAGTTATTTAAAAAATGTTATTTATTGATTTTATATTTTATTAATAAAAGGCCGGCAAGGCCATTTACTCCACCACCTTGTCGCGTCATTTGTGGGAGGTATTAGAGGGTAATGGTTATAAGGGCTAGCTTTTAGGACTGAAGTTTAGTCCTTCACATGTCATGCATAAGTTGGATAATGCTCATTGCACTGGACCGATGCTGCAGATGGAGCTACAATCACACCCCAGCAAGGCCAAATCCTATCTAGAGGATTGCTTTTACATAAGTAGGCTGACACCGATGGCTTCATCTGAAAATGCTATCTGACCGGCTACCTCTGTCTTCCATGCTTTCTAAATAACTGGCCCAAAAAAAGCATGCATGTGGCATCTGAAGTCAGAATTCAGAGACAGTCAGGCATTTTCAGTAGCCAGTCAACAATAGCAGCAATGCTATTTCCTTATTGTTGTCCACTGAGCACTGATTGCATCAAGCTGCCTGTGTGCACCATCTGATATGTAGCTTCCCGTGTAAATGTTCAGTCTAGTACTAACAGCATGTGGATAAATAAAAAAAAAACACGTGTGCCCAAGAATGCAATTACCATCTTCTTTGAGCTTGGTATCATTGCCCTACCACCCCCCACTAAACTGACCCTTCTGTCCCCGATGAATGTTGGTGTTGTTTGCAGGTTCTGGGCACAATGCTCCATATCTAGGGTATGTGTCTGCGCATTGTTCCTTTTTGGGGTGAAATACTACGTTTGTATGATGCCCAGGTGGGCAGTAAATACCCAATCCAACCCCAAATCCCGATAATCTCTATGCTGCCAGGATCTTACAAACACATTAACAAAAGTCTGATTAGATACTTCCTGACAGCAGCCCGACCTGCCATTGCCAGATGTTGGTGTCAGCCTGGACCACCATCTTTGGCTGCTTTGGCTTGTGAAATGAACAATATTGAATATATAAAAAAGCATGATTTCCGGAAACAAGGACAAATCTGAATCTCAAAGCCTCTTCCCTTTTTATAAACATTTTTTCTTCCCCCCTCTTTTCTTTTCTCTCTCTTCTTTCGATACTCTTTTCTCCTTGGGTTGTCCCATTTTTGGGCTCACCACTCAATGATAGTACCCAAGATGTAGAGGTGGTTTTCCGAATGGACATCCACCTACACTATATTACCAAAAGTATTGGGTCACCTGCCTTTACAAGCACATGAACTTTAATGGCATCCCAGTCTGAACCCTCGTACACACAATCAGATTTTCTGCAGGGAATTGTGTGATGACAGACTGTTTGGCTAAAACCTGACCGTTAGTACGCTCCTTCAGACAATTGTTGTCCAACTTTCCGCCAACAAATGTTGGATGGCAGGCTTAGTAAATTTTCGGCGGACAATGGTCTGTTGTCAGATTTTCCTATCGTGTGTACACAAGTCTGTCACACAAAAGTCCAAAGTAGAAACACGCATGCTCGGAATCAATGCTCACCAAACACGACATTAGCAGAAGGTGCCCAAAGGGTGGCGCTCAAGAGCTGAAATTCCACATAGTACGTCACTACGTTTGTGTTTGTTGGCTGACAATTGTGTATCGTTTGTATGCAAGACAAGTTCACGGGACATGCCCTTCGGACAAAAGTCTGACTTTTTTTGGCCAACAATCCGATCATGTGTACGAGGCTTTAGTCTGTAGGGTTCAATATTGAGTTGGCCCACCCTTTGCAGCTACAACAGCTTCAACTCTTCTGGGAAGTCTGTCCACAAGGTTTAGGAATGTGTCTATGGGAATGTTTGACCATTCTTCCAGTAGCGCATTTGTGAGGTCAGACACTGATGTTGAACAAGAAGGTCTGGCTCACATTCTCCACTCTAATTCATCCCAAAGGTGTTCTATCGGGTTGAGGTCAGGACTCTGTGCAGACCAGTCAAGTTCCTCCACCCCAAACTCGCTCATCTATATCTTTATGGACCTTGCTTTGTGCACTGGTCCAAATCATTTGGTAGAGAGGGGATTATGGTGTGGGGTTGCTGTTTAGGGGTTGGGCTTGGCCCCCTAGTTCCAGTGAAGGAAACTCTTAAGGTGTCAGCATGCCAAGACATTTTGGACAATTTCATACTCCCAACTTTGTGGGAACAGTTTGGGGATGGCCCCTTCCTGTTCTAACATGACTGCCCACCGGTGTACAAAGCAAGGTCCATAAAGTCCTTTTCTGGGGACAACTCGAAATTTGGGATTTTATTTTACTTTCACTTTCAATGATAATGGTAATTAGGACAAATAGAGAGGGTGAAACTCTCTAACGGGGACACAGACAGCAATAAAAACTGACAGGTGTTTTAACCCATCTCCACTCTATCCAAAACTAAAAAAAAAAAGTTTTGTTGTTAGTTATACTTGAAATCTATGGGTACAAGTTGCCTAGAAGTCGCCTTGAAGTAGTACAGGAACCTTTTCTGAAGTCGTAGCGACTTCATTAGTGTACATTAAGACGACTCTCATTCATTTCAATGGAATTTCTTATGTCCAGTGACTTGGGGTGACTTGAGGTCTGACAAGTTGGATCCCAAGTCACTGTAGTGTGAACCGGCACTAAGAGTAGCCACTCCACCACAATGTGTCATACTATAGATGGGTAGGTCTGAACCAGGAAAAAAGCTCTGCCCTTATGCAAAAAGCAATATCCTGGCCACTTGGGGGAAAGGGGAATAACTAATATTTTGATACTTTATAATACTTTTCTGCTCCAGTATTTAAAATATTATTTCATCAAATGCGCATAATGCATTGTTGGTGCATTTAAAAGGTGTTTTATCCAATTTTATTTTTTCCCCACTTATCGAAAACACACGTTTGTGAAATAGTCATTCTCCAGGATTTAATGTTATACAATATTAATGAATATTTAAAACAATTATTTAATGAATTGTATTGTATTCTATGTTATTTAAAAAAAATATATATTTTTAAAGTAAAAGGTGTTTTATTTAGGGCTGTGGAAATTAACGATTAATTCCTCGATTAATCCTTCATTTTTTTGATCGATCAAAATTTTTTTGATCGGTAGGCTGCCTGCCCTGGGGCCGCTTTGGGCCAAGCTGTGGCTGCAGCTCAGCACTCTGCTCCCTCCTCCTCCTCCTCCACTATATGTCATAAACAGTCTGCGGGCATCTCCCGCTGTGTGTCTTGGACACAGTGGGAGATGCCCGCAGACTGTGTAATCCAGGCACAGGCACTGACTACAGTGAGGCTGTGATTAGACTGCATTATGGGCACGGTGAGATTGCATTATGGGCACGGTGAGACTGTGATTATGGGCATGGTGAGACTGCATTATGGGCACGGTGAAACTGCATTATGGGAATGGTGAGGGTGCCATTATAGGCACGGCGAGGCTGCGATTATGGGCACCGTGAGACAGCATTATGGGCACGGTGAGACAGCAATATGGGCACAGTGAGGCTGCGATTATAGGCACAGGAAGGCTGCGATTATAGGCACGGTGAGACTGCATAATGGGCTTGGTGAGACAGCATTATGGGCACGGTAAGGCTGCGATTATAGGCACGGCGAGGCTGCGAATATGGGCACGATGAGACTGCATTATGGGCACGGTGAAGCTGCGATTATAGGCACGGCGATGCTGCGAATATGGGCACAGTGAGACTGCATTATGGGCACGGTGAGACTGCATTATGGGCACGGTGGGACAGCATTATGGGCACGGTGGGACAGCATTATGGGCACGTGAGGCTGCGATTATGGGCACGGTGAGGCTGTGATTATGGGCACGGTGAGGCTGTGATTATGGGCATGGTGAGACTGCATTATGGGAACGGTGAGGCTGCGATTATGGGCATGGTAAGGCTGCGATTATGGGCACGGTGAGACTGCATTATGGGCACGGTGAGACTGCATTATGGGCACGGTAAGGCTGCGATTATGGGCACGGTAAGGCTGCGATTATGGGCACGGTGAGGCTGAGTTTATGATGTGTGACGTCCTAACCATGCCCCGATATGTCCGGCTTTGGCCGTTGCCATAACAACGGTGCTAAATCAGCTAAAGTAGTTGGATCTGTATGTGCATTATAATTAATCGAAATTAGTCGAATAATCGATTTAAAAAAAACTAAAAAAAAAATTTAATCAGTAACAGCCCTAGTTTTATTAAAACGAATGCAATACAAGGCTTGTTTTAGTTGCGTCTTGTGTGCATTTTACATGTGTTTGCTTTCTTTTTATTTCCAGCATTTCCAGTCTTCAATTTTTTGCTTGTGTCTGTGTTTGGTGAAAATATGGACACGTGATTTGAAAAACGCACTTAAAATAAAGCATAGTGCGCTTAATGCCGCGTACACACGGTCGTACTTTTCGTCTACAAAAGTCGGACAGCCTTTCCGACAGACTTCCGGCAGACTTTCGGTGGACTTGCGGCGGACTTGCGGCCTACTTTCTAACGAACGGACTTGCCTACACACGACCACACAAAAGTCGGTCGGATTCGTACGTGATGACGTACACCGGACTAAAATAAGGAAGTTCATAGCCAGTAGCCAATAGGTGCCCTAGCGTGGCTTTTTGTCCGTCGGACTAGCACACAGACGAGCGGATTTCGGGGTCCGTCGTAGTTACGAAGTAAAGTTTTGAAGCATGTTTCAAATCTAAAGTACGTCGGATTTGAGGCTAAAAAAGTCAGTTGAAAGTCCGGAGAAGCCCACACACGATCGGATTACCAGCCAGCTTTAGTCCATCAGCGTCTGTTGGACTTTTGTAGACGAAAAGTACGACCGTGTGTACGCGGCATTAGTGTATTTTCCATCCGTTGCCATTGACTATAATGTATAATGTAAAACATACAGAAGATGCATTAAGAAAGACAGTTGAAAAATATAACGCATTGCCCTCAATGCACTGATGTGAAGAGCTTGATAAACTAGTATATTAATTTTCATGTGCTTTTAGGCTGGGTTCACACGGTTGCGATTGGATGCAGGTTTCCACGCATCCAATTTGCATAGCAGGAGATTGTCACCTGTTCTTTATGGAGCCGGTTCACACATCTCCAGAGCGGCTCCGGTGCAGATTGCACAGTCCTTTTGATCCGTTTCAGGTCCGAATTCAGCCAAAAATTTTGGCTGAAATGGAATGGGGAGGCACCGGACTCCTGCTGTGAGCCGCCCCGATGCTGCGGTGCGAATCCAGCCTTAACGCACTGTGATCCTGGGTTGTAGCGCACATAAAACATGATGTTGTGCATCAGCCCTAAGCAAGAGATTCAATCACACAGGAAAGGCCATAAAGATGCCAAAAACGCAGCAAACGGTCATGTTGCAGGGATAAGGTTTGTGAATGTTGCAATAAATGGCGCTTAATCTTAAAAACGCCGTACACATTGGACATGGAGCATCCTGCGATCACCTATGTTAAAAATCACACAGGCTCGCTAATCTGAAGATATAATTCAGTAGCGAGCTTTTCCGTCATCTCTCTTTAGGTGAGCTTTAAAGGAAAATCCCACCGCAGCTGAACCCAGCAATCTTCCTTGGGCTGTCAGGATGATGAATTGTCATCCAACGCTCAGATGGATAAATATTACACACCCCCCCCCCCCCCCCCCTTGAATTCTCAGAAGGGATTGTTTCATCTTCTTGTTTATGGTGTTCCTTTAACAATACACCCCCTCATTGTACCGTCTATGGCATTTCCTGGAAATGATACTAGATCTGTATTCCGACATCTACAGTGTATCCATAGAGTCAGTACACTGCAGAGTTAAATGACTCATATTGTAGACGAGGAGGAAGAGTCTCCAGCAACTCGGTTAAGGATTGAAGATTCCCACGTATTTATTCATAGGATGTCACATAAGTCAAACAAAGCCAACGTTTTAGATCTCGCCGGGTCTCTTCCTCACAATAGAGCAGGCTTTCCCAACATTTTTACCCCCGAGGAATCCTTGAAATCATTTCAGGTCTCAGGGAAACCCAGCAAAAAAACAATTTATTGGTGGTCAGTGGGAAGAATGGTCCTTAAATTGACGGCCAGTGGGAAAAACACTCCATGCATTAGTGGCTAGTTAGAATGCCCTTGCATTGGTGGCCAGTGGGAAAAATTTTCTTTTCATTGGTGGCTAGTGGGAAAATTTCCCTTTATATTGGTGGTCAGTGGAAAGAATGCCCCTTACATTGGTGTCTAGTGGGAAGAATTCCATTTATATTGGTGGCCAGTGGGGAAAATGTCCCTTACATTGGTGGCAAGTGGGAAGAATTTCATCTATATTGGTTTGGTTTGACCGTGTGTAGGCAAGACCGCCTAAATGGAATTCCGTCAGAGTTCCGTTGGAGAAACCTTCGGAGTTTATTCCGACGGCAAAACCAGTCATGTGTACGTGGCATAAGCCAACCTTTCTCAACCTTTTCAACACAGAGGAACCCTTGAAATAGTTCTCCGGTCTCAGGGAACCCCTGCTAAAAATTAGAAATCTACAACTCATGATACATTAGTGTGATGGTCAGTGGAAAGAATGCCCCTTACATTAGTTACTAGTGGGAAGAATGCTTTTTATATCGGGGTCAGTGGGAAGAATGCTTCTTACATTGGTGGTCAGTGGGAAGAATGCTCTTTATATTGGTGGTCAGTAGGAGGAATGCTTCCTACATTGGTGGTCAATGGGAAGAATACCACTTCTATAGGAGGCTAGTGGGTGGAATGCCCCTTACATTGGTTGCTAGTGGGAAGAATGCTCTTTATATTGGGGTCAGTGGGAAGAATGCTTCTTACATTGGTGGACAGTGGGAAGAATGCCCTTTATATTGGTGGTCAATAGGAATAATGCTTCTATAGGAAGAATACTGCTTATATAGGAGGCTAGTGGGTGGAATTCTCCTTACAAGAATGTCCCTTACATTAGTTGCTAGTGGGAAGAATGCTCTTTATATTGGGGTCAGTGGGAAG
Organism: Lithobates septentrionalis; assembly: GCA_037952835.1. Lineage (NCBI taxonomy): Eukaryota > Metazoa > Chordata > Amphibia > Anura > Ranidae > Lithobates > Lithobates septentrionalis. Next base: position 5,714,005 of record JBBDGP010001212.1, read on the forward strand.
AATGCTTCTTACATTGGTGGCCACTGGGAAGAATGCCCCTTACATTTGTCACTAGTGGGAATAAGGCCACTTACACTTGTAGCTAGTGGGAAGAATTCCCTTTATATTGGTGGCCAGTGGAAAAAATGCCCCTTTTATTGGTGGCTAGTTGGTGGACTGCCCCTTACATTGGTGGTTAATGAGAAGAATGTCTCTTACATTGGTTGCTAATGGGAAGAATGCTCTTTATATTGAGGTCAGTGGGAAGAATGCTTCTTACATTGGTGGCCAGTCAGAAGAATGCCCTTTATATTGATGGTCAGTAGGAAGAATGCTTCCTACATTGGTGGTCAGTGGGAAGAATACCACTTCTATAAGAGGCTAGTGGGTGGAATGCCCCTTGCATTGGTTGCTAGTGGGAAGAATGCTCTTTATATTGAGGCTCAGTGGGAAGAATTCTCTTTATATTGAGGCTCAGTGGGAAGAATTCTCTTTATATTGAGGCTCAGTGGGAAGAATGCTTCTTACATTGATGGCCACTGGGAAGAATGCCCCTTACATTTGTCACTAGTTGGAAGAATGCCGCTTACATTGGTGGTTAGTGGGAAGAATGTCTCTTACATTGGTTGCTAGTGGGAAGAACGCTCTTTATATTGGTGATCAGTGGGAAGAATGCTTCTTACATTGGTGGCCAGTGGGAAGAACGCTCCTTACATTTGTCACTAGTGGGAAGAATGCCGCTTACATTGGTGGCTACTGGGAAGAATATCACTTACATTTGTGGTCAGTAGGAAGAATGCTCCCTACATTGGAGACCAGTGGGTAGAATACTCCTTACACTTGTGGTCGGTTAGAAAATGCCCCTTACATTGCTTGTCTGTGGCGAAAATGTTCCTTGCATTGGTGGTTAGTGGAAAGCATATCGCTTACATTAGTGGCTAGTGAGGAGAATGCCCTTACATTGATGGTCGGTGGGTAGAATGTCCTTTATATTGGTTGCTTGTGGGAGGAAAGCCCCTTAAATTGGTGGCTAATTGGAAGAATGCCCCCCCCCCCTTACTATGGTGGTCAGAATTTCTTACAGGCAGCTAAGAAGATCAGTTGTCCTGGAGCTAGACCCCCTAGCCACGTCTGGAAGAACCCTAGGTGAAAATGGGTTCAGGAACAATCAATGTGCAAATCAAGCAGACATAACTACCCTATGAAAAGCCCAATGCGGTCCAGTGTATACCCCCCTTGATGTCGTTATCCTATCAAAAACAACCAAAATGAATGCAAATTACCCTGCGATTATACATGGGGATTCAGTGTGCATGATATAAAACAGTGATGTGCTAATGTTTAACTGGATCATCTTGAGGGACTCTGCACAGCCCTAAAATGTTGGCCCTGTTTGACTTATATACCATTCCACAAATAAATACGTGACAATCATTGAGTGTGGGTGACTCTTCATGCTTTTACTGTGGTTTTTCACATCTGTGCCATCTGTTGCCTTCACTACTACTGTACACTGCCCTGCCACATTGATTGCGGTACTATGAGGAGTGCAGCCCAGAACTGTTCACAATTAAAAATTCCCCATTCTGAGTGATTCTCATTCAGTTTCCATAATTCCAGCACAAAACTGCAAATCTTTAAAACCGACATAAATGCGTGTTAAAACTGAGCATAAACTCATGTAAAAAGTTCAAAAAACAATGCTAGGCTTTCTAATAAGCAAGCCCAGCACTGCCTGCCTGACTTTGTTGGCCATACTGCTGTGCTGCCCCCTCTGGCAACCAAAGATGATCCTTCCTGCCACAAGAGGTCCCAAACTCAGTGTCTGTTTTATATTATGGGGAATGCAAAGAAGGAAGAGTGAGGCTCCAAGGTGGGTTGCTGGTGCTACAGAGTCAGAACCTATGGTGACAATCCCAGAAGAGCAGCTCACCAGACTCCACCTATACTCCTAGAGCGTGTGTTACCCCAACACTTCATATTCCCGATATGTGTCTGCTGTACTTGTATGAGAAAGTCTCCTGTTCTCTTTGTATTGCTTCTTTTGTGTGAAATCCCCGGTGTTTCTGCCAGTCCCTCTGCTTTGCTATTAAAAACTGACCACACTAGACAGGAGAGCACACCGTGGTCAGTTCCCTAGCTATGCTGGAAACTCAGTATGCTCTCCTCCAATGATCAGACTGGTCCTGACACGCCCCCCGCTGCACAGCCATTCACTGTGACGCTCAGTGTGCTGCTGCTTCTCTTCCCCCCAGCTCAGAACAGAGGGAACACGATCATTTATAAAAAATTTAAAAAAGGGGAAAAAGGTGTTTATAATTTTTTTTATATCTATACAAAAATGTTTTGCCTTTTATTTCTATTTTAAACTGAATGGGTTGTTTTACAAGGTGAGGGCTTACAATCATTTAAGGTGGAGTTCCACCCAATTTTGAGAGGTGGTCTTAAACGAAAGACCACCTTCTCCACCCCTCATTTTTAGATATTTAAAAAAAAAATTCTTTCTCTAGTACCTTTTTTTGGAAGTACTAAGAGTACTTCCGAACCAGCCGGGCCGAGGACATCACATCCTCTTCTGTGGCGAGCCCCCCCGTTGTCTTCTGGGACCTGTGTGTGTCCCAGAAGACAAGTTGGCCATTCACAAAGCGCCGCCGGACTTGCGCATGCCGAACTGGAAACCGGCAGTGAAGCCGCAAGGCTCCACTGCCGGTTTCCCTTAGTTGGAATGGCTGTGCCTGCACCCGATCCGATGGACGGATCAGCCTCGGGGAGGGGGGGGGGGGGGCGTGACTGTGCCTGCGGGACCCGCGGACTCGATGTCCGCCAGTCTCCCGGCGATTGTGTCACGGAGCCGCAGAATGTGGAGATGCCTATGTAAACAAGGCATTTCCCCATTCTGCCTTTTGTCATGATAGGGATCTACTGCTCCCTGTCATTGGAAGCAGTGATCACTATCATGTGAGTGGAAGCCCACCCCCCCCCAAGTTAGAATCACTCCCTAGGACACACTTAACCCCTTGATCGCCCCCTAGCATTTAACCCCTTCCCTGCCATTGTCATTTATACAGTAATCAATGCATTTTTATAGCACTGATCACTGTATAAATGACAATGGTCCCAAAATAGTGTCAAAAGTGTCCGATGTGTCCACCATAATGTCGCAGTCACGATAAAAATCGCAGATCGCTGCCATTACTAATAAAAAAAAACGTATAAAAATGCCATAAAACTATCCCCTATTTTGTAGACGCTATTACTTTTGCGCAAACCAATCAATATACGCTTATTGCAATTTTTTTAAACCAAAAATATGTAGAAGAATACATATCGGCCTAAACTGAGGAAAAAATTTGGGTTTTTTATATATATTTTTGGGGGATATTTATTATAGCAAAAAGTAAAAAAAGAATGCGTTTTTTTTCAAAATTGTCGCTCTTTTTTTGTTTATAGCGCAAAAAATAAAAAAAATCGCAGAGGTGATCAAATACCACCAAAAGAAATCTCTATTGGTGGGGGGAAAAAAAGGACGTGAATTTTGTTTGGGTGCAGAGTCGCACGACCGCGCAATTGTCAGCTAAAACGACGCAGTGCCGAATCGCAAAAAGTGCTCTGGTCAGGAAGGGGGGTTAAATCGTCCGGGGCTGAAGCGGTTAAAGGGGAATTACAATTTGATGCACAGCAACACCATTTAATCTTGTTATGTGCTGATTAAAAAATATATATATATTTTTTATTCACAGCTAACATAGGTACCTGTATCTTTCTTTCAATTAGCTTCCTCCTTTTCCCTGCTCAGCAGGACACATACTGGGGGAGCGAGGGTCAGTCATTTGAAGCAGTCAGGCTCAGTGGCATTGAATAGGGATGTCAGCTTAATACTGGCTTCTTGCTAATGGGAGAAAACAGCCAAGCGAGCAGAGGGATGACTTCATGGGTGTGGATGGTCCCTCGCTATTCATTCAGCAGATTCAGCGAGCGAGGTGCCAATCACAAGACTGGCTGAGCTGGGTTGCAAATCTTTTGTCACGTAATAAAGAGTACATATCCAATCGCGTGTTTGGATGTCTCAGGATTAAAGTAGATGGAAACCTCGATTAAATGTCAATTACAGGTCCCTTTATAAAGCACTGAATTGCGACTTTCACCGAACCTTTTCTGATGAATAATCAATCATTGTCATTTAAACCTCATAGATCTGGAAGATGCGCCTGCTGAAAATGTTTGCTGAATGTCAGATTCTCTCCTTTATAAATACACTATATTCCCAAAAGTATTGGGACGCCTGCCTTTACACGCACGTGAGCTTTAATGGCATCCCAGTCTAATGCCACGTACACGCGATCGGCTTTTCCGCCAACAAAAGGGTGGATTTTTTTTTTTCCGAAGGGTGTTGGCTCAAACTTGTCTTGCCTACACACGGTCACACAAATGTTGGCCAACAATTCCGAATGTGAAGAGGAGGTACGACGAGCCGAGAAAAAGGAAGTTCAATAGCCTTCTGCTTGATTCCGAGCATGCGTGAACTTTTGTGCGGCGGACTTGTGTACACACGATCGGACTTTCCGACAACAACGTTTTGTTGGCAGGAAAATTTGAGAACCTGCTCTCAAACATTTGTGTGCAGAAATTTGAGAACCTGCTCTCAAACATTTGTGTGCAGAAATTCCGACAGCAAATGTTCGATGGAGCATACACACGGTCAGACTTTCCGACAATAAGCTCACATCGAACATTACCCGTCGGAAATTCCGATCGTGTGTACGCGGCTTTAGTCCGTAGGGTTCAATATTGAGTTGGCCCACCCTTTGCAGCTATAACAGCTTCAACTCTTCTGGGAAGGCTGTCCACAAGGTTTGGGAGTGTGTCTATGGGAATGTTTGATCATTCTTCCAGAAGAGCATTTGGGAGGTCAGGAACTGATGTTGGATGAGAAGGCCTGGCTCGCAGTCTGCGCTCTAATTCATCCCTAAAGTGTTCTGTCGGGTTGAGGTCAGGACTCTGTGCAGGCCAGTCAAGTTCCTTCACCCCAAACTCGCTCATCCATGTCTTTATGGACCTTGCTTTGTGCACTGGTGTGCAGTCATGTTGGAACAGGAAGGGGCCATCCCCAAACTGTTCCCACAAAGTTGGGAGCATGAAATTGTCCAAAATGTCTTGGTATGCTGACGTCTTAAGAGTTCCCTTCACTGGAACAAAGGGGCCCAACCCCTGAAAAACAACCCCACACCATAATCCCCCCTCCACCAAATGATTTGGACCAGTGAACAAAGCAAGGTCCATAAAGACATGGATGAGCGAGTTTGGGGTGGAGGAACTTGACTGTCCTGACCTCAACCTGATAGAACACCTTTGGGATGAATTAGAGTGTAGACTGAAAGCCAGGCCTTCTCGTCCAACATCAGTGCCTGACCTCACAAATGCTCTTCTGGAGGAATGGTCAAACATTCCCATAGACACACTCCTAAACCTTGTGGACAGCCTTCCCAGAAGAGATGAAGCTGTTATAGCTGTAAAGTGTGGGCCAACTCAATATTGAACCCTACGGACTAAGACTGGGATATCATTAAAGTTCAATGAAAGGCAGGTGTCCCAATACTTTTGGTAATATAGTGTATGGCTCAAGTTGGATAAAGCCATGTGTATCAATCATAAACAATTGTCATTTTAGTTTATAAAAAATAAAATCCTTTTTTTTTCCATTCTTTGTTACATCTCAATGTTTCTGATTACCTGTAGCCTCCTTGCAGCTACTTCCAGACTACATGCATTCCAGCAATGGCTGAATGGCATGTGTTGAATTGGCCATTTGTAGTCTCCATCAGAAGCCCATGTGATGGGGGTTATAAGGAAGGAGCACAACTGAGAGACAGGATTGTCATCCTATAAAAGGACGTGCCTTGAACAATGACCTTTATGGCAGGATCAACAGGATTGTTTTTTTAATGAAAGCTGCAAATCTAAAAAATACAGATAATGACTTTTGAATTGACAATAACGGGTTGAAGCTTATATTTGGTCTTACTGATTCACATCCACTTTAGAGGTCAAGATGTTCAGCAGTGGTGAGAAGCACCCCCCGCCCCCCCCCCCCCCAACCCCCACACACCTGTTCTACCAAGTGGCTTCCCATGTCCTTCTCTGATTGGCCGCTTTGTCTTTCTGGTCCCGGTGCAGCAGGCCAAGCTGCTCAAAAAGCTGCACCTGCCAAATGTTGCTACAGAACGAAAGTGCATGAAATTTCCCTGGGCGAATAACTTCACAAATTGTTTTTTATAAATACACCCCCTATGTAACCACCAAAGCTCCCAAGTGTCCCTGATTTGGAGGGCCCGTCCCTACATTGGAACCAAATCTCTTTGTCCCTCTTTACTTCTCAAATGTCTCTCTTCCAGGTATGAGGTATAGACCTCTACAAAAAAAATACACTATAGGAGTGCATTGATAAAAAATAAAAAATAAAAAATAAAAAATCGTAAAAATTACAAAGCTATTAATTCTGTGAACTTGGCAAATGTTACTATGCAATTTTCCCTACAGGTCAATAGTTATTCATTTATACACAATAGCGTGAATCAGGAAAATACTGCATTATGGCTACTAGATGGAGCTGATGATCATAATAAATACATTTTTTTATGATCATCAGCTCCATCAAGTGGCCATAATGCAGCAGTTTTCTGCTTCACTCTACTCTTTATAAGTGAATAACATTCAACCTGGAGAGAAAATAGTCGAACAATATTTGATCTTGTCTACATTCGCACAGAATGAATGTTCATTTTTTATAAATACACCCCCCGAATAACTTCACAAATTGTTTTTATAAATACACCCCCTATGTAACCACCAAATCTCCCAAGTGTCCCTGATTTGGAGGGCCCGTCCCTACATTGGAACCAAATCCCTTTGTCCCTCGTTACTTCCCAAATGTCCCTCCTTCAGGTATGAGGTATAGACCTCTCCGAAAAAAAAATACACTATAGGAGTGCATTGATAAAAAAAAAAAAAACCTTAAATATGATAAAGCTATTAATTCTGTGAACTTTGCAAATGTTACCATGCAATTTTCCCTACAGGTCGATAGTTATTCATTCATACACAATAGAGTGAATCTGGAAAATACTGCATTATGGCTACTAGATGGAGCTGATGATTATAATAAATATGTATTTTTATGATCATCAGCTCCATCAAGTGGCCATAATGCAGTATTTTTCTGCTTCGCTCTACTCTTTATAAGTGAATAACATTCAACCTGGAGAGGAAATAGTCTAATAATATTTGATCTCATCCTGAGTCACCTGTTATGTAATTCCCCAAATGTCATCTTTATTTGTAGACTCATTTAAAACCAGAATAAACTGCTGATCTGAAATACAGTGATCCACCAAATCTGCATTTAAGCCCTCGTTTACACAGAACACAGCTTTGAAATCGTGCGAGTTCATCTGAACTTGCACGATTTCAAAGCCACATTTCCAGGGGGGCGACGTGACATCTGTGCGGGTTCATGCACAGATGTCTATTGAAATTGCCCCCCCCCCCCCCCCCCGAAAGTCGCCAAAAGTAGTACAGGAACTTCTTTTGAAAATCGGTGCAGCTCCGCAAAGTGGCGGCGTTACACCGATTTGGGATGCTCCTATTTGCCAGCTATAGGCTGCGATTTGACATGCGATTTGACCTCTCAAATCGCATGTCAAATCGCGCTGATGGGAACGGGGGGGGGGGGGGGGCTTGAGGGCATTTACAAAACTTAGCACTCTATTCTAACAGCAGTAAAGTGATCAAGATTAATAGTGACATGACAGAGACCAGTAAGCCAAAGCATCGATTCCGATGATATATTTCATCATTTATATATTCATATATGGATATATGATATATAGTGGATATTTATATATTTAATCAATTTAGCAGTCAGCTCAATGTGCGTCTATTCATACATAGCCCTGCCTGATTAGCTGAGCCTGTGTACCCAAAGTTAGTAAAAGGGGAGGGCAAGAGGGGTAGCTGCCCAAGGCGCAAAAAAAAATTAAAAAAAAATAATGGGGAGGTACAATATAAGAGAAAACAAAAATGAATAAGCCCATGAGATCTGTGCCTGACACCCACAATTTAATTTCTAGCAATTATTTTATATTATCGTATTAATTTTATCGTATTTGCCATTGTCTTGGGTATATGCTTGCAAAAAGGATTATTAAAGATGGATAATTTATGGCAAAACTGAGAGTAATCTCATTTTTATTTGCAAGAATCCCTATTTACGATTATCTGTATCCTTTTAGATTTTAATTAATAAAAAAATAAAAAAATAAAAATAAAATAAAAAAATCCCAACTGCCATAGATAAGCCTAAATAGACCTCTCAATCCTTTTGCTTGTTATCACTGGAGAATAGGCGTGCAACCTATCAGGATTTAATAGCACTCAGTGATTTTAAATCACAGCCCAATGCTGATTCGCTAACTTCCCTTTTTTTTTGGTCTAAATTATTAACAATAAATGCAAGATGTATTTTTTTATTTTTTGGAAGCTTTTAGGACAAAGGATTCTGTTGCAGCCACCGAGGGGGAGCAGGACAAAGGGACAGAACACGTGCACGGCTCAGCAGTGCCCGGCGCCTGGCACCGAGTCGAGTCTGGGAAGTTGGTGTTAATTGCACAGGCTAAAATGTGATTAAGAGGGTAATGACTGAGAGGTAGTCAAAAAACACACTGGAAGTACATTAATATGCATGTCACTCTGCGTAGAAAATACAAGCTCTGCATTCTCCGTACATAAAACTAATACAGCCCGCGATTGCATAATGAGGTCAAACAGTTTATTAAGCTGGGAGCACGGAGGGGGCATACCGCTGTGCCAATTTAGGGCCACAAACAAAACAAACAAAACAAAACAAAAAAAAAAACGCTATTATTGATGGATTTAATCCTGAATAGCTGCTAATTGCAAAATTTTCACGAGGAGGAACAATACTGTGAAAAGATCAAGCTTTTTTTTTTCGCCCAACGTAACTCGCTGTCATTACAATTTCTGATAAACACATTTCTGCTCTGGCGCTCGTGCTGGCTGCCAGCTCAATACAATGGGCACTGCCAAGCCGGAGTGGATTTTTCCGGGCACTAATTTGGAATGATTGACCTGTTAGGATTGAAGGGGAATACTCACACTGAGCTTTAAAAGGGTCAACAATGCAGGAAAAATGGAAAAAAATTAAATAAAATTGCAATCTATATTTAGCATTTATTCAACGACACGTTGAGAGTCTTTGAGTCCTAACAACTAAAACTGGGCTTTACTCGTTTAATCCGATACCGGCGGGTTACTAGGTAAAGGGGTTAACCCTGTTTATTGGACGGCAGAACCTTCAGGGTCTTCCCCCACGTTCGCCTCCAAGAGGACGCCCCCTATAAATGGAACCCCCTCCCCACACCACCCATGTGCCAGACCAGACAAAAGGACCCGACCTTTGGAACAGTCCAAACTTCCCCTACACCTCAACCTAGGACGAGTGTGCAAAAGCCAAGCCCCCTATAGATGGAACCCCCCTCACCGCACCATCCATGTGCCAGACCAGACAAAAGGACCCAACCTTTTCAACAGTCCAAACTTCCCCTACACCTCAACTTAGGACGAATGGGCAAAAGCCAAGCCCCCTATAGATGGAACCCCCTCACCGCACCACCCATGTGCCAGACCAGACAAAAGGACCCGACCTTTGCAACAGTCCAAACTTCCCCTACACCTCAACCTAGGACAAGTGTGCAAAAGCCAAGCCCCCTAAAGATGGAAGCCCCCTCACCGCACCACCCATGAGCCAGACCAAACAAAAGGACCCGACCTTTGCAAAAGTCCAAACTTCCCCTACACATCAACCTAGGACAAGTGTGCAAAAGCCAAGCCCCCTATAGATGGAAGACCCTCACCGCACCACCCATGTGCCAAACCAGACAAAAGGACCTGACCTTTGCAACAGTCTAAACTTCCCCTACACCTCAACCTAGGACAAGTGTGCAAAAGCCAAGCCCCCTATAGATGGAAGACCCTCACCACACACCCATGTGCCAAACCAGACAAAAGGACCTGACCTTTGCAACAGTCTAAACTTCCCCTACACCTCAACCTAGGACAAGTGTGCAAAAGCCAAGCCGGAGTGGATTTTCCAGGCACTGATTTGGAATGATTGACCTGTTATGATGGAATACTCACATTGGGCTTTAAAAGGGTCAACAATGCAGGAAAAAGGAAAACATAAAATAAAATTGCAATAAAAAATGAAATCTGTATTTTGCATTTATTCAACGACACGTTGAGAGTCATTGAGTCCTAACAACTAAAACTGGGCTTTACGCGTTTAATTCCGATACCAGAGGGTCACTAGGCAAGGGGTTAACGATGTTTATTGGACTGCAGAACCTTCAGGGTCTTCCCCCACGTTCACCTCCAAGAAGACGCTCTCTATAGATGGAATCCCTCACCGCACCACCCATGTGCCAGACCAGACAAAAGGACCCGACCTTTGCAACAGTCCAAACTTCCCCTACACCTCAACCTAGGACAAGTGTGCCAAACCTCGTTAACATTTAGTTTTGCGCCAACCTGTTATGAGCCCATAGGCACACGGCATTGATATATGTCTAGTAAGGTTCAACGGAGAGTAAGGACGGTATGGCTAGTCCAATGACCTATAGCAACCGGTCGGAACAATGGCAAGGCGAGACTGATTGGCTGCAATGGGCAAGAGAAAATTGCATGTTGCTCTTTGTTTTTAATTACAGTCCTAAATCCCAGCTAGTAATTCAATTTGACTTGAATTTAATTTGGGCAACTTCATGAACCCCTCCAAATGGAACCCCCGTCTTACCTAAAGATGGGGAAAGTAAGCTGGAAACAGATACTTTTGCTAGGAAATATTTAGCGAATTGTCGAGGGTCTCTGTACACTCTGTATTCCATGTTGTCCGCTGTGATTTAACTCATGCAACCCTCCGAACCCACCCAACCATCAGACACCCCCTTGTTCTTACCAAGGGCTGGGTTCGCTGTGGATGTTGGAGATTGGTACCCTGCCGGAGAGAAGGATGTAGTGGTGAAATTGCTGGGCTCCCTGCTCACTCCCTCTTCTCTGTGCTCAGCCTCCCAGCTCACATCCTTTTATGTGGCGCTCTTCTTTGTTTTGATACAGGCTGCTACCACTGATATGGATGACGGAGGGGACGAGGATGTCTCCTCCTGCTCCTCGGTGGCATCTATAAGGGAGGAAGGATTCCCAGGCACTTGTCTCTGCAATCTCATGCACACAGCCAGAGGAGGCTGGAATAGAAGAGATGAGTACAAGCAATGGCTTGCAGCTGCTCTTCCCTCCCTGCGCTCCCAACGCTTGGTACAAGCCCTGCTGCTATATATTCTGCTGCTGGAGCCACAGCTGGCACAAGAGTCTGGGCTTGACGAGCAATGGCAGGGCATGTAGAAAGGAAAGGGGGGGGGGAGCTTAGATCACAGCAAACCCCATACCCTGCATGGGCACAGAGCCCAGACTGGAGGGGGTGATAGTCACAAGAATTTGGCTGCATTTCTTTTTCTTCATCAGAGACACACAAAGTCTGTGAAAAACACACAGCGTCAGTTCTGAGACAACCAGAGCTTCTGTGTGTTTATGTTTCATCTCAGTATGGATCTGCGTTTGTCATTCACCTAGCTCATCAAACGCCTTGATCAATAAATAATCATTTTTTTTATTAGGCGTCAATAATTGCATTTTAATAGAGATAATGTGATTTTATAGAACAACACGAAAAAGTATACACACATACCAATAATAAAAGCAATAATATGATATGTTTTTTTTCAAAGAACAATCTATAAAAGTATACATAAACAACAACAGCAGCAATAGAATTATTATTATAATATTATTATTGTACAATAATACACAATATAATATATATATATATATATATATATATATATATATATATATATATATATATATATATATATATATATATACACATATATATATATATATATATATATATATATACACATATATATATATATACACAATGCAAGAAATATTTAATAACAGCAAAAGAAAAACTAACAATATTATATTATTATACAATAATACACAATATAATATATTTTATATATATATATATATATATATATATATATATATATATATACACACGATGCAAAAAATATTTAATAACAGCAAAAGGAAAACTAACAATATCATATTTTTATACAGTATGTTTTATCAAAGAATACCACCTAGAATTATATATAAGCATTAAACGCCACAGTAATAGAAACAATATAATAATAATAATAATCTTCATTTTTATAGAACAACCCCAAAAGTAAACAATATTAGATAATAATAATAATAATAATAACTATGACTAAGGCTGACGCCAAAACGTGTCAGATGTTTTAATGCTCATATGTAGTCAATACATTCTTGCATCAAGGACTTTGGAGTTGCCGTCTCTTCTCTCTTATATAACTAATAATAATAATATAGGTCTTTATTGAGCCACCCAATAAGTAGACAACAGTAATGGAAACAATATTATATAATAATAATAATAATAATAGTAATAATAATACAAATAATAATATGAGTCTTTATAGAACAACCCAAAAAGTAAACAACAACCGTAATGGAAACAATACAGTGCCTTGAAAAAGTATTCATACCCCTTGAAAATTTCCACATTTTGTCATGTTAAAACCAAGAACGTAAATGTATTTTATTGGGATTTTATGTGATAGACCAACACAAAGTGGCACATAATTGTGAAGTGGAAGGAAAATGATAAATGGTTTTCAATTTTTTTTTTACAAATAAATATGTGAAAAGTGTGGCGTGCATTTGTATTCAGCCCCCTTTACTCTGATATCCCTAACTAAATACTAGTAGAACCATTGCCTTCAGAAGTCACCTAATTAGTAAATAGAGTCCACCTGTGTGTAATTTAATCTCAGTATAAATACAGATGTTCTGTGAAGCCCTCGGGGGTTTGTTAGAGAACCTTAGTGAACAAACAGCATCATGAAGGCCAAGGAACAAACCAGACAGGTCAGGGATAAAGTTGTGGAGAAGTTTTAAAGCAGGGTTAGGTTATAAAAAAATCCCAAGCTTTGAACATCTCATGGAGCACTGTTCAATCCATTATCGGAAAATGGAAAGAGTATGGCACAACTGCAAACCTACCAAGACATGGCCGTCCACCTAAACTGAGCCAAGAGGCCCATGGTAACTCAGGAGAAGCTGCAGAGATCCACAGCTCAGGTGGAAGAATCTGTCCACAGGACAACTATTAGTCGTGCTCTTCACAAATCTGGCCTTTATGGAAGAGTGATAAGAAGAAAGTCATTGTTGAAGCAAAGCCATAAGAAGTCCCGTTTGCTGTTTGCAAGAAGCCATGTGGGGGACACAGCAAACATGTGGAAGAAGGTGCTTTGGCCAGATGAGACCAAAATCGAACTTCTGGGCCTAAAAGCAAAGCGCGATGTGTGGAAGAAATCTAACACTGCACATCACCCTGAACACACCACCCCCACCGTGAAACATGGTGGCGAAAGCATCATGTTGTGGGGATGCTTTTCTTTAGCAGGGACAGGGAAGTAGACATGTGCAGAACGAAAAAAATTGTTTTGTTTTGTTTCGTTTCGATTCGTTATCTTCATAAATTAGCTTAGTTAAATTTGTTTAATTTGTTTTCGGAATTTGTTTTGTTTATTCGTTTTCGAATCAATCCAAATTTTTCAAATTCGAATTTGGATCGATTCGAAAAGTTTTCAAATACATTTGAAATAGTTTTTAAATTCGAATAGTTTTCGAATTCGAAAATTATTCCAGTTCGAAAACTTTTCAAATTCGAATATTTCTCGAATTCGAAAATGTTTTCGAATTCGAATAGTTTTCCATTTTGCAAAGAGAATAAAATAGAATAGGAAATAAAGGAAAATAATAGAATGGAATAGAAAGGAATAGAATAGAATTAGTAAAAATAGAATAAAATAGATTATAATCATCTTCTGAAATTTGAATAGAATAGAAAAGAATAGAATTAAAAAAACAATAGAATAGAATATAAATAATATAACCATTTTCCAAAATTCAAATAGAATAAATTTGAATTTGAATAGAATAGAAAAGAATAGAATAGAAAATAACACAATAGTATAAAAAAAAAAATAGAATAAAATGAATATAACCATTTTCATATTCTAATCTATTATTTTCTATTCTATTCAAATTCAGATTGATTCTATTTGAATTTTGGGCAATGGTTATATTTTTCTATTCTAATCTATTCTATTTTATTGTTTTTTTAATTATACTCTTTTTTACATTTGTTTATTTTATTTCCTATTCTATTCCATTCTATTCTATTTCATTTATATTCTTTTATATTCAAATTCAAATTTATTCTATTCGAAATTCAAATTTTGGAAGATGGTCATATTCTTTCTATTCTATAGTTTTTTTCTATACTATTCTGTTATTTTCTATTCTATTCAAATCTATTCTTTTCTATTCTATTCAAATTCAAACTAATTCTATTTGAATTTTGGGAAATGGTTATATTCTTTCTATTCTATTCTATTCTTTTTTTTATTCTATTCTTTTCTATTCTATTATAGTCTATTCCATTCTATTATTTTTCTATTCTATTCTATTCTTTTCTTATGTATTCATATTCAAATTTATTCTATTTGAAATTTGAATTTCAGAAGATGGTTATATTCTATGTTATTCTATTCTATTTTTTTTTCTATTATATTCTAGTCTATTCTTTTTTTTCTACTCTATTTTTTACTCTATTATATTCTATTCTTTTATTTTCTGTTATATTCTTTTCTAGTCTATTATTTTTTTCTATTCTATTCCTTTATTTTCTATTCTATTTTATTCTCTTTGGAAATGGTAAAACTTTTCAAATTCGAATTTGAAAACTTCAAATTTGAAAAGTATTCAAAAATGATTTGAATTCGAATTTTGGCAGAATCTGTGGCAAGACTTGAAAATTGCTGTTCAGACGCTCTCCATCCAATCTGACAGCTTGAGCTATTTTGCAAAGAAGAAAGTATTGACTCAGGGGGACTGAATACAAATGTACCCCACACTTTTCACATATTTATTTGTGAAAAGATTTGAAGAACATTTATAATTTTCCTTCCACTTCCCAATTATGTGCCACTTTGTGTTGGTCTATCACATAAAATCCCTATAAAAAAAAAATTACGTTTTTGGTTGTAACATGACAAAATGTGGACATTTTCAAGGGGTATGAATACTTTTTCAAGGCACTGTATTGTTTCCATTACGGTTGTTGTTTACTTTTTGGGTTGTTCTAAAAAGACTCATATTATTATTTGTATTATTATTACTATTATTATGATTATTATTGTCTAATATTGTTTTCATTACTGTTGTTGTTTACTTTTTGGGTTGTTCTATAAAAATGTATAATAATAATAGTATTATTATTATATAACATTGTTTCCATTACTTTTGTTGTCTACTTATTGGGTTGCTTAATAAGGACCTATATTATTATTATTAATTATATAAGAGAGAAGAGACGGCAACTCCAAAGTCCTTGATGCAAGAATTTATTGGCTACATATGAGCATTAAAAAGCAAACAGCTGACGCGTTTTGGCATGAGCCTTAGTCATAGTTGATATTACTATTATCTAATATTGTTTCCATTACTGTTGTTTACTTTTTGGGTTGTTCTATAGAAAATAAGTATTATAATTATTATTATTACATTGTTTATTTTACTGTGGCATTTAATGCTTATATATAATTCTAGGTGTTGTTCTTTGATAAAACATACTGTATAAAAATATTTATATATATATATATATATATATATATATATATATATATATATATATATATATATATATATTTGGTTGTAACATGACAAAATGTGGAATATTGCAAGAGGTATGAATACTTTTTTCAGGCACTGTAAATAATAATAATAATAATTTCTTCTTCTCCTTCTTATTATATGTTTTTAAAGAACCACGCATAAAAGTATACATAAGCCCTAAAAGTATTCATAAACAACAATAGCCATAGTAATGGAAACAATAAAATATCATCATTATTTTTATTATTATATGTTTTATAGATGTAGCGCTGGTAGATTTTTCAATCTACCGCTTATAGGTAAATTTAGTAGGTCAACTGTTCTGTACATAGTTCAAATTCAATATAATGTTAGATTAGCCTCTGTTCCAGTTTGGCTGTGTTGCATGCAGTTCCACATTGTGCCTGTGGGTGTCGTTGTCATCATAGGTCAGTGTTGGAAAGCAACAAGCTGAAGTGTATGGGTGCTCTTCTGTCCCGGAGATAACTCGGCGGAGGTGGTCCTCCAAGCTGCATTCTGGGAGAGGGTATTTATGGGACAGACGCCATGTTACTAGGAGTCTTTTTGCCTCGTGGCCCTCCTGGCCTAGAGGTATGTGTCAGTGAGTTCTATCTCGCAGCCCTCCGGCCTGGAGGGTTGCGTTGCTGCAGCCGCGCGGGTGGACCCAGAAGCCTGTCTGGGGTCTGCTATAGCTGGGATGGTCCTGTGCTGTCTGTCCTGCGGGAAGAAGCCGGACAATCGGGAAGATCCAGGGGAGGACCCATCTTGGAAGAGCCCATGCAAGGCTGGTCTTAGGAAGGGCCTGGTGACTCGATTGGAGGACATATCTTAAACTACACTATCGCACAAGTACTGCCGGGTCAGCTTAAAGGTTCTGGTACCGTGTTTGCTGTTCATCGAAAACTACTACATCCTGTGGCAGAGGATCGTATGAGTTTGTTTCATTCAAGTCTTTGGCAGAGACTTTTTGTTCGTGCTGCGTTCCGGCTGCTAGGTTAGTGAGAGAGACCTATCCGGGTGGGCAAAGATCTAATCCTAAACTGAGGATACATCCATCCTAAAGATTTAAATTCCTTGATACTACGTCAAGAAAAGGTATTTGAACTTCCCTGCAACTCTTCTTCTACCTCTTTCCTGCTACTTCTTCCAATTATCTCCCATTAAAGCATTGGAAAAGTACTCAAGTGACTGTGGCCTACATTGTTTGATAGCAAGCTCAACGGGACCCTAGACCCGGTATTGGTGAAATTAGAGGTAACAAGGTGACGGTAACAGCCCGCTTTAAACCAGCAGCTCCACCGTGAGTTAGTGCTACATAGAATAACCCAAAATGTATCAACAACAATAACAATAGAAGCAACATTTTTATTAGTATAGTACTTTATTTTCCAAAAAGTATGCCCAAAAAACGCATAGTTAACAGTAACAATATTATACTAGAAAATGCATTTCCTGGGGAAAATGCGTGGGAATGCTGAATTGCTAAAACGGCCCCCAGCAAAATTGCCCCCATCATATTGCCATCAAAACTGTCCCATCATATTGCCACCATCAAAACTGCCCCATCAGAATTGCCCTATCAAAACAGCCCCATCATATTGCCACCATCAAAACTGCCCCATCATATTGCCACCATCAAAACTGCCCCATCAGAATTACCCCATCAAAACTGCCCCATCATATTCCTCTATTATAAATCAGTACATGGTGTGTCTGTCCCCTCCCCCGGGCTCTGTAATCAAAGCTGAGATGCTCCAGCCACCTCCCCCCCTGTGTATAACAGAAGCTTTGGTAACCATGGCAACAAAACAAACACAGTACACTCTGATTAATGGCTAACATTTCCTGAAATTACCTCTAAACAAATGGCCGTATTTTAAAAACAATTATCCTACAGCGAAGATCTTTATATTGTGAGAATCACAAGACCCAGACCTAGATTTTGATACATAGTATGTCTCTGAAATATTAAAATTGAAGGCACGGTCGCAGTTTAGAAATTGCCCTTCAAATTTGAAGGGGCTAGAGTGTAGTTTCAATGAATGTCAATGGACGGTGTGAGTTGCAAACAAATGGTCATATTGTGAAAACTATCAGGACTATGGCTTAGCCGTGGACATGTTTAGTGGCAGCAGGGATAGCTTTTGATATAAGATTTGTGTAGGTGGGCTTGAAAATGAGGGAGTGGCGGCAATTTAGAAATCATATTCTGATTTTTCAGCTTTTGTCCCCTCCCCCCGGGCTCTGTAATCAGAGCTGAGATGCTCCAGCCACCTCCCCCCCTGTGTATAACAGAAGCTTTGGTAACCATGGCAACAAAACACACACAGTACACTCTGATTAATGGCTAAAATTTCTTGAAATGACCTCTAAACAAAAAGCTTTTTCTCAAAAACTGTAAAAGATATCAAACTGAAAAGATATAGCCAGATAGCTGAATATTTTGTGAACATTTTAAAGTTTGTTTGGTGTCTCTAGGTGAAAGTATGAAGGAGCTGAAACTTTTGGGAGCGGAAGAAAAATTTAAGGATTTCAAGCATGCTCCCATTGACTTCAATGTTAAAAAAAAGTGATAAAAAGCTTAATATTTTAAAAAGTATAAATGGTAGAAAAAAAGTTGAAAAAGAGCACACCTCAGCTAAAAGAGACGAACATTTTGATAGTTGAATGGTTTTAATAGCTGAAAGTATGCAGAAGTTACGCATTACCGAAAAACGTACGGAATAAAATTATTATAATTAAGTTTAAAAACTAGAAAATGCATTTCCTGGGGAAAATGCGTGGGAATGCTGAATTGCTAAAACGGCCCCCAGCAAAATTGCCCCCATCATATTGCCATCAAAACTGTCCCATCAGAATTGCCCCATCAAAACTGCACCATCATATTGCCACCATCAAAACTGCCCCATCAGAATTGCCCTATCAAAACAGCCCCATCATATTGCCACCATCAAAACTGCCCCATCATATTGCCACCATCAAAACTGCCCCATCAGAATTGCCCTATCAAAACTGCCCCATCATATTCCTCTATTATAAATCAGTACATGGTGTGTCTGTCCCCTCCCCCCTGTGTATAACAGAAGCTTTGGTAACCATGGCAACAAAACAAACACTAACAGTACACTCTGATTAATGGCTAAAATTTCCTGAAATGACCTCTAAACAAATGGCCGTATTTTAAAAACTATACATCCTACAGCGAAGATCTTTATATTGTGAGAATCACAAGACCCAGACCTAGATTTTGATACATAGTATGTCTCTGAAATATTAAAATTGAAGGCACGGTCGCAGTTTAGAAATTGCCCTTCAAATTTGAAGGGGCTAGAGTGTAGTTTCAATGAATGTCAATGGACGGTGTGAGTTGCAAACAAATGGTCATATTGTGAAAACTATCAGGACTATGGCTTAGCCGTGGACATGTTTAGTGGCAGCAGGGATAGCTGAACGTTTTGATATAAGATTTGTGTAGGTGGGCTTGAACATGAGGGAGTGGCGGCAGTTTAGAAATCATGTTCTGATTTTCCAGCTTTTGTCCTCTCCCCCCGGGCTCTGTAATCAGAGCTGAGATGCTCCAGCCACCTCCCCCCTGTGTATAAAAGAAGCTTTGGTAACCATGGCAACAAAACACACACAGTACACTCTGATTAATGGCTAAAATTTCTTGAAATGACCTCTAAACAAAAAGCTTTTTCTCAAAAACTGTAAAAGATATCAAACTGAAAAGATATAGCCAGATAGCTGAATATTTTGTGAACATTTTAAAGTTTGTTTGGTGTCTCTAGGTGAAAGTATGAAGGAGCTGAAACTTTTGGGAGCGGAAGAAAAATTTAAGGATTTCAAGCATGCTCCCATTGACTTCAATGTTAAAAAAAAGTGATAAAAAGCTTAATATTTTAAAAAGTATAAATGGTAGAAAAAAAGTTGAAAAAGAGCACACCTCAGCTAAAAGAGACGAACATTTTGATAGTTGAATGGTTTTAATAGCTGAAAGTATGCAGAAGTTACGCATTACCGAAAAACGTACGGAATAAAATTAAAACTAGAAAATGCATTTCCTGGGGAAAATGCGTGGGAATGCTGAATTGCTAAAACGGCCCCCAGCAAAATTGCCCCCATCATATTGCCATCAAAACTGTCCCATCAGAATTGCCCCATCAAAACTGCACCATCATATTGCCACCATCAAAACTGCCCCATCATATTGCCACCATCAAAACTGCCCCATCATATTGCCACCATCAAAACTGCCCCATCAGAATTGCCCTATCAAAACTGCCCCATCATATTCCTCTATTACAAATCAGTACATGGTGTGTCTGTCCCCCTCCCCCGGGCTCTGTAATCAAAGCTGAGATGCTCCAGCCACCTCCCCCCCCTGTGTATAACAGAAGCTTTGGTAACCATGGCAACAAAACAAACACTAACAGTACACTCTGATTAATGGCTAAAATTTCCTGAAATGACCTCTAAACAAATGGCCGTATTTTAAAAACTATACATCCTACAGCGAAGATCTTTATATTGTGAGAATCACAAGACCCAGACCTAGATTTTGATGTATAGTATGTCTCTGAAATATTAAAATTGAAGGCACGGTCGCAGTTTAGAAATTGCCCTTCAAATTTGAAGGGGCTAGAGTGTAGTTTCAATGAATGTCAATGGACGGCGTGAGTTGCAAACAAATGGTCATATTGTGAAAACTATCAGGACTATGGCTTAGCCGTGGACATGTTTAGTGGCAGCAGGGACAGCTGAATGTTTTGATATAAGATTTGTGTAGGTGGGCTTGAAAATGAGGGAGTGGCGGCAGTTTAGAAATCATGTTCTGATTTTTCAGCTTTTGTCCTCTCCCCCCGGGCTCTAATCAGAGCTGAGATGCTCCAGCCACCCCCCCCCTGTGTATAACAGAAGCTTTGGTAACCATGGCAACAAAACATACACAGTACACTCTGATTAATGGCTAAAATTTCCTGAAATGACCTCTAAACAAAAAGCTTTTTCTCAAAAACTGTAAAAGATATCAAACTGAAAAGATATAGCCAGATAGCTGAATATTTTGTGAACATTTTAAAGTTTGTTTGGCGTCTCTAGGTGAAAGTATGAAGGAGCTGAAACTTTTGGGAGCGGAAGAAGATTTTAAGTTTCTCAAGCATGCTCCCATTGACTTCAATGTTAAATAAAAGTGATAAAAAGCTTAATATTTTAAAAAGTATAAATGGTAGAAAAAAAGTTGAAAAAGAGCACACCTCAGCTAAAAGAGACAAACATTTTGATAGTTGAATGGTTTTAATAGCTGAAAGTATGCAGAAGTTACGCATTACCGAAAAACGTACGGAATAAAATTAAAATTATTAAAAATAATAAATAAAATCGAATAACAATAGTGGGACTGCTAAAGCATTCCCACTAATTATTAAAAATAATAAATAAAATCGAATAACAATAGTGGGACTGCTAAAGCATTCCCACTAATTAAAAACTAGAAAATGCATTTCCTGGGGAAAATGCGTGGGAATGCTGAATAGCTAAATTAATAAAATGGCCGCCATCAAAACTGCCCCATCATACTGCCATCAAAACTGCCACATCAGAATTGCCCCATCAAAATTGTCCCCATTAAAACTGCCCCATCATATTGCCACCATCAAAACTGCCCCATCATATTGCCACCTTTAAAACTGCTCCATGAAAATTGCCACCATCAAAACTGCCCCATCATATTGCCACCATCAAAACTGCCCCATCAGAATTATCCCATCAAAACTGTCCCATCATATTGCCACCATCAAAACTGACCCATCATAATTGCCACCAATAAAACTGCCCCATCATAATTGCCCCATCAAAACTGCCCCATCAGAATTGCCCCATCAAAACTGCCCCATTAGAATTGCCCTATCAAAACTGCCCCATCATATTCCTCTATTATAAATCAGTACATGGTGTGTCTGTCCCCTCCCCCGGGCTCTGTAATCAAAGCTGAGATGCTCCAGCCACCTCCCCCCTGTGTATAACAGAAGCTTTGGTAACCATGGCAACAAAACAAAACACAGTACACTCTGATTAATGGCTAAAATTTCCTGAAATGACCTCTAAACAAATGGCCGTATTTTAAAAACTATACATCCTACAGAAGATCTTTATATTGTGAGAATCACAAGACCCAGACCTAGATTTTGATACATAGTATGTCTCTGAAATATTAAAATTGAAGGCACGGTCGCAGTTTAGAAATTGCCCTTCAAATTTGAAGGGGCTAGAGTGTAGTTTCAATGAATGTCAATGGACGGTGTGAGTTGCAAACAAATGGTCATATTGTGAAAACTATCAGGACTATGGCTTAGCCGTGGACATGTTTAGTGGCAGCAGGGATAGCTGAACGTTTTGATATAAGATTTGTGTAGGTGGGCTTGAAAATGAGGGAGTGGCGGCAGTTTAGAAATCATGTTCTGATTTTTCAGCTTTTGTCCCCTCCCCCCGGGCTCTGTAATCAGAGCTGAGATGCTCCAGCCACCTCCCCCCTGTGTATAACAGAAGCTTTGGTAACCATGGCAACAAAACACACACAGTACACTCTGATTAATGGCTAAAATTTCTTGAAATGACCTCTAAACAAAAAGCTTTTTCTCAAAAACTGTAAAAGATATCAAACTGAAAAGATATAGCCAGATAGCTGAATATTTTGTGAACATTTTAAAGTTTGTTTGGTGTCTCTAGGTGAAAGTATGAAGGAGCTGAAACTTTTGGGAGCGGAAGAAAAATTTAAGGATTTCAAGCATGCTCCCATTGACTTCAATGTTAAAAAAAAGTGATAAAAAGCTTAATATTTTAAAAAGTATAAATGGTAGAAAAAAAGTTGAAAAAGAGCACACCTCAGCTAAAAGAGACGAACATTTTGATAGTTGAATGGTTTTAATAGCTGAAAGTATGCAGAAGTTACGCATTACCGAAAAACGTACGGAATAAAATTATTAAAATTAAGTTTAAAAATAAATAAAATCGAATAACAATAGTGGGACTGCTAAAGCAGTCCCACTAATAAATAAAATCGAATAACAATAGTGGGACTGCTAAAGCATTCCCACTAATTAATATTTTTTTTTTCAGAGAAAAATTATAAATGAACAACAATGGCTAGAGTAATAGAAACCAAATTATATTATAAATAATTATATTTATTGTTGTAACCAAAAAAGTATACATAAACAGCAATGGAAAAATGTCATATCATTATTATTATTACTATTATTTTTATTACTTATGTGTTTTTTTTTTAGAATAGCTGATAAAAGTATACACAAACAACAGCCAATGAGGAAGGAACAATGTATTATTATTACTTGTTTTTATGAAATGTTACATAAAATACAATAGTAAAGGGCTATGGGTGCTATAGCAATTGTCATTAATGCAATTATTATTAATATTATTATTACTGTTGTTGTTTATTGTCTTGTTTTAAACCAAAGCCTAGTAAATGCTTGGAAAGCCTATCGCCCATAACTCACGGATGAGATAAACACAAAAGAGGTTACGTAGGGAGACCATTCTATCTGAGAGATGATGATAAATGGAGCAGAAAGATGATCAATAAAAGACATTTTTTTTTGTTTACGAATATATTGCCGACACTTTCCTGAGGCCAGATGTCTGGGCAGGCCATGAAGGCAGTGACCTTGCACATGGCGTTGCTGATCGTTTTGTGTGCACTAAAAGTTTTCAGACCAGCTCCCTACTTGTTAGTTGCTTGGGTCACCATTTATAGGGCCATGCCACATTAGGGATTCTGTCTACGCCAACAACTTGCCAACGTCATGATTGCTCTATGTTTCCATTCGTCGTTCTTTTGTTGGCTGGATGAGTGAGCTGTTGCTCCCTCATTGGCAGTTTACATTCTGCAGTGTCCCCACCCATAAGGGAGTTCCAACAACCTCCATGGCCACAGGTGTATAAAACCGCACACCTAGGCATGCAGACTGCTTCTACAAACATTTGTGCAAGAATGGGTCGCTCTCAGGAGCTCAGTGAATTCCAGCGTGGATAGGTTGCCCCCTGTGCGATAAGTCTATCCGTGAAATTTCCTTGCTTCTAAATATTCCACGGTCAACTGTTAGTGGTAATATAACAAAGTGGAACAACAGCAACTCAGCCGCAAAGTGGTAGGCCACGTAAAATGACAGAGTGGGGTCAGCGCATGCTGAAGCTCACAGTGCGCAGAAGTCACCACCTGTCTTCAGAGTCAATAGCTACAGACCTCCAAACTTGGTGTGGCCTTCAGATTAGCACAACAACAGTGTGTAGAGAGCTTCATGGAATAGGTTTCCATAGCCAAGCAGCTGCATCCAAGCCTTACATAACCAAGTGCATTGCAAAGCGTTGGATGCAGTGGTGTAAAGCACGCCACCACTGGACTCTAGAGCAGTGGAGACAAATGGAGTTCCCTGGAATGACGAATCATGCTTCTATGTCTGGCAAACCGATGGACGAGTCTGGGTATCAGACTCCTACTTACCAGACCGGTGAGTCCGCTTGGGCAGAGAGTAGGCTCCCTTACGCATCCGACTCGCGGCCCCTGGTAAGGTAACAGGAAGCACAGGAGTGCGGAGTGGTATGAGAGCCTGTGAACTAGAGTCCAGATGCTGGTGGAATAGCAGTCTATGAACAGCAGGTGCAGGCTGGAACACAGGCGATGAGACTGAGCAGGATGGTCAGGAGACAGGCTGGGTTCGGCAACAGACGGGCAACAAGGTACAATAGGAGCAGGCAGAAGCGGAGTCAAACAGGCCAAGGTCGGGTACAGGCAGCAAGAAGGGGAATCCAAGGGCAATCCGGGTCGTCAGGAGATCAGGTAAACAGGAAGACAAGACAGGAAACAGGAACTACGGCACAGGAAGCTGATGATCAGGCAGCACTGAACAGAGTGCCTGACAAACTTAAATAGGCCGGCTTGCTCACAGGCACTCCCTCTGGTGGCCAATCCCATGACCAGCAAGGTGAGCTCTCTGACAGTGCCCCCTCCCCAAGGGCAGCCTCCGGATGCCCAGCCGGGCCAACCTGGAGGCATGAACATTTCTGAAAGTCTGCAAAAGTTCCGGGGCATGCAAATTGTTTTCTGGTTCCCAGGAATTGTCCTCCGGACCATACCCCTTCCATTTGATAAGATACTGTATTTCATTGCGCCTTTTCCTACAGTCCAGGATAGCCTCGATTTCAAACTCCTCCTCGTTATTGATCATAACAGGCTTAGGAGGACTGGTACTACGGTTGGGGAAAGGATCAGGAGCGACCGGTTTCAGTAAGGACACATGGAAAACCGGGTGTATTTTGAAGGAGTCCGGCAGACTGAGCTCGTACGCTACGTTGTTTATTTTTCTTCTCACCGAGAAGGGTCCCATGAATTTAGGCCCTAGTTTCCTAGAAGGGCAAGCCATTTTTAAGTTAGTTGTGGACAGCCATACTTGATTGCCAGGTTCCAGGATAAGCTCCCCGCGCCTCTTCTTGTCGAACGTCTTTTTATAAGAAGCCTGGGATTGGGCCATTGTTTCCTGCAGAAGTTTGTTGTTGGTAGAGAAGAATTCCAATGTCTCGGTCACTGCAGGGAGGGAACATTCAGGTATTGAGCTGGGTAGAAAGGAGGGATGAAATCCATAATTGGCAAAAAATGGCGTCTGGTTGATGGCTGAGTGCAGGGAGTTATTGTATGAAAACTCCGCAACTGGTAGCAGAGAAACCCAGTCATCCTGGGAAAAGGCAGAGAAACAACGGAGGTATTGCTCCAAGGTTTGGTTGGTTCTCTCCGTCTGGCCGTTTGTCTGAGGGTGATAGGCTGAAGAGAACGCTAACTCAATTTCGAGGGAACCACACAATGCCTTCCAGAACCTGGAGGTGAATTGGACACCCCGGTCCGAGACGATATTAGAGGGAACCCCATGTAATCTCACAATTTCTTTAATGAAGATCTTCGCCGTTTCCACGGCTGAGGGTGTGCCTTTCATAGGCAAGAAGTGAGCCATTTTTGACAATCTATCAATTATGACAAAGATGGTAGAGAAGCCTTCGGATGGGGGCAGTTCCACAATGAAATCCATCGCGATCATTTTCCAAGGTCTGTCAGGGATGGGCAAGGGTTTCAGTAAGCCCCAGGCCTTCGTCCGAATATTCTTGCTTCGGGCACATGTGTGGCAGGAACTGACGTAATTCCTACAGTCCTCGGCCAACTGTGGCCACCAAAAGGTGCGCTGCACCAGTTCGGTTGTCTTCTGAGCCCCGAAGTGCCCAGCCAACTTGTGGTCATGGCAAAGCTCTAGTACTGGTACCCTAAGGCTCTCAGGAACCATGATCTTCTCCTTATGCCAGAGTAAACCATCTCTTAGGCTGGTCTCAGTGGGTTGGGGTATAGTTGTGGAAGCTTGCCTTATCCTGGAGATTAAATCCCCCTGAAGTAATAAAAAATTTCCTGCAGGCAGGATAGTGTCCGGAGGGACGGTTTCTTTGGAGTCATGGAACATTCGTGAGAGAGCGTCTGGTTTGATGTTTTTGGAGCCGGGTCTGTAGGTAATATGAAATTGAAAGCGAGAGAAGAAGAGCGCCCATCTGGCTTGTCGCGGTTTTAGTCTCTTGGCAGATCTCAAATATTCCAAGTTCTTGTGGTCCGTGTAGATTAGGATAGGATGTACAGCACCCTCCAAAAGATAGCGCCACTCCTCCAGAGCCGTCTTGATGGCCAGAAGCTCCCGGTCTCCTACATCGTAGTTTCTTTCAGACACCGATAATTTGCGAGAAAAAAAAGCTATTGGAAACAGAAGGGCCTTGGGGCCCTGACGTTGGGAGAGTACAGCTCCTACTGCGACCTCTGAGGCATCAACCTCCAACACGAATGGCAAGGCAGAGTTAGGGTGTTTGAGGATGGAGGCCGACGTGAATAATCCTTTTAATTTTTCAAAGGCCAATTGAGCCCTAGGGGTCCAGCAGAATCGGGTTCCTTGTCTTGTTAATTCAGTAATGGGGGCGATGATCTTGGAAAAGTCTCTGATGAATTTCCTATAGAAATTGGAAAATCCAACGAAGCGTTGGACCCCCTTCTTGTCCGTAGGTGCGGGCCAGTCCAGGATGGCGGACACCTTTTGAGGGTCCATTTTAATACCTTCCACTGAAATGATGAGCCCCAGGAATTGGATGCATTGGAGTTCAAATTCACATTTATCGAGTTTAGCATACAGCCCGTGTTGCCTGAGCCGGGCGAGGACATTCCGGACGTGCCTGCGATGATCAGTCAGTGATGATGAGAAAATGAGAATGTCATCGAGGTAGACGATGACGTAGAGATCCAAAAATTCCCGGAAGATGTCGTTCACAAAATGTTGGAATGTGGCTGGGGCGTTGCATAGACCGAAGGGCATAACGCAATACTCGAAATGCCCAAAACGAGTGCGAAAAGCGGTTTTCCACTCGTCCCCCTCCCGGATACGGATTAAATTATAGGCTCCGCGAAGATCCAGTTTTGTGAAGACGGTTGCCGTTCCTAGCCTCTGGAATAATTCAGGCACCAGGGGTAAGGGGTAGCGATTCTTGATCGTTATCCGATTTAATTCCCGGTAGTCGATACATGGCCGAAGGGAATGATCTTTTTTTTCCACAAAGAATATGCCTGCGCTGGCCGGAGATGTGGACGGGCGGATGAACTTTTTCTTTAAATTCTCATCAAGGTATTGTTTTAGTGTATCCAATTCCTGCTCAGTCAATGGAAAGATCCTACCGAAGGGTACTTCGGTTCCAGGTAGCAGCTCTATAGGGCAATCATAGGGCCTGTGTGGCGGTAGAGTCTCAGCACCTTTCTTGCTGAATACATCAGAGAAATCTCGGTAGGGTTCTGGGATGGCTTGGTGTGAGTTGGTTTCAGGGTGTAGGCCGAGGAGTTGAGGTATCTCGTGGGCCATTCTTGGCAGGCAATGTTGTTGGCAATAATCAGACAGAAACTCCACTTTCCCAGAAACCCAGTTGATATGGGGGTTATGGCCCAGCAACCACGGCATGCCCAGGATGACAGGGAACAGAGGAGAGGAAATGACATCTAAACGGAGGAATTCCTGGTGTTGAGAGTTTATAGTAGCTATTATAGGGATAGTCTCTTGAATGACAGGACCGGAACGGAGGGCGGAACCGTCTGCAAGATGAACAGCCAGGCTCTGGGTCTTGAGTCGGAGTGGGATATCATGCTGAGCTGCAAAGGCCTGGTCCATGAAGCAGCTGCATGCTCCGGAATCAACGATGACTGGAACTTGGATAGCCTTTCCGGGAAGCTGCAACGTGACAGAGATGGTAAGGTGAGTACTAGGTTTTGGCATGATAGTAGCACATATACGAGCAGAAGAACGACACTTACGCGTCTTGTTGGGGCAGAGGCTGGCGTAGTGCCCAGGTTCCCCACAGTAGAGGCATAGGTTAAGGTTACGTCTTCGTAACTTCTCTTCGGGAGTCAAGGAAGGACGGAGCAGACCAAGCTGCATAGGCTCTGATGTGTCGAAAACTGGAGAGGTTGGAGGAGCCAAAGGCCTACTAGGAGGACTGGGAACCTGTGGAGGCATCCAAGTGGGTCGATAGGCACTGGTAGACCTTTCGGTGTGTCGTTCTCTCAGACGACGGTCAATTTGGATTGAGAGGTTAATTAATTCTTCCAGGGTCTGAGGTATCCCAACCCGTGCTAACTCGTCCTTGAGTGGATCGGACAAACCCATTCTAAAGTGATGACGCAGAGCCGCGTCATTCCATGCCGTATCGGAACTCCAGCGCCTAAATTCAACGGCATAGTCCTCCGCTGCCCTGCGGCCTTGCCGAAGGGAGTGCAGGGAAGCTTCAGCAGAAGCGGTTAGTTGAGGATCCTCATAAAGTTGAGACATCGCCAAGAAGAAGGCGTCCAGACTTTCCAGGGCATCCGACTTTTGTTCCAGAAGGTGATGGGCCCAGGTTTGAGGCTCACCGGACAACAGGGAAATAACAAAGCCCACTTTGGTGGCTTCTAAGGAGAAGGTCCGAGGCTGCAGAGCAAAATAGAGACTACATGCATTCCGGAATGCACGGTATTTACTACGGTCTCCAAAAAATCTCTCCGGTATAGGTACTTTGGGCTCTGGAGGGAGCATGACTACGGAGGGTGCCCCGGTTGCAGACGAAGTCCCCTGAGGATTGGTAGGTGCAGACAGGGCCTGAACACGTTCCTCTAGTCGGGTATAGCCATCCTGTAAACTTTTGACTGCTTGGGTTAATCCTGCCAAGTGTCTGCAAAGTTCGTCCATAGGGGAGGCCCCCTGCCCGGACTCGGTCATGGCTGCCTGATACTATCAGACTCCTACTTACCAGACCGGTGAGTCCGCTTGGGCAGAGAGTAGGCTCCCTTACGCATCCGACTCGCGGCCCCTGGTAAGGTAACAGGAAGCACAGGAGTGCGGAGTGGTATGAGAGCCTGTGAACTAGAGTCCAGATGCTGGTGGAATAGCAGTCTATGAACAGCAGGTGCAGGCTGGAACACAGGCGATGAGACTGAGCAGGATGGTCAGGAGACAGGCTGGGTTCGGCAACAGACGGGCAACAAGGTACAATAGGAGCAGGCAGAAGCGGAGTCAAACAGGCCAAGGTCGGGTACAGGCAGCAAGAAGGGGAATCCAAGGGCAATCCGGGTCGTCAGGAGATCAGGTAAACAGGAAGACAAGACAGGAAACAGGAACTACGGCACAGGAAGCTGATGATCAGGCAGCACTGAACAGAGTGCCTGACAAACTTAAATAGGCCGGCTTGCTCACAGGCACTCCCTCTGGTGGCCAATCCCATGACCAGCAAGGTGAGCTCTCTGACACTGGGTTTGGAGGTTGCCAGGAGAACGGTACTTGCCTGACTGCAAAGTGTAAAGTTTGGTGGAAGGGGGATTATGGTGTGGGGTTGTATTTCAGGGGTTGCACTTAGTTCCAGTGAAGGGAACTCTTGCTAAATGAGCGAATTAAATAGCTGAATTTTGCCAGTTTGCTGCTGCAGCCAGATATCATTTATTTGGTGGCGGTATTACTGCGACCACTAAATGACCATTTCCCGCCCACCGGCTTGTTTCAAATTGTAAACAAGCTTACATGGATTCTAGGAGATGTCGTCAACCAAATTTTTTTCATGACCATATTTAGTCAACATTAACCAGGATCAGCAGGTGGTTTGTTGACACTAAGCTTTCAGCTGGGGCGCTATCATTTGTAGCAAGGGTCTATCAGTAGAGAATCATTAGTATCATTCTGTAGTGTTTCTGCCTATGAGGGAGAGATACCTCACAGATCCGGCCAGCAAGGGAGCGACACACACAAAAACAAGCTAACCCGGAATACCAAGTGGCGTCATTCACCACATATGGTCTTGACTATATATGGTCAACAATATGGGCCAGCATCAGTGGGTGGTTTGCTTCCAGAAGGGTCTTTTGCTTATGGGTTGTTATCGGGGTATAGAGTTAGGACCACAGTAAACTGGGCTGCCTTGACGTGGCCAATGTGGCTTACACATATGTGTGCAAATGTGTATGCATACACCACTTGTTTTTAATGTGAACTGTTAGATAGGGTCAATTCGGTTTTGTTGTAGGCTGGCTGGTAAGTGAGCCTGGAAGTTTAGTTTGTTTTTGATCAGAGGACCTTGGCCACCTAGGACTGCCATTTGCTACTAAATACTAAAGAATGGACCTTACTCACACACACTGATCCTGCTACTACAGAGATATCACTAGGGCCTCTGGAGCACCAAATTAAGTTCCACTGGTCTAGCCTCACCCAAGTAGATTTAAGGATATTGCTGGAGACAATGGAATAACACCTGAACCTTAATTGGTTTATGGATTCAGTCACGTACAGAGAAAACACAGGAACGTCTGTTGTAATAGATGCCACTTCTACTTGTACTATACCTAAAGCCGGCTATAGACGGATCAAAATTTGACCCGGTTCAGCAAGAACTGGCTGAATTTTGATCAGTCTATGTGCAGGCTGGTTGTACTGAAGTTGATCCATTGATCAACTTCAGTTCAACCAGCCTGTTGGGTTTTTGTTGCATGATCACTGTCGGCAGCTAGAGCCATCAACAATAATCGTTGCATTCTGCCAGGGGAAAAGGCTCCCTGCTGGCAGAACCCAATAACACTGACTGTGTTGATGGGGGAATCAAGCAATTTTCTAATTGCATAATGTTTGGCCTGCTAAAGGACAAGGCTATATCTCAATTAGAGGTCCCACTTGTACAATACAAGGAGTGTTTACCAATGGGTCTATAATGTTGTTGGGTTTGTGGGAGCAAATTAGAACACCTGTCTGCTTATCTATGTTATGAGATAAGTCAGATAAATTAGAATTATAAGGGTCCAGGCACACTGGCTTAGAAATTTCTGCTTCCAGTGGAGTTTTGTGTTTTGCCTGTAGAAGCAGCTCAATGTTATCCTATGTGTCCATGCATATTAGGATGATTAGAGGCACATTTTAAGCTCAGCATTTAGAGGCAGGAAAAAAAAAACTCTTATGGTTGGCATTTCTGATTGGAGCTTTCTGGCAGAAAAAAACGTTAAACAATCCTAAACTCGCCTAAACATGTGTTTCTGCCAGAGGGAACTGGTGTTGCCCAGTGAGCATGGCACCTCAATCATACTCTCACACTAGTTGAGAAGAATTTTTGGGGCTCATATCTGAAAAATAGTGATGAGATGCTGGAAAAATTACACCATGTACATAGAGGGGATTGGTATTATACCTTTCCATTCCTACAATTCATCCAGATTTTTGGACATCAACTATAATAATGGTAATGGGCACAATTCCGCTGCAACATGTGTGCTAGGTTTAATCAGGGTAGGCTTAGAAGATGGAACATCCAATAAAATTGTATACCTGTCCCCAGGTCAGGAGATGAAAGGGAAGACGGGTTAGACATGAAAGTTTCACTGTGCATCTCTTTATTTATTGACATGTGTGTACTGGAGCTTCAGGGAAAAGATACTGGAGTAATAGTCACCATTAAAAATATTTTCATAAATCATGAGATAAATCACAAAGGTTCCATTCATTGTATCTCTCCAGGTTTAGTTTCCATCAACAATTTGAACATGCTGGTTATCTAACTCCTGCAGATGGCACAGTGAGGCATGGAGATGGCACAGTGGGGCATGCAGATGGCACAGTGAGGCTGTGAATGGGCATTGTTGACCCTAGTTTCCACTTACAGTAGCTGCTGTATTTCCCACCTAGGCTTATACTCGAGTCAATACATTTTCCCAGTTTTTTTGTGGTAAAATTAAGTGCCTCGGCTTATATTCGGGTCGGCTTATACTCGAGTATATACGGTAATTTTAAAAAATCCCCTTGGTTGCTATGATGACAAATAATGGAGCTGCTAGTAGCAGTAGTCCAAACTGAGTGCAAAAATGGAGTTTGAATCAGGCAAAAGACAACTTTAGGGACCAGACTTTTATGTTTCATTAGGTTTATGTTACGTGCACAAATGATTGCAAGATGGCAACACTATTGGCTGGATCAGACTCTTCATTGACTCTTCAACAACGACTGTCAGATGCTTTCTTGTTCACCTTAGTGCATGAATGGGGGGACAGTCACATGGCTGGTAGGTATTTTGTACTAGGGTACTGCTATAACCTTTACAGTGGTCCATCACTACGTTGCTCTTTCAGGAAAATATATACAGTAAACGCAAAATGACACTGACAATTCATCAGTACTTGTAGATGTTGTCAACAGTGGATTAGAAATGTCACCTCTCCCATAAAACTAATTGGTACCTGTGCAGGATGGATTCAGCTACTCTTTGCATAAATATTTTTGACCTTTAGAAAAGTGGATTTGCACTCCACTGAAATTCACAGACACACACATATAAACAAATGTTACATACTGTAAGTACAACATTACATTTCTCACAGTTTTCACAGAACAGACAATTTGGTACAGTTGGCATTTGCAGATCTTTCAAATAAAGTTTAGCACCCCAGTGGCGTCACTAGGGTTGGTGTCACCTGGTGCGGTAGAACATGATGTCACCCCCCCCCCGACCTCCTATGTATCCTGCCCAGCGCCCTTCAGGCAGTGCACAGGGCGCACCCCAAACCGGTCCCTGTAAATGATAGTATAGGGTGTATAGTGGCAGGTTAGGGTAGTATAGGGTAGTATAGGGCAAGTTAGGGTGCTATAGGGTAGGTTGGGGTGGTATAGGGTGCAATTAGGGTGGCTAAGATAGAACACTAAAGACACGTAGCGGAGGAGAGCAAACAAAATCCCAAGAAATTCTTTAAGTATGTAAACATTAAAAAAGTGAGGATAGACCATATTGGCCCCATAAAGAATGAGGAA
Organism: Lithobates septentrionalis; assembly: GCA_037952835.1. NCBI lineage: Eukaryota > Metazoa > Chordata > Amphibia > Anura > Ranidae > Lithobates > Lithobates septentrionalis. The sequence goes on from JBBDGP010001212.1 coordinate 5,747,271, forward strand.
GGACATCTAGTTACAAAGGATGGGGAGATGGCAAAGGTATTGAATGTATTCTTCTCCACAGTCTTCACGAGGGAATCGGGAGGCTTCAGTAACCAAAACTGCAGTGTTTATCCTCATGACACAACACAGGAAGCACCTCCATGGTTAACAGAGGACAGAATTAAAATTAGACTTGGGAAACTTAACATTAATAAATCTTGGTGACCAGAAGCTTGCATCCGAGGGTACTTGGGGAACTCAGTCAAGTAACTGCCAAACCATTGTTCCTAATTTTTACTGACAGTCTACTGACTGGAATGGTACCAGCTGATTGGAGAAAAGCCAATGTAGAACCAATATTTAAAAAGGGCCCAAAATACATCCCTGGAATTACAGACCAGTTAGCCTAACAACAATAGTATGAAAGCTCTTGGAGGGGATGATAAGGGACTATATACAAGATTTTAGTAATGAGAATGGTATCATTAGCAGTAATCAGCATGGATTCATGAAGAATCGTTCTTGCCAAACCAATCTATTAACCTTCTATGAGGAGGTGAGTTGCCATCTAGATAAAGGAAGGCCTGTAGATGTGGTGTATCTGGATTTTGCAAAAGCATTTGACACAGTTCCCCATAAACGTTTACTGTACAAAATAAGGCCTGTTGGCACGGACCATAGGGTGAGTACATGGATTGAAAACTGGCGAGTTCAGAGGGTGGTGATAAATGAGGAATACTCGGAATGGTCAGGGGTGGGTAGTGGGGTCCCCCAGGGTTCTGTGCTGGGAACAATCCTATTTATTTTGTTCATAAACGACCTGGAGGATGGGATAAGCAGTTCAATTTCTGCATTTGCGGACAAAACTAAGCTAAGCAGGGCAATAACTTCTCCGCATAGTTGTTGAAACCTTGCAAAAAGATCTGAACAAATTAATGGGGTGGGCAACTACATAGCAAATGAGGTTTAATGTAGAAAAATTTAAAATAATGCATTTGGGTGGCAAAAATATGAATGCAATCTATACACTGGGGGGAGAACCTCTGGGGGAATCTAGGATGGAAAAGGACCTGGGGGTCCTAGTAGATGATAGGCTCAGCAATGGCATGCAATGCCAAGCTGCTGCTAACAAAGCAAACAGAATATTGGCATATATTAAAAAGGGGATCAACTCCAGGGATAAAACGATAATTCTCCCGCTCTACAAGACTCTGGTCCGGCCGCACCTGGAGTATGCTGTCCAGTTCTGGGCACCAGTCCTCAGGAAGGATGTACTGGAAATGGAGCGAGTACAAAGAAGGGCAACAAAGCTAATAAAGAGTCTGGTGGATATTAGTTATGGGGAAAGGTTTTGAGCACTGAACTTATTCTCTCTGGAGAAGAGACGCTTGGAGAGGGGATATGATTTCAATTTATAAATACCGTACTGGTGGTGACCCCACAATAGGGATAAAACTTTTTGGCGGAAGGTAGTTTAACAAGACACGTGGCTGCTCATTAAAATTAGAAGAAAAGAGGTTTAACCTTAAACTATGTAGAGGGTTCTTTATTGTAAGAGTGGCAAGGATGTGGAATTCCCTTCCACAGGCGGTGGTCTCAGCGGGGGGACATCGATAGTTTCAAAAAACTATTAGATAAGCACCTGAATGACCGCAACATACAGGGATATACAATGTAATTCTAACAAATAATCACACACATAGGTTGGACTTGATGGACTTGTGTCTTTTTTCAACCTCACCTACTATCATAGGCGTGCGCAGCCTATTGCATTAGGGTGTGCACCCAAAAGCTCAAGCACACATACATATATATATAGTCAAAAGTATTGGGACACCTGCCTTTACACGCACATGAACTTTAATGCCGTCTTAGTCCATAGGGTTCAATATTGAGTTGGCTCCGCCCTTTGCAGCTATAAAAGCTTCAACTCTTCTAGGAAGGCTGTCCACAAGGTTTAGGAGTGTGTCTATGGGAATGTTTGATCATTCTTCCAGAAGGGCATTTGTGAGGTCGGGCACTGATGTTGGATGAGAAGGCCTGGCTCGCAGTCTCCACTCGAATTCATCCCAAAGGTGTTCTATCGGGTTGAGGTCAGGACTCTGTGCAGGTCAGTCAAGTTCCTCCACCCCAAACTCGCTCATCCATGTCTTTATGGACCTTGCTTTGTGCACTGGTCCAAATCATTTGGTGGAGGGGGGATTATGGTGTGGAGTTGTTTTTCAGGGGTTGGGCTCGGCCCCTTAGTTCCAGTAAAGGGAGCTCTTAAGGCGTCAGCATACCAAGACATTTTGGACAATTTCATGCTCTCAACTTTGAGGGAACAGTTTGGGGATGACCCCTTCCAACATGACTGCTCCCCAGTGCACAAAGCAAGGTCCATAAAGACATGGACTTAGCAGGGGTGGTGGGAAATTAACTTCAAGTGCAATAATTCATATTATAACTGTAACTAAAACATATACAATTAAGTGTAACACTCTAAAAAATAAAAAATCCAAAGTGCTATAATGGTGTGAACCTCCCAACTAAAAAGTTGTTGCACTCGAAGGTAATTTGTATTGCAATTATCTGTAGAGGGGTTTCCACCATCCCTGCTAAGGCAGCACTGATGGGCACTAATAGGCTGCACTGATTGGCAGCGTTGATGGGCACTAATTGGTAGCACTGATGTGCACTGATAGGTGGCACTAATAGGCAGCACTGATTGGCACTAATGGGCACTGATTGGCACTGATAGGTGGCACTGATGGGCACTTATATGCATCACTGATGGGCTCTTATTGGTAGCACTTATGGGCACAGATAGGCTCTGATTCGCAGCACTGATTGGCAGCACTGATCTACACTGATTGGCACTGATAGGCAGCACTGATTGGAAGCACTGATGGGCACTGATAGGCTGCACTGATAGGCAGCACTGATGGGCACTGACTGGCAGCACTGATGGGCACTGGTAGGTGGCACTGATAGGCAGCACTGATGGGCACTAATTGTCAGCACTGATTGGTACTGATAGGCAGCACTGATTGGTACTGATAGGCAGCACTGATGGGCACTGATATACAGCACTGCTGTGCACTGATTGGCAGCACTGATGGGCAGCACTTATGGGCACTGATAGGCAGCACAGATGGGCACTGATATGCAGCACTGATAGGCAGCATTGGTTGGCACTGATTTACAGCATTGGTTGGCACTGATAGGCAGCACTGGTTGGCACTGATAGGCAGCACTGGTTTGCACTGATAGGCAGAATTGGTTGGCACTGATAAGCAGCACTGGCACAGATAGGCAGTACTGGTTGGCACTGATAGGCAGCACTGGCACTGATAGGCAGCATTGGTTGGCATTGATAAGCAGCACTGGTTTGCACTGATAAGCAGCACTGGCACGGATAGGCAGTACTGGTTGGCACTGATAGGCAGCATTGGTTTGCACTGATTGGCAGCATTTGTTGGCACTGATTGGCAGCATTCGTTGGCACTGATAGGCAGCATTGGTTGGCACTGATTGGCAGCACTGATGGGCACTGACTGGCAGCACTGATGGGCACTAATTGTCAGCACTGATTGGCACTGATAGGCAGCACTGATGGGCACTGATATGCAGCACTGATGGGCACTGATTGGCAGCACTGATAGGCAGCATTGGTTGGCACTGATTGACAGCATTGGTTGGCACTGATTTACAGCACTGGTTGGCACTGATAGGCAGCACTGGTTTGCACTGATAGGCAGCACTGGTTGGCACTGATAGGCAGAATTGGTTGGCACTGATAAGCAGCACTGGCACAGATAGGCAGAACTGGTTGGCATTGATAGGCAACATTGGTTTGCACTGATAAGCAGCACTGGCACAGATAGGCAGCATTGGTTGGCACTGATAAGCAGCAGTGGCACTGATAGACAACAGTGGTTGGCACTGATAGGCAACAGTGGTTGGCACTGATAGGCAGTACTGTTTGGCACTGATAGGCAGCATTGGTTGGCACTAATTGGCAGCATTGGTTGGCACTGATTGGCAGCATTGGCTGGCACTGATTGGCAGCATTGGTTGGCACTGATAGGCAGCATTGGTTGGCACTGATTGGCAGCATTGGTTGGCACTGATTGGCAGCATTGGTTGGCACTGATTGGCAGCATTGGTTGGCACTGATAGGCAGCATTGGTTGGCACTGATTGGCAGAATTGATTGGCACTGATTGGCAGCATTGGGTGGCACAGATAGGGGAGAGGAGGAGTTTCACATTCAGCAGATGGTGAGACTTGCCAGAGCTGTTCAGTGTATGAAACTGTCAGATAATGACACTGCATGCAGGGAGAGACACAGCTGTTAAAAGTCAGCGGTGATGCTGGTGGTGGGCGGGACTGAACAGTTACCAAACACCATCCAATAGGATGGGTCTGGGCGGGCCGCTACATTTCTCTGGCTCCGCCCCCTCTCTGAAGCAGCCCAATCATTGGCTGGTGTTGCCGCTTGATCCCGCCCACCCCCGACATCGCGGCTGAGTTGTGATGACTTACAACTCAGCCACGATGTCGGGAGTGGGCGGGACCAAGCGCTATAAACACAAGCCAATGTTTGAGCTGCTTCAGAGAGGGGGCGGGGCCACATACATGTAGCGGCCCGCCCAGACCCCATCCCATTGGCTGGTGTTTGATGGCCGTTCTGTCCCGCCCACCCCCGACATCACCCTGACATTAAGACAGCTGGTCTCACTTCCTGCATGCAGTGTCATTATCTGACAGTTTCATACACTGATCAGCTCTGGCAATTCTCACGCTCTGCTGCCTGTGAAACTGTTTCACAGGCAGCGCGGGCCACACACTCTCTTAGATGCAGCATTTTGGGGCAAATCTCTGGACACAGCACGGGGTGATTAGGGTGTGCCCAGGCACACCTGGCACACCCTGTGCGCACGCCTATGCCTACTATGTAACTATGTAACTATATAGGGCAGGTTAGGGTGATATAGGGCAGTTTGGGGTGGTATAGGGCACACACACACACACATCCCCGCTCTGGCTCTTGTGCCTACAATCGCGCATGGCCGGCATACATTGTGGCCACCGGCCACGCGCAACAGGTCACCTGCCGCGCAGCGGGCATGCGCGCCTGCTAGAGCTATTTAAAGGGCCGAAGTACAGCTATGATGATTCGCGGGATCGTGCCGACCTGCCGCAGTATAATGATGGCGGCTGGTCGGCAAGTGGTTAAAGAGTCATTGTAATCATTTGATGAAGAGTTTTAGTTTTTTTTTACTTTGCCGCATTCGAATAAAAATATAAAATTTTAATTTCCACCGATTCAAAATTTATCGATTTGAACGCATCGAATTTTAAAAAATTGGTAAATTTGAAGAAAATTCGTAAAAAGACAAAACAAATTCCAAATACGAATCCCGAATTTGAAATGAATGAATCAACCAAATTTAACTAAACAAAATAACTAGATTAACAAATCTAAATGAAACAAAACAAATGTTTTCGTCGTGCACATGCAAATTTTTTCATCATGCAATATGTGGCAATATGCGGCCTTTGAATTGCTGTCAATACAGCTGTGCCGAGAGCGTGCACGCTGCGCGCTCCCAGCACAGTTACCGTCACCTAACCAAAAGCTCCTGATCGAAAGCATCGTTTTAGGAGCGTGTGACCGCTGTGACAGCCAATCACGGTGGTCACCTGATCTTAAGCCCCGCCCCACCTCCCGGTGTCGAAAACCTCTTAAAGGTCCGGGGTAAAGAGGTTAAACAGCGTGTGTTTAGTACCACTTTAAGAGGAGTACTGGAGCAAGGTGCTGTGATGTTTTCAGGAGGCTTTGATCTGCCTGCATTACATAAAGAAGCATAGAGACCCAATGATGACATCATTGGGCCTAAAATAAGGTATGTAATAAAAACAGAAATGGAAAGGAGGAAAATATGAGTAAATTAAAGTTCAGCTTCAATTTTTTGGTTTAAGTGGACTCCTTTTACACATTGTAACACAGTAAGGCTCTGTCCCTATGGATTAGATTAAAAATGGACACAGAGCCTGCATATCGGTGGACTGCAGAGCTACAGAGTATATATCTGAAACGGAGAAAACTACTCTGGCAGCTTTCTCTGGATTTTGCTATTTCCGGATGGGGCTGTGTAGTTTGAAGATCCCTAAGAGTCTTGGGTGCATACCTCCCAACCGTCCGGGATTCCACGGGACCTTCCCACAATTGGCATCTCTGTCCCGGGCATCCTCATTCAGGGACAATACAGTGTCCTGGAATTGCGCCCTGGCCCTGGGCCGACCTAATGCCCCCTAAAAATAGGATTTTTACGTCATACTTACCTGTAGATTCCAACAAGTGTCTGGGGAATGCCCAGGAAAAAGCCAAAGTCTACTTACCACCAGCTTGCAGACAACCAAATTGACCTATCTAACAGTAAGCGTTAAAAAAGGGGTTTAGTCCGCACGCATTTGCAAACGCATGCGTGAGCCACAGAGCCACGTCACGGCACCCTTGTATCTGTGGTCCTAACACTAACGTATGAGTGTCCCCACAGTGGAGGCACATGCATTTAATGGATAAATGAGGGCAGGTGGCTGGAGGGGAGCCCACCCCCCCTTAAAGGTACAGGAGCACACCAAACACCCAGCAATAGCACAATGGCTGCAAAGGTGTTGGTGCACTGCTGGACCAATACAAACACTCACGTGATAACACAAACTTGCCACCACTCTCATTTATAGCTGGCTATCGCAGTAAGCAGCTTTGGGAGGCTAAAACAGGTACCAACAAGTGTCTGGGGAATGCCCAGGAAAAAGCCAAAGTCTACTTACCACCAGCTTGCAGACAACCAAATTGACCTATCTAACAGTAAGCGTTAAAAAAGGGGTTTAGTCCGCACGCATTTGCAAACGCATGCGTGAGCCACAGAGCCACGTCACGGCACCCTTGTATCTGTGGTCCTAACACTAACGTATGAGTGTCCCCACAGTGGAGGCACATGCATTTAATGGATAAATGAGGGCAGGTGGCTGGAGGGGAGCCCACCCCCCCTTAAAGGTACAGGAGCACACCAAACACCCAGCAATAGCACAATGGCTGCAAAGGTGTTGGTGCACTGCTGGACCAATACAAACACTCACGTGATAACACAAACTTGCCACCACTCTCATTTATAGCTGGCTATCGCAGTAAGCAGCTTTGGGAGGCTAAAACAGGTACCAACAAGTGTCTGGGGGTCCTTTTCTTTGCGTACATCATGGGACACAGAGTCAGGCTAATATTCATTACCTGCTGGGTTATACTTTATCATTAGGTGAATGAACACTGGTAGACCAAAGGTCTTCAGACAGGAAGTGATCCCCTATACAACCCCTTCCATACAGGAAGTACCGGTACTTTAGTTTTGTAGAAAGCACTAAATCCTCAAGGGTAGGGATCTCTGTGTCCCATGATGTACTCAATGAAAAGGATTTTACAGGTAAGTATGACGTAAAAATCCTATTTTCTTTTTCATACATCATGGGACACAGAGTCAGGCTAATATTCATTACCTGCTGGGACGTCCCAGAGCAATAGCCTTGAGGGGAGAAATCCTGCCAAACAATAGCCATCAGAACTTATACGGCAGCCCGCAGTACACTGAGGCCGAAAGCCGAATCTTCGGCTGCTCGAACATCCACTTGATAAAATTTTGTGAACGTATGCACTGAAGACCAGGTGGCAGCCTTACAAATCTGAGCCACAGATACCTGATGGTGAAAAGCCCAGGAGGTTCCTACACCCCTGGTGGAATGAGCTCTCACCCTAAAGGGAGGAGCTTTATGTTTCAGACTGTAGGCCTGAATAACCAATTGACGGACCCAATTGGCAATGGAAGCTTTGGAAGCTGCCTGCCCCTTCTTGGGTCCTTTTGGTAAAACAAAAAAAGGAGTCTGATCCTCAGATCTCCGCAGATCTAGACAAATAAACCTTGATTGCCCAGACAATGTCCAAAGAATGCAGTTGTCTCTCTTCCACCGAACGAGGCTGAGAGAAAAAAGAAGGCAAAATAATGTCCTAATTTAAATGAAAAGCCGACACCACTTTTGGCAAAAAGGATGGAACAGGTCGTAACACGACTCTGTCATGGTGAAGGATCAAGTATGGTTCCCTGCATGAAAGGGCCACAAACTCCGACACCCTTTTAGCCAAGGTGATAGCCATCAGGAAGGCTAGCTTGTGTGACAGCAAGTCTAATGGAATTCCCTTAATAGGTTCAAATGGTTGTTTCTGTAACACAGACAGCACCAAGTTCAAGTTCCAAGGACACATAGGTGACCTAATGGAAGGGAAGCAAGCGAGTTGCCCCCTGCATAAAGGTGTGGATCAGTGAATGGGAGGCTAAAGGCCTTTGGAAGAATACTGATAGGGCCGAAACTTGACCTCTGATTGTACTCAAAGCCAACTTGATTTCCACAGCTGTGGAAAAGAGAGGATTCTCCCAATCACATATTTCCCAGGATGCCATTTTCTGGCTTCACACCAAGCAATTCCAGACCTTATGATAAATCTTCCTAGTGAGAGCTTTTCTAGCATTCACTAGAGTGGTCCCGAGATGCCACGGTCCTTTAACACCCTGGCTTCAATAGCCATGCCGTCAAATTTAGAGACTGTAAATTGGGGTGGAATATAGGACCATGAGACAGTATATTGGGGCGACATGGAAGCGTCCATGGCCCGTCTATTGTCAGTCTCACAATCTCTGGGAACCAGGGCCTTCTGGGCCAGGCTGTTGCCACCAGAATGACTGGAACCCCCTCTCTCCGAATCCTGTGCAACAAATGTGGAAGGAGAGGGATCGGAGGGAAAGCATAAACCAGGGAGTACTGGCTCCATGGAACTATCAGAGCATCTGCTCCAATTGCCAGAGGATCTCTTGTTCGAGACACAAACTGCTGTGGCCTGTTGTTCAACCTGGATGCCAGTAGGTCGACCTCTGTCCACCCCTAACGTTGGCAAATTTCCTGGAACACTTCTGGGTGTAGGGACCATTGCCCCGAGCAGATCTGCTGGCGGCTGAGATAATCTGCCTTCCAGTTCTCTACTCCCGGGATATGGACTGCCGATATAATTGGAACATGTCTCTGCCCAGGCTAGTATGTAGTTCACCTCCTTCAGATCTGAGCAACTCCTGGTCCTGCCTTGGTGGTTTATATAGGCCACTGCCATGGCATTGTCAGATTGAAACCTGATGGGGCAGTCCTGAAACTCGACCATCCTGGACTGTAGGGCCAGACGTACTGCCCATAATTCTACAATGTTGATGGGCAGGGTATGCTCTGTCCCTGACCATTTCCCCTGAGCTGTGAGCCTGTCTAGGGTCGCTCCCCAGCCTGAGAGACTGGCATCTGTAGTCAGTACTCTCCAAGTTACCGGGAGAAAGGATTTTCCCTTCTGATCTGATCCTGCAACCACCAGTTTAGGCTTAAGCATGCCTGAGGAGATAAGCACATTGGATAATCCAGGGCTTTTCTACCTCTGTTCCAAGCCAACAAGATGTCTTGTTGTAAGGGCCTGGAATGGAACTGGGCATAGGGCACTGTCTCAAAAGAGGATACCATCCTCCCTAGAAGACTCATACAGAGTCAAATGGAGGGTTGTCTGGTGCTTCTTATCTGACGCACCTGATCCTTCAGGGCACAGATCCTTACGAGTGGCAAGAATACTCTTGCTTGGGGTGTGTTGGGGATCAGGCCTAAATACCTTAGACTTTGAGCTGGTCTTAAGGCTGACTTTTCGGTATTTATGATCCAGCCTAAGCTTTTCAAATACTGAACTGTGTATATTATGCTCTCTTCTAGAGCCTGTACTGAGTGATCTCTGAGCAGGAGGTCATCCAGATACCTGAGCACCAGGATCCCTTGGGCCCTTAAAAGGCCCAGTACTGGTGCTAGGACCTTTGTGAACACCAGGGGAGCTGTAGCAAGCCTGAAGGGTAGAGTCTCAAACTGAAAATGACGTTCCTCTACTGCAAAATGTAGGAACCTCTGATGAGGCTGAAAGTGTAAGTACGCATCCTTTATATCGATGGAGGCTAAAAAGTCTCCCCTCTGGAGTGAGGTTACTACTGAGTGGACAGACTCCATCCGAAAGGACTGTATCAATAGATACTTGTTCAGGGACCTTAGGTCCAAAATGGGCCTTGTGTAAAAGAGTAAAACCCTGTGCCCTCTTCGAATACAGGAAACTCTACAATCACTCCTTGATGCACTCGATGATGTAGTGCCTGAAGCATTACGTTTCTTTTTGGAGGATCCGAGAACGCTGGATCTTATAAGCCTCTGAGGGGTAACCCCCGTAACTGCAGCTTGTAACCACGAGATATACAGTGGGGACGGAAAGTATTCAGACCCCCTTAAATTTTTCACTCTTTGTTATATTGTAGCCATTTGCCAACCCATATTGACAGAAAAACACAAAATTGTTGACATTTTTGCAGATTTATTAAAAAAGAAAAACTGAAATATCACGTTCCTAAGTATGCTGTGACACTCATATATTTAACTCAGGTGCTGTCCATTTCTTCTGATCATCCTTGAGATGGTTCTATGCCTTCATTTGAGTCCAGCTGTGTTTGATTATACTGATTGAACTTGATTAGGAAAGCCACACACCTGTCTATATAAGACCTTACAGCTCACAGTGCATGTCAGAGCAAATGAGAATCATGAGGTCAAAGGAACTGCCTGAAGAGCTCAGAGACAGAATTGTGGCAAGGCACAGATCTGGCAAGGCACAGATCTAAGGTTACAAAAAAATTCTGCTGCATTTAAGGTTCCTAAGAGCACAGTGGCCTCCATAATCCTTAAATGGAAGATGTTTGGGACGACCAGAACCCTTCCTAGAGCTGGCCGTCCAGCCAAACTGAGCTATCGGGGGAGAAGAGCCTTGGTGAGAGAGGTAAAGAAGAACCCAAAGATCACTGTGGCTGAGCTCCAGAGATGCAGTCGGGAGATGGGAGAAAGTTGTAGAAAGTCAACCATCACTGCAGCCTTCCACCAGTCGGGGCTTTATGGCAGAGTGGCCCGACTGAAGCCTCTCCTCAGTGCAAGACACATGAAAGCCAGCATGGAGTTTGCTAAAAAACACCTGAAGGATTACAAGATGGTGAGAAATAAGATTCTCTGGTCTGATGAGACCAAGATAGAACTTTTTGGCCTTAATTCTAAGCGGTATGTGTGGAGAAAGCCAGGCACTGCTCATCACCTGTCCAATACAGTCCCAACAGTGAAGCATGGTGGTGGTAGCATCATGCTGTGGGGGTGTTTTTCAGCTACAGGGACAGGACGACTGGTTGCAATTGAGGGAAAGATGAATGCAGCCAAGTACAGGGATATCCTGGATGAAAACCTTCGCCAGAGTGCTCAGGACCTCAGACTGGGCCGAAGGTTTATTTTCCAACAAGACAATGACCCTAAGCACACAGCTGAAATAACAAAGGAGTGGCTTCACAACAACTCCGTGACTGTTCTTGAATGGCCCAGCCAGAGCCCTGACTTAAACCCAATTGAGCATCTCTGGAGAGACCTAAAAATGGCCGTCCACCAACGTTTATCATCCAACCTGACAGAACTGGAGAGGATCTGCAAGGAGGAATGGCAGAGGATCCCCAAATCCAGGTGTGAAAAATTTGTTGCATCTTTCCCAAAAAGACTCATGGCTGTATTAGATCAAAAGGGGGCTTCTACTAAATACTGAGCAAAGGGTCTGAATACTTAGGACCATGTGATATTATAGTTTTTCTTTTATAATAAATCTGCAAAAATGTCAACAATTCTGTGTTTTTCTGTCAATATGGGGTGCTGTGTGTACATTAATGAGGAAAAAAATGAACCTAAATGATTTTAGCAAATGGCTGCAATATAACAAAGAGTGAAACATTTAATAGGGTCTGAATACTTTCCGTCCCCACTGTAATTGAGGTGACCCACTCGTCCTGAATTGTTGTTTTCCAAATGTCCGCAAAGTGCAGCAGCCTTTCCCCTACCTGATGGAGTGGGGGCGTCCCCTCAAAAGGAGGGCTTGGTGCTGGGTTTAGAAGAATTTTGGACCTCGGGCCTTTTCTGCCCCTGGCCTTGCGGCTTGCCCCTGGCCCTAGCGCCTGTTGGCGGCGGAACCGCCCTGACGCTGAGACATTTGAGGAAGCAGTCCCTGGGTTTTTAAACGAGGGACATCTGGTGCTTTTCTTCACAGGAAGTAGAGAACTCTTTGCTCCGGAAATCTTTTGGATATATTTGTCCAAGTGATCACCGAATAAACGTTCCCCATGAAACGGGAAACCTGCCAATAACTTTTTACAAGGAAGCTCGGCTAACCAGTTCTTAAGCCAAAGTCTGCGCATATGTACATACAAGAGAGCCAGACGAGAAACCTGCTGTATTGAATCCTTTAAAGCATCAACAGCAAAACACAGCGCTCGAGGAATATCTGTCTTACTTTCAGGCAGATCATCCTCCTGGTTAGGCCTATCAGGCCGTTTGAACTGATCCTTTACGGACTGGCAAATACCAATTGCAACAGCTGGCTGAATAGCTGAACTGGCCAAAGAAAAGGAAGCCTTTAATAATAACTCCAATTTCAAGCCCTGTGCGTTATCTACCGGACAAGTTAAGTTACTGTTTAAGGAAGAGATTGCTGCATCTACGGCTGGCATGCTCCATTTTTTAACAAACTTTTCATCCATGGGATATAAAAGGGAAAACCTTTTAGGAGGCAAAAAAGTCCTGTCATGATGTTCCATATCAGCATACACCGCTTGTTCCAACAGAGGGTGTAGCGGGAAAGCCTGAAAAGGCCTCAGAGATCCCAAAGATGACCAGGGGGGCTCAGTCACCTCTGCAAGGGGCAACTTAAAGGCAGAATGAACCATTTCGGTCAGAGTCAGGATCAAAAGCCTCTGAAACTGAGAGGCAGACATCGACTGTATATCTTCTTGTCCAGATTGCTCGGAAGCAGACTCATCTGCCGGGCACTCCACCGAATCCTGAGTTTTAAGCTCTTCCCCATCCTCAACCCATTCCTGCTCCAGACTAGGAGACTTCCTGCCACCCTGCGGGATGGAGGCAAACATGCCGGCAATCCTGTGCTCTAACCCGGCTAGAGCTGAGGACAGTTCACCCTTAGTGATAAAGGGTGAAGCAGCAGCATTGACTGTTGGCACAATACCAGATAGGCGCAGAGGCTCAGATTGCCCGGAAGCCTCTGGTCCTTCAGGGGATACAACACTAGGGATACGACTAGGTTCATCAGGAACTACTGACGACATAGTTGTGCCCTTCCCTATGGTGTTAGTCCCACTCCTCTTTTTGGAAGACATTTAATAGCCACAAACAAAGAGTAATTGGGTGTAGTATTAAAACGCCTCAAAAGGGAGACTCTTTAATAGGAGTCATCAAGCCCCTATGCAACAATCCTGCTAAGCACCTTTAGCCTGCCAAGCAACACCTGGTGACTCACATGACCCGGGTAAGAAAAAATGAACCACTACAAGTGTCTGTTCAGAGCCTGCTCTGTGTCCCACAGCTGCCTTCTGGAAGCACCACTTGGCTAACACAGCTTAAACAAGCTGGGTGTGCGCCGGAATGTTTTGTGCATGTGCATGGTCCCAGCGAACGGGCGTGACTGTATTCACGTACGATGCAAATGTTCGTGTGGCCAGATAAAGGCTACGGTGCATGTGCGGCGAAGCCGTGTGCGCCATGGCCGCCAAACAAACTGCTGAGCCCAGCAAAACTCTTGCGAACGCACGTGTGCCATGGCGAACCAAGGCAAAATGGCGCACCATCGGGCGCCATCAAACAGGTAAAGGACAGCCGAACACTTTGCAAACACCCACAGCTAGCCCAGAACTCACCCGTATGGTCACCACTAGTTTGACTGATTGTTACAATTACTGGGACACCACACAATAATAAAACAAAGGGGTTTCACTTACCCATCCAGGCACAGGGCCACTTAGATAGTAAGGGCTCAATCTTCACTCTTCACGGCGGGTTCCTGTCACTTGGACCTTCAAGGACTGGGTACCCTTTCATGTTTAGGGTCCACTCCCTTGGACCTGTACAGCACCCTGCAGGAAATGCCTTAGCGCTGTAGTGTCCAGGATTTCCACTTCGCAGAGTCTAGCGTCCGGAGGCCACATTACAGGCAAAACCTCGCGGGATCTTGAGTCTTGAGGCTCGGGTACCATTTATTTAAGCATAAAAACCTGTGCTAAATGGATTTGATCGGTCAATGGGACTAGAGACCTAGAGCTCAGAGCGCTCAAACAAACCATGCCATCCACCTTGCAGACACTGGTAAAAAAACTAAAGTACTTCCTGTATGGGCGGGGTTTTATAGGGGATCACTTCCTGTCTGAAGACCTTTGGTCTATCAGTGTCCATTCACCTAATGATGGAGTATAACCCAGCAGGTAATGAATATTAGCCTGACTCTGTGTTCCATGGTGTATGAAAAAGAAATATCCTTTGCATCGTTGCTGTCTCTCACTGTCACCCTGTGGTGGATCCCTGACTGGCAGAGACCCCTTTTACTTTATTCACCACCGCCGCTGGCTCAGTGCCCAAACTGGTTGCTACCTGCCACCCGCCTGGCATCTAGCAACCAGTGACGTCATGAGGACGAGAGAGGCAGAGACCCAGCATTCTCAGCAGAGGAAATTTAACTTCCTCCTTCTCCGCACCTACTGTTTAGCTCCACCCACCTCCTCCTTGTATATTCTTGAGTCCAGCCAGGCAGCGGCATGCAGAAGAAACATCTGAGGCAGACTGGAGTGCACAAACAAAATGGAGAGATGGTAGAAAGGCAAGTAAAATGCAAAGTGCTCACCAACATGAAAGATCCATCGGAGTTAAAATCCTCAGTCAGCTCTCCCCCAGCAGCCAGTGTTCTATCCTGAACTGTCAGCACTTCTCAGGAGCTTAGAGTGTGTGTCAGCCTGGAGCTAGCAAGCCTCTCAGTGCACTATGCAGAGAGGACGGTAGGCAGATAAGGGTTGGCAGGAGAGGGCACTGACAGATGAGATGACACCCTGGATGGAAGGAGGATACATCCTTAGATATCAGGGCAGGGTTAATGCTGGGACTTGTAGTCCTTCACTTTTGGGGGATGTGACCCCCCAAAAGTGAAGGACTACAGGTCCCAGCATGAACCCCTCAGAGTTGAAGATGTTTCCCGCATCATTGCACACATGATGACTCCTCACACCCAGCCCTTCTGTCCAGCTGCTCACTGTCTTTTCTCCCACTACTTGTTTGGCTCTCACTACACCTGCAGCAGCTCCCCCCTCCTCCTCCTTCATCCTCAGCATTTTATGTTCTGCCACCTTTTCACCTACTAGTCTTCTTAACCCCTCTGTATGCCAAGCAATCCTCTCAGCAGTGGCCCATCTCTCATCTGCAACTGTCACAGCCTCAGAATCCTGCCAGCATTCCATTCATTGCTCATTGCTCCTTCAACCTGCCAGAACTATTTTTTCCTACTACAGGGGTCGCCATTGCAACCCAGCCTCATACTCCAGGGGGCCCATGCAGCTTCCCTCTAAACCTGGATAGGAGGGCAGCATATAAAGGAACTGATGCCCTCCATGTTCTTCTTGCAGCTGCTGAATGCCTGCAGGAGGTAAAGGAGGAAATGTGGGCATTCAGTGGCTGCAAGAAGAACATGGGCGTAGCACAAGGGGTTGCAGGGGTCACAATCGCAACCCCGCCCCTAGCTCCAGGGGGCCCCTGCAGCCTCCCTGTCATATTATCGTATCCTCCACAAAATACAGCTCCGATCTGCCCTAGGGCCCCACAGCCATGCTCCAGTACTGGGCTTCTACTTTGCCTTCCACAGTCCACACCCTCTCCCCATTGATGGGGAGAAGTTGTTAGCCATTTCCTGAATGGAGAGGAGCATGGGGTGAGAACAGCCCAGGATGGGGAAGTGTCTGTGCTGTGTGCTGGCAACATGGAATGGTAACCGAGCTCAGCAAGGCAAGAGGAGGAGAGTACTGTCCTGTAGCCACGATGGGACCGATGTCACTGGTGAGGTATGACATTGCTCAGTGTCTCCTAGTCACCAGCTGGGATTCTCTGTACCCCCCCACCCGGGGATGTCTACTTACCCCACTTCCCTGACAACTGGGGTAGACAAACACCTCCGGGAGGTGACCTTCCCCCAACACTGACAGAGAAACCTTCAGAAATTGCTAAAACAAATCCCTTAACACCTCCTCGAGGGGCCCCTGAAGGGCTGCAGGCTCCAGATTTTGTGTCGCATGGCTTTGACCTCCCAGATCTAAGTCCCCCCCCCCCCAAATCCCCCTGACCACCCCCTCCACCATGCATGCTATGCCCGGCTGCTGAGCTCCTTTCCCATTACAGCACTATATACTGTTCCTTCTCCGCAGGGCTGAAATCACATTCCTTTACAACACAGCCAGTTAGCAATGATCTGCACAGGGAGTATCTGCCTACTGCAACTACACTGCCGTTCCAACCAGAGAATTTCACAGGTATGTGATTCCAGCCCTGTGTAGTGTGGTGGGGGAGGGGGAGCTTATACAGTGCTGCGATGAGAAAGGAGCTCTGCCAAGTGACCTGCCAGGGGTCCCTGTCCTCTGATTCTCCAGCGGTAATCCCTGTCTTCTGATGTAAAGAGGAACTCTGGGAACTCAAATACTTAAGCCACTTTGAGTATCTTGGTGTGCGGTGGATGTATCTGCACGCACGTTGGAAGTAGTGGGGAGGGGCCCAGGTCAACTTTTGCATCGGGGCCCACAAGCTTCAACTACGCCTCTGATGCCGCCCCTCCTAACCAGTTTCCTTCTGCTGCCCACAGGTCCCTCAACTCTCTCCTGGCCCCTCTGTGATCTGTTATCCCTGATATCTCACCAAAGCTCTCTAATGGGGCTCCTAAACAAAAAATAAAACATCTACTGACACCAGTGGAGGAACTACCAGGGTCGCAAAGATTGCACTTACAACCAGGCCCTGGCGTTCTGCCACTGGGCTCAGAGGTAAGGGCCCCCAGCTAGGGATCAGGGGGTCCTCCATGGTTTCTTGCACCAGGGCCCTAAAGATTCTAATTACCTTTCTGCTCCACTGCCAATGTCTAAGCTGGAGTCCTCACACTACCACTCAACTTCTCATCCCACTCTCTTCTCTCCCTGCCACTTTTCCTCTCTGCACCCAATTTCCATCACCACCTTCTATTGCAGCAGTTCATGTAATAGTAATACACACCTCCCAACATTTTGAGATGGGAATGAGGGACACCTACTAACAAATGTATGTAGGCATAGGACATGGCCCTGCCACACCCCCTTAAAGGAGAATTAACAAAAAAAAAGTTAATTAAATCCACAAGTGCTTTTTTTTACCATTACTATTTCGTTATATTGGCTTTTAAAACTTACAAATGCAGCAATTTAGAAATTTGATGAAAAGTTTAGCACTGGAAAACACTATATGAAAGATTAAAAAGTGTATTTTATATACAACTTTATAGATCAGACCAAAATGAGGGACAAATGAGGTGGAATGAGGGACAGAGGGACATTGCTCCAAATCAGGGACAGTCCCTCAAAATCAGGCACAGTTGGGAGCTATGATAATAATATACATTGCTTTACTAATTTCTCAGAGCTTTCTGTTCATTTACTGTCCAGTGCAGCTGAGGCTGCAGAGAAAGGGACTGGGGAATCTCTGTCCTCAGTCCCTTTCTCTGTCTCAGTAGTGAGACTGTTTAGACCCTCATATTTCACCATAGCCCAAAATTAATGCTGTTAAAAATGTAAAAAAAAAACAAAACGAAAAAAAACCCACAATTCTAAAAACTGTAAAAGAAAGAAAAAAATATATAAAAAAATAAATAGCTAATTAAGGGTTTGTTTACACTTTGGTCTCTGAAGTATGATCAGCATTCGGATTGCTTTTCAGAGAGCATTTGGCAGGTGATAAAAAGGTGTTGTATTACCTGCTTTAAACGTTCCAACCCCCACATTAGCATGCTGCCCCATTCACTTGAATGGGTGACGTTCAACAGAGGGTATAATTCATGCCACAGCTGTGAGGCAAGGCATTGTGGATACAGTATGTTTACACCTGCAGGTGCTGCCTCTGTAGCTAAAAGGGGGCAGTGGTAGAGGCACACAGGGGATGCCAGATTATCCCCTCCCAGCCAGGATAATTTAACCACACCCACATTTCACCGCGGTACGCTACACTTGCCACAGGTCAATCTTCCCCCTAAATGTCCCTCATTCTCAACTTCAAAAGTTGGGAGGTATGCTCAGGTGGGACGGGATCTCCAACCCTGTGTCCGGGTCTTGTGGACAGCCAGCAGGGTGTATGCCCAGGTGGACACAGCCAATATAACGAGGGGCTGGGGAGAGAAGTAGGAGGTGGAAGGTGGAGTGTGAGCAGCTTGCTACTGCTGTTGTCTGAAGACAGACCTGTGTTAGGAGAGCTGTCTGCCCTGTGGGACTCACTGCACAAAAAGTGCATCTACCACTTGAGCTAAACACCCCCAATTTCACAACATATACCGTATTTATCGGCGTATAACACGCGCCGGCATATAACACGCACCCCAATTTAAGAAGGAAGTTTCAGGAAATTTTTTTTTTTAAATAAACCACTTTGATGCAAAATAATGGTCAGAGAGCATCAATGCAGCCTGATCTGTGCCCATCTGCAGCTTCAGTGCAGCCTGATCTGTGCCTATCTGCAGTCTGATCTGTGTCCATATGCAATCTAATCAGTGCCCATCTGCATCCTAATCAGTGCCCATCCGCAGCCTAATCAGTACCCATCTGATCTGATCGGAATTAGAGGAAAAGGTCATACTACAGAAAAGATAGAAAACCTTTTTTATTACTTTACTTAAAGCACCAGCCTGTCTAGCAAAAACCATTATGGGCTTTTATTTATTTATTTATTTTTTTACATACCGTATTTATCGGCGTATAACATGCACGTTTTCCCGCTTAAAATAGGGGGAAAAATCGTGTGTGCGTGTTATATGCTGATATAGGCTGCGACCGAGGGGAAAGAGGGGACGAGCGCTGCCGAAATAGAGCCGGATCTCCTGTGTACTCGGCTCGGCATCACGCCCAGTCATGCCCCTTGGCCCGGATCCTATGATGGACATAACGCCGGTCAAATGCCGGGATGTCAATGCTAAGAGATGTCCAGGGGGTGGGACTGAGCGTGACTGCGAGCCGAGCCGAGTACACAGGAGAAGCGGCTCTATTTCGGCAGCGCTCATCCCTTCCTTCCCCCCGGTGGCAGCCTATATCAGCATATAACACGCACACACGATTTTTCCCCCTATTTTAAGCGGGAAAACGTGCATGTTATACGCCGATAAATACGGTATGTAAAAAAATAAATAAATAAATAAAAGCCCATAATGGTTTTTGCTAGACAGGCTGGTGCTTTAAGTAAAGTAATAAAAAAGGTTTTCTATCTTTTCTGTAGTATGACCTTTTCCTCTAATTCCCTGCCCCCACTCCCTCTCCTCTCGGATCTGTCCATCATCACAGACGAGGTCTATGAACCGCACCAGGCTTCGAGCGCAAGTTGATCCCTCCAATAAACCTCCGAAGGGGCAACAGCTTTACGTAAAACCTTCGACTTTTCTAAGCTGGCAGATGTGAACCGCAGCCATCTGTGCCTGGCTCTGAAATGACATCTCACAGGCAGCATCATCCCCCCCTTCCCGGCCAAGGACAGCCTGGCAATTATAGTGACCCTGCGGTATTGTCACCTCGGAGGTTCAGACGCATTTGTCACTATCATCAGGATTAACGTAAAGCCAAGCCTTTATTGTTGTTGTTCTATCTGATGTGGAGCTTTAACTTTACTGACAGATTTGTCTTAGCTACTCTTTTGAACTTTTTGGGGTATGCGCACAAAGGAGAGGTGACAGGTAGGTTCACCATTAGGCACAGTAGGCTTGTTCTTATACACCAGAAGTATTTAATTAAAATTCCTGGAGGTCCAGTCCGTAAAATTTTCTTTCTCTGGAGGTCCGAATCTAATTTTTGTTCTATGACTCATCACAGCGCCCCTTTACCCCCCCCCCCCCAAAAAAAAAAAAAAACCCACACACACCACCTTTACATCACAGCCCCCTTTACATTAGTGTCTTAAGTCCCCTATTTCAAACCACAGACCCCCCATTTCACATTAGAGCCCCTCTTCTCACATCAAAGCCCCCCCAACATCACAATCCCCCTTGCAATCACAACCCTCCACATCACAGATCACACCCCCTTTGCAATCACAGCCCCCCTCCTCACATCACAGCCCTCCCTCATATCATAGCTTCTTCGGTCCCCTCTTTCAAATCAAAGACCCCCTTTCACATCACTGCCCCCTCCCCTTACATCACAGTCTCCCCTTTTGCCTACCCCCCCCCCCCCCCCAATATCAATGCTCCCACCAAAGGCAGTGCTCCCTCACACGCGTGTAGACCCGCCATATCTTCTGCCCTCTTATTCCCGCTGTGAGTTTAACAGCAGTGGCAGCAACATACAGGCAAATACATATACAGAAGAGGAATCCAGCCAGCTGTGAGTTTTAACAGCAGTGGTGACGGGAGGAGAGGAGTCCACTAAGGCTGTTAAGTGGTGCAGCTATGGTCCGGACAGGACTGTCACTCGGTCCGTGTCTGGACCGTGGTCTGCCATTTAGTGACACCTGTTATAGACATTGGAAAGCAGTTAAAACACAGTGACTCGGATAATGCTGGTAATAACAAAAATGAATGAAGATGGCACTTATAAATCAATTTTAAAAATTACTTAAGGATAGTCCTCAACCAAAAGCAAACTATCCCTTCAAAAGCTGGAAAGGAGCGCTCATTAGAAGATAAGACACAATGATTGAAGTCCTCAGAGTCCCCCTAATGATAACTACCACTATGCCCTCTGTCCTCTTCTTCAAAGGTTGGCATTTGAAGAGGTAGACTGGTTCTGGTTGAGGTCTATTCTGTGGGTCCCGGGTATTTTGATATGCCTGATTTTACACATTGATAAAAAGTGCAATTCATTTTTAAGTGATATCAAAGGTAATTATTTTTTTTTAAATAACAAACATGTTATACTTACCTACTCTGTGCAGATGGTTTTGTACAGAGCAGCCCAGACCCTCCTCTTCTCGGGTCCCCCGCCGACCCTCCTGGCCCCTCCCTCCTGCTGAGTGCCCTCAGAGCAGTAGCCGCCAGTCAACAAGAGGCAAAGGGCCCCCCCCCCCCCCCCAGCCTGCACCATCTGTGTGGCCGTGCACTGTGTGGGGAGCCGGACCGACAGGTCTCTACCTGGTCTGTCACCCCCTCACAAGCACATGACTACAGCCTGAGGCCCCAATTGGCCAGTTTTAGGTTGTCCTCGGGGCGCAGAGCATTGCACCCTGAGCCTCCCACCCTGCGATACCAGCGTATCGACATCGGCTTCCGGCTTCCTGCCCCAGCCAATCAGGACAAGAGCAAGAAGACCGTGTCATTGCAGAAGCTGCGGCACCAGGGAAGCCGTGACCGCCGGAGGGCTCCACCTGTAAGGTGAGCGTGGAGTCCAGGCAATCCAGTTCTAGCCCTGCCTGCTTCCCTTTGACACTCTCCATTGATGGAGCGATTTGTGGCCAGAAACAGGACCGGCTCCCAGTCTCTCCCCCGCTGGCTGCAGAGATGACAAGAATTCCAAGATGGCCACTGCACGAGACACAGACAGAGGTACTGCAGCTGACAGGCAACAGTCTCCTTATCCTGCTTCTTCTACTCCCCCCAAAATCCTCCAGCACCAGCCGCCACTGCCCCAGAGGAAGCAGTTTGCAATGGCGGCACACAAGCAGGCTTGCTCACGAGCCATTCACACACAGAGCTGTGGCTTGGCCCCAGCCCTCTCTCTTCTCATTCGGTCATTGGCTGTGATTGACAGCAGCAGGAGCCAATGGCTCAGTCAATGAGGAGGAGAGCCAAGGCTTTTATGCACATCGCTGGATCGCAATGGAGCTCAGGTGAGTATTAGTGGGGCTGCTGCACACAGAATGTTTTTTACCTTCATGCATAGAATGCATGAAGGTAAAAAACCTGAACCACCTTTAAGAAGAATTCCAAGTATGGATATTTTTACAAAGTTCCAGCTTAGACCAATG
Source organism: Lithobates septentrionalis (assembly GCA_037952835.1). Taxonomy (NCBI): domain Eukaryota; kingdom Metazoa; phylum Chordata; class Amphibia; order Anura; family Ranidae; genus Lithobates; species Lithobates septentrionalis. The sequence goes on from JBBDGP010001212.1 coordinate 5,769,422, forward strand.
TAACTATGTATTTATCATACCTGTGGGATCCCTCTAGAAGCTGGAAATCTCTGCAGTAGACATTGCAACTCCAGTGATCTCCACTAGCTTTCAGGTCCCATTCCTGAGTGGCTTCCCTGCTGCATTCAGAAGGTCGACGACTTACTACAGGCGCCATTCAGAGACCGCCTTATATTATCTCAATGAATGCAAAGTGTTCTTTGATTGGACATCTTGGAGGCTGGGCCATCACCGCCATGCCTGGAAGCTTCTTGACTACTCCCAGTGGCGGCTGGTGCTCAAAATTTTTGGGGGGGCGCAAACGAACTGAAAAATTCTGAAAAATACTGAAACAAAAACATCAATTGCAGCCTTACTGTGCCATCAATTACAGCCACTGTGCCCATAATATGCAGCCAACTGGGCCCATCATATGCAGCCAACTGTGCCCATCATATGCAGACTCTGTGCCTAGCAAATGCAACCACTGTGCCCATCATATACAGCCAACTGTGAACATCATATGCAGACAACTGTGCCCATAATATGCAACCACCTGTGCCCATCATATGCAGCTATCCATGCCCATCATATGCAGCCACCTGTGCCCATAATATGCAGCCAACTGTGCCCATAATATGCAGCCAACTGTGCCCATCATATGCAGCCAACTGTGCCTATAATATGCAGACTCTGTGCCCATCATATGCAGACTCTGTGCCCATCATATGCAGACTCTGTGCCCATCATATGCAGACTCTGTGCCCATCATATGCAGACTCTGTGCCCATCATATGCAGCCAACTGTGCCCATAATATGCAGCCTCTGTGCGCATCAAATGCAGCCACTATGCCCATAATATGCAGCCTCTGTGCCCATCACATGCAGCCTTTGTGCCCCCCGCCTGCCCACTGTCTGCCTGGCACTTACCCCATCGTGGTGGTGGGTCAGGCAGCGGGACAGGCATCGAGCTGTGGGATGGTAGCACAGTGTTCCACGACGATGGCTCCTGTGTGTCCTCTGACTCCTCTGTGCGTGTCTTCTTCCTGTATTCCTTGGCGCCAATAGGAGCACCTGTGCCTTCAGCCAATTACATGCCCGTTATTACATCAGGGCCTCCTGATTGGCTTAGAGGCAGTTCTGTGTTAGCAAAGCAAATATTCATTTGCTTTGCTAACAGACCTGGGTGCACAATGGATTGCGCTCACAGGTCATTTTTTTTGATGCCTATTAGAGCCTATGGCTCTAATCAGGTGCTTCAAAAACACCCCCCGCCACTGTAATTCAGAGGCTCGGTGCCCAAAAACTGGCCAGACGCCTGAATAGGGGGCGTCTACAGCGGCCGTTGATAGATTCGTGCAATGCATCAATCTATCCATAGTGCACAAAGGGGGTGGCTGGAGAGAGGGGGCGGCGCCCAAGCGCCCCTAATGGACGCACAGCCACTGCTACTCCGATCTACACCTAAACCCAATCAGTGCTAAAACACATCAGAAGGGCGTGGCCAAGATGCAGGGACTGCAGCTGAAGCCTCTTGTAGTTTACCAATGGATGGAGTTGCTCTATATGGTGTGCACCCCCTAATTTTGCTATTGCTATCATTATTAAGATGAAGGTGTTGAAGACATCTTTTAGGCTAGGTTGACATGTGTTTCTGCATTGTACAAAAAAGTATCCCTTTTGCAAGGGCGTGGCAATGGTGCACACCCCCAAAGTTAGCTGCTGTAAATGTTACATGGAGCGAGACGTCCTTCTAGAGGGGCTGCCACCCACTGTAGGAGGAGATCCAATGGAAGGATGAACAGTAGATGCCTGAGCATTGCTATTTTTTATTGATTATTAATAATAGCATTATATTTTCTTTCCTTTATGTCATTTTTTTTTTTTTTGTAATTTAAAAAATGTAAAAAATAAAGGAATAGTATGACTGGAGTAATGGCACTGCTGGGACAGTTGAAGGGCAAAAAACCTATTACAAGGCAATTTCATTGTCCAGTTTATTGAGGCCCCCGACTAGGAATGATGCTCTGCTTGACCTGGTAATCTCAAACCAGGCAGAGCCTATTACCAATATTCATATAAAAGAGCATTTGGGTAGCAGTGACCATAACATGATCTATTTAATGTAAGCTGTATGCAAAAAACACATAAGGGAAAGATAAAAAAAAAACTTAACTTTAGGAGAGCAAATTTTCCAAGGATGAGGGCTGCTCTCCAGGACTTAGACTGGGAGGGAATATTGGCATCGATGAACACAGAACAGAAATGAGAATTCTTCAAAAAGACTGTTTTCCAACTCACTGCAAAGTATATTCCCATGGGCAATAAGTTTAAAAGGCTAAAAATAAAACCTATGTGGCTCACGGCCAAAGTTAAAAAAAGTTATAAATAATAGGAAAAGACCTTTTTAAAAATATAAAAATGAAGGAACACTATCATTGTTTAAATGTTAGAAAGATTATAACAGAATATGTAAAAAGGAAATCAAGGATGCAAAAATTAAAAATGAATGACAGATTACAGAAGTCAGTAGGACAAACCCCCAAAAAATCTTCAAATATATTAAAGGTTAAAAGGTCAGGTCTGAGCATGTAGACCCTTTACAAAATAATCTGGAGTGGGTGACGGGACAAAGAGAAAGCAAATTTAATAAATACTTTTTTTCAGCTCTGTGTATACAAAGGAGCATGGGGGAGCTCAAGTTCCTAATGGGGGTGGTAGTGACACAGCCTCAAATGATCCACAATGGCTCAAAAGTGATATGGTCCAGAAATATTTAGACAGAATAATGCCCTGTACACACGGTCGGACATTGATCGGACATTCCGACAACAAAATCCATGGATTTTTTCTGACGGATGTTGGCTCAAACTTATCTTGCATACACACGGTCACACAAAGCTGTCGGAAAATCCACTCGTTCCGAACGCGGTGACGTAAAACACGTACGTCGGGACTATAAACGGGGCAGTAGCCAATAGCTTTCGTCTCTTAATTTATTCTGAGCATGCGTGGCACTTTGTCCGTCAGATTTGTCTACACACGGTCAGAATCGGATTTTGTTGTCGGAAAATTTTATAGCATGCTCTCAAACTTTGTGTGTCGGAAATTCCGATGGAAAAGATCCGATGGAGCCCACACACGGTCGGAATTTCCGACAACAAGCTCCGATCGCACATATTCCGTCGCAAAGTCCAACCGTGTGTACAGGGCATAAAGGTGGATAAAGCACCTCGACCAGATGGCATTCACCCACGGATCCTAAAAGAATTGAGCTCTGTCATTTCAAAGCCATTGTTTCTAATTTTTAGGGACTCATTAATGACTGGAATGATACCACTTGATTGGCGCAGGGCCAATGTGGTGCCCATTATTACAAAAAGATCAAAGTCTTTACCAAGTAACTATAGTTTATGTTCTATAGTCGGAAAGATACTGGAGAGTTTAATAAAAGACCACATAGACGAGTTCTTGCTGGAAAAAAAATAGTTTAAGCAACAGACAGCATGGGTTCTTGAAAGACAGAATTTGTTAAACAAATCTGATTTCTTTTTATGAAGAGGTAAGTAAAACCTTGGACAGAAGGGTGGCTGTGGACGTGGTATACTTGGATTTTACAAAAGTGTTTGACACAGTTCCCCACACACAGCTCATGGGTAAGGCAAAGTCTACAGGCTTGGAAAGATCAGTTTGTAAATGGATAGAAAACTGGCTAAAAGACAGAATTCAGAGAGTAGTGGTTAATGATTCTTACTCTGATTGGTCTAAGGTTATCAGTGGTGTACCCCAAGGTTCAGTGTTGGGACCCTTACTTTTTAATATCTTTATGAATGATATAGGGTCTGGGATTAAAGGTACCATTTCAGTCTTTGCAGATGACACCAAACTATGCAGTGGAATAATATCCTTACAGGATGTCTCCAATTTACAAGCTGACCTCAATGCACTAAGAGGTTTAATGTTGATAAATGTAAAGTTATGCACTTGGGGCTAAGAATATGCATGCATTATACATACTAGGGGGAGAGCAACTGGGGGAATCCATAGTGGAGAAGGATCTGGGGGTTTTGGTAGATCATAAGCTTAATAATAACATGCAATGCCAAACTGCGGTTTCCAAAGTTAGCAAAGTCCTTTCTTGTATTAAGAGAGGTATGGACTCCAGAGAGAGAGATATCATTTTGCCCCTGTACAAGTCATTAGTAAGACCTCATCTGGAATATCTAGTTCAGTTTTGGGCACCAGTTCTCAAAAAGGATATCGGGGAACTGGAGAAAGTGCAGAGAAGGGCAACCAAAAGTGGGAAAGATTAGAAAGGAAAGATTAGAGGAACTGAATTTATTTTCTCTTGAGAAGAAGAGAATAAGGGGGGATATGATCAACGTGTACAAATATATAAGTGGTCCATATAGTGAACTTGGTGTTAAGTTATTCACTTTAAGGTCATCACCAGTGTTCATTTTGGCAGCAAGTTTCGATTTAGTTTTAGTCTTAGTCTTTTGACTAAAATGGCATTTTAGTTTTAGTCTCATTTTACTCTTCTGCAATTGTTTTAGTTTTAGTGGTAATTTAGTAGACTAAATCTCCAGTACATTTTAGTCGACTAAAATCATTTTAGTTGACTAAAAATCATTTTAGTGGTCTAAAATCTAATGGGTGTGGTTAAATTGTAATGCAATATTTAAGCATTTCTCTACAATTTCCAAACTCGTTATATACTGCTGGAGTGAAAAATCGAATATGTTATTATTTATGGCATTAAGGTATGAACATGCACTACAGACCAGTGTTAATTTTTAAAATCAAATTTCAATTTAGTTTTTAGTCTTTTGACTAAAATGCCATTTTAGTTTTAGTAGTATTTTAGTTGTCTAAATTGTTTTAGTTTTGGTCGTATTTTAGTCAACTAAAATAGTATTAATTTAGTCGACGAAAATGTTTTAGTCTACAAAGTTAACACTGGTTATCACAGAGTAGAGCTGCACGATTCTGGCTAAAATGAGAATCACAATTTTTTTTGCTTAGAAGATAGATCATGATTCTCGCGACGTAACATCATCTTTCACAATAAAACAAAAAAAATTGGGCTAACTTTACTGTTTCGTTTTTTTTTTTTTATTCATTGAAGTGTATATTTTCCCCAAAAAAATTGCATTTGAAAGACCGCTGGGCAAATACAGTGACATAAAATATTGCAGCAATTGCCATTTTATTCCCTAGGGTCTCTGCTAAAATATATATAATGCTTGGGGGTTCCAAGTAATTTTCTAGCAAAAAATATTGATTTTAACTTAAGAAAGAGGTGTCAGAAAAAGATTTAGACTTTAAGTGGTTAAACTTCCTGCATTTACATGTTGTTGAAAAATTGGCAGATTGCCCAGATTATTTATTTACACAGAAGTTCTATCCCTTTGATCTAAGAAGGAAGCTTAGTTACAATGTTTCAAGTTATAAACTTGGCAGACTGCCTGGATGTTTTCTTTTGACAGCTGAGTGAGCAGATAATCTCTCCACTTGTTTATATGAAAGAATCGGCAAACTCAGCAGAGAGAGATTGTCAGAGGGGGTGAATCGAGATCACGATTTTTTAACGATTAATTGTGCAGCTCTATCACAGAGGACAAGGGGGCACTCTTTACGTCTAGAGGAAAAGAGATTTCGTCTCTAAATACGGAAAGGTTTCTTCACAGTAAGAGCTGTGAAAATGTGGAATAGACTCCCTCCAGAGCTCAGTAGATTGCTTTAAAAAAAAAAAAAAAACCTGGGTTCTTTCCTTAATGTACATAATATAACTGGATACTAATATTTATAGGTAAAGTCCATCCAGGGAAAATCCGATTGCCTCTCTGGGGATCAGGAAGGAACTTTTTCCCCTGCTGTAGCAAATTGGATCATGGTTTGCTGGGGGTTTTGGCCTTCTTCTGGATCAACTGTGGGTAGAGGATTGTGTATGTGGGATTGTATGAGGTTTTTTTGTTTGTTTTGTTTTGTTTTTTTTTTATTGGTTGAACTAGACGTGTGTCTTTTTTCAACCTGACTAACTATGTAACTATGCTGCAGTTGATCCAACTACTGTCTGTTTTTTATTCTCTTTTTTCATTGTTCTTGTATACACTGGAGTCAGTCAATAAAAATGAGTCTATTTATTTTAACTTTCTATTGTCAGTTTTGGGTGGTATGACCTTTTATAATATCAGAAAAATTAAAAAACATTTCCAAGCATCTCATAACTGCGACTGACAATGAGACACGCATTGCATTGAAGGAGAAAGCCTTTTGATGGAAAGGTTACTATATCTGATCAGTTACAAACTAGCATGTTAATGATATTTAATGATGTAGCTATCAATCCCAATTATGCACAGTAGATCGTTATGACAGCAAAGAGACAGCCTTCTAATAATCTTCTGTAGATCTTATACCTGCCAAAAAAATCATGTACTATATCAGCTCAAACTATTCCTGTACGGATATAATGTGAGTATGGGTGGCGTGGAACGTGGCTGTTGAAGTGGCAGTTGTAACAAGGCTGCAAGTCCAAGGGGTCCAAGGCAAATCACAGACCCCTGCAGCTTTTTTTTTTTATCCTGCTCTGATCTTATAGGTTGCTATGTATAAAAGGTTTGTTGTGTAGAATTGACAAACATCTGCAGATTTAGAAAGAAAATCGCTGTATTTTCTCTAATATGTGTTGATTTAATATTGTAGCGCCACCTAGTGGCCACAATGCATTTTTTTTTCCTGATTGAGGTCGTTATGGAAAAAAGTGCATTATGGCCACTAGGTGGCGCTGAAAATATAGGAACTACATACACTATATTGTCAAAAGTATTGGGACGCCTGCCTTCACACGCACATGAACTTTAACCACTTCCACCCCAGAAGAATGGGCTGCTCAAAGACCAGGCCATTTTTTTTTCGATACGGCACTGCATCGCTTTAACTGACAATTGCGCGGTCGTGCGACGCTGTGCCCAAACAAAATTGACGTCCTTTTTTCCCCACAATTAGAGCTTTCTTTTGGTGGTATTTGATGATCACTGCGGTTTTTATTTTTTGCGCTATAAACAAAAAAAAGAGCAACAATTTTGAAAAAAACACAATATTTGGTACCTTTCGCTGTAATAAATAACCCCAATTTTTTTCTAAAAAAGCTAATTTTTTCCTCAGTTTAGGCCGATATGTATTCTTCTACTTATGTTTGGTAATAAAAATCGCAAAAAGCGTATATTGACTGGTTTGCGCAAAAGTTATAGCGTCTACAAAATAGGGGATAGTTTTATGGCATTTTTTTTTTTAATAGTGATGGCAGCAATCTGCGATTTTTATCAGGACTGCGACATTATGGCAGACACATCGGACACTTTTGACACATTTTTTGGGTCGATTGACAATTATAAAGCGATCTGTGCTATAAAAATGCACTGATTACTGTATAAATGTCACTGGCAGGGAAGGGGTTAACACTAGGGGCAATCAAGGGGTTAACTGTGTTCCCTGTGTGTGTTCTAACTGTAGGGGGGATGGGGCTGACTAGTGGAGATGACAGATCGTCGTTCCCAGCTCGTAGGAACTCACGATCTCTCTCTCCTCTCCTCACACACATGTCCCTGTTCTGCCTCTCATGCCCGCGATCGCTTGTGGCCGGCGGTCATCGCGGTCACGAGCATCGGCACCCCCCGCTGTGCAGTGGGCGCGTGCGCCTGCTATCCCACCTAAAAGGACCGACGTACAGCTACGACTGTTCGCGGGATCGTGCCGACCTGCCGCAGTATGATGACAGCGGGAGGTCGGCAAGTGGTTTATGGCATCCCAGTCTTTGTCCTTAGGATTCAATATTGAGTTTGCAGCTATAACAGCTTTAACTCTTCTGGGAAGGCCGTCCACAAGGTTTGCACAAAAGATATATCGTCTACAAACTATGGGATATATTTATGGATTTTTTTATTTTTAGATATATTTTTTTTACTAGTAATATTGCGAGGCACAGTCGGGGCACTACATTTTTTTATTTTTTAAGAGGGGACACTGTGGACTAGTGTAAAGAGGAAATCTGATGTAGGGGGGTTTCTGCTCACCAAAGCCCCCACTTACATCAGAGTTCCTAACATTCCCCTTTAAATGAGGGTTCCCAAAGCCCCGCCCTACATCAGAGTCTGCAGAGCACCCCTTACATCTTAGTCCGCCTTACCTTAGGGTACTCCCTCCCTCAGAGGTAGAAGAGAGAAGGGAGGGAAGTCACAGACAGTGGATGGTGAGCTCACCCACCCAAGGATGGAGACTCAGGCCTGCTAGCTGCTGGGCTTCAAATTTTAGACGCAGAGGGGTAGGGGCAGGAGGAAGAGGAGCAGAACGAGCCTTCTCTCCTCTACCATCCATTGTTTGGTGGGGGGCGGAACCAGAGGCGTAACTACAACCTTTAGGGCCCCCCCACAAGAAACCGTGAAGGGCCCCCTTGACTCCCAGCTGGGGCCCTTCCCGCTGATCCAGAGGCCCTTCCTGCTGATCCAGAGGCCCTTTACTCCTGTCGCAGGGCCCTTTTTTACGGTCCAGTAGTGGGATCCTTGCACATGCTCTGCAGTGGGCCCCCTTCTTGCTGTCTTGGGGTCGCCCCACAGTGGCAGAACACCAGGGCCCAGTTGCAAGGGCAACCTTTCCTGCCCTGGCAGCTGGCAGTTCTGCCACTGGTGTCAGTGGTTTTTATTGTTGTTATTTTATCTAGGGGCAGAGGATCCTAGGTCAGTGATAGTAGGTGGTTGGGTGTAATTAATACTTTGTTGACCCTCATGGGCTCCTCTGCCCCTCCCCCCCTCTTTAGGGACTTGTAGTTCGGCCTTCTCTGGATCCCCTTCCCCCATGACTGGTGTATGGCTCAGCAAAAGTTCCTGAGGCAGGGGCATGGCGAGCTAGATACTGCGCATAGACCTGGCTGCAGGGCCTGGATAGGAGGGGTGGTGGGGTTGACATACATAGGAACTGTCACCCCCACTGCCCCTCCTTATCAGGTGCACAGGGGAGCCACATGGGCCCCCTGGAGCATGGGGCCTGGTCACAATTGAGACCCCTGAGACCCCTATAGCTACGCCCCTGAGCGGAACTGTACTGGCTCTGTACAGTGTGAGAGAGGGTGGCACAGACACTCATCTTAGACAACTGCAGTTAGCCCTCCAGACTGTTGGCAACTCTGATGATTAGGTTGAGCCCAGGCACACCTGGCCCGTATGCACACCTAGGCACTTGGCGGTTGCAGTACCTGGTTACGTGAAGCCACAGTCCAGTCCGAATAATGTGTCCGGGTTTCAGGCGGTCTGAAACCTGGACACATGATTCAAAACTCGGACTGTCCGGGTGGATCCCGGACGGGTGGCAACCATAGCTCTATGTGACTTGCCTGCAGCTTCTAATGCACATTGCGAGAAGCTCACAGTCACCATAAGCCATTTCTGAACAGGAGAAGAGCTGGTATAACTGTGCAAGACTGAAGGGAAGGTTGGAATTCAGCTTTAACTTTCCCCAGCGGGTTTACGTAGAAAAAAAATTAAAAGATTAACATTTGCTTTCACGATGACCTGAAATGTCCCCGCGGCTCCCCCTCCGGGGATTACTCAATAAATCTGCCTTCATCCTCTCCCTCCGCCACTCATGCCTGCTTATCTGCTTTAAATTGCTGTACAATATCTTAAACAGCTGTCTACAGCCGCCGCTGACACCGACAAATTATTATGTGGCGTGCGTCTGCCTGTAACTTAGCGTTTTCCCTGCGAGCCAAGAAACAAAGTGATACTAAATGGATGAGGAGCGGCACGTATTGAAGACCCCGGGCCCAGAGCGGCGTCTCCTAATGAATCTCCGAAGCCCTGTCATCATTTCCGGGACTGTCAGTGTGACGGAATCAGACAAGGCGATCTGAATATCTGACTTTACAATACTGAGAAATAATAATAAAAAAAAAAACACGATAAACTGACAAAAATGATAATATATTCCACAACTGTATATAGAGATTTTCTTAATTGCTGTGATGATAAATTCTGTTAAGTGTCACATTCCACAGACAAAAATAAAAATAATAAACAAACTTATGAGAGTTAAATAAATGTGCCACAAACGTGAATCGTAAAGTGCTATAGTGCATATAAATAACGCAGATCAGTCCAACATAATCTATATATAGTCCTTATTAACCACTTGCTTACTGGGCACTTAAACGCCCCTTCCTGCCCAGACCAATTTTCAGCTTTCAGCGCTGTCACTCTTTGAATGACAATTGCGCGGTCATACAACACTGTACCCAGATGAAATTTTTATAATTTTTTTCCCCCACAAATAGAGCTTTCTTTTGATGGTGTTTGATCACCTCTGCGGTTTTTATTTTTTGTTAAAAAAATTTAAAAAGACTGAATTTAAAAAGATTTTTTTTTAATATATATTTTGTTATAACATTTTGCAAACAGGTCATTTTTCTCCTTCATTGATATACGCTGATGAGGCGGCACTGATGGGCACCGATAGGTGGCAGTGATGGGTACTGATGGGTGGTAGTGATGGGCACTGATGGGTGGCAATAATGGGCACTGATCGGTTACATTGATAGGCAGCACTGCTAGGTGGCACTGATTGGCACCACTGGTGGGCATTGATAGGTGACACTTGTGGGCATTGATAGGTGGCACTCATGGGCATTGATAGGTGACACTTGTGGGCATTGATAGGTGGCACTGGTGGGCATTGATAGGTGGCACTGGTGGGCATTGATAGGTGACACTTGTGGGCATTGATAGGTGACACTTGTGGGCATTGATAGGTGGCACTCATGGGCATTGATAGGTGACACTTGTGGGCATTCATAGGTGACACTTGTGGGCATTGATAGGTGGCACTCATGGCATTGGCATTGATAGGTGACACTTGTGGGCATTCATAGGTGACACTTGTGGGCATTGATAGGTGGCACTCATGGGCATTGATAGGTGACACTTGTGGGCATTGATAGGTGGCACTGGTGGGCACTGGCAGGTGGTGGTGGCACTGGCAGGGGGTACTGATGGGCACAGATGAGGCATAATTGCCTCTTCCGCTTCGGGACCGATGTCCCTTGCAGATAAGCCCATGATCTGCTTTTTTTTCTCCTCACGCCGTCAGCTGTCAGCTTGAGGAGAAAAAAAAAAAGATTAACGAGCATTTGTTTACATCATGTGATCAGCTGTCATTGGCTGACAGCTGATCACGTGGTAAGGGGACGGGACCGGCTGATGACAGCTGATCACGTGGTAAAGGGACCGGCCCGGCCCCTTACTCGGATCTGTGATCACCCGAGTCTCAGTGACTCGGTGATCACAGCGCGCAGGGAGCGTGCACAGGTGAGGACATCATATGACGGCCTCCCGGAAATTCAGGTCCACACTGTGGCCGTCATTCGGCTATAGCGCGGACGGCAAGTGGTTAAAGGTCTAATGGTGACTTCATAAAACTGTGAAAATGTGTTGGGGTGTCCACACTCAGGTGCTCCCCACCCTCAGGTAATGGCCACTCACCTTAGAGCGTGTGACCTCGCAATTAAGTTTGGTCAAACACGCATATGAATCACTTCAAGGGTTCTAAGTTAGCTGTATGGATCCAGACTGCTCAATGATATATATCCTCATATATAAACAGTAGAAATACACTTCATAGCGTGATACCGTTTTAACACAATTTTATTGTACAAACAAAAAAGCCCCAGTACAGGGTACTCACATGGGTTGGGTGCATTAAGTACACCATTCTGTAATGTGCCTTAAAATGCTGGGTTTTGGTTTCTGGTCATATGTCTGTCCCAGACATACTGCTTCGGTGCTTCCTGCACCGTCCTGTTCCACGCATGACCATACAAGGGAAATTCGTATCTTCCTCAGGGGGATCCCCCTGAGAAAGATACAACATTTCCTTGTATCGTCACACGTAAGGGAGGGGACAGGACAGTGCAGGAAGCAGCTGATCTGCTTCACAGAGAACAGACATACAACCTGAAACCAAAACCCAGCATTTTTACCTTAAAGAGGAACTGCGGTCTGCTCACATAATTTGTAATAAAAACATCTTTGCCATTCTGAAGCTTCCCTCCAACCACTTTGCATATTATTTTATATATACTGTGATTCTGCACTTGCCAAATATGCTGCAGAAATCTCCCTCCACTGAGTCTGGCTGCAATCATTTTAACTGTGGGCAGCTGAATCTGCTGCCTATTCACTTCCTGAATACACACAGAGGCATACCTCCAGCTCTGCAGCTCTCATTGTCCCTCTTATGACTCATCCCCCTCCTTTCCTGGCAAACTCTCAGGAAAGTGAAAGAGTTGTGAATGATGTCATAAGCCTAGGCTAATGACCAGACAAACAGGAAGTGGGCTGTATAAGGTATTTACTGGCAGAAAAAAAACTTTTACTATCCAAAGTTAGGACAACAAGGGCAGAAGATTTAAACATGGAAAGATGAAAACATGACTGAAGGTCCGCTTTAAAGTGTTACTAAACCCACAACAGTAAAATCAGTCTTTATATGCAGTAAAACATGCTTGTTATACTCACAGTAGAACCTAAGGGGTTAATTCTCCTATTGTGTAAAAAAGCTGTTCGATCCTGTCTTCCCTTCTTTTACTGTCCCCAAACTATCTCCTAATAGTACAGAGCCTCTGCATATTCTCATTTTGGTGTGTATTGCTAGAGAGTTTTTTTTGGGGGGGGGAGGGGGGGTGCATGTGATCAGTACCAATCAGCACTGTCCAGACAGAGGGTCAGGGGTCCTGCAGCAGGTCCTGATAGAAGTCACAAGATTGCTATATACTGCTGATGAGAAAAGGTATTTAGCAGTTTATATTTACTAAAATAATTGCATTTACATGTTCTGTGTACTGCGGGAGACCAGATATAGTGAATGCAGGGTCCTGGGTTTAGGAACTCTTTAATGCATATGCATGCAATCCCCCATTATTACCCTAGCCCAAACTTGATCCAGTAAGTAGGGGGGGCAGTTGCTCCCTCCACTCTCTCCCTCCTCATTGGCTCAGAGACAGCAGAGGGAGCCATTGGCTCCTGCTGCTGTCAATCATAGCTAGTAAGGAGGGAGCAGTGGGCGGGGCTGAGCCACACTCTGTGAGTCCATAGACTCGGGAGCGTGCATGCACGAGTGCCCCCATAGCAAGCAGCTTGCTATAGTGGGCATTCAGCTGGGGGGGGTGACAGGAGCACCAGCATGGGACCCCAGAAGGGGAGGATCAGGGCTGCTCTGTGCAAAACCATTCCACAGAGCAGGTAACTGATTTGGATTCAACTTCAGAGTCTTAGTGAAGAGTTAAGCTGCCTGTGGATGATGCCAAGTCAGCAGGTGACCATACTGTCTGAACAGACCGGTTCTATGGAGGTATGTCAATGCATAAAGCTGCATTTGAAACAGATCATTTTAACTAAAAAAGTGTTGAAAATAAACAAAAGTGAATACATAAAAAAAATCAATGCTTTCCTTCACCTTTTACATAGATTAAGAATCTGATATCAGACGGTACTGTTGGAGGAAATATTTTACTTATAGACACCTAAAGCAGATGTATGGTCAAGAATAAAAATATTATGAGCCCATCAAAAGATCAAACTTCAATAACTTATTTTAATCCAGTGCTGCCTCTTGCAGTTCTTCTTTTCCACCACTACATGTCCTCAGTTTTCCACTTGAATGATAGGCCAACAACTATCAATCCACTTCCCGAGTCCAGGCTGTCATGGACCCGCCCCCAGACAGTGATTGGACAGTGAAGCAGAAGCATAGCTCCCAACTGTCCCTGATTTGGAGCAATGTCCCTCCGTCCCTCTTCCCTCTCCATTTGTCCCTCATTTTGGTCTGATCCATATAGTTGTATATAAAATGCACTTTTTATCTTTCAAAAAGTGTTTCTCGGTGCTAAACCTCTCATCCAAATTCTAAATAGCTGCATTTGTAAATTTTAAAAGACAATATAAAGGAATAGTAGTGGTAAAAAAAAAAACTCTTGTGGATTTAATTGGTTAACATTTTTTTTTTTGCTTAAGGGGGTGTGGCAGGAGGCGTGTCCTATGCCTACATACGTTTGCTGGTAGGTGTCCCTCATTCCCATCTCAAAATGTTGGGAGGTATGCAGAAGCAGCACAGTGAGGAAATCCTCTTTCTTCTCCTAACAGGCATGCACCTTGTCAGCATATGACCTTATTGGCTCGTTGTGCTGCTTCTCCCTCTCCAAATCTGAGTTCTGCTGTACCTGGACTGTATGAGGCTGACTGCTTGCGTTTAAAAAAATAAATAAATGTAATGCCGTTTTATTGTATGATTACAGAGCCCAAGTATTTTGTGCCTTTTTATATCTGCCCGGAGTTCAGCGTTAAAGAAACTTTTTTTTATACCCCCTTAGTTATAGTGGTCCTTTACCTAACGGTCTTCATTATGGAAATGTTGTATTTATACGAGGAGATGATTGAATATCCACATGAATATAAGCCGATCATTCCCTCAATCAGAGGCCGTCAGGGGAAAAATGCAGAAATATTGAAATTTAAAATGCCCTAAAAACATCGCACTGCCGCCGCCACCGGGGAGAGTCGCAGCTCCCGGCTCAGGCGGTTTTCCATTTATCTGCATTTTTATTTCATTTAGGATTTTTTAGATATTTGTAGATACATCTCTCACCGGAGGCAAAGAATATATTAGTTTGTGCCTTTGCCGGAGCGTAAACCTGTTCTATACAGATACCAGGATGTCGACTTGAAATGAGGGCCGCTTATCTCATTCCATCGCAGCGCGCTGAGAGCGGGGAATGCCAAGGCGCCGTGGTTTGATGTGTAATTGTCTAGGTTTAGAGATCTTTCTGGGAACGCTGGGTGGTTTGTTTAAAGGGTCGGTCAACCCAAACCCAATATTTTTGTCACAGTGGACCCTTTGTGTCACCAGGTGGGTCCTAAAGAGGCCACCCAGCATTCAACCAGAACACCCCGCAAGAGATATCGGGGCTGTGCTGAGGATGGCTCCCTAGGTGCAATACAGAGGATGTACTTAACCACTTCACCCCCGGAGGATTCGGCTGCTCAATGACCGGGACATTGGTAACCACTTCATTGGTGGTTTGGCTGCTCAATGACCGGGATGTACTTAAAGTGGAGGGCCACCCTAAAAAAAAAAAATTGCACCAAAAATCTTTAAAAAATTAAAAAAAAAAAACATTTGAAAAAAATTTTTTTTTTAAACTTACCTGAACCCTTGTTGCTAGGCAGTCTTCCTAATCTGCCTCTTCCTATTCCGCGGCGTCCTGCTCCTCGTTGAGCGGCCCTGTTGTCCTCTGGGAACTGTGTGTGTTCCCAGAAAACCACAGGGCCATTCACAGAGCGCCGCGACGCTTGCACGTGCGCAGTAGGAAACTGGCAGTGAAGCCGCAAGGCTCCGCTGCCTGTTTCCCTTAGTTAGGATGGCGGTGCCGGGACCCGTGAGCCGAGGGACGGGTCGACCTCGGGCGGCCGACATCGCGGGCACCCAGGACAGGTAAGTGTACTTATTTAAAGTCAGCAGCTGCAGTGTTTGTAGCTGCCGCCTTAAAAAAAAAAATTTCGCTGGCCGGAATCCTGCTTTAACCACGTCATTCATTGATTTGGCTGCTCAATGACCGGGACATTTTTTGCGATACGGCACCGCATCGCTTTAACTGACAATTGCGCGGTCGTGCGCCGCTGCACCCAAAAAAAATTGACGTATTTTTTTTCCCATAAATAGAGATTTCTTTTGGTGGTATTTGATCACCTCTGCAGTTTTTTAGTTTTTGCGCTATAAACAAAAAAAGAGCGACAATTTTAAGAAAAAAACCCACAATATTTTGTACTTTTTGCTATAATAAATATCCCCCTTTTTAAAAAAAAAAAAAAGATAATTTTTTCTCAGTTTAGGCCGATATGTATTCTTCTACATATTTTTGGTAAAAAAAAAAATCGCAATAAGCGTATATTGATTTGCGCAAAAGTTATAACGTATACAAAATAGGGGATAGATTTATAGCATTTTTATTATTATTATTATTTTTTTTTTTTTTTACTAGTAATGGCAGCGATCTGCAATTTTTGTTGGGACTGCGACATTGTGGACACATCGGACACTTTTGACACATTTTTGGGACCATTGTTATTTATACAGCAATCAGTGCTATAAAAATGCATTGATTACTGTATAAATGTCACTGGCAGGGAAGGGGTTAACACTAGGGGGCAATCAAGGGGTTAACTGTGTTGCCTAGTGTGTGTTTCTAACTGTAGGGGGAGGGGACTGACCTAGAGTAAATGACAGATCGTGGTTCCTAGCTATTAGGAACTCACATCTGTCACTCCTCACAGAACAGAACAGGGATTTGTGTGTTTACACACACACTTCCGTGTTCTGTCCCTTGTGTCCGCGATCGCTCATCGCCGGCGGTCATCGCGACCATCAGCCATGAGCATCGGCACCCACGCAGTGCAGAGGGCGCATGCACCTGCTATCCCAATCCCGTGAGCCGACGTAGAGCTACGACGGTTCGCGGGATTGTGCCGACCGGCAGTAAAATGAAGGCGGCTGGTCGGCAAGCGGTTAAAGTGGTTGTAAACCTTAGCAGAAAAAAAAAAAAAAACCTGCAAGACAAAGGCATAATGAGCTAGTATGCATAGCATACTAGCTCATTATGTATTACTTACCTTAGATTGAAGCCCCCGCAGTGGTCCTCGTTCACCGCTCCGGCCAGCGGCATCGCTCCCGGAGTTACTTCTGGATATCGCGGGCTCCGGCGTTGTGATTGGCCGGAGCCGTGGTGACGTCACTCCCGCGCATGTGCGTGGGAGCCGCCAGTAACGGTACAGTCTAACGTACATGCCGTTGCTTCAGTGAGCATGTTCCGATGATGTCGGCACATGCAAATACAGGGGATATCTCCTAAACCGTTCAGTTTTAGGAGATATCCGGGGTAGCTACAGGTAAAACTTATTTTAGGCTTACCTGTAGCAAAACGTGTGTTGTAAGGGTTTACAACCACTTTAAGGCGGTATTAAACCCAAAAGCGAACATTTATCATATTGCAGCTTACCAATTCTTAAAAGTGATGTTTTCCTTTTTTAGGCTTTCTTTCTTCTATTTACATCAGGTAATCCAGATAGCAAGGCTGTTGTTTTTTTTTTTTTTCACAAGCTCTCCAACAGAATGTATCAGTTTACAGTACCTTGAAAAAGTATTCATACCCCTTGATATTTTCCACATTTTGTCATGTTACAACCAAAAACGTAAATGTATTTTATTGGGATTGTATGTGATAGACCAACACAAAGTGGCACATAATTGTGAAGTGAAAGGAAAATGATAAATGATTTTCAAAATGTTTTGCAAATAAATATCTGAAAAGTGTGGCGTGTATTTGTATTCAGCCCCCTTTAGTCTGATACCCCCAACTAAAATCTAGGGGAAATAATTGCCTTCAGAAGTCACCTAATTAGTAAATAGAGTCCACCTGTGTGTAATTTAATCTCAGTATAAATACAGCTGTTCTGTGAAGCCCTCAGAGGTTTGTTAGAGAACCTTAGTGAGAAAACAGCATCATGAAGGCCAAGGATGTTGGTTGTGTTGTGTTTGATCTATCACAAAAAATCCCAATAAAATACATTTATGTTTTTGGTTGTAACATAACAAAAGGTGAACAATTTCAAGGGGTGTGAATACTTTTTCAAGACACTGCAATGCCGCGTACACACGAGCGGACTTTCCGGCAGACTTAGTCCGGCGGACCCTGACTGCGTTGAAGAATTTGATCGTGTGTGGGCTCCAGCGGACTTTTTTTCCCCAAAAGTCAGAAGGACCTAGAAATAAAACATGTTTCAAATTTTTCCGACGGACTCGAGTCCGGTCGAAAAATCCGCTCGTCTGTATGCTAGTCCGACGGACTAAAACCGACGCTAGGGCAGCTATTGGCCACTGGCTATCAACCTACTTATTTTAGTCCGGTGTATGTCATCACGTACAAATCCGTCGGACTTTGGTGTGATCGTGTGTACGCAAGTCCGGTCGTTAGGAAAGTGCGTCGGAAGTTTACCGTCGGACCAGTCCGGTCGATAAGTCCGCTCGTGTGTTCGCGGCATAACCCTGCTTTAAACTTCTCCACCACTTTATCCCTGACCTGTCTGGTGTGTTTTCTCAGCCTTCATGATGCTGTTTGCTCACTAAGGTTCTCTAACAAACCTCTGAGGGCTTCACAGAACAGCTCTATTTATACTAAGAATAAATTACACACAGGTAGACTCTATTTACTAATTAGGTGACTTGTGAAGGCAATTGGTTCTACTAGATTTTAGTTAGGGGTATCAGAGTAAAGGGGGCTGAATACAAATGCACGCCACACTTTTCACATATTTATTTGTAAAAAAAAATGAAAACCATTCATCATTTTCCTTCCACTTCACAATTATGTGCCACTTTGTGTTGGTCTATCACATAAAATCCCAATAAATAATTTTTGGTTGTAACATGAGAAAATGTTGAAAATTTCAAGGGGTATGAATACTTTTTCAAGGCACTGTAGGTTATAAAAAAAATCCCAAGCTTTGAACATCTCACGGAGCTCTGTTCAATCCATCATCCGAAAATGGAAAGTATGGGAGTATGGCACAACTGCAAACCTACCAAGACATGGCCGCCCACCTAAACTGACAGGCCGGGCAAGGAGAGCATTCATCAGAGAAGCAGCCAAGAGGCCCATGGGAACTCTGGAGGAGCTGCAGAGATCCACAGCTCAGGTGGGAGAATCTGTCCACAGGACAACTATTAGTCGTGCTCTCCACAAATCTGCCCTTTATGGAGGAGTGACAAGAAGAAAGACATTGTTGAAAGAAAGCCATAAGAAGACCCCTTTGCAGTTTGCGAGAAGCCATGTGGGAGACCTAGCAAACATGTGGAAGAAGGTAGTCATCAGAAAAAAAGAAACAGCTGGCAACTCCATAACCTCAATATGTATTTATTGTAAGGCCTTCCCAGTGGGTACAGACAGTAGCAGACGCGTTTCGGAGGTGAGACCAAAATTGAACTATTTGGCCTAAAAGCAAAACACTATGTGTGGTGGAAAACTAACACTGCACATCACCCTGAACACACCATCCCCACTGTGAAACATGGTGGTGGCAGCATCATGTTGTGGGGATGCTTTTCTTCAGCAGGGACAGAGAAGCTGGTCAGAGTTGATGGGAAGATGGATGGAGGCAAATACAGTGCAGGCCCTTCAGGGATGCAATGCCTTTAGCAATGCCTCACCAGTGATGCCCTGCAGTGCCCGCCTGTGATGCCAATCAGTGCCCATCAGGGATGCCAATCAATGCCCATCAGTAATGCCTGTCAATGCCTCCTCATGAATACCATCTATTAGTGCCCAACAGTGCCACCCATTAGTGCCTCCTCATCAGTGCCACCTATCAGTGCCCGTCAGTGCCTCCTCATCAGTGCCCGTCAGTGAAGGAGAAAACATACTTATTTACAAAATGTTATAACAGAAACTAAGAAAACCTTTTTTTTTTAGCGCAAAAAAATAAAAAAAACAGCAGTGATCAAATACAACCAAAAGAAAGCTCTATTTGTGGGAACAAAATGATAAAAATTGAATTTGGGCACATTGTAGCATGGCCGCGCAATTGTCATTTAAAGTGTGACAGCGCTGAAAGCTGAAAATTAGCCTGGGCCCGGAAGGGGGTAAAAGTGCCTGGTATTCAAGTGGTTAATAGGAAATGTGATATACTTAATGTATTTGACACCCACCCTATATGACAAAATTATAGTTCAGCATTAATAATGAAATTAAAGAAACAGTGATAACAGTAAACATGAAAACAGACAGTAAACATTGTATTGTTCTCTTTGCGGTTAGTGAAATGCCCCTTACATTAACGGTCAGCAGAAATGTACCTGCCTACATTAGTGGTTAGTGAAATGCTCCTGTAGATTGGTGGTGAGTGGAGAAGGTCCCCTGTAGATTGGGGGTCAGTGGAGAAGGTCTCCTGTAGATTGGGGGTCAGTGGAGAAGGTCCCCTGTAGATTGGTGGTGAGTGGAGAAGGTCTCCTGTAGATTGGTGGTGAGTGGAGAAGGTCCCCTGTAGATTGGGGGTCAGTGGAGAAGGTCTCCTGTAGATTGGTGGTGAGTGGAGAAGGTCCCCTGTAGATTGGGGGTCAGTGGAGAAGGTCTCCTGTAGATTGGGGGTCAGTGGAGAAGGTCTCCTGTAGATTGGGGGTCAGTGGAGAAGGTCTCCTGTAGATTGGTGGTGAGTGGAGAAGGTCTCCTGTAGATTGGTGGTGAGTGGAGAAGGTCCCCTGTAGATTGGGGGTCAGTGGAGAAGGTCTCCTGTAGATTGGTGGTGAGTGGAGAAGGTCCCCTGTAGATTGGGGGTCAGTGGAGAAGGTCTCCTGTAGATTGGGGGTCAGTGGAGAAGGTCTCCTGTAGATTGGTGGTGAGTGGAGAAGGTCCCCTGTAGATTGGGGGTCAGTGGAGAAGGTCTCCTGTAGATTGGTGGTGAGTGGAGAAGGTCCCCTGTAGATTGGGGGTCAGTGGAGAAGGTCTCCTGTAGATTGGTGGTCAGTGGAGAAGGTCCCCTGTAGATTGGGGGTCAGTGGAGAAGGTCTCCTGTAGATTGGGGGTCAGTGGAGAAGGTCCCCTGTAGATTGGGGGTCAGTGGAGAAGGTCCCCTGTAGATTGGTGGTCAGTGGAGAAGGTCCTCTGTAGATTGGGGGTCAGTGGAGAAGGTCTCCTGTAGATTGGTGGTGAGTGGAGAAGGTCTCCTGTAGATTGGTGGTCAGTGGAGAAGGTCTCCTGTAGATTGGGAGTCAGTGGAGAAGGTCTCCTGTAGATTGGGGGTCAGTGGAGAAGGTCTCCTGTAGATTGGGGGTCAGTGGAGAAGGTCTCCTGTAGATTGGTGGTCAGTGGAGAAGGTCTCCTGTAGATTGGGGGTCAGTGGAGAAGGTCTCCTGTAGATTGGTGGTGAGTGGAGAAGGTCTCCTGTAGATTGGTGGTCAGTGGAGAAGGTCTCCTGTAGATTGGTGGTCAGTGGAGAAGGTCTCCTGTAGATTGGTGGTCAGTGGAGAAGGTCCCCTGTAGATTGGGGGTTAGTGGAGAAGGTCTCCTGTAGATTGGTGGTGAGTGGAGAAGGTCCCCTGTAGATTGGGGGTCAGTGGAGAAGGTCTCCTGTAGATTGGGGGTCAGTGGAGAAGGTCTCCTGTAGATTGGGGGTCAGTGGAGAAGGTCTCCTGTAGATTGGTAGTGAGTGGAGAAGGTCTCCTGTAGATTGGTGGTGAGTGGAGAAGGTCCCCTGTAGATTGGGGGTCAGTGGAGAAGGTCTCCTGTAGATTGGTGGTGAGTGGAGAAGGTCCCCTGTAGATTGGGGGTCAGTGGAGAAGGTCTCCTGTAGATTGGGGGTCAGTGGAGAAGGTCTCCTGTAGATTGGGGGTCAGTGGAGAAGGTCTCCTGTAGATTGGTGGTGAGTGGAGAAGGTCACCTGTAGATTGGTGGTCAGTGGAGAAGGTCTCCTGTAGATTGGTGGTCAGTGGAGAAGGTCTCCTGTAGATTGGTGGTCAGTGGAGAAGGTCCCCTGTAGATTGGGGGTCAGTGGAGAAGGTCTCCTGTAGATTGGGGGTCAGTGAAGAAGGTCCCCTGTAGATTGGGGGTCAGTGGAGAAGGTCTCCTGTAGATTGGTGGTCAGTGGAGAAGGTCCCCTGTAGATTGGGGGTCAGTGGAGAAGGTCTCCTGTAGATTGGTGGTGAGTGGAGAAGGTCTCCTGTAGATTGGTGGTCAGTGGAGAAGGTCTCCTGTAGATAGGGAGTCAGTGGAGAAGGTCTCCTGTAGATTGGGGGTCAGTGGAGAAGGTCTCCTGTAGATTGGGGGTCAGTGGAGAAGGTCTCCTGTAGATTGGTGGTCAGTGGAGAAGGTCCCCTGTAGATTGGGGGTCAGTGGAGAAGGTCTCCTGTAGATTGGTGGTGAGTGGAGAAGGTCTCCTGTAGATTGGTGGTCAGTGGAGAAGGTCTCCTGTAGATTGGTGGTCAGTGGAGAAGGTCTCCTGTAGATTGGTGGTCAGTGGAGAAGGTCCCCTGTAGATTGGGGGTCAGTGGAGAAGGTCTCCTGTAGATTGGTGGTCAGTGGAGAAGGTCTCCTGTAGATTGGGGGTCAGTGGAGAAGGTCTCCTGTAGATTGGTGGTCAGTGGAGAAGGTCCCCTGTAGATTGGGGGTCAGTGGAGAAGGTCTCCTGTAGATTGGTGGTGAGTGGAGAAGGTCTCCTGTAGATTGGTGGTCAGTGGAGAAGGTCTCCTGTAGATTGGGAGTCAGTGGAGATGGTCTCCTGTAGATTGGGGGTCAGTGGAGAAGATCTCCTGTAGATTGGGGGTCAGTGGAGAAGGTCTCCTGTAGATTGGTGGTCAGTGGAGAAGGTCTCCTGTAGATTGGGAGTCAGTGGAGAAGGTCTCCTGTAGATTGGGGGTCAGTGGAGAAGGTCTCCTGTAGATTGGGGGTCAGTGGAGAAGGTCTCCTGTAGATTGGGGGTCAGTGGAGAAGGCCCCCTGTAGATTGGGGATCAGTGACAAAAGGACTACCTTTTATGAAGGTCATTGGGAGAAGGTGCCCCTTACACTGATGTACAGTGAGAGAAATGCTCCATTTAACTATGTAGTGTTCACTGGGAAGAACGCTCTGTACATTGGTGAACAGTGAGAAGAATATCTCCTTATGTTGGTGGCCAGTGATGATGTGCTGTTTATACTGTTGGTCAGTGGAGAAGGACCCCCTATGGTGAGAGAAAAACCACTTTACATTGGATGTCTATAGGAGAAAGGCCCCCTTACACTGTTGGTCAATGAGAAAAGGACCCCATTAAACTGGTTGTCAGTGGGAAGAATGCTCCTTATATTGGTGGTCAGTTTGAAGAAAACTTCTTACATTGGTGGTCAGTGAGAAGAATGTTCCTTACATTGGTGGTCAATGGGAATAATGTCCATTACATTGGTAGTCAGTGAGAAGAATGCTCCTTACATTGGTAGCAAGTGGGAAGAATTCTCCTTACATTGGTGGTCAGTGAAAAGAATTATCCTTACATTGGTGGTCAGTAAGAAGAATGCTGCTTACAATGGTGGTCAGCAAGAAGAATGCTCCTTACATTGGTGGTCAGTAAGAAGAATGCTCCTTACATTGGTGGTCAATTGGAATAATGCCCATTACATTGGTGGTCAGTAAGAAGAATGCTCCTTACATTGGTGGACAGTAAGAAGAATGTTCCTTACATTGGTGGTCAATGGGAATAATGCCTATTACACTGGTGGTTAGTGGGAAGAATGCCCCTTACGTTGGTGGTCAGTGGGAAGAATGCTCCTTACATTGGTGGTCAGTGGGAAGAATGCCCCTTACATTGGTGATCAGTGGGAAGAATTCTTCTTACATTGGTGATCAGTGAGAAGGAGGAGGAGGACACACCCAAGGAGCTCTCTGAGAACCAGCCTTTTTTCAAGCCTGGGCCTTGCCTGCTAGTTTTGGCCCAGGAACAATGCCTGATCCTGGGGGAGGCCCAGGGAGGGATCCCCCTGATGACATGGGGCCTAGTGAGGAGGAGGTGGAGGATCTGACTGTGGGTCCAGGCCCTGGTATGGATGCGAGTATCTTCAGTCAGAAGATTGTTGATCGCTTTAGGCAAATTGGAAGGGCTGAAGAGAAACTTCAAGTTTTGAAAGCTGAATATAAAAACTTTAAAGCCAAATACTTCCAGGCCTGGAGTAGAAATCGCACAGCCATGAAGCCTGAGTTACAGGATTTGGAGGAAAAGGTAAAGCAGCAAACTTTATTGTTGGAGAAATTAAAAGCCAGAAGTGGAGCTTTTAAAGAAAAATTTGACAATGAAAAGAGATTTGCCAGCCAGTCGTCAGTAAGTTGCATGGATCAGCAGCCTCAGGTTATGGATAACCCAGGTCCATCTGCCTCTGCACCTCTCCCCCCATGTAAGGCCTTGGAATCGCCAGCGGCAACCAGCCAGGGGGTTGAGAGTGAGCATGGCACCCTGACCTTCATCCAGCAGATGGAGTCACCCCTGAGAGCAGACAAGGTTTCCATATCTGATGATCCATCAGAAATCCCTGAGGATGAGAGGAAAAATAAACCAGGGAATGAAGATGGACCTGCACCAAACACCCTGAACATGGATGTTTCTACTCCTGCATTTGCTGAGACCAGTAGTTCCTCTACCAAGTTTTCTGCATGTGTTTCACACAGTATGGCTGACACCAGCAAAGAGATTGCCTCACCTGAGCCTCTCTGTGTTCCAGCAGAGCTGATTGATGCTGATGGGGGAGGGGATCAGCACATTGCACCATGTGTAGTGGAAGCCATGGATGTGTCAGACCAGCCTGCTGAAAGTCCTGTCCTGATGGAAGAAAACAGGCCAGCTGAAGATTCCACCAGCACAGCAGTGGGAAAGGACACTGTTGGGAAGACTACAGGAACTGTGAATATACCAGCAAGTATTAAGAATGACAGTAATGATAAAACTATGAATGTGGTGGGTGGTGGTGAAGGGGTTAATACTGCTGGGAAAAATAAAAATGACATTGCTCTCCCTGCTCAGCAGAGGAAAGACTCATCGATTGTGCAGACCAAATCTGTACAATCGATATCTGCTAGAAATGTGTCAGACGGTTCAAAACACACAAATGTTTCTTCTGCTGGGAGAAATGTGGGCAGTTATGCGTCTGTTCTGGGGAGTCGCACCAAGGAGGGTGGAGGGAATTTTGTAAATATTAGTGGTCACAATTTGGGGGGGCTTGGTGGTGGGATGGTTGGTGGGTACAGAAGGAGGAATGTGGTTCAATTGAAGTGGGAGGGGGAGGGGACCCCACCAGTAAGGGGGAGGGTGGCTGAGTTGGTTCTGGAAATGGGGTTTAAAGCATTGGATATATTTGCCTTGATTTGCCCAGTGGGGAGTTATGAATTTGATTTGTCCTTTGTAAAGCCTGAGGGTCTGGATTTATTTTGGGAGAGGTATAGGAGGTGCAAGGGCCTTCCGCAGTGGAGTGGTTTGGTGCCAAAGGTGATTTCCAGGCAGCCTCTGATAAAGTCGGTGACGATCCTGGTGCGTAACGAATCCATACCAGAGGCTGATTTGATAGTATGGCTACGCCGATATGGTGAGGTCCTCGCTCCACTGCGGAAGGTCCTTGATGAGCATGGGATATGGACAGGGGCCTGGACAGTGTCACTAAAATTGGGGGTGCTTGGAAATGTAGTTCAACACCTTCCCTGTTCAGCCTTTCTGGGGAGGGATAGGCTGACTATTTTTTACCAGGGTCAGCCTAAAGTCTGTAATAAATGTGGAGACAAAGGCCATTTTGCATCTACCTGTACCCGTAAGAAATGCTCACTATGCCAAGATTTGGGCCATTTGGCTAAGGATTGTACTGAAATTCGGTGTAATTTGTGCCAGAAGCTCGGTCATCCTTATAGTCAGTGCCCGGAGGCATTACATAACTTGCCAGGATTGGAGGCTGAGTTGCAGAGGCTTGATAAAGAGGATGAGGCCGCTAAAACCGTTATTGTCCCTCCTGTTTCTGTTACATCTGTTCCAGATTCTGTTTCCCCTAGTGATGTGGTCCCTGAGTCTGTCCCTCCTGTGTCTGTTACATCTGTTGTTTCGGATTCTGTTTCCCCCAGTAATGTGGTCCCTGAGTCTGTCCCCCATGTGGTGGTCCCTAATCCTACTGTACGTAGATCCTCCAGACTGGCAGAAGCTGCTGGGGGGACAGGTTTGGCGGATCTTCCATCTCAGCCTCCAGTCCCTGTCCCTCGGCAGCGTAAACGTGGTCAGGGGCCTGTGAGGGTGTTGGATGGGGGAGGGGTTGAGGGAAAGGTGTCCATATCCCATGTCTCACCCTCTGTTGAGGGGGATTCAGATGATGAGGGGTGGGAGAAGTTTAGGAGGAAGAAAAAGAAGAAGAGGAAGACAAGTAAAGTGGTCATTTCTTCCTCAGAGTCGGACCCAGGAGGGGTTCCTCTTGGTAATACTTTTTCAGTTTTGTCGGGTGATGAGATGTCTGATCTATCTTTCTCTTTATCATCCATGGATGAGGGGGAGTCACGTAGTCTTAAGAGAGCTGTTTCGGGTGATGAGAGTGTGGCAAAGGTTAAGAAACAACTACCCCAATCATCCTGATGGCAGTTCCCACTCCGATAAAGGTGGCGACCATTAATGTCGCCAGCATTAAATCTGCAAGAGCTCGTGATATTGCCTTATTTTTGCTCAGCGAGTTTGATGCCGAGATTTTATTTTTGCAAGAGACCTGGCTCAATACTTTGGCCGATGTCCATCTAGCAAAACGGGAGTGGAGATGCGGTCCCTCCTTTTGGTCTCTTGCGGCTGAGCCCTGCAGCGGAGTTGCGGTCCTTTTTAAAACCGATATGGTAACGTGCCGGCGGGTAATTGAGGTAGAAATGGGGAGATGCATGGTCTTAGACGTCTCTGTTAGGGGGCAGGACCTGCGCCTGATCAATATCTATGGACCGCAGTCAAAATGGGGCAGGAAATGCCTCCTCACAGAGATCAAGCCCTTCCTTTTTACGTCCCAGCAGGTTGTCTTTGGAGGTGATTTTAACACCATAATTAGGCCTGAAGACAGGAGAGGCTCCATAGACAGGCTGGGTTATGATAGCGTTTTTCTTAGAGATATGGTGAGACAAGCAGGCCTGGTAGATGTGCATATTAAGCACTGCCCTGGCAGCACAGGATTCACATTTCAGAGAGGGAATAGTCAGAGTAGGATAGATAGGTTTTTTTTTAAAGGAGAACTCTGCTTTCTCGGCTCCTGAGTTGAGGGCGGTGGAGTTCTCTGACCACTGTATGCTGTCTGTGACTCTGAATGCCTCGGACACTCCACCCAGGGGAAGGGGTACCTGGAAACTTAATTCGGCTTTCCTGGAAGATGTAGAGGTAAGACAATCCTTTGAGGATTTTTTTCAGGCACAGGTTTCTATTCTGGACTTTTGCAGCAGTAAGTCAGAGTGGTGGGAGCTTGTGAAACAAAGGGCAATTGGACTTTTCAAGGCCGTAAGTAAGAAGAAGCAGCTTGGTATGTACATTGCCTACCAGCATTTGCGGAGGAAGCTTGATCGTCTTGTCTCGTATAGAGGAGATCCAGGGGAGATCTCTGAGGTGAAGTTTCTTCTTAGGAAGTGTCAATACGACCGGCATGCCTCCTTGGTTCTGGAGAGGGATTATGGAAAATATCACTCGCCTGATCCTTACCAGAACTGTAAGCAAGGCATAGCAGTTAAGACGGTCATAGGCCTGAGGGATAGTACGGGTTCCCTGGTGAAGTCCAGATCAGGGATCCTGGAGATCTTCAGATCATATTACGCAGACCTTCTGGGAAGAAAGGACCTTTGTCGGGACAGGATGGAAAGCTTTCTGGATTCTACTCCAGGATTGGGAAATGGTACATTGCCTTTGATGGATTTGACAGAACCAATTTCAGTGGATGAGGTAGTTCATGCTATAGAGAAGCTGGCTACCAAAAAATCGCCTGGGCCAGATGGGTTGACAGCTGAATTCTACAAGTGTTTTAAGTCCATTCTGGCTCCCTTTTTAGCAGAGGTTTATAACAGCTGTCTAGAAGAGGGTTCGCTCCCTCCCTCCATGAGGCAATCCGCTGTGATTCTTCTGTCAAAAGGTAAGGACCCCTCAATGATTGAGAACTGGCGCCCCATCAGTCTTCTCAATGTTGATAGAAAGATCCTGGCGAAGATTCTTTTTTGGCGCTTGTCGTCAGTAGCAGGCGATTTGTTGTCCAGTCATCAGCACTGCTCGGTCCAAGGTAGAAGTACCTTTTCAGCGGTTTTAGCTGTCCGGGAGGCTTTGGAACGATGCAGGGCTGCTGGATGGAGAAAGTACTTGCTGGCATTGGATCAGGCGAAGGCTTTTGATAGAGTCAATCACGAGTACCTGTATTTGCTACTTGGTAGATACGGCCTGCAGGGGAGGTTTATAGATTGGCTGAAGACATTATATAGAGGGGCTGAGAGCTTCCCACTGGTTAATGGTTGGGTTGGACGGCCTTTTGAGGTTGGCTCTGGTGTGCGCCAGGGATGTCCTCTGAGCCCCCTGTTATATGTATTCGCAATCGACCCCTTCATAAGAAGGCTAGAGAGTGGATCTTTGTGCGGGGTGCCTTTGGGCATTGCTGGTGTGCCGCCTCTGAAGGTCGTGGCCTATGCCGATGATGTGTCTGTTATTGTCTCTGGGACAGAGGAGGCGCAGGAGGTGGTCTCTATGATAGAGCAGTACACGGAGGCTTCTGGTTCTAAAGTCAACCATGAAAAGAGTGAAGTTTTCTGGATGGGTGAGGAGGGTGAAAGCTTCGAACTTCCGGATGCCTTCCCAGAGCCCCAGCAGGAAATTAAAGTGTTGGGCATCCAATTTGGTCCTGGTGACTATGGTCATCGAAATTGGGAAAGCAGGTTGGTGTGTGCCAATGCCAAAGTAGCAAGCTGGAAGAAATGGAAGCTTTCCTTGAGGGAGAGGGTTGACTTGATCAAAACGTACCTGGTCCCAATCTTTTTATATGTCAGCTTCGTCTGTATCTTGCCAGCATCTCTCTATGCAAGGGTGTACAGCTGTTTTTTCCAACTGTTATGGGGAAGTAGGCTGAACCTGATCAAACGCAATGTAACTTACCTGTCTAGGCGGGAGGGTGGCCTAGGAATGGTCAACCCAATAGTTTTCTTTTCTCTGCTCTTTTTAAAGTACAATCTTGGTAACATGCTAGCAGAGAACCCGCCGGGATGGGTGGGCATTTTTCAATCTTGTTTTAGGCCTTTTCTGCGATGCTGGGAAGATGGCGGGCCAGTGAAAAGTCTGAGAGTCCGACATGGCAAGCTCCCGGCTTATGTTGCCCCGTGTCTGAAAATACTTCGGCAGTGGCAGGTGACAGTGGAGGATATCAAGTCCCTCCCCAGGAAGCTTCTGGAGAAGAGGATTTTGAGCTCTGCTTTCAGTGTGTCACTGGCCTTAAGGGATTGCCCAGGCTCTGTAATGAGGGAGGGGTTGCGTTTAATCAATTTAGAAAGAATCCCCTTGAAGTTTAGGGATCAAGCCTGGCTCGCTTTCCATGGAAGGCTCTATGTCAGAGGGAACTTGAAGCATCGCCCTGTGGATGATCGGGATTGTCCTAGAGCGGAGTGTGTTGGTAAAGTGGAGTCTATGGACCACTTTTTGCTGCAGTGTCCCTTTAACATAGAGGTGTATAAAAGGGTGGGGAGGGCTCTAGGCATCCCCTTTTTCTATCGCATGAGTTATGCGGAGTGGGTGTACGGGGCATTCCCGACTCGCTGGGATTTTGATTTGGATACACTGTTTTTAGTTAGTATTGTTGTCCGTTACTTCACATGGAATGCACGGTGCCAGATTACCCTGCGGAAAAAAGTCCTCTCTGTTGAGGTGGTGGTGCACGATATTCTGGGTGAGGTTGGGAAAATTTGGGGTCTTGAGAAAGGCAGGGAGCCTCGGGCGGTCTGGAAAAGGGCATGGAGGAATATCAGACCTGCCTTTGGTGAACTGCCCATCTCTGGGTGAGGAGCTCTTTTCTTTTTCTGTTTCTTTCACTCCCTTAGCTTTTGTTGGTTAGTAGCTTCTTTTTGAAGAAGGGCTGCATGCATAATGGGTGCGGGTTTGTTTCTTGACCTCATAGTTTAGATGTCTGGTGTATTGGTGTGAGTTATAGTGAGATTATCCCCAATAATGACATGTTCATGATGAGTTCTGTTTTTGCTGTAAAGTCATTTTTTGTTTGAGAGCAGATTTGCTATATTTATTTTCATTTATGTAAATATGTATATATTTATGTATATTATAGTGATTTTTATGCTTATTGATTGCAAGACTTTTAATAAAGAAAAATTGGGAATAATGCCCATTACATTGGTGGTCAGTAAGAAGAATGCTCCTTACATTGGTGGTCAATGGGAATAATGCCTATTACACTGGTGGTTAGTGGGAAGAATGCCCCTTACGTTGGTGGTCAGTGGGAAGAATGCTCCTTACATTGGTGGTCAGTGGGAAGAATGCCCCTTACATTGGTGATCAGTGGGAAGAATTCTTCTTACATTGGTGATCAGTGGGAAGAATGATCCTTACGTTGGTGGTCAGTGAGAAGAATGCTGTCAGGGATCCACCAGCACCAGATCAGGGCGCTTGCATGCGTCTAGGAGCCGGCGCGCCCCTGTTCAGACACAGCGTCAAGCTGCCACTGTTGCCGTGCGTCGGCGCGGCGCTCGAGCACGCGCGGGTGCACGGCGCGGGTGCGTGCACGAGCACGGGCGCGCGCGCGTCCGCGTTAGCGCCGGTTTGGCGCCAACCAGCACATAAAAGTTCCCCTGTTTCATGGGAACAGTGCTGCTTCGTCTCAGCTCTGTGACTCTGCCTGAAACCTGAATCCTGATTGCTTGTTACCTGATTGACCCGGCTTGTTTGACCATCCGACCTGCTCCAATCCCGACCCGGCCTGCCTGACTCCTCTGCTGTCTGAACCTGCTACCGTTGCCGACCTCTGCCTGCTCACCGACTCTGCCTTTGCCTGCTGTAATTACCTGTGTGCCAGTTACCTGCCAACCCGGACTGTTTGACTCTGCTTGTGCCTGCCTACCTGTTTGCTGTTGCACCATCAGCTTCAGCTTAGTGACCTCCTCACTTCCAGTGTATCAGTCTGCTGCTGTTCCAGTCTCCTCTCACCTGCAAGTTCCACCATCCAGTGTGTCAGCCTGCTTCTGTTCCAGTCTCCTCTCACCTGCAGACCAGCTATCCCAGGAGGGATCTCTACCTCTACATCAGAGACTTCACTCCAACAGGCACTCCTACCCCACTGCGCTCAGGAGACCACTGTTCCCACTCCAGTGGCTCCTGAACCAGCGTTGTATGAGAGGTCTTCTCCTACAGTCAGGCTCACCTACCAGGTACCTAACAGTACGAAGCAGCCATGACTGAGCCTGCAGGAGATTCCTCTCCATTAAAGGAGATATGCACCCACCTTGCGGCTCTTAGCCAAGCCGTACAATCTCTCCAGGACAATTACAGCAGATTGGAGGGACAAGTCCAGCACCTTGCAGGGTCTAACCCCGTGGCCTCCTCCTCAGCTGCAACCCCGGCACAGTCGGTTCCTGGTCCTTCCGTAGTGATGCTCCCACCTGAACCAAAGGTTCCCACTCCTGATAGATTCTCTGGAGACCGGGCCAAGTTCCGGGCCTTTCGCAACGCATGCAAGCTCTTTTTCGCATTACAGCCCCGAACTTTCTCACTGGAGGCCACTAAAGTGGGATTCGTGATCTCCCTCCTACAAGGGGAACCCCAGACCTGGGCCCATCGTCTACTTGAGGGGGACTCAGCATTGACCCAGTCCTTATCTTCCTTCTTTGAAGCCATGGCACAGATATATGAAGACCCCCAACAGACTGCTACAGCTGAATCCGCTTTGTTTACCCTCCAGCAAGGCCGCAGACCTGCGGAAGATTATATCATGGACTTTAGACGTTGGAGTGCGGACACTCAGTGGAATGACGCGGCCCTGCGTTACCAGTTCCGCTTGGGCCTATCTGAGGGCTTAAAAGATGAACTTGCCCGAGTGGGTGTACCAAACACTCTCGAGGCCCTGATTAACTTGACTATCCAAATCGACCGACGTATCCGGGAACGTCGATCTGAGCGAGCTGCTCTTCAATCCCGCCCGATTTGGATGACAACCAGAGCACCACTTCCAGCAACCCGCTATGCACCCTCACCCAGTCTTAATTCAGCTAATGTCTCATCTGACTCCATGGAACCAATGCAATTGGGCCTGATGCGACCTGCGTTATCGCCTGAAGAACGGGCCCGACGCCGACAACTCAATCTGTGCCTCTACTGCGATGGGTCTGGACACTATGTACTGAACTGTCCTGTCAAGTTAAGTAAGTGCCCGTCTGTCGTGTTTACCAGTCTCTCTGCCCTATCTGCGAACTCTACCCACATTGCCATTCCTCTGTCTTTACAGCTGCAAGAAGGGACTATAACAACCAACGCCATCATTGATTCCGGAGCATGCAGTTGCTTTATTGATTCAAACTTTACCAGCCAACATAACATTCCTTTACGAGCCAAGACCCATGGACTTGCCGTATTTCTAGCGGATGGATCCCGCATCAGATCGGGACAAGTAACCCAGGAGACCCTGCCTCTGCCTGCTTCTACTTCCTCCCAACACAAGGAACTGCTGGTTCTTGATGTCATCTCCTCTCCCATGTTTCCCATCATCCTGGGTATCCCGTGGCTGCAGGCCCACAACCCTTACATTCAGTGGACATCTGGAGAAGTGAAATTCTCATCCTCTTACTGTCTTGAACATTGTTTTAAGAAGGATTCGGATTCCTCTTCCACCCTACTTTGTCTAGACACCGACCAGAAACTTTGCCAGGTCATACCCAAACAATATCATGAATTCCTTGATGTGTTTAGTAAAAAAGGGGCAGACTCCCTTCCACCTCATCGCCCATACGATTGCCCCATCGAATTACTGCCAGGATCCGAAATACCATTTGGACGCATTTTTCCATTATCTGAGAAAGAACAGGAAGTGTTAAAGACATACATAGACGAGAACCTGGCCAAAGGTTTTATACGCCATTCTACCTCTCCAGCTGGCGCCGGAATATTCTTCGTCACTAAAAAGGACAAGTCTCTCCGGCCGTGCATCGACTATCGTGAACTAAACAAGATCACGGTCAAGAACCGGTACCCTTTACCTTTAATACCTGAACTTTTTCAAAAATTAAGGACTGCCGTCATTTTCACCAAACTTGACCTGAGAGGGGCTTATAATTTAATCCGTATCCGGGCTGGGCATGAGTGGAAGACAGCATTCCGAACCCGATTCGGGCATTATGAATACCTGGTCATGCCCTTTGGACTCTGCAACGCTCCTGCAACCTTCCAACACCTAATTAACGACGTCCTCAGGGACTTTCTAGACGTATTTGTAATTGCATACTTGGATGATATACTGATTTTTTCTGAATCCCGTGAACTGCATCAGGAACATGTCCGCAGGGTGTTGGGTCGCCTCCGCTTACACAGTCTATACGCAAAAGCAGAGAAATGTGAGTTTGAACAACAGAGCATCCAATTCCTGGGGTTAATCATATCTGCAACAGGCATCAAGATGGACCCACAAAAGGTTTCCGCTGTTTTGGACTGGCCGGTCCCCTTGGACAAGAAGGGTGTGCAGCGGTTTGTGGGGTTTGCAAACTTCTACAGAAAGTTCATCAAAGGGTTCTCAGCCATAATTGCACCTATCACACAGTTAACCAGACAAAATATCCGTTTCTCCTGGAACCAACTTGCCCAAGACGCTTTCGAGAATCTCAAAAGACTGTTTACTTCAGCACCTATCCTCAGCCACCCTGAACCTTCCTTACCTTTTATTTTAGAGGTTGATGCCTCTGAGATTGCGGTAGGTGCGATTCATTCACAGCGCAAAGGTAACAAGGAGATAATGCATCCTGTAGGGTTCTTCTCCCGTAAACTCTCCCCTGTGGAGAAGAATTATGACGTCGGTGACCGAGAGCTTCTTGCTATTAAAACTGCTCTAGAAGAATGGAGGTACCTGTTGGAGGGGGCTATGCATCCAGTACTAATCTATACTGACCATAAAAACCTAGAGTACCTGCGATCTGCCAAACGATTGAGGCCTCGACAAGCCCGCTGGGCTCTGTTTTTCTCACGTTTCTCCTTCCATATCACATACCGTCCAGGCTCTAAAAATACTAAACCGGATGCATTATCACGTATGCATGACAACCCCAAGGACTTATCTACTCCTGACACCATCTTACCTGCAAACAATTTTTTACTGCTGCAAACAGATTTACTTTCCCTGATTAAAGAAGCATCCTCTGAAACAGCCAGACCAACGGGAATTTCCTTAGTGAGTAGAGATGGCTTGTTCTGGAAGGGAAGCCAAATTTTTGTTCCTGAAAACGCCCGGGTCAAGGTTTTAACACTTCTCCACGACCATCCTTTGGCAGGCCACTTCGGAGTCCGCAAGACCCTGGAACTAGTGCAGCGTACATTCTGGTGGCCCAATCTGAAGGACTTTTGTGAAAAGTATGTTAGTTCCTGTCCCATCTGCATCCAGAATAAGTCATCCAGGAATCGAGCTTGGGGCCTATTGAAACCATTGCCTGTACCCGACAGACCATGGAAAATGATTTCAATGGACTTTATTGTGGAACTTCCATGCTCCGAAGGATGCTCAGTTATCTTTGTTGTGGTGGATCGTCTAACCAAAATGGCCCATTTCCTACCTTTAAAGGGAACCCCGTCTGCCACCGAGACTGCTCGCATATTTATCAAGGAGATCATCAGACTTCACGGAGTACCTGTAAACATAGTTTCTGATAGAGGGGTTCAATTCACTTCACGTTTCTGGAGATCCCTGTGTGAAACCCTAAAGATTGAATTGGCCCTGTCCTCGGCCTATCATCCTCAAACAAACGGTCAGACAGAAAGGACTAATCAGACCCTGGAACAATACATCAGATGCTTCACATCATTCACACAAGACGATTGGGTATCCCTACTACCCTTAGCAGAATTTGCTTACAATAATGCCAAACATTCTGCCACCGGTCAATCCCCTTTTTTCGCCAATTACGGCTTTCACCTAACCTTTTTTACCTGATTTCCTTTCAGAGTCTTCGGTCCCAGCAGTACAGAATACAGTGGAGTTCCTCAGTCACAACAGCCGGTTATTGCAGGAAACAGTGTCCAAGGCCCAGGCAGATGGTAAGAAGATCTTCGACAGGAAAAGAAGGGGGGAGCTGAACTTACAAATTGGCGATCAGGTATGGCTTTCTACCATTAATATCAAGTTAGCATGTCCTTCTAAGAAGTTGGCACCCAGATTCATGGGACCCTTTCCAGTTAGAAGGAAGATCAATGAAGTGTCTTACGAACTGACTTTACCTGATTCATTGAAAATTCATCCAGTTGTCCATGTATCTCTGCTCAAACCTGCTATACCTGATCCCTTTCCTGATAGAGGGACAAGACCTCCTGAACCTGTGGTAGTTAATGGCAGCGAGGAATTTGAGGTTGAGGCTATCCTTGATTTGTAGAAGAAGGCAAGGGCAAAACCAATTCTTAATCAAATGGAAAGGTTATGGCCCAGAAAGTAACTCGTGGGAACCGGACAGTAATGTGCATGCTAGGCGTTTAGTACGCACCTATTTCTCTACTCATCCTGAGAAGAAGAGGTTGTTGGGCATCCGGAGGCTGCCCCTTGGGGGGGGGCAATGTCAGGGATCCACCAGCACCAGATCAGGGCGCTTGCATGCGTCTAGGAGCTGGCGCGCCCCTGTTCAGACACAGCGTCAAGCTGCCACTGTTGCCGTGCGTCGGCGCGGCGCTCGGGCACGGCGCGGGTGCGAGCACGGGCGCGCGCGCGTCCGCGTTAGCGCCGGTTTGGCGCCAACCAGCACATAAAAGTTCCCCTGTTTCATGGGAACAGTGCTGCTTCGTCTCAGCTCTGTGACTCTGCCTGAAACCTGAATCCTGATTGCTTGTTACCTGATTGACCCGGCTTGTTTGACCATCCGACCTGCTCCAATCCCGACCCGGCCTGCCTGACTCCTCTGCTGTCTGAACCTGCTACCGTTGCCGACCTCTGCCTGCTCACCGACTCTGCCTTTGCCTGCTGTAATTACCTGTGTGCCAGTTACCTGCCAACCCGGACTGTTTGACTCTGCTTGTGCCTGCCTACCTGTTTGCTGTTGCACCATCAGCTTCAGCTTAGTGACCTCCTCACTTCCAGTGTATCAGTCTGCTGCTGTTCCAGTCTCCTCTCACCTGCAAGTTCCACCATCCAGTGTGTCAGCCTGCTTCTGTTCCAGTCTCCTCTCACCTGCAGACCAGCTATCCCAGGAGGGATCTCTACCTCTACATCAGAGACTCACTCCAACAGGCACTCCTACCCCACTGCGCTCAGGAGACCACTGTTCCCACTCCAGTGGCTCCTGAACCAGCGTTGTATGAGAGGTCTTCTCCTACAGTCAGGCTCACCTACCAGGTACCTAACAAATGCTCTCTACACTGGTGGTTAGTGGGAAGAATGCCCCTTACATTGGTGGTCAGTGGGAAGAATGCCCCTTACATTGGTGGTCAGTGGGAAGTATGCAGACGGACAATCTCTGTACTGGTCGCATTCTTAGAACTGCAATTTGGATCAAATAATAGTGCCATACTCTCCTGATGGATCCTTTGTACAATAAATATTTGGTGAGTCCTCAACCTTGAGGCACACCTTCATCATGGTCTTGTGGGAGGGACACAAACTACTTACTGTGGAAGTCTTTGTGACATGTAAGGTGATTTAACCTACTGGTGATAGTTGGCCTCCATGAGTGACAGTTGGCAGTATTTCTTCCTTTGGTCATAGTTGTGACAGTTGATCTACTTCTGCCATTGAGTCTTTACTCCTTTCCTTGAATTACGATGAAAGCCGAACGTTAGTTTTCATCCTTGGGTCATACCATTATGACGCCATTACCTTGAGGGGTATTTTTGCCACCTGAGCACACAGAGGAAAGGAGACATCCATAAATTCGGCGGGAGGGCGGCGGGCTCTAATGTGACTTTGGTGTGCGCAGCAGCTGACTACTTAACAGCGGCGGTCAATGATTTCATGGTCTGCAGATTGTGAGATCTATTTTTGCCTCGGAGACTGCCAGAGACTCGGCCAAGGTCATTCAGCTCCGCGTTATCGTGTTTGATTGCTGTGATGTAAATTATCATTTTGAATTCATCGCTTATATATTAAAATGCATATGATCCATATGAATGGAGCCTTAAGGAATCCTTGTCTGTCTGTTGAAACTTTTAAAGGTATCCTGTAGAGGGAGGAATAATGAGGCTGCGGGAGCTCAACTTCACTAGAAATACCGCCATGCTGATCCAGTGACTTCAGTACGTTCTGCAAAGTTTCTCCCAACTATCGGAAAGCATGCACATACCCGACAGTTACTGATCCCTTACATTATTGTGTTTTACTTTTCACGTTTTTTTTTTTTTATGTTAACCCCTTCAGATCCGCGCTATAGCCGAATGACGGCTACAGCGTGGATCTGCTTTGCTGGGAGTCCGTCAATAGATGTCCTCCCCTTTGCATGCTCGCCATGCCCCCCTAAAGGGCGCACGCCACGCTCGCTGTGATCACCCGAGTCAATGAGACTCAGGTGATCACAGATCGGAGTAAGGGGTTGACCCCGGCCCCTTACCACGTGATCAGCTGTCAGCCAATGACAGCTGATCACGTGATGTAAACAGAAGATTGGTAATCGTTTTTTTTTTTTTTTTTCTTCTCACGCTGACAGCTTGAGGAGAAAATAAAGCCGATCACGGCTTCTGTTGAAGGGACATCGGTCCCGAAGAGGAAGAGGC
This sequence comes from Lithobates septentrionalis, assembly GCA_037952835.1. Taxonomy (NCBI): domain Eukaryota; kingdom Metazoa; phylum Chordata; class Amphibia; order Anura; family Ranidae; genus Lithobates; species Lithobates septentrionalis. The sequence continues at coordinate 5,806,922 of JBBDGP010001212.1, forward strand.
GAGCCGCCTCATATGTGCCCATCAGTACCACCTGCCAGTGCCACGAATCAGTGCCCACAGTGCCCAATCAGTGCCCACCAGTACATAAGTGCCAGCAATCAGTGCCACCTATCAATGCCCACCATTGGTGCTAATCAGTGCCTCATCAGTGCCACCTAGCAGTGCTACCTATCAGTGTCACCTACCCGTGCCGATCAGTGCCACCTATCAATGCCCTTCAGTGCCCCCCCTTCACATCCAGAGTCACTCTATAAATCAGGAGCCTCCCCTTCACATCCAGAGTCCCCTTATACATTTGGAGCCTCCCCTTCACATCCAGAGCCCCCCTATACATTTGGAGCCTCCCTTTCACATCCGGAATCCCCCTACACTTCTGGAGCCTCCCTTTCACATCCGGAATCCCCCTATACATCAGGAGCCTCTCCTTCACATCCAGAGTCCCCCTATACATCAAGAGTCTCCCCTTCACATCCGAAGTCCCCCTATACATCAGGAGCCTCCCCTTCACATCCGGAGTCCCCCTATACATCATGTGCCTCCCCTTTACATCCAGAGTCCCCCTATACATCAGGAGCCTCCCCTTCACATCAGAAGTCCCCCTATATATCTGGAGCCTCCCTTTCACATCTGGAGTCCCCCTATACATCTGGAGCCTCCTCTTCACATCCGGAGTCTCCCTATACATCAGGAGCCTCCCCTTCACATCCGGAGTCCCCCTATACATCTGGAGCCTCCTCTTCACATCCGGAGTCTCCCTATACATCAGGAGCCTCCCCTTCACATCCGGAGTCCCCCTATACACCTGGAGCCTCCCTTTCACATCCGGAGTCCCCCTATACTTCTGGAGCCTCCCCTTCACATCCGGAGTCTCCCTATACATCTGGAGCCTCCCCTTCACATCCGGAGTCCCCCTATACATCTGGAGCCTCCCCTTCACATCCGGAGTCCCCCTATACTTTTGGAGCCTCCCCTTCACATCCGGAGTCCCCCTATACATCTGGAGCCTCCCTTTCACATCTGGAGCCTCCCTATATATCTGGAGCCTCCCTTTCACATCCAGAGTCCGCCTATACATCTGGAGCCTCCCCTTCACGTCCGGAGTCTCCCTATACATAAGGAGCCTCCCCTTCACATCCGGAGTCCCCCTCTACATCTGGAGCCTCCCCTTCACATCCAGAGTCCCCTTATACTTTTGGAGCCTCCCATTCACATCTGGAGTCCCCCTATACATCTGGAGCCTCCCCTTCACATCCGGATTCCCCCTATACTTCTGGAGCCTCCCTTTCTCATCTGGGGTCCCCCTATACTTCTGGAGCCTCCCTTTCACATCCGGGGTCCCCCTATACATCTGGAGCCTCCCTTTCACATCCGGAGTCCCCCTATACTTCTGGAGCCTCCCCTTCACATCCGGAGTCTCCCTATACATCTGGAGCCTCCCTTTCACATCCGGAGTCCCCCTATACATCTGGAGCCTCCCTTTCACATCCGGAGTCCCCCTATACTTTTGGAGCCTCCCCTTCACATCTGGAGTTCCCCTTTTACATCTGGAGCCTCCCTTTCACATCTGGAGCCTCCCTATACATCTGGAGCCTCCCTTTCACATCCAGAGTCCCCCTATACATCTGGAGCCTCCCTTTCACATCCAGAGTCCCCCTATACATCTGGAGCCTCCCTTTCACATCCAGAGTCCCCCTATACATCTGGAGCCTCCCTTTCACATCCAGAGTCCCCCTATACATCTGGAGCCTCCCCTTCACATCCAGAGTCCCCCTATACATCTGGAGCCTCCTCTTCACGTCCGGAGTCTCCCTATACATAAGGAGCCTCCCCTTCACATCCGGAGTCCCCCTCTACATCTGGAGCCTCCCCTTCACATCCGAAATCCCCCTATACATCAGGAGCCTCCCCTTCACATCCAGAGTCCCCTTATACTTCTGGAGCCTCCCATTCACATCTGGAGTCCCCCTATACATCTGGAGCCTCCCCTTCACATCCGGATTCCTCCTATACTTCTGGAGCCTCCCTTTCACATCCGGGGTCCCCCTATACTTCTGGAGCCTCCCTTTCACATCCGGAGTCCCCCTATACTTCTGGAGCCTCCCTTTCACATCCGGGGTCCCCCTATACTTCTGGAGCCTCCCTTTCACATTCGGGGTCCCCCTATACATCTGGAGCCTCCCTTTCACATCCGGAGTCCCCCTATACTTCTGGAGCCTCCCCTTCACATCCGGAGTCCCCCTATACATCAGGAGCTCCTACTTAGCATCAAGTGTGCTCCCTTACATCAGAGTTCCCTTTTATAGCAGTGGCCCCCTTACATGAAGGGCCCTCATTACACAAGGAGCCACACTTTCACATAAGAGTCCATTTCCATAATAATAATCGCCAGCATAAGTGCCAGCTTGCACAATAATAACCCACAGCATTGGTGTCAGTAGCAGCAATAATGACGGCCGGGCGGAACATTTACAGTTCTGGGTGGATGTCATATGACATGCTCCCCAGAATGTGCCTTGTGCATGTCCATGGGCCACACTGTGTCACAATGCTGACCAATCACAGCATGATCACATTACAATAGTACACAATGGATGGCGTCCATTCATTGTGTACAATTGTGTTGATCTCTATGATTGATCAGAGTGATTACATGGTAGACACAGAGTCGATCACAGCCCATCTGTACCATGTATTTAGCTGTGGCCAATTACAGCTAATCACAAATAGTAAACACTGAATGAATCAATGTCATTCAGTAAAAATGGTTGTTTGTAACAGTGATATTTACTGTTATGCCGCGTACACACGGTCGGACTTTTCGACCGGACTGGTCCGAAAGACTTTCCAGCTGACTTTCGACGGACTTTTGATGGACTTCCGATGGACTTTTTAACGAACTGACTTGCCTACACACGATCACACCAAAGTCCGATGGATTCGTACGTGATGACGTACACCGGACTAAAATAAGGAAGTTGATAGCCAGTAGCCAATAGCTGCCCTAGCGTCAGTTTTTGTCCGTCAGACTAGCATACAGATGAGCGGATTTCTGGGTCCGGCGTAGTTACGACGTAAAGATTTGAAGCATGTTCCAAATCTAAAGTCCGTCAAATTTGGGACTGGAAAAGTCCGCTGAAGGTCTGGTGAAGCCCACACATGATCGGATTGTCCACCTGTGTGTACGCTGCATTATAAGCAATCCTAGTGTGTAAAAAAAAAAAGGAAAAAAAAAGAAAAAATCCTAATCACCTCTCTAGAGTAGTACACTGGTACTATGGCAACACTGTATTGCTCGGATCACAGTATGTAAAAAAAAAAAAAAAATGTAAAAAAAAAAAAGAAAACAATGTAAGAAAAGAAAATATTTAAACAAATTAAAAAAATATTAAAAAATTTTTTTTTTTTCTTTTTTACATACTGTCACCAGTCAGTATCCCTGATCACCACCACACAAGTTAATGATTAGGCTGTACTGCACTGGTGACAATATGTATAAAAAAAATATATATGTGAAAAAAACAATTTTTTTTCTAATTCCTTCATTTTTCAAACAATTGTGACAAAAAAAAAACTTGCCATGCCTCTTACTAAATACCTTGGAATGTCTACTTTCCACAAAGGGGTAATATGGAGCATATTTGTACTGTCCTGGCAACCAGGAAGTGTCTCTGACCTTATTAGACTTGTGCCGGTCGGGTGTAGGAGCGCATTCGACACACCGGCACCGCTCTGGTGCAGCTCCTCAAATATAGTACAGTGTATCGGCGGTTGTATACAGTGCCAGGCCCCTATGGTGATTCGACCCTGGATGTGGCCTTTTTACTAGCCAATCGCCCCCCTGCCACCCGGCCCGGTCCACCCCTGAATTTGAGTGCCATAGACTGCAATGTTAAACTCCAAAAGTCAGAAGGAAATCGCAAGCAAGTCGTATGACTTAGGGGTCACAGCAGTGTAAACCGAGCTTCATGGTCACACAGTGGGGCTGTTTTACATGTTCTGCTGTCTTGGCCCCCCCCCCCCCCCCATGGTGGAGTGCGACTTTTGTGACCCTGGTAGTTCTGCCAGTCTTACAGCCTTGCTCCGGCCAGATCCAGCACTCTCCTCCTCTGCCTAAAGAGTGATGCCCTGTACACACGGTCGGATTTTCCGATGTCCGATCGGAGCGTGTTGTCAGAAATTCCGACCGTGTGTGGGCTCCATCGGACATTTTCCATCGGATTTTCCGACACACAAAGTTGGAGAGCAGGAGATAAAATTTTCCGACAACAAAATCTGTTGTCGGAAATTCCGATCGTGTGTACACAAATCCGACGGACAAAGTGCCACACATGCTCAGAATAAATAAAGAGATGAAAGCTATTGGCCACTGCCCCGTTTATAGTCCCGACGTACGTGTTTTACGTCACCGCGTTTAGAACGATCCGATTTTCCGACAACTTTGTGCGACCGTGTGTATGCAAGACAAGTTTGAGCCAACATCCGTCGGAAAAAATCCTAGGATTTTGTTGTCGGAATGTCCAAACAAAGTCCGACCGTGTGTACGCCCTAGGAGAGAGAAGAGACATCAATATAAAAATGTAAAAAGTTACAAGAATAAAAATATAATTGTCACTATAGCTTCCCTTTTATCCCCAGAATTGAACATTGGCATATAACAAGTGCACTGTGGAACTCAGGGTTAAAGCGTCATTTTCCTTTAAATTGACTCGTCTAAACGTGATTTTTACTGATCGATATTTTACTACATTTCTATCAAAACCAGGCCCAGGGAGCTGGAGTGTTTTTCAGTTTATAATTAGTACATAAAATTGCAGAAAATAAATGTTGTCTGTGGTTTGTAGAAGCAGCTGCGTGTATGGAATGTCTGCCAGAAATGTATAAGAGATGGGACAGGAAGGGAATCAGAACAATTAACTCTTTTCAACATCGCTGAACCCAGCTGAGAGTCACATCTAGCAACGGGCAAGAGCTTATCTCTGCAAGCATGCTTCCTCCTAGCCTCAAAAAATTGGTAGAGGTTATTTAATACATAAAATATATGTAATGAAGTCTTGCTAACAGGTAAAATGTGGACCTAGAAATGGAAGCTTTATCCCACCCAAACCCCAAAGCTCTGTAAAGTCTCTGAGCTCCAGGATCCAGGATAAAACACACATATATATATATATATATATATATATATATATATATATATATATATATATATATATATATATATATATATATATATATATATATATACATATATATATATATATATATATATATATATATATACAGTGGGGACGGAAAGTATTCAGACCCCCTTAAATTTTTCACTCTTTGTTATATTGCAGCCATTTGCTAAAATCATTTAAGTTCATTTTTTCCTCATTAATGTACACACAGCACCCCATATTGACAGAAAAACACAGAATTGTTGACATTTTTGCAGATTTAATAAAAAAGAAAAACTGAAATATCACATGGTCCTAAGTATTCAGACCCTTTGCTGTGACACTCATATATTTAACTCAGGTGCTGTCCATTTCTTCTGATCATCCTTGAGATGGTTCTACACCTTCATTTGAGTCCAGCTGTGTTTGATTATACTGATTGGACTTGATTAGGAAGGCCACACACCTGTCTATATTACAGCTCACAGTGCATGTCAGAGCAAATGAGAATCATGAGGTCAAAGGAACTGCCTAAAGAGCTCAGAGACAGAATTATGGCAAGGCACAGATCTGGCCAAGGTTACAAAAAAATTTCTGCTGCACTTAAGGTTCCTAAGAGCACAGTGGCCTTCATAATCCTTAAAATGGAAGATGTTTGGGACGACCAAAACCCTTCTTAGAGCTGGCCATCCGGCCAAACTGAGCTATCGGGGGAGAAGAGCCTTGGTGAGAGAGGTAAAGAAGAACCCAAAGATCACTGTGGCTGAGCTCCAGAAATGCAGTCAGGAGATGGGAGAAAGTTGTAGAAAGTCAACCATCACTGCAGTCCTTGAAGAGTCATGGCTTTATGGCAGAGTGGCCCGACGGAAGCCTCTCCTCAGTGCAAGACACATAAAAGCCCGCATGGAGTTTGCTAAAAAACACCTGAAGGACTCCAAGATGGTGAGAAATAAGATTCTCTGGTCTCTTGGCCTTAATTCTAAGCGTTATGTGTGGAGAAAACCAGGCACTGCTCATCACCTGTCCAATACAGTCCCAACAGTGAAGCATGGTGGTGGCAGCATCATGCTGTAGGGGTGTTTTTCAGCTGCAGGGACAGGACGACTGGTTGCAATCGAGGGAAAGATGAATGCGGCCAAGTACAGAGATATCCTGGATGAAAACCTTCTCCAGAGTGTTCAGGACCTCAGACTGGGCCGAAGGTTTACCTTCCAACAAGACAATGACCCTAAGCACACAGCTAAAATAATGAAGGAGTGGCTTCACAACAACTCCGTGACTGTTCTTGAATAGCCCAGCCAGAGCCCTGACTTAAACCCAATTGAGCATCTCTGGAGAGACCTAAAAATGGCCGTCCACCAACGTTTACCATCCAACCTGACAGAACTGGAGAGGATCTGCAAGGAGGAATGGCAGAGGATCCCCAAATCCAGGTGTGAAAAACTTGTTGCATCTTTCCAAAAAAGACTTATGGCTGTATTAGATCAAAAGGGTGCTTCTACTAAATACTGAGCAAAGGGTCTGAATACTTAGGACCATGTGATATTTCAGTTTTTCTTTTTTAATAAATCTGCAAAAATGTCAACAATTCTGTGTTTTTCTGTCAATATGGGGTGCTGTGTGTACTTTAATGAGGAAAAAAATGAACTTAAATGATTTTAGCAAATGGCTGCAATATAACAAAGAGTGAAAAATGTAAGGGGGTCTGAATACTTTCCGTCCCCACTGTATATCTATCTATGTATATATATTTATAAGTCACTTTATATAATGATTCATAGTGCAGCACCTTTTCTTCTTTGTTTTAGTAATACACAATGGTTTGTCAAGTTGTGGTGCTTGCGGCTGCTCAATTTAGATGTTAATAGCGCAGTAAATTATTAGAAAATATTGTTCGTTTCTTGCATGCATTTGCCTCCTGAATTATCTTATCCCACTGATTGCAGTGGGATATACTGCTCCCTCCAGTGCTAATATACAAATCTGTATATTTATTGGAACAATTCAAAAATGAAACAGCAAGTCAAACCAAAAATAAGTTTAAGGGTGATAAGCTGCCTGTAAATGTGTTAAACTCCAATTCAGACCACCCTTATACCCAGAATCCCCAGAACACTATATAAGGAGCCTACATAGATTCTGTGTAGCCCCTCTTCTTCTTGCCACCAGCACCTTTATATAAGTCAGCAAGTTTCGTGGGTGGTCCCAACTGGCCATTAGAAAGTTGAAAAAACAATATACCCAGACAGCACAGAATTGGAGTTTTAAGGTGCAGAAAAATCAATCAAAAGCAATATTTGCAAAAAATATAGAACTTTTTATTACATAGCTATTATAAACACAATTTGTAAAATTCAGGCCGTATCAACCCAATGGTCAAGGTGTGACCGCCTCTACATGTTCCACCACAAACGTGGCTTCTTCTGGAGCTTTTGTAGAACCTTGTTATTTAACCGCTTTAGCCCCAGAAGATTCTACCCTCTTCCTGACCAGAGCACTTTTTGCTATTCGGCACTGCGTCGCTTTAACTGACAATTGCGCGGTCCTGCAACGTTGCACCCAAACAAGATTGACGTCCTTTTTTTCCCACAAATAGAGCTTTCTTTCGGATTTTTATCGGGACTGCTACATTATGGCGGACACATCGGACACTTTTGAAAACATTTGTGGGACCATTGTCATTTATACAGCGATCAGAGCTATAAAAATGCACTGATTACTGTGTAAATGACACTGGCAGTGAAGGGGTCAACCACTAGGGGGCGATGAAGGGGTTAAGTGTGTCCTAGGGAGTGATTCTAACTGTGGGGGGATGGGCTACTAGTCACATGATATCAATCACTGCTCCCGATGACGGGGAGCAGTGATCTCTGTCATGACACAAGGCAGAACGGGGAAATGCCTTGTTTACATGGGCACTTCCCCATTCTGAGGCTCCGTGACACGATCGCCGGGAGACCGGCGGACATCGAGTCCACCGGTCCCGCGGGCACGGTCTTGCTGCAAGCAGCGGGCGCGCGCGCCTGCTATCCCCGGCTCTTAAAGGGGACATACAGGTACGCCCATTTGCCCACCGCTGCCATTGTGCCGACGTATATTGGCGTGCGGTGGTCAGCAACTGGATAATATTTACCACCTTTCATAATGATCTTGGTTCCAAATGATCCCCTAGACCCATCAAGAGGTTTTGTGGGGAACGTCTGTGCCAAAAAAGAGGAAAAAGGGATATTGCCCTGTAGTAGCACCTAATGTTTCAAGGAGTTTTAACGAATAGATCGATCAATATTTCAATCCTTTTTCATATGTATACTTCCTCTGATGCCAACAAGTTTTTAGGGTAATTATGCCATCTGAAAAGTTTGTTTCAATCTATCACAAGGGATTGACCCTTTTAAACAGGTTAAGAGCCTCACTGGTAACAGGGTAAATGGCCACAGGGCTGTGGCCATTGACCCTGTTACCAGTGAGGCTCTTAACCTGTTTAAAAGGGTCAATACCTTGTGATAGATTGAAACAAACTTTTCAATCTTCACTGGTTAAAGAGGTGTCGTACTGACCAGGCGGAACCTCATTTTGCCCCCCTCCCCCCAGCGTCCCAAGCGCCCATCAAATGCAGCCTCCCCAGCGCCCATCAAATGCAGCCTCACCAGCGCCCATCAAATTCAGCCTCACCAGCGCCCATCAAAGGCAGCCTCACCAGCGCCCATCAAAGGCAGCCTCACCAGTGCCCATCAAATGCAGCCTCACCAGCGCCCATCAAATGCAGCCTCACCAGCGCCCATCAAATGCAGCCTCACCAGCGCCCATCAAATGCAGCCTCACCAGCGCCCATCAAATGCAGCCTCACCAGCGCCCATCAAATGCAGCCTCACCAGCGCCCATCAAATGCAGCCTCACCAGCGCCCATCAAATGCAGCCTCACCAGCGCCCATCAAATGCAGCCTCACCAGCGCCCATCAAATGCAGCCTCACCAGCGCCCATCAAATGCAGCCTCACCAGCGCCCATCAAATGCAGCCTCACCTGCGCCCATCAATGCAGCCTCACCAGCGCCCATCAATGCAGCCTCCCCAGCGCCCATCAAATGCAGCCTCCCCAGCGCCCATCAAATGCAGCCTCACCAGCGCCCATCAAATTCAGCCTCACCAGCGCCCATCAAATTCAGCCTCACCAGCGCCCATCAAATGCAGCCTCACCAGGGCCCATCAAATGCAGCCTCACCAGCGCCCATCAAATGCAGCCTCACCAGTGCCCATCAAATGCAGTCTACCAGCGCCCATCAATGAACATTTTCTTGCTTCCATTCATTCAGGAGTCGGGACACAGACATAGTCCTTCGCCGCCGCTGCGCCTCTGACACTATGTGCGAACGGAGCTGTGGATGCCTGCTGATGCTGAGACTTAGTTGATTGCTGCAGAGAGAAGAGAGTAGGAACACCAGTGGCCGGGCGCCCTAGGCGGCTGCCTAGTTTGCCTAGTGGTAGCACCGGCCCTGGTACTAACACTGAGCCAGGGAACAGTGGTAAAATGAAAGAGGAAAGTGCTCAGATGGCATAAATACCCTGAAAACTTGTTGGCATCAGAGGAAGTATACCTATGGAAAAGAATTGAAATATTGATCAATCGATTCGTTAAAACTCCTTGAAACATTAGGTGCTACTACAGGGCAATATCCCTTTTTCCTCTTTTTTGGCACAGATGTTCCCCAGAAAACCTCTTGATGGGTCTAGGGGATCATTTGGAACCCAGATCATTTTGAAAGGTGGTACATATTAAACAACAAGGTTCTACAAAAGCTCCAGAAGAAGCCACGTTTGTGGTGAAACATGTAGAGGCAATCACACTTTTGTACCTTGACCATTGGGTTGATATGGCCTGAATTTTACAAAGTGTTTTATAATCGCCATGTAATAACATTTTCTATATTTTTTGCAAATATTGCTTTTGATTTTTCTGCTCCCTAAAACTCCAATTCTGTGCTCTCTGGTTATATTGTTTTGTCATATATAAAGGAGGTGGTGCATTTATTAGTCTCCCAGCTCCAATACCAATTTGATCAATTAGAAAGGTGAAGGTTACAGGGGGACCCTACAAGCATTGGGCTCACTTAAAGAGCGCCCTTGAAATTTGGAGCTACTGGGGCGCGTCAGAAAGGAGCAGAATAAAAATGAAGGCATCTGACCAGCAAGCAGTTAAACGCCCCCGCACAACCCACAGGGAGAAAAATAACTCCAAATGTGTGCTCCCTTTATAGGAGACTGTTGATTTCCGTGCTATTAGCTAATCAGCTGAATTGTAATTTGCATCACAAAGTTAGAATTAGAAAAGCTTTAACACCTTCCATTTTTTTTGTGCCGCCATTAAGCCTGCTTTGGACACTTGCGCTCACCTTATACCTACTTATCATTTAATCCTGTAAGGTCCCATAATCAAAACCTTTACTATACAATCTGCTGGCAGAAGACAGCTCGGGGTCGCCATGTGTACATCGCAGTTGGTAATTAACCGAATCCCTGTAATTAATTGTCTCGAATAATTAGCGGTGAGGCAGTGGCCTTTGGTTGGCCCCATCCCAGAACATAGCAATTAAACCGCAAAAAAGTATTCTTGTCATTAATTCACACTAAAACAACAATCACCTGACGAGGACCTCTTCTCGTGTTTGTGCTGAATGAAGCTCAATAGTGGAAATGTCCAGAATTCAGCCGTCCACATTGTCAAGGTAGAAAAGCATGGAGGGAGGGGAAGGAAGAAAAGGAAGGAAGGAAAGGAAGGAAAGGATGGGGGTAGGAAGGAAGCAAAGGATGTAGGAGGGAAGGAAGAAAAGGAGGAGGAAGGAAGGAAGGAAGGAAGGAAGGAAGGAAGGAAGGAAGGAAGGAAGGAAAGGAAAGGAAAGGAAGGATAGGAAAGGATGGGGGTAGGAAGGAAGCAAAGGATGTAGGAAGGAAGGAAGGAAGGAAGGAAGGAAGGAAGAGGAAAGGAAAGGAAAGGAAAGGATGTAGGAGAGAAAGAAAGAGAAAAAAATAAAGAAAGATTAAGGGAGGGAAGAAGAGGTGGAAGGAAAGAAGGAAGCATTAAGGAAGTAAGGAAGGACATAAAGAAATAAGGGGGGGTGGAAAGGAGGAAGGAAGGACATAAGGAAATAAGGGGGGGATGGAAAGGAGGAAGGAAGGACATAAGGAAATAAGGGCGGTGGAATGGAGGAAGGAAGGACATAAGGAAATAAGGGGGGGTGGAAAGGAGGAAGGAAGGACATAAGGAAATAAGGTGGGGGTGGAAAGGAGGAAGGAAGGACATAAGGAAATAAGGGGGGGTGGAATTGAGTAGTGAAGGACATACGAAAGAAAGGGAGTGGAAGAAGGGAAGGATGAAAAGGAGGAAGGAAAGACAAAAGGAAATAAGGGAGGGAAAGAAAAAGGGGAGGATGGAAAGGAGGAAGGACATAAGGAAGTAAGGGAAGAAAAGAAGAAAGGAAAGGAGGGAAGGATCGAAAGGAGGAAGGAAGGGCATAAGGAAGTAAGGGAGGGGAAGAGGGAGGAAAGGATGAAAAGGAGGAAGGAAGGAAAGACATAAGGAAGTAAGAGAGGGGAAAAAGAAGGGAAGGATGGAAAAAAGTAAGGGAGGAAAGACATAGCGAAATAAGGGAGGGAAAAAAAAGGGGAGGATGGAAAGGAAGAAGAAATGAAGAAATGGAAGGAATAAAGTAAGAGAGGGAGGGAAGAGGGGGGGTGGTGAAGGTCATAAAGAGGGATGGTAAGAGAAAGGGAAGAAAGGCAAGGATGATGAAAAGAAGGCTGGGGAAAGAGAAAAAGGGCATAAGCGAGTAAGGGAAGGGAATGAAAGATAGGATACAGAAGGGATGGGTGGAGAATGGAAGAAAATAAGAGGATGGAAGGGAGATTGGTTAGATGTACCTTACTTGCTGTCCCTGTGACACCCATTGAAGAAATAGGTGAGTGGTTGCCAATGGGCCAGGAAAACGCAGACAGCAATAAAGTTATTGTCAGATGCTTCCTTCCCCACTCAACTGAACATATGTGTTTGCTTTTGTCTATCTATGCTCTGTTGGGGATATCTGACATCACTTCCTGTTGTGTCCTCCTATACAGAGACACAAACAGCAATAGAAATCCGACAGAGGCTCTATCCCTTCCTTGCTGATTCTCATTAGGAAGATTTCCCCTCATTTCCTGTCCTATAGACTCAACAGGAAGTAAGGAAATATTTCCCTTGTGAGGGATATCCTCCCTTAGAAAGTTGTCAACAGAACAAGTCCCCACTGGATGATTTCTCCTCTATTCATGTTGTGGTGACAATGCCACATTTTGGATTTGCCCTCGCTTTCACTTCCCTGTGACACTGGTGATCAGGACAGTTAGAGAGGGTGAATCCACGGGCGTCCACAAGGGGGGCAAGTGCCCCCCTGGAATCGGCAAGGTGTCCGCATATGGACACTGGTGTCTATGAGCGGTCCTTGCATTGTCTGCTGCGTCCGCCACAGACTTTTTTCTGAGTCTGCTCTGCTGTCTAAGAGACCGTCCCTCCCTTACCCCCCCAAAGCAACAGTTTCACGGTGGGCATCTGTCGGTCACATAAGCCTATGCCTCTTCTTTAGTTCCGGCTGGAATTTCAGGCATGCTGTTGATATCACTCCGCCTCCTGGTCACTCTGAGTCCTGGTAGCTGCGGGCCGCGGGATTCACAGCAGCGCTGCAAAGTTAGTGTCACTGGGCACAATAGGAGACAGTAGGATTTGTATGGCCATAATAGGAGTTATATGGATGCAATAGGTGTTATATGGGCACAACAGCAGCTATATGGGCACAATAGCATAAAGATGTTATGGTGCCCATTTAACTGCTTTTGTGCCCATACAGCTGCTGTTGTGCCCATATAGATGCACAATAGCATCTATAAGGGCACAACAGCATTTATAAGGGCACAATATCAGCTATATGGGCACAACAGTAGCTATATGGGCACAGCAGCATAAAGATGCTATTGTGACCATATAGGATTTAAAATGTTTACTGACTTAAGCCAATGATACACCATGCAGATGTAGTTTTTTTTTTATAAATGATTGATTGCCTAATTGTATGTTTATTTAGAGCTTCACTTACTGTGTAGAGGAAGGAGTTAATTAACAAAGAGTTAATTAACAAGGAGGCTGGGACTTTGTGTGAAGCACGTGGCAGCAAAAAAGGTAATTGGGTTAATATAAAGGATGTTATGTTAATAATAGTTTATTAAGAGCTAAATTGAAACCATACATGATTCCAGTAATAAAGGTATAAGGTAACATACATGATGCATCATGGCATATAGCACAATACATACATACATGTAACACTAGTAACAATGGTAACAGTAGGTAAGATAGTAACAATAAAATTGGTTTCTCAGGGAAAAGCCACGCAAAATATCCTAGTTCACCACATGGGGTATTGGTTAAAAATAATACAAACGTATTGCCTGCAGGACCTCACTGGACCTGTAGGGGGGTTCATAATACATATTAACTTGGGTAATCAGGCAACCAGTATCTCTACGTGTTTCGTGGCTTAAATGCCACTCGTCAGGAGCAGGCGCGTGTAGGATCTGTGAATAAATGGTTGTGGAAAAGAGCAAAAGGGTGAAAAAATTTAATTAAGAAAGATAAGGTTGGAGGTAGAATGTAGGACCTTCTAAACCAAGGCTTACTTGTTGGGGTTAAATGTGTCAATGGTGTAATGGCAAGGCACCACAAGCGGTCCGGGAGGATCTCCAACCGGGAGCTGAGGCGGACAGCCCCGCGGGGATGTAAGGGGCGATGTCCAGGGAAGGCACGGCAGTGGAAACCTTCAGGGTGATGAGTGAACAAATGGTGAGCGAGAAGAAGAGGAGGGAAAGAAAGGGGAGAGGGGAAGAGGGGAGGAGGGGAAAAAAAAAAAGGAATGGAAAATATAGGAGGGGGGGGGGGATAGGAAAGAAAGAGGTGGGGGGGGGGGAGGAAAAAGTGTCAAGATGTCAATGGGATGGATAACTATGACCTTACCAGGCCATGATGTCATTTAAAGTCCCTAGGGATGGAAATACTTGACCTTACCAGGCCATGGCTTCCTGAAAGTCCCTACCCCAAACCTCCTCTACTTTAATGTCTTCACTTGCTGTGGTCGCTCGCAGCATATTTTGCATGTGGCTCAGATCGCCACGGCAAAACCAGGTACAGGCCAGCTTGCGCTAGTCTTAAAAACTGTCCCCCCCAACCCCGCCCTGCCCCCTTACCCCTAACAGCTATGTTGGCTAACCTATTTTCAGACTGCTCCAATCTGGTCATGTTATCTCACCTGTGTGATCCAGCAGCGTATGCAGGGGAGAGGAGGGAGCACCAATAACAACTGTGCCATGGGAACCTATGGGTGACATCGCCTCATCAGGCTTTATCAGCCATCGCCAAACGATTTCTCCCCTGCAGCCACTGTTGACTGACACAGGTAAGATCACATGACAAGACCACCCCGCCCTGAAAAAAGTTCTGCGGCCGCCCATGGGTGAATCCCCATAATAAGGATGCCGGCAGCAATGAACAACATGACAGGGGTTCTAATCCCGCACCACTCTATTCAAATCTAAAATAATAGCTGATTTATTCTTTTACTAAGTATTGATTTTTTTTTTGTGCCTAAAATTTAACCTAGTATCATTAGTGCTGCCCCAGGTGTCATGTTTTAGGGTGTCTTCTTTCTCTTGCAGTGTCCTTTTGGAGCCACCCTTGCATGCAGGGACTACAGTTGTGTCTCCTACACTGTGTGCATCATTAGAAACACACAGCCCCATAGCCTAGGATGGAAAAACGCTCTGCTCTTCAGCTCCCCCCCCCCCCCGTCTTCAAGCTAACAGACTGACAGTAGATTGCACTGTCCACTGCTAACTCTTTCCCAGTTTACTGGAGAATGTTTATTTTATTATGTGCAGAGCTAAAAAACACTGAATGTTTAACATTTAGCATAGCTCTCAACTGTTCCTAATTTCGAGGGACTGTCCCTGATTTGGAACAAAGTCCCTCTGTCCCTCTCAGGGGCGGATCCAGGGGGGGGGGCGGCAACAGACCCCCCCCCCGAGAAATTAGTGATAGGTGGATCAGTCAGCGGGGCCAGTGGGTGAGCCAGCGGTTCAGTTAGTGGAGCCGGTGGATCAGTCAGCGCGCCGATGGGTGAGCGGCTGAACAGGCCAGTTGGCAGGTGAGCGGGCGGGTGGGGGAGCAGAGAGATGACATCATCTCTCACCACCTGCCCTGCATCACCGCTCTCCTGCCCTCACTGTGCAGCCGCGGCCGGCAGAGAGATTACATCACCTCTCTGTTGCCTGCCTTCACGCTGGGACACAGCAAGTGAGAATCTGCACCATGTAGCTGTAGCAGGCAAGTGACACAGCAAGTGACAATCTGCATCTGGTGGCAGGGTGACAATCCGTTAACATGTGGACAAGGTGCTTTGAAGGGGGGTAGAGAACCGATACTGTACTAATGACACTGGCTGGGAAGGGGTTAAGATCTAGGACAATCAAGAGGATAAATTATTTATTATTTATTTATTTCAGGTACTTATATAGCGCCATCAATTTACGCAGCGCTTTACATATACATTGTACATTCACATCAGTCCCTACCCTCAAGGAGCTTACAACCTAAGGGTCCCTAACTTACATTCATACATACTAGGGACAATTTACACAGGATCCAATTAACCTACCAGCATGTCTTTGTAGTGTGGGAGGAAACCGGGGTACCCTGAGGAAACCCACACAGGCACAGGGAGAACATGCAAACTCCAGGCAGGTAGTGTGGTGGTTGGGATTCGAACCAGCGACACTTCTAACTGCTAGGTAAAAGTGCTATCCACTATACCACTGTGTCGCCCACTGTATACCTATCAACCTTTACTATGTGTACTGTGTGCTGTTTTTACTAAGCAATATGCTGGTTTTTACTCCTTGCTTAGCAGGGAGGGAAAAAAAACTCCACATTGCTGCTGTCAGTAGAGAGCCCTGTGTTTTTTACCTACACAGGGCTCCCTTCTGTCATTCGCTCAACTGTTCGGCGGTTTCTGGCCATAAATCATTGGCTGGGACCTGCTGATCGGATTGTGCTGGCTGTAGCGAATGACACAGCCAGGGTGGCAGGTGCGCACGCACGCACGCGCTCCCCTACCTGGGAAAGCAGATCACGTATGTTTATGTCATGCTGCATACCTGAGCCGCACTGTAGCAGTCAAGCTACAAGAGAGGTCAGCAAGTGGTTAACAGACCAAGCTGTCCAGAAAAAGTGGCAGTTAAAGTGTTGAAATAAACCATTTAACATTGACAGGGGTGTTTACAATGATCAGCTTTTATTTATGTAAAACCTTTATTCAAAACAGAGAAAACAAACTGTAAAAAATGTAACTGCTTAACCACTTGCCGCCCGTAGGTGTTGGTGCACCTACAGGCATCATCCCGGTGTGGATCTTTTCAGCCAGCGATTCCCAGTAAGGAAGAAGTGATCTGAGTGGCTAATTAGCCACTAATTAGCCACTCGATCACTTCTGAACAGTGGCGGTAGGGGGTCCATCTCCCCTCCTGTCACCACCTTCTCCAGGCTCTACCACCCCCATCGGCGATAAACAGAGAGAGAGGAACCAACATCGTTCCCCTCTCTCTGTAACCCCAGAAACCCGGAGCAACGAGTATTTCGCCACTTCCGGTTCCCCCTTTTTCGTTTACCTGGCTGCCAGCAGCAGGGGCGTTTCTAGGTGACAAAAAGACCAGGGGCTTCAACCCGAAGTCCAAGGCCAGAAACGGGGGATGGGAGGGTTGGGGCGGGTGGTGTACATGACGCAGGCTTTTTTTTTGGCTGGGCCACTGACCTACCTACAATGACCTACCTACACTGACCTGCCTGACCTACATACATTGACATTTACATACACTGACCTACCTACACTGACTTACATACACTGATGGTAGTGACCTACCTACACTGACCTACCTACACTGACCTGCCTGACCCGCATACACTGACATTTACATACACTGTCTGACCTACCTCAGCTCAGCCGTGGTGTGCGGTGTCACAGCAGCTAGGCAGTCAGTCGTCAGAGGAGAGCCGAGGAGGAGAGGAGAGCGGCCCGCCCGAGCGCCGAGCGGGGATATGGTGCAGTGGCCGTATTGTAATTCCCGCCTTCTGGAGCCTGCAGCGCCTATGATGGACGTCACACGTCCCGCGGTCCCCGCATTGGACCAGTGGGACGTCCATCATAGGCATTGCAGGCTCCAGAAGGCGGGACCTGCTATGGCACTTGGCCGAACTCGGCGGCACTCGGCCACACTCGGCGGCACTCGGGATCAGATCGGTCCTGGAGCTCGCCGCTCAGGGCTAACAATAGAGAGTTGCATGCCTGAGACTCGGGGCTTTTTGGGGTCACATTCGGGGCTTCAGCCCCCCCTAGCCACCCCCTCCCGACACCCCTGACCAGCAGCTAGGAAAGCAGCCGATCCAACCGATTTCTGTCTGATCAGCTGCATGGGAGGCCAGAGGAGAGATTTGGGGTCTAATAGACCCCAGATCTCTCCATAAAGAGGACCTGACATGGCCCATGCTGTCATAAGGGATGTCGTTTCTCCCTTGTAATAGCAAAAAAGTTAATCCCCGCCCAAAAAAAAAAAAAAGCTGTATAAATTTTATTCTATAGGGCCTCTGATATATATATATATATATATAATTTTTGGGGATTCTAAGTAATTTTCTAGCAAAAAAAGTAGATTTTTACATGTAGGAGCGAAGTGTCAGAATTGGCTCGGGTGGGAGGTGGTTAAAAATTGTTAGCTGGTGTTCAGCTTTGATTTTTTTAATCAAGTCCATCTAAATCTGCTAGCACATCTAATCCCGCGTACACACGATCGAACATTCCGACAACAAAATCCTGGATTTATTTCCGACGGATGTTGGCTCAAACTTGTCTTGCATACACACGGTCACACAAATATTGTCGGAAATTCCGAATATCAAGAACGCGGTGACGTACAACATGTACGACGAGCCGAAAAAAAGGAAGTTCAATAGCCAGTGGGGCTCGTTCTGCTTGATTCCGAGCATGCGTGGAATTTTGTGCGTCGGAATTGCATACACGCGATCAGAAATTTGAGATCCAGCTCTCAAATTTTTGTTGTCGAAAATTCCGACAAACAAATGTCCGATGGAGCCTACACAGGGTCGGAATTTCCGACAACAAGCTCACATCGAACATTTGTTGTCGGAAATTCTGACCGTGTGTACGCGGCATTACACTACCCTCTCCCAAGATTAGCAATGCTGCTGTCTAAGGGTGGCTCCGTTGCTCCTCCAGGGAGTAGAGACACCCAAAGGCAGGAAGTGTGTTACTGGCCGGATCACAAGGTGAAAATAAAGAAAAAATCACCTAAAAAAAAAAACAAAAAAAAAACGAATGCAGCCACCACATCTAAGAATTGGTAAGCTACAATACATTACATTTTCTTTTTGTAGTTTAATACTACATTAAGTCTCTCCTAGCCCCCAATTATGCATCCAGATTCTGCTCTTGCCTTTGCAATCCTTTCATCCTTCAGAAACAGGTTGTAATAAGTTGAAAAAAATAGGTCATAATGCCGCAAGGACAATTCGGTGTTACAAGCGAATGTTCCCTTTTTACAAGACTATATTATTTTACCAAAGCAAATAGATTCTCTGTCAGCGCCGTCCCTTCCCGCTTCCCGTATTAATTCCCTGATAACCGTTTTCCACCCTCGCCAGAACTGGTAATTGAATCGCGTTTTTTAAGTCACGCCAACTATCACACTTCATTCCTCTGAGGCTCCTCTTTGACTGGTGGCCCTCTTCCTCTAAAGCGTTCCTCTAAAGCGTCATGTCATTCTGTTTATTTAGATGTTCTAATTTCGCTTTGAACCAGAATAGAGCCGGGGATTAATGAATCATTGATGTCTGCCATTTGATTGATCTGATGAAGTGAGAGAGGAGGCAAACGTGAATATAAAGAGTGTGGAGGCTCAGATCGGCCTCTTCTGAAGACTCAGGAAGAAAAAAAAAAACAAGGAGCGAGCTTTGATATGCCGTGTGTTTTCTGGATGGGCGGAAAATCATCCACCGTCTGTGTGAGGCGTAACTTAGGTACGTGTGATCGTGTGGGAATGGTGGGTCTCGGCTGTTAAATTGGGACTGAACAACAACGAAAAACCTGCCTAAGTGTTCCCAATTTCTGAGGCTGAGAGGACTGCAAAACAGCCGATCGCTTACATCATCCAAGAAGCCAGCAGTATTCTGTGTGTTCAAATGCTGGCAACTTTATAACTCTGGACGAACTGTGAATCTCTGCCAGAGACCTCCTTCTCCTTGATGGAGGTACCAGGCCAGGATTTTCAGGTTCTGAAGCTGTGAGGATTGTGATCAGGCAAAACAGCTGATCCCCCTAAGTCAGCAGTTCTCAACCAGGATTCCATGGAACCCTAGGGTTCCTTCAGAGGTTGCTAGGGGTTCCTCGAGCAATGAGAAATTTCTGCCTCTCAGATATGTTCCCACTGACACCATTGATCTTTTTAGCTATCTGTAAGGGGGGAATTCTTCCCAATGACCACAAGTGTCCCTCTGACCATCACACTAATGTATTATGAGTTGTACTCATAGTCATTTTTAGCAGGGGCTCCATGACACCAGAAAGTTATTTCAAGGGTTCCTTGGGTGTTGAAAAGGTTGAGAAGGGCTGCCCTAGTTCATCCAGGAAAATAGAGAAGCTAGCAGTAGTCTGGTGTTCAAACACTGGCAACTTTATTGCTCTGGACACACAGGCAGAGATTACCCGCCTGAGACATCCTACTGCTTGTAGGGGGTCCAAGGCAGAGATTTTTTAGTTTCTGAAGCTGAGACAACTTCTATCATGCAAAACATCTAAGTCATCAAGGAAAAGAGAGAAGCTGGCAGTTCACTCTTTGGCAACTTTATTGCTTTGGACAAACAGGTAGAGAATCCCCACCTGGGACTTCCTTCTCCTCAGAGGAGGTCCCAGATGGGGATTTTCAGTTTCTGAACTTGAGAGTACTGCTATCACTGCTAAACAGTTGCTTTCCCAAATCATCCAGGAAAAGAGAGAAGCTAGTATTACTCTGTGTGTTTGAACACTGACAACTTTATTACTCTGGGCAAAAGAACAAAAACCCTCTCCTGGGACCTTTCTTCTCCGAGGAGGTCCCAGGTTGGGATATTCAACCTCTGAAGCTGAGCAGACTGCTATCATGCATAACAGCAGATATTCTAAGTCATCTAAGATAAGAGAGAAGCTGGTGGTACTCTGTGTGTTCAAATGTGGGCAGCTCTATTGCTCTGGACAAACAGACAGTGAATCCCTTCCTGAGACCTCCTACTCCTCAGAGGAGGTCCCAGGTGGGGATTGTCAGTTTCTGAAGCTAAGAAGACTGCCATCATGAAAAACAGCTCATCTTCTAAGTCAGCCAGGAAAGGAGAGAAGGCAGTGGTACTCTTTGCATTCAAACACTGGCAACTTTATTGCTCTGAACAAACAGGCAGAGATTACTCGCCTGAGACCTCTTACTCTTTGTAGGAGGACCCAGGCTGAGATTTTCAGTTTCTGAAGCCGAGAAAGCTGCTACCATGCAAAACATCTGATCTTCTAAGTCATCAAGTTAAAGAGAGAAGCAGGCAATGCTCTGTGTTTTCACCAGCTGGGTGCTAGTGACAGTGATGATACAGTAGGCACTGCTGCCTGTCTGAAAAAAAAAACCTAAGACCTACTGAGGTCCAGTGTTGCCTGCTGCCATTGAAGACTAGTTTGCTGGACAGTTATGTTTAACATTAGGCAAAAGGCGCAGACTCTTCCAAAAGCCTCCAGGTCCAGCTTTTCCTACCCTTACTCCTCCATAGTAGAGCATGTCTGCTGCTAAATTAGAGTCATGCCTTAAGTGCAAATATTTATTTGAACCTCCAACCCAATGGCTGAATAGCTTGTGAGATGGACCAGGAAGGTGTTGAAGCCACCAGAGCACCGCAATAAGAACAATGACTGAAAGGAGAGGGGAGGAAAAACATTAACACACAAAACGGTGGCGAGATGGAGCAAAGAGAAAAGTCATTAATTTGGCAGCATCTCCCTGGAACTGGAACATGAATACAGATGTAGTCGGTTTATCTTGGCTCTTCAGCTGTGAAATGTTCTGCGCTCCAGTGTCTTGTGAACATTAGATAGTTTCCAAAGACAAACCTAAGAAGCCGCGGTCGTTGGCCAAATCGTTCCGGCGCCATACATTAATGCGCAGGAACAATGCCTTCTATTCGGGTCTGGCCATGGGTGAAATTACATTATATTCTGTTTACATAATTGGAAGCAGTGTTGTGAGCCTGGCTAAAGGGCCCGGCTTCCCCCAGAGCTTGTGTAGCACACAAAACTGGAAAGGGAAGGCGTCACGCCGTGCACAAATATAACACAGGAGAAGCCACGGAAGACGTCATGCACAAAGGCTCCTGAAATAAGAACTGTTGTCTTGGCTTTGCAGTGACCAATCTGTTTCTGGTGTTCTGTCTGCAACTGCCATTCATGGTATGGGGGTTGAGTTTAAACAGAATAAGCTGGAAACCATCAGAAAACTCAGGAGAAATGCGATCATATTCATGACAAAAGTATCTCAGTGTGCTGATTGATGCATAACGATTGATAATAGTCTGTCCTGGCCGGTCAATTCAGTTTGATCCAATTCAATCGAAATTCAGTAAGAGAGGTTTTGGCTTTTAGATTGTTTGCCGATTTGATCAAAGCTACTTTCAGCCTTCAACTGCCATTTATGGTGCAAGTGTGAGCTTAAAGTGGATGTAAAGGCAGAAGGTTTCTTGCCTTAATGCATTCTTTGCAAAAAAACTTCTGGGTGCAGCTCCCCCCCCCCCCCCCCCAAGCCCTTATACTTACCTGAGCCCTATCTCGATCCAGGGATGTGCATAAGAGCAGCAGCACTCCTGAGTGTCTCTCTCCTCATTGGTTCACACAGCACCGAAAGCCATTGGCTCCTGCTGCCATCATTCACAACCAGTGAGCCAATGAGGAGAGAGCAGGGTGTGAATGGACAATGTTGATTGGTCTCGGTCTGATTCATGGTTTCTGACACTAGGGCCCATTCAGACAGGAGCCAATTAACCCACCAGCATGTCTTTGGGTGGAAGCCGTAGCAAGTGTCAGAAAACCCCCACAAGCACAGGAAGAACAAGCAAACTCCGTGCAGATAGTGCCCTGGCCTGGTCTTGAACCTAGATATCCCCTTTTAAAATATCCCTTCCAATCATGTTGCGGTGACAACCATTCATTTTTGCAATCTCCTCACTTTGTTTTTTAAGGTCCCAAGGATAAATAATGAGGTTTGATCTTTCCACATGCATGGGAAAACCTGGCCCCGGTTTTCAATCCTTCCCCATTCTGTCCAAAAGATTTTTTGTCTGGAGTTGTACATACTTTAAAGTGGACACAGTAATGCAAAATAACAAAACTTATAAGTCCATAAAATGTGAACAGTCAGCATGCCAATGGTACACCCTGTGACCATCACGGGATGATGACATATGTAGTTTCATGTACAGATCTGTTCCAAATTTAAGCAGGAAGCAATCTGTAAGAAAGTAATAAATCTTTACAATGTGTCTAATAGACAGGGCCAGCAATCCGTCGATCACGATCTACTCCTCGATCACAGGCAGATGACGGGTCGGGAAGACTGATCCTTCCTTGGCGACCCCCGGAACCTGAGCACATCCCATTTATACACTGTCCAGTGCAAATGAGGCTGCAGAGAAAGGGGAACCTTTATCCTCAGTCCCTTTCTCTGTCTCAAAAGTGAGACATTAGGGGTCTGTTTAGACCCCTGATATTTCACCATACCCCCCAACAGGGCTGCTAAAAAAAAAAAAAATTGTAAAAAACAATAAAAGAATACAAATAATAATTACTGATACCATTCACTGAACTACTGACACTGTCCTCTGCCCTACTGACACCAACCTCTGCCCTACTGACACCAACCTCTGCCCTACTGACACCGTCCTCTGCCCTACTGACACCGTCCTCTGCCCTACTGATGCCATCCACTGCTCTACTGACACCCCCCATTGCTTTACTGGCTGACACCATCCACTGTCCAACTGACACCAACCTCTGCCCTATTGAAATGTCCACTTCTCTACTGACACTGCACATTGCCTTACTGACATGTCCACTGCTCTACTGACTCTGCCCACTGCTCTACTGACTCCGCCCACTGCTCTACTGACTCCGCCCACTGCTCTACTGACACTGTTCTAATGATATGTCCACTGCTCTACTGACTCTGCCCACTGCTCTACTGACACTGTTCTAATGATATGTCCACTGCTCTACTGACTCTGCCCACTGCTCTACCGACTCTGCCCACTGCTCTACTGACACTGTTCTAATGACATGTCCACTGCTCTACCGACTCTGTCCACTGCTCTACCGACTCTGCCCACTGCTCTACTGATACTGCCCACTGCTCTACTGACTCTGCCCACTGCTCTACTGACTCTGCCCACTGCTCTACTGACTCTGCCCACTGTCTACTGATACTGCCCACTGCTCTACTGACTCTGCCCACTGCTCTACTGATACTGTTCTAATGACATATCCACTGCTCTACTGGCATTCTACAATGATTTGGTTTATTGTATTTTTCTTATTTTCCTTACTATTGAGTTAGGACTTGCTAGTTAATTTCTTTAAAAAATAAGGGCCTGAACCTTGGTGATCTTTGATCTCTTTCATGTTGTCCAGCTAGATCTCCACTTCGCAAAGGTTGCCTACCCCGTGTATTAGACCAAGGGAGAGGGATGGTTAATCAAGGATGGGATTTTGCTGCAAATCAGTATGAAAGTAAACACCTGGGTGGGCACAGCTGGCGGCGGAGACTAAGTGTGACTATACGACCTTGTTGCTACGAGACTGATACGCTGATTACGCGCAGATAGACTGATATGCTGATTGTGCGTTGGGCGTAGTTGTGCCCAAACCTTCATCTGTCTCTCTGGAGAATTAATATCCTATCAAGCAAAACATCAATCGCAGAATTTGTGTGCACAAATGTCCCAAATATTCATGGATCGCTAGAGAAGTCTGACTATGGAGGTATAAGGAGATATGCATGGGCACCCATCAGCTAATCTGGTCTTTTCCATGATGGAGAGCTACTGCCCTGATTCACAATATAACATTTCATAGAAGCTACCACCAGGATATAAAGATATCGTAGCTTTTAATATGGATTCTAAAAACTGTCTATCTATATCCCATTTCACCTTACTAGTAAGTTGCTGACCTCAAACAACAGTTGTTCTGTACAAATGCTGGCCAAATCTAATGTTACTAGGCTATTTTCTTTCTGGGTCAGATGTCCTTTATTCCTAAGAATAACATAAAACAGAAAAATACTGCATTATGGCCACTAGATGGAGATGATCACCAAAAAAATAATTATTTATTATGATTGTTAGCACCACCTAGTGACCATAATTCAGTATTTTCCTGATTCATGTAATTCCTATAAATGAGGAACGTCCAACCTGGAAAGGAAATAACCTAGAAAAAAAACAAAAAAAACAAGTTTGCTGGCATTTACACAGAACAAATGTACATGTAGTTTCACGGGATGAATATCTCTGCAAATTGTTTCTGAATACACCCCATTGTGATTGTTTCCAGTGATTAACCATTTCAGCCCCGGAGGATTTTACCCCCTTCCTGACCAGAGCACTTTTTGCGATTCGGCATTGCGTCGCTTTAACTGACAATTGCGCGGACGTGCGACGTGGCTCCCAAACAAGATTGACGTCCTTTTTTTTCCCACAAATAGAGCTTTCTTTTGGTGGTATTTAATCACCCCTGCGGTTTTTATTTTTTGCGCTAAAAACAAAAAAAGAGTGACAATTTTGAAAAAAAACGCAATTATTTTTTATATTTTGGCTATAATAAACATCCCCCAAAAATATATAAAAAAACTTTTTTTTTCCTCAGTTTAAGCCAATACGTATTCTTCTACATATTTTTGGTTAAAAAAAAATCGCAATAAGCGTTTAATGATTGGTTTGTGCAAAAGTTAGAGTGTTTACAAAATAGGGGATAGTTTTATGGCATTTTTGATTAATTTTTTTTTTTTTTTTTACTAGAAATGGCGGCGATCAGCGATTTTTATCGTGACTGCGACATTATGGCGGACACATCGGACACTTTTGACACATTTTTGGGACCATTGTCATTTATACAGCAATCAGTGCTATACAAATGCACTGATTCCTGTGTAAATGACACTGGCAGTGAAGGGGTTAACCACTAGGGGGGCAGTGTAGGGGTTAAGTGTGTCCTGGGGAGTGATTCTAACTGTGGGGGGAGGGGCTGTGTGTGACATGACACTGATCTCTGCTGCTGATGACAGGGAGCAGAGATCAGTGACACTGTCACTAGGCAGAATGGGGAGATGCTTGTTTACATTAGCATCTCCCCGTTCTTCCTCTCCGTTAGGCGATCTCGGGTATCCCCACGGACATGGAGTCCCCGGGAACCGCAACTCGACTCACGGAGCTTGCTGCGGCGGGCGGCGCGCGTGCGCCCGCCCGCAGGCCGCCTCCTAGAGGGCAACGTACAGGTACGTTAGTTTGCCTGTATGTGCCATTCTGCCGCAGTATATCTGCGTGAGGCGGTCGGCAAGCGGTTAACCATGGCAGGCAATAAAGCCAAAAGTTAGAGCCCTGTAACTTGCACCTTCAATAACAAGTCAGCAATAACTATCTATATGTTTATATATTCTTGGATGCTTTTCTGATCTCTCCTGCACCAGAAGCTTGCTTCCATGCCTTAGGCTAGGTTCATATTAGTCCATGCTCTGAAAAGCATGGATAAGCAGCCGCTCTCAGGCATTCAGGAGGAGATCCTGCCATTTCCTTAATGCCTGTTCTTTGGGGTTTTTTTTTGCCAAATGCCAAATCACAATGGAGCTAATGCTTCACAAATGCATGCCAGTTGTTTGGTTCGCAGTTGCAACTAAGCCCCATTGACTTGAATGGCTGAGCTTAAAAAGTGGTTCCACCTGTAAATATGACATGCTGAGATCAATTTGCTGCGGCATGTTAGGAGCCTCCTTTAGACTTAAGGTAGGTAGGTGGTCAGGCTCAGCTGCCTGTTTTTACTGCTCCCCCACTTCCCCCGCCCGGTCACCAGTGTGATAGAGACCGTATAGTTCAGGTTTTTTTCCACCCTCACTCTCTGACCTAGAGTATGCCCTACAATTTGAGAGTGTAAAACCTACAGTTGTGCAATTTCAATTTCTAACGGGAAAATATAACTATTCTTCCCACTCAACCCATCTGTACTGAATGTATTTTTATTTTTAAAAGAAAAAAAAAAAAAAAAAACCTAAGTGCCCAATCACACCTTGCAACATTTTGAGATGGGAATAAGGGACACCTACTAACAAATATTTGTAGGCATAGGACACGCCCCCTGCCACACCCCCTTAAAGGAGAACAACCCCAAAAAAAGATTAACCACTTCAATACCAGGCACTTAGACACCTTCCCGCCCAGACCAATTTTCAGCTTTCAGTGCTGTCGCAATTTGAATGACAATTGCGCAGTCATGCTACACATGCTACAATGAGGGGCAGATAAAAGATCAGAGGGTCACATTTAGCGGCAGAAGTATAGAGATAACGGTGCTTAAAGCTGAGCTCCGGAAAAAGCAAATATTATCTAAATCCATTCTTCACGTGTTTTCTTATTAAAGCGGAG
Organism: Lithobates septentrionalis; assembly: GCA_037952835.1. NCBI lineage: Eukaryota > Metazoa > Chordata > Amphibia > Anura > Ranidae > Lithobates > Lithobates septentrionalis. The sequence goes on from JBBDGP010001212.1 coordinate 5,833,911, forward strand.
TTCCAACTTATAAAAAAACTTTTTTTATTTTTTTATTTTGCTAAATCATGATGCCCATTTTATTATAAAAAAGCAACTTATAAATTGTCATCCTGAACGTTTTCATCTTGCTTGTGGGCATGTGAAGCCCACAGGCATCCTCTTCCGGGATACGGTGCTGCTGATCGACCAGCATGCACCGCTCGTTCTATCCCCGATCTCACGCATGCGCAATCACCCTTTATCGGAGCGCCGTCAACTGCTCAGGTTGCCATCACAACGGGCGGCGGCGGCGGAAGTGCCCGTCCCTGTTGTGATGGCAACTAAGCCCTCGGCGCTGCCCACTGACTCCTGAGAAATGATGACGCACATCTCCCAGGAGCAGTAGCGAGCGGAGGCGCCGAGGGAAGTGATGTCAGGAGCCCAGGCACTGAAGGAGGCAGATTTCGTGGGACCACATAGCAACAGGGAAAAAAAGGTAAGTAAAAATAAAAAAATTTCTCCAAATTTTTTTTTTAAATTGATTCATGACATTTTATTTTTTTGGGTGGAACTCCACTTTAAATTTGGTGTACATTGTGTATTTTTTCCAGATCTGCAGTAATCCGGTGTGAGAATTTACTTCCTGTAATAAAGACCGCTCATTGCTGCTCTCTCTCCTTATGCGGCGTGACTGGTCTGGTCTCCGCCCCCTCCTGTGGTTTTCTGCAGGCAGCCTGCAGTGGGTGGAGCCTGCTGGGATCCTCCCACAGCTCTTCTCCCTGCACAGATTCCTGGTCTCCCTCTGTGCTAAGTGATTGTGAATCACAGTGGGCAGTGGGGTACCACGGATTAGACCCCCCCACACACATACACACACCCTGCACTGCAAGGTTTATTGTCTAGGGGAGAATTGAAGAGACTTTATTACTTAGTTTCCATGCTCTCCTACTCTGCCCAAAGCTCCGGTCTATTAAAACCTACAATACAAAAAAAAGCACAATTTAAAAATAAATTCTCAAACACAGATAATCTTAAAATGTTACTAAACCCAGGAGCCTGCATTCACTATATCTGGTCTCCCACAGTACACAGAACATGGAAATGCAATTATTTTAGTAAATATAAACTGCTAAATACCTTTTCTCATCAGCAGTATATAGCAGTCTTGTGACTTCTATCAGTGTCTGGTTAAAGCTTGTAGGAGGAGTTTAAATTCTCCTCTGACTGCCCTATGAGACTGCATGACCCTTTGACCCTGATTGGCCCTGTGCTGATCACATGCACTCTCCCAAGAAAAAAAACAAACCCCTCTAGCAATACACACCATACTGAGCATGTTCAGAGTACCCCAAAAGCTCTGTTCCATCAACAGATACTGTAGATTAGGGCAGTGAAAGAAGGGGAGGATCAGAGAAGACAGGATCAAACTGCCTTTTTTACACAATGCAGAGGATTAAACACTTATGGTCCGTACACGCGGAGGACAGATAATCCTTTTTTTTTTTTTTTTTTTTTTTTTTGCATGTTAGTTGCATATCGAAAATGGAGAGGTTATTAAAGTGTCATAAATTCTCGTACGACAGAATAAAAAAATCGGAAGTGATGTCATGTGTTGTATTGTATTTTTGGACGACAACTGTACTGATTAAATGAAAATCGCACGATTTGGTATCGTACAAGTAAAAATTTTGTGTTTGTCGGATCGGATAATATCGCATGAACTGTCGTGATCGGCTCTCGAAAGCTCTGTACTCACAATCCGATTATCGTACGATCGATTCGAAAGCGGTATTTTTCGTTCGATTTTCAGATCGTGTGTACAGGCCATTGGGTTCCACAGTGAGTATAACAAGCATGCTTTACTGCATATACAGACTGACTTTACTGTTGTGGGTTTAGTAACACTTTAAGTGAAAATGATGACTAAATGCAGACCTACGGGTATAGGCAGCTGAAGTTACATGCAGATTCCCTTATTTCTAATATAAGCCAAGCTTGAGTCCCAGGCCCTCCCAACTCCTATCATGAAGCCTCCTATAACACTAAAGGACCAATAGTGAAGCCCTGAAGATTAAAATAAAAAAGCTAATTTTATACAGGAAAGCTCAAGATTTGCATGTAACTTCCAAACAGGGAAAGGTCGGCACCAGGGTGTTCAATGCATATAAAATCTTCTTAGTTGCGAACCCATTAGGGCGTTTCTTCCCTTACGGGCCTTAGTTGTAAATACGAGTAAGGCCCATATGGGCAGAAACGTGTCATAATTTTTTTGTTTCGTGTGTATTAGATCCTTTTTGTCCCTAATGAGTCAGCAATGAAGAAGATTTTATATGCATTGAACACCCGGGTGCCGACCTTTCTCTATTTGGATGTACACTATAATGTCAAAAGTATTGGGACACCTGCCTTTACACACATGAACTTTAATGGCATCCCAGTCTTAGTCCGTAGCGTTCAATATTGAGTTGGCCCACCCTTTGCAGCTATAACAGCTTCATCTCTTCTGGGAAGGCTGTCCACAAGGTTTAGGAGTGTGTGTCTATGGGAATGTTTGACCATTCTTCCAGAAACACATTTGTGAGGTCAGGAACTGATGTTGGATGTGAAGGTCTGGCTTGCAGTCCCCGCTCTAATTTACCCCAAAGGTGTTCTGTCAGGTTGAGGTTCCTCCACCCCAAACTCGCTCATCCATGTCTTTATGGACCTTGCTTTGTGCACTGGTGTGTGTCCTGTTGGAACAGAAAGGGGCCATCCCCAAACTGTTCCCACAAAGTTGGGGGTATGAAATTGTCCAAAATGTCTTGGTATGCTGACGCTTTAAGAGTTCCCTTCACTGGAACTAAAAGGCTAAGCCCAACCCCTGAAAAACAACCCCCACACCATAATCCCCCCTCCACCAAAAGATTTGGAGGGGTGACCCAATACTTTTGGCAATTATAGTGTGAATGAGTGAGTCTGGGTTGGAGGACTGGCCTACACAGAGTCCTGACCTCCTTTGGAATAAATTAGAGCGGAGACTGCGAGTCAGGCCTTCTCGTCCAACATCAGTTCCTGACCTCACAAATGCTCTTCTGGAAGAACGGTCAAATATTCCCATAGACACACTCCTAAACCTTGTGGACAGCCTTCCCAGAAGAGATGAAGCTGTTATAGCTGCAAAGGGTGGGCCAACTCAATATTGAACCCTATGGACTAAGACTGGGATGCCATTAGAGTTCATGTGTGTGTAAAGGCAGGTGTCCCAATAATTTTGGCAATATAGTTTATGTTTAAGCAGCATGTCTGGCGGTGATCTTGGCACAGGTGAAGCAATCCCTACAACCTAGGAGCGCCCATGGGTTGTAGCACCACGCTTTTAGATGATGGACAATGCATGTAACTTCCTATATCTTCAGATCATTTTGATATGAGGTTTTCACTGAATAGAAACCTCTGCCTATATGTGACATGTTTACTTCCAATAATAAGGGTTGTTTTTCCCATGCATTGTATTTTTTTTTCTAGCTCCACCTGGCGATCTCTCCTTGATGTGCACTTCACCTTGGGTGACATCTGTGCAGTGCGCTACCTGACTGCCTCCCTGAGCCCTCATTCATCAACCACCTCGCTAATCTGTGCTCACTAATGACAATGGAGCGCCAAATAAGACAAATGTTGGAGGGCCGCGTGACAACCTCTGCTGCGCCCAACTGCAAGCTGCCGCATATTTACTCTGACAGTTTAGGAGCCGCTGAACAGGAATCACAGCCGCCGCGATAACGTGGAAGAGTCTTCTTAACGGCATTTATGCATAAATCTGTCAAAGTCTGCCGAGGATATGATAGGCGAGTATATGCAAAATTAAAGTAGTGCAGTAAAGAAGCCACTACACAGCATATCCTACCCATTAATCACATCGAGGAAAACCACCAACGGCATTTTTAAGACTTCCAATTCGGTTTATGCCGCAATTTGAATATTCAGTATTAAAGTGGACCTTCCAGTAATTGTACAAGTCTTCAAACTTCAAACTGCTGCCCTTTGCTTGCTTTTATCTGGTCCTCGTGGCACCATTCCTCCCACTGACAATTAACAATGGGGCATTATTCCTCCCACTGACAATTAACAATGGGGCACCATTCCTCCCACTGACAATTAACAATGGGGCATTATTCCTCCCACTGACAATTAACAATGGGACACCATTCCTCCCACTGACAATTAACAATGGGACACCATTCCTCCCACTGACAATTAACAATGGGACACCATTCCTCCCACTGACAGTTAACAATGGGGCACCATTCCTCCCACTGACAATTAACAATGGGGCATAATTCCTCCCGCTGACAATTAACAATGGGGCATAATTTCTCCTACTGGCACCAATGATGAGCCACTATTGCTCCAACTGATACCAACGAGGAACTATTCCTCCCACTGACTCCAATAATGGGGCACTATTCCTTCTACTGACACCAACGATGGGGCACTATTCCTCCCACTGATACCAATGATGAGGCACTATTCCTCCCACTAATACCAATGGTGGGACACTATTTCTCCCACTAATACCAATGATGGGACACTATTCTTCCCACTAATACCAATAATGGGGCACTATTTATCCCACTGACACCAACAATGGGGCACTATTCCTCCCACTGACACCAACAATGGGGCACTATTCCTTCCACTGACTCCAATAATGGGGCACTATTTATCCCACTGACACCAACAATGGGGCACTAACTATTCCTCCCACTGACACCAACGATGGGGCACTATTCCTCCCACTGACACCAATGATGGGGCACTATTTCTCCCACTAATACTAATGGTGGGACACTATTCTTGCCCACTGACACCAACAATGGGGCACTATTCCTGCCACTGACACCAACGATGGGGCACTATTCCTCCCAGTGAAATCAATGATGGGGCACTATTCCTCCCACTGATACCAATGATGGGGCACAAGTCCTATCACTAGCACCAGTGATCGGGCACTATTCCGCTCACCAACCCCAATGATGAGGCACTATTCCTCCCACTGACACCAATAATGTGTAATTATTCCTGTCACTGATAAACGACCGACATTCAGTCCATCGATCGACTTCGGTACAACCAGCCTGTCAGATTTTCATTCATAGCCGCTAGCAGTAATCATTGTGTTTTGCTGGCAGAGAAGGCTTCCCGCCAGCAGAACACAATGGCACTGTACAGGGCCGCCGATAAGGCAGTTCCTGCCAGCCCTCCTGTCTTGAGTCCGGGCCCCTTGCAGTTCAAAAGGGGGGCCCGGGCACCTGTTGAGCAGGAATGCCAGCTGTACTGCCTTACTACAGACACCGATCCTCTTCTGTCTCCCCCTGCAGTGCTGCTGGCTTCTCCTCCACTCCCTCCCTCCAGCTGTGCTGCAGGGGATCAGTTCTAGCATCCGCCTCCCACTCCCCCATGTGTGTCCCTTCTCCCTGCAGCTTGTCCGGCTTCCCTCCTCTCCTCTCCCAAAGGCAGCTGCTGCAGGTACACAAGGGGATGATTCAGGACGGAGAGTGGGGAAAATATGTCATATAATAATGATTTTAGTGTATTTTTAGCAAAAATATAATTTGGGGCCCTGTCAGGTATGGGGCCCCGTGATTTCTAACAGCAGCCCTGGCTCTGTGGGAGGGATTCCCCCATCAACATTGACTGTGTTAATGGGGGAAATCGAGCGATTTTCTTTCCTTCTGCCCGTCGAAGGAAAGAAATCTGCATAATCTATGGGCTGCCTTAACCACTTCACCCCCGGAAGATTTTACCCCCTTCCTGATCAGAGCACTTTTTGCGATTCGGCACTGCGTCGCTTTAACTGACAATTGCGCGGTCGTGCGACGTTGTACCCAAACAAAATTGACGTCCTTTTTTTCCCACATATAGAGCTTTCTTTTGGTGGTATTTGATCACCTCTGCGTTTTTTATTTTTTGCGCTATAAACCAAAAAAAGAGCGTCAATTTTGAAAAAAAAAACAATATTTTTTACTTTTTGCTATAATTTGCTATAATATAATATCCCCCAAAAATATCCCTCAAATACCGTATTTATCGGCATATAACACGCACAGGCGTATAACACGCACATTCATTTTAAGAGGGAAGTTTTGGGAAAAAACTTAATTTTAAATAAGGAACTTTGAAGCAAAATAAGGGTCAGTGCCCATCTGCAGCCTCACCATTGCCATCAATGCAGCCTGATTAATGCCCACCTGCAGCCTCACAAGTGCCATCAATGCAGCCTTATTAGTCCACATCAATGCAGCCTCACCATTGCCATAAATGCAGCAGCCTCGCCATCTATTGACTTCCTATTACAGAGGCCACCAAGTAAACAGGAGATTCTCACTGTATGTAATCTGACGGCACTCGTCCCGCCCACCCCCCGTTGCCTCCGAGGCAGCTGAAATTGAAGTATTGGCGTATAACACGCACACGCTATTTGCACCCCATTTTCATGGTGAAAAAGTGAGTGTTATACGCCAATAAATACAGTATATAATATCCCCCAAAAATATATAAAAAAACCTTTTTTTTTTTCCTCAGTTTAGGCCGATATGTATTTTTCTACATATTTTTGGCAAAAAAAAAACCGCAATAAGTGTATATTGATTGGTTTTCGCAAAAGTTATAGCGTCTACAAAATAGGGGATAGTTTTAGGGCATTTTTATTATTAATTTATTTTTATTAGTAATGGCGGCGATCTGCGATTTTTTTTATCATGACTGCGACATTATGGCGGACACATCGGACACTTTTGACACTATTTTGAGACCATTGTCATTTATACAGCAATCAGTGCTATAAAAATGCACTGATTACTGTGTAAATGGTACTGGCAGGGAAGGGGTTAACCACTAGGGGGCGATGAAGGGGTTAAGCGTGTCCTAGGGAGTGATTCTAACTGTGGGGGGGAGAGGCCACCTAGGACATGACAGCGATCACTGCTCCCAATGACAGGGAGCAGTGATCTCTGTCATGACACAAGGCAGAACGGGGAAATGCCTTGTTTAAAAAAGCATCTCCCCGTTCTACCTCTCCACACCGCATTTACGGGCCGCCGGAGAAGATCGAGTTCCCGGGAGCCACGGGCGCGCGCCCGAAAGGCAGCAAATTTAAAGGAACGTACCTGTATGCCCATTTGCCTGTCTGTGCCATTCTGCCGACGTACATTTGTGTGCGCCGGTAGGCAATCGGTTAATGAGCAGTTAGCCCTGGCAGTGTGTGCGCAGCCCCACTGCAAAGTGGAATTTTTAGATTTGACCATATTGGCAGTCTACAGAAATGAATGACGATAACTGTCCTACATTTCCCAAGTCTGCCAGCTTAGTAACGTCTCCCCAGTAAAGCTTTCAGTCACAGAAAGGATCTTGGTGAATCTCTGCAGAGTATCAAATCTCAGTGAATCTCTGTAACTATAGTATGGCACCGTATGCCGACACACTTCGCCTGCTCTCTCCATGCGCCAACACCTCCCCATGGCCCTGAATGATCGGTGTTATTTCAAGACGTGTTGTCTCATTTGAATAGAACAGCAGATCTAGCATATGGTGTTATCGCAAATTGTTGTTGCTTTCAAGCCAAACCCTAAGAAAATAAGAAAAACTGTAAATTTCAAGTATTATCTACTTGAAGACCAGGCCTTTTCTGGCACTTTTTGTTTACAAGTTTAAATCAGTATTTTTTGCTAGACAATTCGTTATAACCCCCAAATATTATATATATATATATTTTTTAGCAGAGAACCTATAGAATAAAATGGCGATCGCTGCAATTTTTTTTATGTCACAGTAGTTTTTCAAAGGCAATTTTTGGGAAAAAAAAAAAAAAACCCCACAATATATCCCAATGTATTTGTAAAACATAAAAGATGATGTTACGCTAAGTAAATAGATACCTAACATGTCACGATTTAAAATTGCGTACGCTTGTGGAATGGCGACAAACTATGGTACTTAAAAATCTTACCCGTTTAGTGTTACAGAGGAGGTCTAGTGCTAGAATTATTGCTCCCACTCTAATGTTCACGGTGATACCTCACATGTATGGTGCACACACCGTTTATGCATGCGTGACTTACATATGTATTCACTTCTGCGTGCAAGCACGGAGGGATGAATGCGCTTTAAAAAAAAAAATTGTTTTTATTTTATTTTTATACTGTCCTTTAAATTTTTATTTATTTTTTATCAATTTTATTCCTATTACAAGGAATGTAAACATCCATTGTACAGGCAGTCAATGAGTTACCAACGGGTTAGGGACTGCCTGTTTGTTCTTAAGTTGGATTTGTTCGTAAGTCAGGAGCGCATGCGCAGAACGGCGGAGACGTCGTTTTCCGATGTTTTCTGCTGTTTTCCAACGTTGTTTTCCAGTGTTTTCCAATGTGCCCGCCAACGCCGCCTCCCGTTCGTAAGTAGGAGTTGTTTGCAAGTCAGAGGTTCGTAACTCGGGGACCTCCTGTAATAGAAATAAGGACAACAGGTCCTCTTTATGGAGAGATCTGTGGTTGAAAAGACCCCAAATCTCTTCTTTACCTTTAAAAGCAAAAGACCGGAAGTGATGTCATGCCGTTATTCTGGTCCTCCAAGGCCATAGAGGCGATCAGAGACAATCTAGTCTCTGGTAGCCTCTGTGACCAGCTGGCCTCACCGTCAATTTGTTTTTTGAGCAGAGCACCCAGTGAAAACGGTAAGCCCGAGAAACACCCGCTGCTTTGGAAAGTGATCCAGTGGCTAATGAGCTGCTCAGACCGCTTTCATGAGAAAGCGAATCACCGGCTTAAAGAAAAAAGTACTGATAGCTTCAGCCATAACCTCGGTAAACCACTTACAATTTGCAATGGATATATACGTATTGCTGTCGGCAAGTGGTTATTGTCCCTATTACAGGACAGAGAGGTGCATTTTACCTTAACAGGTTGTCCGCAGGCCGTTAATAAATGGCCTGTACTGCAAGTAGTTAAAGCGAGCTCATACCAGCCATGAGCTTTGTATCTTTTTTTCAGACGGCTTTCATGTTAAAGTGATCTGGGCAGCTTTTTTAATTTTTGTGCACCCACCACCCACCCGTGGACATGGTGGGTGCACAAAAACTAAACACAAATAAATGAACCAAAAAAAGTGCATGTGAGCACACACAACAAAGTGGACTTATGGTGTGTCTGAAGAGGTAGGACCCCTCCCTGACCCCCCCAGGGCATGAGGCACCTGACAGGGGTAAGGCACACTCAGGTCCACCTAGCCAAAAGGCCTGGCGGACCCATCTACTTATGATCAGTCAAAGCCTACCAAGGAGTACAAGGTAAAGGGCTCTCCCAAAGAGAGACCCCCAAGGCAGGGGAGGAAAGAATCTGATGTCCCCTTAGACTTCAGGGTAGGCCTGGAGACCTACACTCTCCATTCTGATTGGAAATAAAACACATATATAAGTGCAGAGTGATGCACACAGGGAGAGCAAAAATAAATATGCAAATATAAAAAAGGAGTAGCAGTGCAGTGCAATGGTTAGGTCTTGCGGCCTGCTAACAAAAACTACCCCGATCTCATGAGGCCTGAAGTTCCAACCTCTACCCCAACACACCCCATCGCTGTAGTTTCCGGGCTCTGCCACTCCTCCAGGCAGCCCGGGGTCATCGTAAACAACAACAGAACATCCATTCCCCGATCTGCTGTGCAATCAACGAACCTGGAAGTGCTCAGCTCTGAGCATTTCCGGGTTCAGAGTTGTCAGAATCCCAACTGAAATCCCATGTAGACAGCTGATCAAGTACAGTCCTGTGCATATTCGGCTGGAGTGTAAGGCAGGGGAGATGTTAGGGGTATATTTAAATGAAAAAAGCGTTCAAAAGGTAACTTATTATAAAATAAATAAACATTATAAAAAATTTAAAGCATCCCCATCACCCTGCACACACGCACACATGAAAATTAATACTTGCGGACAGGATGTTCATGTATACGTGATTGTGCCACACATGTAAGGTATCACCATGAATGTGAGAGCAATAATTCTAGGGCCATAAATCATGTTTAACTGTAAACTGATAACCTACAAAGACTTTTAAATTGACAAATTTGGTACTGTAGTCTTTTGCCATTTCACAGGCATGTAGTTTTAAGGCTTGACATGTTTGGTATCTGTTTACTCGATGCAACCCCAACTTTTATATATTACCAAAAAAATTGAGTATTACATTGTGTTTGTGTGCATTAAAATAAATGATATCGTTTTGTTTTTTTACCATAAATATGTGTTTAATAAAAAGTCGTGCACATTTTGTACGAAGATTGCAAATATCACTATTTTATTCTACAGTGTCCCTGCTTTCAGAGAATACATAACTGTTTGGGGTCTTTAAGTACGGTAATTTTCAAGCAATATATGTGTAGCACTAACTCTCGGTGGAGCTGCTGGTTTAAAGCGGGCTGTTACCTTCACTCTTGATACCTCTGTTTCACCGGCACCGGGTCTAGGGTCCCGTTGAGTTTACCTCTGGACGATGTAGGCACCAAACACTTGAGTATATTTTCCAATGCTTTAATGAACAAGTAATAAAGGAAGTAGCAGGAAAGAGGCAGAAGGAAAGTTGCAGGGAAGCTCAAATACCTTTCCTTAGTATTCTTTAGAACATTCTTTGGAATTGAACACTTGTAATTGAATGCCTTGTAAACCTTGTGGGATTCAATCTTTGCCCGCCTGGATAGGCCTCTCTCACTTGCCTAGCAGCCAGCACATAGCACGAACAAAAGTCTCTGCCACAGACTTGTTTGGAATAAAACCCGTACGATCCTCTGCCACAGGATGTATTGGTTTGCGATGAATGTCAGACACAGTACTTGAACCTTCAAGCCAACCCGGCAGTACTATGCAGTAAGAATTCTTCAGGATACGTCCTTCAACCGAGTCACCAGGCCCCTCTCCAGACCAGCACTCTGCATGATCCTTCCATGACGGGTCCTCCCCTGGGATCTCCTCGTTTGTCCAGCTTCTTCACTCAGGATAGACAGCTCAGGACCATTCCTCTGCTGCTGTGGTAGGCCCCAGACAGGCTTCTGGGCCCACCCACGCGCCACAGCGGCGTGGGCCTCCGGAACAGAGGACCACGAGGTGGTACACTTAACGCATACCTGTCGGGCAGGAGGGCCAGCAGGTGGCTGAAAAATGAACCCCTAAACATGGCGTCTGTCCCATAAATACCCTCTCCTAGAATGCAACTCGGAGGACCTCCTCCATCGAGTTGTCTCTGGGACAGAGGAGCACTCATAAGCTTCAACACGTTGCCTTTCTATGACCGACCCATGGTGACAACGACACCCACCGGCACAGTGTGGAACTACACGCAACTCAGCCAAGCTGGAACAGAGGCAAATCTAACTTCACCTAACAAGTAACCCACAAGATTTACCTATTAGCGGTAGATTAAAAATCTACCAGCGCTACATATGTTGATTTTTTTAGACATGTGCAATCCGTTTAGTTCCGAATTCGTTTTCTAACGAATTATGACAAATTCGTTAATTTTGAAATTTCTGAATTTTTCAATTTCTGAATTTTCAATTTCGTCTTCACATTTCGGAAATTTCGAATTTTCAAATTTCCGAATTTTCGATTTTCCAAAATGCGATTTTCCGAATCTTCGGAATTCGAAAATTTGGAAATTCAAAAATTCGAAAATCTGAAAAAAAGAAAGAAAATCAGTGAAATTCGAAATAATAACTAACTATTAAATTATAGGTATTGGAATTTCCTTTTCAAATTTGGCTGTTTGTGAATGTAACGAGTACGAATTTATCCGAAGTTATGAATTATCTGAGATAATGAATGCCGTATCTAAATGAATGGAATGCAACGATCTAATAATAATAAATAACAATAATAATAATAAAACCTTTTTATTATTATTATTTATTATTAATTTGTTCCATTCCATTTGTTTAGATACGGCATTCGTTATTTCGGATAATTTGTAACTTCAGATAATTTTGTATTCGTTACGTTCACAAAACAGCATTTGTAAGGAAAAAACATTTGAAAGGAAATTCCAATACCTATAATTTAAGTTAGTTATTATTTCGAATTTTACTGATTTTCTTTCTTTTTTTCAGATTTTTGAATTTTTTGGATTTTCGAATTCTCTAATTTCCGAAATCCGGAATTCGGAAATTCGAAATTCGAAATTCGGAATTTTCGTATTTCCGAATTACCGAAAACAGCAAAAAAAAAAAAAAAAAAAAAAAGCAAAAAGACGAATGAAACGAAAACGAACAATTTTTTTTTCAGTGCACATGTCTATACAATGATTTTAACGTGTGTGAAAAATGTAAAAACTGCTCTGGATGCAAAGTGGTTTATAAAGGTTTATTTATAAAAGGTTCATGTAAATGTCCATGGGCACCTTGACCTGTTTACCAGCCTGGACCATGTGAAGTTACACACACAGGTCTGGAGCACGCCCCCTTCTAGGGTTGAACTACAAAACGGACATGTCACTAGAGCAGTGCTGTGACATAAAGGCGTGTCTGAAGCACGTGGCCCAGTCTGCAACCTATGGACAATGGGTGATGTCTTCTCATTGCTTTCCCTTGGCAGACTAAAGCAAGAACGCTGTATTTAAATAAATGAAGCGCAAGCAGCAAAATTCTACATGCAGTGACGGAGCTAAAAAATGTTATGCATCATTTAGTATGTGTGCTATGTATTATTTACAATTCATTAGGAAATTTCCATGACCCACCATAGTCTGAAGGGGAGAGTGATCGTGCCCCAAGCGTGAGACTGTTAATAATACAGAAGGCCGGAAGGAGAAGACTGGGAGCTCGGCGCCCTTCATCATGGAAACACCACATTTAAATTGAAGCACAACTGTCTCTGGTGAGATACATTATCCCTACATGAGACATCAGTAGAAGAAGTTAGCCGGTGGGGATCCAGATGTTCCAAAATATCTACAGGCTTTTGCCATCTGCTTTTACCCTTGTGCATCACCTCTGCTGATTGGCTGTACTGTGCGCACTGTGTGAGACTATGCAGAGAAAGCCAAAGACGGATGTTTCTAGGAGAACATGGCGTACAATTCACTGACTAAACCTGTAAAATTAATAAACCCTTTGGAGGAATATTTCTTTGAAGTTCAGCTTTAAAGGAACAATGTAGTGAATAGTGATGAATCTGGGTTTGGATTCAGGTTCCGTTTGAAGATAAGTTTGTTAGAACCTGGAAGTCGGCTGTAATTGCTGGGCCAATAAACTGAGGGCATGCATATACAAAGGGGTTGGGATACTTATGACATCATTGATCTATAATGGCCCCATGGCCATATTAGGTCACAGATATTGACCTAATATGGCCATGTGTCTATATTAGGTCAATGATGTCATGTGTATCCACGCCCCTTTGTATACATCAGCTGCCCGCCACTCATTGGCCCACCAATGACAGTTAACTTCTGAGTTCGGACAAACTTCGGTTCAAACTTAACACAAGCCAGAACCCAAACTCATCACCACTCGCTACAGATCTCCTTTAACTCTGAAATCCAGGGAGATATAAATATCCTCCTAGTGGCACATTAAAAATTCAATGGCAAATCCTCCCAATTAATAAATAATGTGAGATAAAGTGAGATTTAATGGGATTTGTCTATCAGTCTCCATCTACATATACGTTTGCATGTCAAAAGTACAGTAGAGGTTGTTTCATCTTTCTGAATTGAATCTTTACGTGAATGTTTGGATTACATTTATTTACTTTTTTATTAATGTTAAATCATATAAAAACAAGCAAGTCAGGGGTGCAGGTTGGTATCCCTATAGCAAGAGAGGCGCGTGCGTGCAGCCTCAAGCATTGCTAACACCAGCTTGTAGGCTCTTCAGCATAGAGGAGATCTTTGAGAGGGGTTGTCCCAAATATGCGAGTCCCCCTCCCAAAGCACTGGTCAGGCAAGGGGGGAAGTTATTAGATTGCACGGAGGTGGACTGTCATACAGTATATGCACTTTTTACGGTATACAGTATATCATACTGGTTTGGTTGCGCTTTTTTTTTTTTTTTTTTTTAAATATGTAGCGGTCTCCCCAACCTCCAATGGCCTGGTGGTGACCCCCAGAGGCCGGAAGGGCTGACGTTCCTCCTCAGGGTGCAGGTTACTAGGCATGGTGGGTGTTGCGCAAGATGGTAAGATTGGCGCTAGTCACTTTTTAAATGAACAAAGAGAGTTTTATTTCTCTTAACAGGAACAGGTGGGGAGAGGCCGAGAGGGGTAGGGCACACCCTTAAGCAAAAGCAGTATCCTACTGTCGATCCTCAAGCTCAACTCACAGTATCCCACTGTAGATCCTCAAGCTTAGCTACCAGCTACCTGCTGGACTTCTCAAGCTTCACTCACAGCTACCCGCTGTATTCTTCAAGCTTCACTCACACTACCTGCTGGGTTCCTCGGACTCAGAGCTACCCGCTGGATCCCTCAAGCTATACTCAGTTACCCGCTGTACGTCTTGGATGAGTTCTCTCCTGAAGCTTTCCCACTTACTTCACTGTCCCCGGCTAGTGAAGCATCTGTTCTGGTACTCCTTCAGAACGCCATCCCTTCTGCACTTGCCTCCGGCAACAAGAGTGGTTGTCCCTCTGGCAACAGCTTCTCCTTTGCCTCCCACAACGGTCAGGCTCCCCTCGGGCCGAGCCTCTTTACACGTGGCTAGGCCTCAGGCTTCAGGCCTACACCTCTGCTGCTGCGCCACACAAACCCACCCAGGCCGCAGTCCGGGTGGGAAGAAATCTCGATCACCTGATTCTCTCCAAAAATAAAAAGACTATTCCAGCAACCTCAGCGGCCAAAGAAGCTCCTGCTGATTGGCTGAGAAAGCACATTCACTCATAACCTGAATTAACTGTAATCTAATGTGCGATTTACCGCCCCCTTCCTTTTTTGAATGGACAAAGGGAGTGATAGGTACTGATTGCTCCTGTATCCATTTATAACTGAGCATAGTAAACTGTATTTACTATGCTTCAGTTTATGAATGAATAGGAGTCTCTGTCTCCTGTTCATTCATCTTCAAAGTAGCTGAGGCTACAGAGAAAGGAATTGAAGAATATGTTTCCTTAATTCCTTTCTCTGTCTCAAAAGTGAGATGTCAGGGGTCTGTTTAGATCCCTGATATGTCACCAAAGCCTCCAAACAGAATTACAAAGAAAAAAAATTGTAACAAAAATAATAATGTAAAAACATTGTAAATATATATTTTTTTCAAATTGCAAAAAATAGTTAAAAATATATATATAACTATTAAAAAAAATAATGACTAATTCACACGATTCTCTGGCCCACACAGTGTAAATAAGCTGTTTGTGTGGCAGAAGCCATCTGTGAGTGGCCCCGAATGCACACTAGTAAACTATATATCCTAAAATATAAACTCGCGCTGAATGGTGAAAAGACAGTGAAAAAAAAATGTCCATTGCAGGCAGCGGCGCCCGTAAAAAATATGGCTGCTGTTCCAAAGACTGTTGGGCTCGGGAAAGCTCGTACACACTCGCCCATTTTTGGACAGGTGGGCGCATGCACAGTGACATAATAGCACCATTTTTTGATTGGATGGTACTTGGCCTCTGCAGTAGTCAGTGGGTGCAAGACCAGACCCCAGCCCGCATCATGGCTGGAGGAGCCTGTGGGGACTCCCACCACCACCACACTGTACCCCTGCATCATCCATGCTTTGGCTGCTAGAGACTCACACCACTGGACCCCTGAAACATCCATCTATCCATCCATGGCTTGGCTGCTATCTATGTGAGGACTGAGGAGGCACAGGCAGCAGTTACCAGACAAGAACGGCAGTGGTGAGATTTTACAGAATCACAGATCTCTAACCATCTCCTGTACCATGCCCACATTCTCTGACCACCTCCTGTACCATGTCCGCATCCTCTAACCATCTCCTGTATCATGTCTGCATCCTCTAACCACCTCCTGTACCATGTCCACATCTGTAGACCACCTCCTGTACTATGTCCACATCCTCTGACCACCTCCTGTTCCATGTCTGCATCCTCTGACCACCTCCGGTACCATGTCCGCATCCTCTGACCACCTCCTGTACGATGTCTGCATCCTCTGACCATCTCCTGTACCATGTCCGCATCCTCTAACCATCTCCTGTACCATGTTTACATCCTTTAACCATCTCCTTTACCATGTCCACATCCTCTAACCATCTTCTGTACCATGTCTGTATCCTCTAACCATATCCTGTACCATGTCTGCAGTCTCTGACAACCTTCTGTATCATTTTCACAGCCTCTAACCACCTCCTGTATTATGTTTACTGCCTCTAACCACCTCCTGTATTATGTCCGCAGCCTCTAGCCACCTCCTGTATCATGTTCACAATCTCTGACCATCTCTTGTCTTTTATCATGTCTGCAGTCTCTGAGAGGGATCCCAGAAAGGAGTCAAGAGTGAAAGCGGCGGCAGGATTGGGTGACGGGAGTAGACAGATATGTGTGGACTGTGGAAAGGAGACTACAGGATAAAACCAGAGCTGCCAAACATTCAAGTGTCATCTGACTGAGCCCTGCACGATGCACCTGAGAGGAGGTCAGTGACAGCGCTGCCAGGCCAGTCTGAGGGGGTCACTGGTGTAAGGGGGAAGTAAATACAATAATGTAAGGGGGCACTAATATAAAGGCTCCCCCTTATATCAGTATCCCCCCACCTTAGTGTATTCACTCTGCAGAAGGTGCTCTTTGGTCACCAGAGTCGTCCCCCCCCCCCCCACATCAGAGCTCCCAGTGTTCACCTTTAATCAGAGTCTGCAGGATTCCCCCTTACAGTGCAAGGGGGAACTCTGCAGACCCTGATGTATAGGGGATCTCTGATGTAAAGGGCAATGCTAGAGACCCTGATGTAAGTGGGAATTCTAATGTAAAGGGGGATGCAGTGAACTCTGATATAAGGTGGTCTCTGGTCACTGGAGCACCCCCCTTACATCAGAGTTCACCCTTAGATCATGTTCTGTAGCATTCCTCTTTACGTCAGAGCTCCCTTGCAGTGTAAGGGGGAATCCTGCAGACTCTGATATATGGGGGAACTCTTTGCTGACTGGGTTATATTAACCTGACCTTCATGTAAATGGAGAAATATGTTTTTTGATTTTTATTTAACTAAAACACATTGCTAATAGCACTAACTACGTGTATATAGTTTAAATGAACATATTTGCACTGTTTAGCACTGAAAACTGCAGTTTTAGGTATTTTTGCAGTGTCACTAAAAGGTGTGGCTCTGTCAATAAATTTCATGATTTTTCCCAGTAAAAACCTGATGCTGTTTGTTAATGTTGGCAGCCTGTCAGTAAATTTCCCTTTGTGGGAGCTGGCAACACTGCTCCACATGTCCACATGTATCTGTCTGCGATTTGCCACCTAACTCTTCATACCCTCTGGTAACTGTATAGATCTTCCCTGCAACACAAAAAGTCGCTCTACCTGTCTGCGATTTCCCACCTGACTCTTCATACCCTCTGGTAACTCATTTCTTTATTCCCCTCTCCAGCACCCAACCTGTACATATCTCCCTTTCTTCTGCCCACTCAATATTACTGCACTTATCACCTCCTGCTCATTCTAAGTCCACACAGTATCACCACTTCCACTCCACTACAGCATCTGCCCTCCTATAAATCCCACTCCCACCTTATCACCATCACCCTCCTACTACTCCTAATGTCTGGGGACATCACACCAAACTCCGGCCCTCCCACACCCAATTCTCACCCCCAAAATTGGCTGTCTATCTCCTCCAACAGTAGTCGTAACTCCCACCTTCTCATCCCAATTCCCCTGATTCCACAAGTCAGCCCCCCTCTTTCAAGTGCCCTCTGGAATGCCCGCTCGGTCTTCAACAAACTAGCTTCTGTCAATGACCTTTTCCTCTCCAAATCCCTTAATCTATTTGATATTACCGCAACCTGGCTCCAGGAATTTGACACTACCTCTCCAGCTGCCCTGTCCCACACTGGCCTCCTCTGGACTCACTTCACCAGACCCAGTGGATGAAAAGGAGGTGGCATCGGACTTCTCCTCTCCCCACAATGCACCTTCCAGGTTCTTCCCACACCTCCCTCTCCTTCCCCCTGCTCTTTCGAAGTGCACTGCATTTGTCTTTTCTCTCCAGTTTGTCTGAGGGTTGCAGTCATTTATCAGCCTCCTGGACCAGTGTCGAGCTTTCTGGATGACTTCTCTGCATGGCTACCCTACTTTCTCTCTTCTGATTAAAACCCTCTCATCCAAACCTCGTCAACTCTTTTTTACCCTTAATTCCTTACTTCACCCCCACTGCCCCCACCCACCAACTTACTTACCGCTCAACAGATTGCCAACCATTTCAAAAGCAAAATCGACACAATTCGCGAGGAGATATCAAGCATTCAACTTCCTCCCCTACCCAAAACATCAGGTCCAACACCACACTCAATACTCTCCTCCTTCTGCCCAGTTACCACCAATGAAGTTGCTAAACTCCTCTCCATGGCCCACCTCACCACCTGTCCCCTGGACCCTGTCCCCTCACAATTACTGCGACCACCTTCCCGCTCTATCCTAAACGCCCCAACCCACATCTTTAACCTCTCCCTCTGGCCTCTCCTCTGGCACCTTTCCTTCCCCACTCAAACATGCACTGGTTACCCCAATACTTAAAAAACCCCCATAAGACCCCACCTGTTTGAATAACTTAAGACCCATCTCCCTGCTCCTATTTGCCTCCAAGCACATCGAACGCCTTGTCCATGACTGAATGAGTCGCTACCTCATGGACAACAACCTTCCCGACCCCCTACAGTCTGGCTCCTGTCCACAACATTCCACTGAAACTGCCCTACTAAAATTCACCAATGACCTACTAACTGCTAAAACCAATGGCCATTACTCCATACTCATACTCTTAGACCTCTCTGCTGCCTTCAACACAGTTGACCACCTGCTCCTCCTCAGCAAACTCCACTCCCTTGGCCTCCGTGATTCTGCTCTATCCTGGTTCTCCTTCTACCTATCTCAGCGCACTTTCAGTGTCACTTACAAATCAATCTCCTCCGCTCCTCTTTCTCTTTCTGTTGGGGTACCCCAAGGCTCCGTCCTTGGGCTCCTCCTATTCTCACTCTATACCTCTTCCCTGGGCCAGTTGATAACCTCCAATGGCTTCCAATACCACCTCTATGCCGACAACACCCAGATCTATCTCTCCACTCCTCAACTCACCTGTAATGCCCAACAGTGCCCAGCTGTGCTGCAAATCAGTGCCCACATGTGATGCAGATGTTAGTGCCTCTTCACTAGTGCTGCCTATCAGTGCCATCTATCAGTGCCCATCAGTGTGGCCCATCAGTGCCCGTCATTGCCCATCAGTGCCACCTATCAGTGCCCATCATTGCCCCTATCAGTGCCCATCAGTGTCCATCAGTGCTGCATATCAGTGCTGCCTATCAGTGCCCATCAGTGCTGAATATTAGTGCCTCCTCAACAGTGCCCATCAGTGCCGCCTCATCAGTGCCTGTCAGTGAAAGAGAAAACCTACTCATTTACAAAATTTTTAACAGAAACGAAGAAAAACTTATTTTCAAAATTTTCGGTCTTTTTTAATTGGTTTAACAAAAAATAAAACACCCAGTGGTGATCAAATACCAAAAAAATAAAGCTATATTCAAGGGAAAAAAAAGATAAAAATGTCATTTGGATACAGTCATGCATGACCGGGCAATTGTCATTCAAAGTGTGACAGCGCTGAAAATTGGCCTGGGGGGGGAGGGGGTGAAAGGCCCAGTATTGAAGTGGTTAAACAAAAGTGCATTTTTACATTACCTGTATCACATTCAAAAATATATCTAACAATGGATTTGAAATTCTCTTTATTAGTAGCAGCGACATCACGGTAACCCGGACCATAAAAGGGGCCCTTGCTGAGACTTACAGTTCCTCCCTGTTGTGTCTTGAAGCCATAAAGGATGATTTTACGGTCGTATTATTGTTGGGGAAGGCTCTAGCCGTGAGAACAATATCCACACTATTGCCTGTTTACCTAACTTCCCGAGTTTACAGTCCCTAAGAGCAAACCATGACCCAATTACACATAAAACTGGAGCAATAACAGCACAGAACTTCAGGTTCAAAGAAAGTTCAGATATAGTTATGAAGCGATTAATGTCAAGCGCCTTCAGTGTGAGTAATGTAAATTAGGCAATTAACGTGCGTTTTATTTTTTTCCCGTAGCTCGTAGAACAAGGCTGCGACACAGAAGAATTCTTCTCTGTTAACGTTTTCCGTGGTGCAGTCGTCGTTGCTTTTACGGTCCCCATGGTCTGCGTTCGCATTATGTTTTCATTACATTTTGCAATTGTAGGGAATCCCAGAGGCACGCTAAAGATGGAATTGAAAAGTGAGGTTTGAAATCCATATGTGGAAGGCAGGGTACCTGTCCCGGGCTCCCGTTGTACATCCAGGCCTAGCTATAATGCACATCACTGCCTCATACTGTTCCAGGAAAGTCATCCTGTGGACTTGCATACCAGTGCGAGAGCCCTAGGCAAGGTTGACTCTATTCAGGACTGTGGGCATCTCTTGGTGTGTGAGCGGGGAGGATACGTGTGTGCGTGAAACTGGTACCAGATGGGCTTTTTAACCCCTTCTCGGACAGCCCTGGTGCCCCTTTAGGTGGGTCTATACACTTGGGGGGAGGGGGGCAGGATGGACTTTCCAATCGCGTGAACACTGTGACTGACTATCACAACAGTTATGAATTGGGAGCCCGTCCCATCAGCTACTAATTATAACAAGAGATCGAGAGCTGTCTATGACAGCTCAGTCACTGCTCTGGGAGCAAGAAGTGAGCAGGCTGTCAGCTTTCCATTAACCACTTAAGGACCAGCTGCCATCATTATACTGCAGCAGGTTGACTCTCCTGGGCGAAATGCCGTAGGTGTACGATGGCCACTTTAAGAGCCAAAAGGGGAAATGCCAGAGCCGATGCTTGTGGCCAGCGGCCGCGATGTCTGCTGGCCACCCGCGATCGGTCCACAGAGAGCCAGGACAGGGATCTGTCAATGTAAACAGACAGATCCCGGGGGCGTGGCCAGGATGGCGATGTGAGCGGCTGCTTTGTAGAGAGCTCCGCACATCGCAAATACCAAATCCGGATCCATCGGCTTTAAAAATCCCCCTGCCGCATACCTGTTGCCTGTGGGTGGACTACAGATTTACTGCCTCTTGAAGAGGAAGGACAATTTTTGTTCTGGGGCCACGATCGGGGCCCGTCGGACGCCTCCGGCCTACTCTGTGATACTGGGCTGCAGCCGCGGCCTTTCCTGGCGGGCCACGCCGCGCCTCGGGGGACCCCCGGCGCGATCGGCGCTCCGGTGGAGCATCACAGCCCGCTGCGGACCGCGGATGAAGGCCTATCAGCGGAATCAGGCCTGGCTGTAACTGTTGATTTGGCCCTGCTCTTCTCCTCACCCCCCACGGACAGCTAGGCCGCAACCGCGGCCTTTCCTGAGGATCCGGGGCTGACGGACAGGCCGGAAGAGAGACTGACACCAGAGGCCTAGAGGAGGGGACCCTGAGAAGGCAGGAGGCTTCTACCAGGTCAGTGCTGCAGCCCCAATCCTTCTCTACCCCTGATACCTTGGATGGGACACACTGAGGATAAAATACAAGATCCTGTGGGCCTGTGGAGGTAGGAGGAGGATACCCCCGGTCTTACTCATTCTGCAGGTGGGGGGGTAGATTCTCTGGGGGGCACGTATCGCTCTACACGGACTGCCTGCATACCCCTGAACCTCCCCCAGACGGGCTCCCCAAATCACTCACTGACTACTGCCCAGGCCAGGGCTTTGACATTCTGAATGAGGCGCAGGTCTTCTTGTGCAAAATACAGCAAAGGGGGCAAAAAGTTGGCCTTTCCGCCACAGTCGGACTTCCCTCAGACCACCACCTCTCCCACTCCGGGGGCTCACACTATACGTAGCGCACATAGAGCTTCACAGACAAGCATCATGGAGACGGACGACTCTCGTCCCCCCTGGCTGGCAGACATCATGGCGGCCATTGCAACTTGCCAATCCACGTTAACTACAAAAATTGAGGCTGTCCAGCTAGATATGGGTCTAATCTGCCAAGATATAGACAAAATTAGGTCACGAGTTACCGAGACGGAACAAAGACTGAGCACCACTGAAGACATCACGGCAGAACATGGAGTAACACTCCGTACGCTTCAAACTAAAGTAAAAGCCCTAGAATATAGAGCCGAAGATGCGGAGAACAGAAACCGGCGCAATAATCTTTGCATTATTGGTTTACCGGAGGGGGCGGAGGGAAACAACCCTACCTCCTTCATAGAAGGCTTACTGCGCGATCTCCTGCCGGAGGCCCGATGGTCACCCTACTACACAGTCGAGAGGGCACACCGAATACCGCCTAAACCAGGGCCTCCTGGATCCCCTCCTCGCACCTTCATACTCCGTCTCCTTAATTTTAGAGATGGGGATGAAGTTCTTCGCGCCTCCAGAAATGTTGGGGACCTAAGATTCCAGAATACTAAATTGATGATTTTTCCTGACTACTCGGTGGAGACCCAAAAACTCAGGAAATCGTTTGACCAAGTTAAGGCGGCATTGAGATCACGCAGCATCCGCTATAGTGTACTTTTCCCTGCTCGTTTGAGGGTCCAAGACGGCGAGACGACGCGATTTTTCACCACACCGAGAGAGGCCTCTGCCTGGCTGGACTCTCTGCCACAGATCCGCTGACCGACTAACTGGAATATGCCGAATGTCCTCTTCCTTGTTTAATCATAACAACCTGAGACCGCCTACGAACCGCTCCATGGATGCACTAGTTTTGTTGCACAGGTTGTGCCCAGTTTAACCCCATGGTGTGCTCAGACTTGAGGGGGGTAACTAATTATCCCCTATCAGGAAACTCTAAGTTAATGCCCCTGCCAAAGACTTTGGTCAGGAGACTGTTGAGATATGAAGTCACTTGACGCCTACATATCCCCTTGGGGTTTACTAAAGTTTCTGTTCTTGGTATCCTTTTCACGATGGATCGACTTTACTGTGGGGTCGCAATATGGTTTACTTTTTTTTTTTTCCCTGTTTGACTTTTAACACCTCACAGCCTGTTATAACCCATTAGTGGAGTTCTCACATTTGAAGGACCGCTTGAACTGCTGCTTACCCCCCCGTGAGAAGTCTCGGGGGGCTGGGCTCGCCTCTTCCACGGACCCCTCGTTGCAGCCGGCGAGCTGAATTGGTTTGGGATTGAAACCCACCTCAGTTTGGGGGGGTTGGGTGGGGTGGGGGGTGGGGAAGGTTCCCCTAAAGGGGCTATTTTAATCTACGTTAAATGTTGGGCTGTTTTCAGTTTGGTTTTGTTTTTGTTTTACATTTGTTCTTTTAAAAAAATTGACTCATCAGCATTGCAATGTTTTCAGGTGTGTCCGTCATGGGTCTGGGGGTCCAATTCAGGTGCCGTGACCTACATTGATCCTAACATTATTATTACTATGAGTAACCATGTCCTCCCTTAACATCATTTCCTGGAACACTAGGGGACTGAATTCCCCGGTCAAGCGTTCCCTGGTGTTCCAATTTATTAAAGCTTATAACCCTCATATATGTGTGTTACAGGAAACGCATTTAATAGGTAGTAGGGTTCTTGCCCTCAAGAAACCATGGGTGGGCTATCACTACCACTCTACACATTCCAGTTTTTCCAGGGGTGTTGCTATCTTGGTTCTGAAGTCTCTTCCTTTCTGGCTCCTGGATTTGACCCTGGACCCTGATGGTCGTTATGTTATCATCCATGCTAAAATATACTCTCTGACGTGGACTATTGTGGGTTTATACTTGCCTCCTCCGGCTTCCTTGCTGGTGCTCAATCAGATTGCCGGTAAGATAGCCGAATTTGCATCAGATAACAATATCATATTGGGTGATTTTAATATGGTCCCTGATCCGGATCTTGATAGATTGGTTTCTGCGGGATATCATTACCCTGGGTTGACTGAGTGGGCGGATATGTATGGCCTGACTGATGTCTGGAGGTGGAGACACGCCCAGACCAGGGCATACACATGCCATTCGGCCTCCCATAGGACGTTCTCCCGAATAGACCTAGTCTTTGCGGGAGGCCCGGTCCTCCCGCGGGTCACAGATATACGAATACTCCCTAGAGGACTCTCTGACCACGCTCCTCTGTTGTTGTCACTGGACCTTTCACTGGGTCCTGTGGACAAGATATGGAAGCTCTCGAGGTTTTGGATTTCAGACACGGATGTGGACTCCCAATTCAGGACAGAACTGCTTGGCTTTTGGGTGGTAAATGTAGGCTCGGCTGACCCCACGGTCGTCTGGGATGCCTTCAAGGCCACAACGAGGGGACACTATCAGACCATCATTGCCAAAGTCCGTAGGGAGCGCAGGGCAGAGCTGGTAAGGGCTGAGAGGGAGGCTAGTAGTGCAGAGGCACTCTTTGTTCGTACCCGTGACCCGATACATTATTCACAATTACAACATATGACGTCGGAGGTGGTTTGTCTTCGTACCTCTCTTACCCAAAAAAAAATGTTGGCTCTATCCCAACGGATTTTTGAGCAGGGAGAGCGGGCGGGCCGTCTGTTGGCATGGCTCTCCAGGGAACAGGCGGGAGAGTTGAGCATTTCCCACATCAGGGATTCCTCGGGACAGATAGTCCACACACTGGAGGAGATCAATAGCTGTTTTGCAGAGTTTTACAAATCCCTCTATACGTCCAGGGCAGAATATAGGGAGGAGGATCTGGTAACATACTTAGATAATATTGATATCCCAACCCTTACGGTGACGTATCGTGATAAACTTGACGCCCCAATCACATCCTTAGAAATACTCCAGGCACTCAAATCAATGCAGGCGGGGAAAACACCGGGACCTGATGGTGTCCCTGTAGAATTTTATAAACAATACGCTGCAGAGCTAGTGGATAAGCTTCAGGACCTCTTCTCTGCATCAACGCGCCTCGAGAAACTCCCGGATACCATGAGTGAGGGGATCATAGTGGTGATCCCCAAGTCAGGGAAAGATCCTACTTTATGCTCCTCGTATCGCCCCATATCCCTCCTGAATGTGGATGCAAAAGTCCTGGCAAAAGTATTGGCTAATAGGCTTAATCTAGTTATCACAGCCCTGATTCACAGGGATCAAACAGGCTTTATGCCCGGGAGAGGTACCGACATTAATATCAGACGTCTCTATACTCATATAGACAGGGCAGATGCGACGTTCGGGGGATTGGTAGCCTCACTCGACGTGGAGAAGGCTTTTGACTCCGTCGAGTGGGGCTACCTGTGGGAGGTGCTCTCGCGATTTGGGTTTGGCCCGGGTTTTACAAAATGGCTCCGCATGCTATATCATAGTCCTTCAGCCAGAATACGCACCAACGGTTGTCTATCAGAGAAGTTTAAATTGTTTCGGGGTACGAGACAGGGGTGTCCCCTCTCCCCGGGCTTATTTGCCCTGGCGATGGAGCCCCTGGCTATACTGTTGCGAGCTGACCCCGATGTGAGGGGTCTTCAGGTGGGCCCAATCGAGGAGAAGATTTCGCTGTATGCGGACGACGCTCTGCTCTATTTGGCGGACGCGTCGTCCTCCCTGCAGGCGGCACTAGGTCAGATCAATCGATTCGGCGGGTATTCGGGGATCCGTGTCAACTGGGATAAGTCGATATTGTTTCCGCTCCACCAGTCGACCCCTAGGGTCCCTCACGTGCAGCTTAAATGGGTGGAGGACTTCAAGTACCTAGGAATTAAAATTAGTGGTAAAGTCCAGGATTATATGGACAACAATCTGCGACCACTTATGACACAGCTAACGGCCAAATGTGCTTCCTGGCATACCCTTCCATTGACCCCGGTTGGCAGAGTAAATCTGCTAAAAATGATCTACCTGCCCAAATATTTACACTTTTTCCGCAACACACCCATACATATTCCCAGGGCCTTCTTCCGGAGGTTGGAGAGTCTGCTGATACACTTTGTGTGGGCTGGGAGGCCACCCAGGATGGCCAAGCAGATCCTATATCTCCCGCTATCGGGGGGAGGACTGGCATTACCGAACTTCCAAATTTATTATTGAGCAGCTGTTCTTGTTACGATTAGGTGGTGGTTCTCCCAGCCCGCACAGAATCCTGCTGTTACTCTCGAAGCAGCCATTTTGGGCTCTTTTGCAGCCCTGAGCAACCTTCCGTTCCGTGGACTCCGGGCTAGTCCTGACATGACAACTCCGATGCGAGCCACCGTAATGGTCTGGCAGGAGGCTAGGAGGATATATGGGAAACCCAATCATATCTCACCTCACATGCCCCTATGGGGCAATCCCATGCTCCCTCACCTTCACAGTATACCAGACCCCTCTATCTGGGCAAAAAAGGGTATCCTCACACTAAAACATATAGTTCAGGACGGTAGACTTAAGACTTTCCAGGCCCTGAGGCAATCATATGCTGTCCCATCTTCCTTCCAATTTAGATACTGGCAGCTAAAGCATGCCTTTGAAGCTCAGTTCCCTGCACCCCTTATTTTGGAACCAGACTCCATTGAACGACTCCTGATTTCTAGTGTGATGGGGAAGCCACTTTCAACATTATATCTATACCTTACAGTAGAGTATGACACTAAACTAACTAAGACATGGGAAAAATGGAGAGTTGATATCCCTTCCCTAGATGAAGAGGAATGGAAGGAGTGCTTGCTCTCCTACATTCCTTCCATGATTGCGGCGAAAGATAGGTTCATTCAATTTAAGTTCCTACACAGAGCGTACTTCACCCCACAGAGACTGGCGCGCATTTATGATCAAAGGGATCCCAATTGTCAGAGATGCAGCCAGGAGGTGGGCACGTTTTGGCACATGGTCTGGTCCTGTCCCAAACTAAAACCCTTTTGGTCAGCAGTAGCCTCCACACTGAGCAACGTCACAGGGTTTAGTGTACCGGTCAATCCTCAGATACTATTACTTAGTCATCTGGAAGATCTTGAGGGAGACAGATATAGTAAACTGTGTCTTACCTTTGCATTATATTATGCCAGGCGTGAAATCTTAATGGTATGGAAAAAGGCGGAGCCTCCTACTTTGGAATCATGGAAAAGATCGGTGAACATGGTACTTCCCCTGTATAGACTGACATATGAAGGTAGGCAATGTCCAGGTAAATTCGATAAGATCTGGTCCTCTTGGGTAGATGCCTCTGGGGTCCCGGAACCCCCTACTCCATAACTACTATGCTGGGATACTCATTGGAGGAACTCCTGGGTCTCTTTGACTGTTCCCTCTGGGCCCGTACCCTCTTACCCCCCCTCTTGCCTTTCCTTTGATCCCCTCCCCCCCTCTTGCCTTTCCTTCGCTCCCCCCCCCCCCCCCCTCTTGCCTTTCCTTCGCTCCTCTTCCCCCCCTCCCCCCCCCCTTCACCTCCCTTCCCCCTCTCTATCAGGTTGAATTGTAAATGGTTACTTATGTAGATTTATCTATGATGATATGACACTATAATGCAATAAGGTGTACTGTTAAGTGATATTTCTGATATATGCACAACTGGAATATCTGATAAACAAGACTACAGGTTGAAGGTTAATTGTACTATTATTCTCTTCTGTACTGTGAATGTTCTAAATTACTCTGCGATGTAATGCTGATTTGTTTAATAAAATTTTTCTGTTAAAAAAAAAAAACAGACAGATCCCCCATTCTGACAGGGGAGCAGAGAGAGATCTGCTGTTCCTAGTGATTAGGAACAGCGATCTCTCTCATCCTCCAGTCAGTCCCATCCCCCCACAGTTGGAAACAACTTCCAGGGAACACATTTAACTCCTTGATCGCTCGAAGTAGTTTGGTGCCTGAGCAGCAAGGGCAGTCCTGCAAGAGGAGTCCCTGTGAGGGGGCTCTGCCCCTGTGGTGCAGGATCCTAGAGGAAGCTGTAAAGGAGACACCAAGGTCCCAGCTGGGCTTAGCTGGGGGCCTATTTGCAGATCCGTGTCCAAGGATTTAGTTGGGTCTGGAGAAGCTCACTGGAGAGAGCCAGGAGAAAGTTAGTGGGGAAGAGTCCAGTTGTCCTATGGTGGTGTGAGTCTACATCTCCCTCACTAACAAGATTCTGGTAGATATTGACTGGAGGCAACTGATGATCCTGTGGCCTCCAGCCAGTGCTGAAGGAAAGTGACCAGTGGCGGCCCATCCATTAGGGGCACAGGGGTGCCGCCCCCCTAATCAATATGTCCAGCCCCTAATCTACATGTAGGGTGCCAGACGCATGGATTCCAATTAGTTTTTTTTTTTCAAGCCTGTGATTAGAGCCTGAGGCTCGAATTGGCTTAAAAAAAGGGTGGGCTTGAGGCACAGAGCACTGCTCCCTGAGCCCATCCAGTTGTGTGACAATAGCGAATTAGTATTTGCGATTGTCTACCTGATTCTCCTCCCCGGCCAATCAGAAAGCTGGTTCAGAGACCCGACTGGCCAGGAAGTCTCAGGACCCACTACCTGTTTGGCCGGGAGGAGAAGCCCCGGCTCTTCTCTTGTCAAGCTCATCTCTTCATCTCGGCTTCCGATCCCATCTGCCTCCTTACAGTAAGGTCTCTGATTGCGGCCTCCTGACCGTCTCCCCCGGGGGAGGGGGGGTATTGCGGCCTCCAGTCTGTCTTCCGCGGGGGGGATCAAAATATTGAGCACCAGCCACCACTGAAAGTGACTGTGTGTAGCTTTTAACTCTGGAACGAGTACAGGTCACCAACAGCATAGAGATCCTATGGGGCATTCGGCAGTTGTGCAGTGCGGCCAGAAACCGAGGAGTCCTCAAGTTATCCAGTTCTACAGTTTTCGGGGTATCCCAATGCTCCCCCTCCCTATCCCTGTCCAATGTTCCCATTAACATGGTGGTGTTACGGGAGGGGGGGGGGGGCTACACAAGAATGAGCAAAAGGGAGCCAAAGGAAAAAGGGAGATAGACAGAGAAAGAGGGAGCCAGGGCAAGAGAGAGGGAAAAAGAGGGAAAACAGAACATAGAAGAGAAAGAGAAAAGGGGTGAAGTAAAGCAAAGCATGAAAAGAAATTGAGGACTAATTGAAGTCAAAGGAGAGACGCCAGGCTGCGGGCACAGAGATAAGAGACAATTAGGCAGCAGCAGGACCTCTATGGCACACCAACTGATGTGCATGGTCTAAATGTACTCTGTAAAGGCCTGCAGGAAATGCTGCCTCCATATAATTGCATAAAATAAATATAAAAGAGATACAGGAAAAAAAAAAAAGCTTGTTTTGCTTGTGTCTCGTGTGACCAGACGAGGATCCCTCCTCATCAGATCATAACCAAACCTCTCCATCATAATCGTTCTTGTTTATCTTCGGCGCTATCTTCATTACCGCAGGCTTGTTGCTTGCATTTCTAATGGGACAATTACAACAATCCGCTAAGCCCTTGTAATTTCTTCTGATAGGAAAAACAGAACATTTCATTATGTGCCATTTTAAACCGCAAATTTGCATCACGGACAACAATGAACCTTTTCATATGATGGCAATCAATCAAGGAAGATCTCACAGGAGATGCCGGTAGCAAGCAAACAGATGATGGTAAAAAAAAGAGAAGAATTGCATGGATTGGGAGAAAAATAATGGAATATGAGAGACTTTGACACATCTGTGAATTTCCCATAGTCCTTTGCAAGTCAGAACCATATTTAGAGCAGACGGGGAGTGCGGAGTGGGGGAAACGACTTATCTCTGCCTCCCAGACCGATGCCTGGATAAGGCTTTTAGTGACTGATGTAAATAGATGAGATTAGGGCCTTTAGTAGAACAAGCTTCTCAGTTTCTACCTGATGAGCGTTGAAGGGCATAGCTGAATTCCCCCAGGCTTCCTTTGATCGACCAGCTGTTACATCGACAGTGCCAAATTGCTTAGCACCGCTCTACATCTCCAGAAACCGCCTTCACAAGATGTTTCTGCGGGGGGAAAAATGCCGACATTTACAAATCTGCGCCCTAACCTTTAGCGGTCTGATGCCAGTGTCTCCAAAGGAGATGGCAAAGGGAAAGCATAGGCATTTTAAAGTCTGCTAAATGTACAAATGTTTCACTTAAAGTAGACCTGTCAGTAATATACCCATTAATAAATTTCTGGCATGTCATCATACTGAATACAACAGTATCGGTTTTGAGAAAAGGGTCATCATTTACCATTAATCAGTTGCCCTTGAGCTCCATTCAATGACTTAGCCTAGATAATGTCATCAGCCTACTGCTGGCAGGAGAAGCATACATCTTTGTAGCAAGTGAGAGGCCAAAGCAGGGGCTGATCTGTGTAAGACATGTGAACGCAACCAAGAACTGCATAGGCACTGGAATTTACATGATTTTTTTTATCTCTGGGCTATCATCTCAGTCCAGAAAGTAGATGTTGACCTGGAAAGATGGTGCTGTCCTTCTGGAGAGAAAAGCAGCTGAAGGCATGTAGGCAGGTACAGTCTACTTTCTCCAGTTGGGGAGGAAGTCAAGAGGAACATATGCTATATTACCAAAAGTATTGGGACGCCTGCCTTTACACGCACATGAACTTTAACGGCTTCCCAGTCTTAGTCCGTAGAGTTCAATATTGAGTTGGCTCACCCTTTGCAGATATAACAGCTTCAACTCTTCTAGGAAGATTGTCCACAAGGTTTAGGAGTGTGTCTATGGGAATGTTTGACCATTCTTCCAGAAGTGTATTTGTGAGGTCAGGCACTGTTGTTGGACAAGAAGGCCTGGCTCTCAGTCTTTGCTGTAATTCATCCCAAAGGGGTTCTATCGGGTTGAGGTCAGGACTCAGTTCGGAACAGTTTTGGGGATGGACCCTTCCTTTTGCACAAAGCAAGGTACACAAAGCAAGGACCATAAAGACATGCATGAGCATGTTTTTGGTGGAGGAACTTGACTAACCTGCACAGAGTCCTAACCTCAACCCGATAGAACACCTTTGGAATGAATTAAAGCATCCAACATCAGTGCCTGACCTCACAAATGCACTTCTGGAAGAACGGTCAAACATTCCCATAGACACACTCCTAAACTTTGTGGACAGTCTTCCCAGAAGAGTTGAAGCTGTTATAGCTACAAAGGATGGGCCAACTCAATATTGAACCGTATGGACTAGGACTGGGATGTCATTAAAGTTTATGTGCGTGTAAAGGCAGGCGTCCCAATACATTTAGTAATATAGAGTAGTTCCTCTAGGGCAGTGTTTTTCAACCCTGCTAGTGCCGTGACCCTTTAATAAAATTTCCCAAGTTGTGGTGACCCCTAACAGTAAAATTATTTTTGTAGCGTGGGCTGTCAGCACCCAAGGCAAGACAAGTAATGTGCGCCCCAAACCCACAGACATTTAGCACTCCCTGAGTCCCTTCCACTCAGTACAGTATTAAAAACCCCTTATGGTACATTTTAGGATCTCTTTGTTCTCCTTTTCTTTCCCTTTTATCTCTCGCTATCCTAATTTTTTGTTTTTTAGCCCCATCCGTCTCTCTAGCTCTTTCTTGTTCTTTGTCTACCTTTTTCTTTGTTCCTCCCCCTCTTTTTCTCTCCCTTCCATGTATTCTCTATTTTTATTCCTTCTCTTATGCCGTGTACACACGGGCGGACTTTTCGACTGGACTAGTCTGACAGACTTCCGACGGACTTTTGACGGACTTCCGACTGACTTTTGAACGAACGGACTTGCCTACACACGATCACACCAAAGTCCGACAGATTCGTACGTGATGACGTACGACCGGACTAAAATATGGAAGTTGATAGCCGGTAGCCAATAGCTGCCCTAGTGTGGGTTTTTCTCCGTCGGACTAGCATACAGACGAGACATTTTTCGACCAGACTCAAGTCCGTCGGACAAATTTGAAACATGTTCCAATTCTAAAGACCATCAGATTTTTGACCAAAAAAGTCCGCTGCAGGTCCGATGGAGCCCACACACGGTCGGATTGTTCGCCGGATTCAGTCCGCCGGATTCAGTCCGCCGGACCAGTCCGGTCGAAAAGTCCGCCCATGTGTACACGGAATTACTCCTTGGTGGGGGGGGTGGTGGGGTGTTGGGATGAATGGCAGTGCTGGGAGGAGTTCTGATCAGCCAACTTAGGTGCTCTTGATCAAGGTCATCTGTTGATCTGAGAACTGTAGTGGGGACTTTTAATGGCAACTATAATCACATGTAGTGTTACCCACTGTGTCTCCAGATTCACTGTGTCTCTGATTTTGGCGCGTCTCGTAGCAGTGACACGTATGCCGAAATCAGGAGATAAGGTCTCCTCCAGCCCCTCCCACTTAACATTCCTCACCAGTCAGCTGACCTCTAATCTCTGCCCCCCAGCCATGCCGTGGACTGAATGGGCGGCTGCAAAGAGGCTAAATGGGTGGCCGCGGGCTCCAGGAACAGCCCAGCAGGGCGGCCGTGAAAGACCTGGGAGAACGGTGCGGGCTTCAGGAACAGCCCAGGATTCGGTGACCCCTGGCAAATCGTCATTCGACCTCCAGGTTGAGAATCACTGCTCTATGGTTTCCTGGGTCACTGGGGAAGCATCCTATTGGATGCTGCCACCCAATGTGACTCTAGCAGCCATCTTGGGTCAGGCTGAGCCTTTTTTAAAGGTCCTAGCTCCCAGATTTGGTGTGCATTTGCGAGATGGTAGAGAAGGGATAGGTATTCCTTTTGGTGGGGACAGCACTGACGGCAGGGAAAGGTTCCTGACAAGGAGGGAAAGCGTAAGGCTCGTAACTTCTCTGGACACCTGCCTGTTGGACACAAGATGGCCAGGCCGCCTTCTTCCCCTCTCTACGGATGCTGACAGTTTGGCTGCATTCCGCTCTCTACACGCGGTTGGAACTGTCATTGTCTCTGGTTGGGTTGCCTTCCCACCGGCTTATTTGTGAACTGTTTCTGTATTTTTTTATTACAAGTGAAATTGCACTGGGGTTGAGTGTGTTATTCCGACGCAGCACTCTGCACCCCACCTACAGGCATTATCGGGGGGGGGGAGTACCGCAAATTCTGTGAGGGGTTATAATACTTGGATATGTTACACTAACACATTACTTGCATGTAATTTACCCTCCTTTTGTTACTAGTCTGGTAACCTAAGAACCTAATTTCCTTGCAAGCTCATTGTGTCTCGCTTATTGAAAAGCCTGAAAAAATAAGTCAGGCTAAGATTTGTCTCACAGCCACCAATAAGACTCTATCCTGTCTTTCAAGGTTTAAAGTGGTGAAACATGATGCAGAGAGAATGAGAGAAGATGATTCACAATGCAGGCTTCAGAATGCAGAGCTTCTCATTGCACACGTGAGGAGCTTTGTGAAATCTAACTGCAGTGGCTTACAGAGAACTTATCTAGAGGAAAGGGAAACGATCATGGTCTTAATATTTTCTTTTAATGTATGTTGATTAACCTTTTTATATAAATTTAGCTTTACCTTCTAAAAATGTAAAAATAATCGTTTAAAGTGACTCAGTCACAGGGTCAAAATGGCAAAGAGCTATACCTGCAGAAAGAAGAGGAAATATACTTTATTTTGCTTACAGGTGGTCTCTGTCTCGAAATGCCACTGTGACGCTGTTCCCCAACTGCCATAAGCATTCAGTACTCCCAGGTATGTGAACTCCTGCTACCCCTCACTGTGGATCCCTCAACTGCCCAGTACATCACTACAGGGCTTACAGAAAGGCTGGAGGAACCACTGCATGTCATGGGGAAAACAGGTAATGAAATCAATGCAAATAGTTGATTACTGGTGATCTGAAAGCAGCATTATGTCGGCTTTTCAAGACACAGGGCGCTGGAAATGCAAATATATTGCCTCTTCTATAGCTATTCACTGTTTTTATTCATAGGGAAACTTAGGGGGGTTTAATGTCTTCTAATGAGAAAGCCCAGCACTGACTGCGACTGACTTTTTATTAGCTAGAAAATAGAGAATGGGGGGGGGGGGGGTGGATGTCCCACCTCTGATTTATTCAGCTAGATATGTTTGCTGTTGAGACCTGAATCGCAGCAAATCATGTTACACAAACTAGTCAGGTATTTCACCATTAGAGAAGAGGGAACTTCCTAAAAGTTTGATCAGTTGTAGTTCAGCTGATCTAAAGCTTGCAAGCCCCAAGCCTCATGGAAGTCCCCTTGAAGTCAATGGAACTCCGAACCAGGCTCCAAAAAAAGTGTGTATTTTAGAGCAGCAAATGATGCAAAATTGTGCAGAATGGGTTGGGAAGCACTTCTTGATGAGATGATGGGGCCAAAAATTTGAAAAAGTGGGAGACAGCTGGAAGCCCTTATGTGTAAGCCTTTTTGGAAAAAAAAAATATTACCATTAGTAGCTTTGTTGAACTGAGATGGCAGCAATAGGAATACAGCCAGAAGCAGTGTAAGCATTAGTAGCATGAGCTGCCTATTCCAAAAATTGTAGATTCCAAGATATTATTCATACTTAGAGTAAAAGGGCCTGACAGGTGCCTTGGGGTGGTAGCTAGAGCAGTAGGTGAATACTAATATCGTTTCTAGGAGCTGCATAAATTAGTGTCAAGTACCACCATCACAATTGTACTGCAACATGTTCAATATTCATAGCTGGCCTTTGCAATGTGCGAGTTTTGGGCCAAAGGAAGGGGGCACAATGCCCTAATGCAGGGTTCTTCAAACGTTCTAAACAAAGAGCCATGTCACGGTCAGGGGTCAGGCTCGGAAACCAGTAGCCATAGCAGTAGAGAGGCTCCCACCAACCAGCAGAATAATTATACAAGCAAGTCACCCTGGCAAAACAAAACCAAAGAAATTCCCATCTCACTTACCAACCAGTCTGCGACCAACCAAATGATCCTGTCTAACAGTTTGCGTTAAAAACAGGGGTTTAGTCTGCACACATTTGCAAATGCATGCGTAAGCTACAAAGTCCCGTCAAGGCATCCCAGTATTTTATGTAGTCCTAACTCTAAATGTTGTGAGCCTCCACAGTGGAAGTACATGCATTATAATGGATAGGCAAAGGGCAGGTGAGCCTGGAGGTAGCCCACCCCTCCAGGGGTGCACTGGACACCCAGCATATAGCACAATGGCAGCAAAGGTGTCCAGTGCCTTCCCTCACCAATATTCCACAACACAAACAACTGGCCACTGCCCCCACCTATAACTGGCCTCTGCAGCAAGGAGCACATGGAAGGGCAACGCATGTAAAAGAAAACCAAAGCAAATGATGGGGGCTCACCTGAGGCACAGTGTCTAAGCACTTACCGGTGTTGACCAGAGCTCCTAGTGGAGATGGGGTTTGCTGCGCGTTAGTACCAGGTCGTGGTCTTTAGGATCACCCTACCAGGAGGTGAGCAAGCCCATGTCCAGTAGCAGATATAGCAGAAGCTTGGTCAGTAAACAAGCCAAAGATCAGTAACAAGTGGTTGAAGGTTGGGATCAAGCGTAAGTGTAGTCGAGGAACAAGATAAAAAGGTCAGTGGTAGTGAAGATAAGGACAGGTACATGTATGCAAAGGAGCAGGATATAGACACATGGCTTACATCGGGAAGTTCATAAGAGCAGAAAAGAGTTCAAGGTTCACCAGAAACATGAGACAAGGCAAGATTGTCCAAGGGATCAGACAGGGAGTCGTCTAGCATCTCAGGTGGCACAGCAGGAGGAGGTTATAGGTTTAGATCCAGACTCTTGCAGGCCAGTTAAAGGGGGGCTGGACTGCGGCCAGTGTGAGTAAGAAATGCCCCAGCATCAGTGAATTAAACAAGATACACCTCATAAATAAGATAGCACCTGTGGTCAGTAAGAGTAGGAATAGTGTCCCATCATTGGTGGCAGTGGGTGTGATAGTGCCCCATTGTTGGTGTCAGTGGGAGGAATAGTGCCCCATCGTTTGTGTCAGTGGGAAGAATAGTGTCAGGGACTAATACTCACCGAGGCCGAGATGCCGAGAGCGGCTTACCCTTGCGACCACGCGCACCCAGACCCCCGAAGTGGGTACAGAGAGCTGGGGGCACGCGGAGGCACGGGCTTCCGGAAGGCAGGAGGCTCGTAGATGGAGATCTGGTGCACTGGAGTCCGTATGGGACCGGTGGTCCGGATCAGGTATCAGGCAGAGACAAGTCCGTAATACAGGCAGGGATCAGGGTATCAGGCAATCAAAGTAAGCAAGTCCGTAATGCAGGCAGAGGTCAGGGTATCAGGCAATCAGAATAGGCAAGTCCGTTATGCAGGCAGAGGTCAGGGTATCAGGCAATCAGAATAGGCAAGTCCGTTGTGCAGGCAGAGGTCAGGGTATCAGGCAATCAGAATAGGCAAGTCCGTTGTGCAGGCAGAGGTCAGGGTATCAGGCAATCAGAATAGCGGTTTAAACAGGCCAGGGGTTTGGTACACTTTCAGCAGGCAGACAGGTATAGGTTTCACAGGAGACAAGAGATCAGGGGAGAGCTGACGACGAACCAGCAACCCGACTGGGTGCTGGCGCCGGCAGAAATAGTCTCCCCCCGGCGAGCGCGTCAGTGTGACGCGCTACCGGGTACCCGCACGGGCGACGGCGCGCACACGGGGGCCGCCGTGCACCTGCACGCGCCGCACCATCAGGCCGCGGACGGGTGTGCGGTGAAGCGCCAGTCCGCCGCGCATGCGCACCGGAGCTCGGCGAGCGGAGACGCTCCCGATCTCCTGACAAATAGTGCCCAATCATTGGTGTCAGTGGGAGGAATTGTACGCCATAATTGGTGTCTGTGGAAAGAATAGTGCCAACATCATTGGTGTCAGTAGGAGGAATTGTGGCCCATCATTGGTGTCACCGGGAAGAATAGTGTTCCTTTATTTATACCAGTGGGAGGAATTATGCACCATTGTTGGGGTCAGTAGAAGGATTGGGGACTCATCATTGGTGTCAGTAGAAGAAATAGTGTCCCAAGGACCAGATAAAAGCAAGCAAAGGGCCACAGCATGGAGACCACTGCCCTAAAGTAACAAGCATATGTCATATGGTGTTGTTACTTAAGCCATTTTGTCCTGTAATGCTACTAAAAGTGACCTTACCATTTCTCTTTTCTAAAGTGGCTAAAAAAGTTTTTTTCTTGTGTGAAAGAACTGAACAAAATGTTGTCTAATTGTCTAAAGCTCATATGGATACTTTTTGTTTCCTTTTTCTCTCAGCCGCTGGTGCTTCTCTAATTAGTTAGTGCTTATCTGCCAACTCAGCATGCCAGCGGCTTAAAATTTCAATCTTGGCCGCATACCTGGCATCAAAAGTTTCACCACCCTAAACACATGGTGAGACCAATTTGGTGAGATTTACAGAAATGAGAGCTCTAGGCAGATGACTGAGCCAAGAACAAGAATCAGGACTCATTTAAAATGAGTTTCCTGATCTCTTCATTGAAGTAAAGATATTTAAACAAATAAACTATACACAACGCGGTTATAAGTGAAAGAAGCTTTCATTGAATTTAACATTTTAAAATGTGCTACTGTTTTAATGTTTTTAATTTTAATTTATACTTCATTCACATATTCTGTTTTGTTTTGCAGTTTCCCCCACAAAGAAACTTATGTGCTAATGTCTCACTTATGTCTCATTTATATCAGTCGCTCCCCCAGAAGAGCTTTTGATCTATTGTCTTATTCTCATCAATCTCCGCCCCAGAGGACTTTACATTCTAATATATCATTCACATCAGTTTCTACCCCAGAGGAACTTACTATATACAGTATATACAAATGTTTCAATTAAATTCAATCAAACCCCCAGATCCTTCTCCACTATTGATCCCCCCAGTTGTACTCCCCCTAGTATGTATGATGCATGCATATTCTTAGCCCCCAAGTGCAGAACTTTACATTTATCAACATTAAACTTCATCTTCTACATAGTCGCCCAATCAGACAGTGCATTGAGGTCAGCTTGTAAATTGGAGACATCCTGTAAGGACGTTTTTCCACTCCATAACTTGGTGTCATCTGCAAAGACAGAAATGGTACCTTTAATCCCAGACCCTATATCATTTATAAAGATATTAAAAAGTAAGAATCCCAGCACTGAACCTTGGGGTACACCACTGATAACCTTAGACCATTCAGAGTAAGAATCATTAACCACTACTCTCTGAATTCTGTCTTTTAGCCGGTTTTCTATCCATTTACAAACAGATATTTTACAGATATTTCCAAGCCTGTAGACTTTGCCTTACACATGAGCCGTGTGTGGGGAACTGTGTCAAACGCTTTTGTAAAATCCAAGTATACCACGTCCACAGCCACCCCTCTGTCCAAGGTTTTATTTACCTCCTCATAAAAAGAAATCTGGTTTGTTTGACAACTTCTGTCTTTCGTGAACCCATGCTGTCTGTTGCTTAAAATATTTTTTTCCAGCAATAACTCGTCTATGTGGTCTTTAATTAAGCTCTCCAGTATCTTCCCAACTATAGAAGTTAAACTAAGAGGTCTATAGTTACTTGGTAAAGACTTTGGAATCCATTGGAAAGTCCGGACTCGAATCCGTTGGAAAGATTTGAAACATGTTTCAAATCTAAAGTCCGTCTGATTTTCGACGAAAAGGTCTGTCGGAAGTCCGATGAAGCCCACACACGGTCGAATTGTCCACCCGTGTGTACACAGCATTAGAGACTACAATGTCCATGCCAATGCCCATTAGCCTATCTCAACCTTCTACAGGTAAACTAAGAACACTCTAGGTGAAAAATGTAGTCAAAATAATTAAAGCTGAACTGACATAAAAGATACAAATTAATGCAGCTCTGTATTCATTATTACATTGTGAAATTTATTTTTTTTACATAATTCAATTTTTTTCAAGAGGTTGATAACCCACAGACAATCCAGATCAGCCCCCACATCTTGTCCAGTACATAAGCGATGACACATTGTACAGTGGTGAAGGAAAACGTTCAGCAAGTGATACACATGATAAGTAAGTCCATGTGTTATAGAGGTTATGGGTTCTGGGACACAGGGCTAGGCCCAATATCTGCATGCTGCATTAAAATAATAGGGGCAACGAGGAGGAGAGGAGAGCCTGGGATGAAGCTGGTGGGGTGGAGATGGAGAGAAGTTAGATGGAAAAGGAACAGTTGTGGTGTGGTGGACCCACCCCAATATCAATAAGGGTAGAACATGGATAACTTGGGATGTTTAAGGTCTCAGCCATGCCATGGTACTACGCTATAAAGCAGGGTTTGGGATCTAGAGACCCCCCAACACACACACTGGAAAGGCAAAGGCATTGGTATGCTGATATACCCATTAACCACTTGCCTACTGGGTATTTTCACTCTTCCTGCCCAGACCAATTTTCAGCTTTCAGCATTCTCAGACTTTGAATGACAATTGCGTGGTCACACAACACTGTACCCATATGAGATTTTTTATCATTTTTTTCACACATTTTTTTGCTTTCTTTTGGTGGTATTTAATCACTTGTAAAATATGCAAAGGACATAAATCTTTCCAGCATTAGCAGCGCTCTCCCAGTGTTTCACACACCGTGTGCCAAAATAGTTCAATACATCATACTCTTTCAAAGTTCATAGAGCTAAACGATGCGACATGCATCCATTTGGACGTGATAATGAGACAGGCAAGGTCTTAGAGTTCCATCACCACTACACCACGTGAGCTCCTCTCCCCTATGGAAATCAACTCACCAAAACGAAGAAAATAATTAGCCTTGAATCTCCAATTGCCATTGACGGCAAGTATTCATTCAAAGTGATGGATCCTCATCAGAGCACATTACCGTGTAACATGGAGAAAATGGGGAACAAACGACATAATCCTTTATATTTTTATTTAAAACTCCTCCCACAATAAAAACGTGCTTACAAAAATGCAGTAACAAACTCGCGTTGAATCAGTTATAATGCTGTACATCCAGCCTGTGTGCTCTCACCTCTCACTCACTGATCTCATCGGTGTCACACTGGTCAAATTAACCATAGTCAGCAGACTATGGGGCAGTTTATGCAGATAAGGAGGAATTGTTCTTCTGAAGCTGATTTTCATGTTCAATCCCAACTGATTAGAAAAAGGTTCCTTGAAAAGGGATATACCCTGTATACTTGAGTATAGGCCGACCCGAATATAAGCCGAGGCACCTAATTTTACCACAAAAAACTGGGAAAACTTTAGTATAAGCCTAGGGTGGGAAATGTAGCAGCTACTGGGTAAACAATGCCCATCTGCAGCCTCACTGAGCCCATCTGCAGCCTCACTGAACCCATCTGCAGTCTCACTGTGCCCATCTGCAGCCTCACTGTGCCCATTTGCAGCCTCACTGTGCCCATCTACAGCATCACTGTCCCCACCTGTATCATCAGTGCCCATCTGCAGCTTCACTGTGCCCATCTGCAGCCTCATTGTGCTCATCTGCAGTCTCACTGTGCCCATCTGCAGCCTCACTGTGCCCATTTGCAGCCTCACTGTGCCCATTTGCAGCCTCACTGTGCCCATCTACAGCATCACTGTCCCCACCTGTATCATCAGTGCCCATCTGCAGCTTCACTGTGCCCATCTGCAGCCTCATTGTGCTCATCTGCAGTCTCACTGTGCCCATCTGCGGTCTAACTGTGCCCATCTGCGGCCTCACTGTGTCCACCTGCAGCCATACCTTTGATAACTAAAACAGTGGGTGTTTCCCGCTGTGTTATGCAGTCTGTTCGGCGGACGTCCATTGTAACAAAGCCCCGCTTCCTCCTCCTACGTGATAGACAGAACACAGATACAATGCTGGGAAACTGTATCAGTGTTCCGTCTATCATGGACGAGTAGGAGGCGGAGCTTTGTTACAATGGACGGCCGCCGAACAGACTGCATTACACAGCAGGAGACACCTGCTGTTTTAGTTATCAAAGGTACGGCTGCAGATGGGCACAATGAGGCTGCACTCCCACTCGAGACCCTCATTCGAGTATAAGCCAGGGGGGGGGGGTTTCAGCCTAAGAAATGTGTATATACGGTAACCCCAACAATTAGACAGGGTTCTCCAAGAAGTCAGTACTGTTACTCAGGAATCTTGCCCAGCAGAGAGAATTAAACCCAAGGATGAAAAACATGAGTGGGGGTTCATTAGTAACTATCATAATCAATATAGAGATGTTGAAATGATTTTTAAGAAATATTGGGAAATTTTTAAAATGGATAGGGTTCTGAATAAGGCCCTTCCAGATGTACCAGCGTTTATTTATAGAAAGACCTCTTCATTTGGTGACAGGGTAGTGAATAAAGTTTTGGACCCGCCCACTAGACCTCAGATGTTCTGGGACAAAGCGGGCTTCTATGCATGCAGAAAATGCAAGGCATGTCGGCAAGTGAGTACACATATTAGGGGCTTAACTCGGCTAATGTACATCGGCAGGACCAAAAGAACTTTGGGTAAACTGTATCTCAGAGCATATCTATAAGATCAGCATAGGTTATAAGGATCACAGCGTCTCACTGCATTTTAGACGTAAACATAACAGAAATTCCACGATTGAAATTTTGGGGAATTGATAAAATTCACCCAATGTGGAGGCGGGCTAACTTGGTACAATAATTGTCCAAATGTGAGACCAAATGGATTTTCCTTACCAACACATTAAATTCGAATTGCTTTATAAGTGATTTTTTAATTATATGGATGATACAAGAAGACGTCATATGACGCCCACCCGGCAATGTGAGACTGTGCTGTAGCCATCGTTCGCCTATAGCACGGTGGTCAGGAGAATCCATGGCCAACGGCCTTGAAATACATTTTTCAAATGCAAGCAGTGTAAGTACTTAACTATGACCCGGTATTTGCCTCTTGCAGCCCCCCCGGACAGCAGAGTTCAGACTGGGGGAGAAGGAAGCGGTGCAAAGAGGCAATCAGTTTTCCTGCCATACAAGGGGCATACTGATAGGAAAAGAGAGCAGAGTGACAGAGAGAGGAGCTCATCAGTCTGCTGCTTCTCTTTTCACTATCCAGGCACAGACTAGAGAATGGACAAGACTAAACTTCAGCAGAGGAAAATCAGGATTTCTACCTTGCAAGGTAGGGCTGTGCTTTGTGACAAAGCTGTAGGAATCTCAGGGCTGGATGAACAGAAAAACATATCCCTTGGCAGGTAAAACAGCTCCCAGATATTATATCTGTCTATTTAGTTGTATGTCTGGAGTGTAGCTTTAAAAACTGTTTCGTATTTATTATAGCATATGGGTATTTACATTATCTTCTCATATAAATACAACATTTTCTATTAAAAGATCACTAAAACTAAGGGGGTTGTTTCTTTAAAGTGGATGTAACATGACTTTTACCAATAGCTACCGTAAGCCTATAATAAGGGTTACCGATATGGAGTGTAAAAATCTCCTAAATGGAGATTTTTAAGGGTAAAACTTTGTCGCCATTCCATGAGCAGGCACAATTTTGAAGCATGACATGTTGGGTATCCATTTACTCAGCGTAACATTATCTTTCACAATATAAAAAAAAAATGGGCTTACTTTACTGTTGTCTTATTTTTTAATTCAAAATAGTGTATTTTTTCCCCCAAAAAAGTGCGCTTGTAAGACCGTTGCGCAAATGCAGTGTGACAGAAAGTATTGCAACGACCGCCATTTTATTCTCTAGGGTGTCTGAAAAAAATATATAATGTTGGGGGGTTCTAACTTCTAAGTAATTTTCTAGTAAAAAAA
The DNA here is from genome assembly GCA_037952835.1 of Lithobates septentrionalis. Taxonomy (NCBI): domain Eukaryota; kingdom Metazoa; phylum Chordata; class Amphibia; order Anura; family Ranidae; genus Lithobates; species Lithobates septentrionalis. The sequence goes on from JBBDGP010001212.1 coordinate 5,876,638, forward strand.
AAAATTATTTTAACTCGTGTGAAATTGTGAAAAATAAGCCCGGTCCTTAAGTGATTAAGACATCATTAAATGTATTTTTAACACAAGCAACAAATTTGTCTAAATTTAACCATCAGCAGTGCTCAGACTGGAAGAGGAAGATGCAGCACAAGGAGCAAATCAGCTGCGCTGCAGTGCTCATGTGCTAATAAGGAACATGCCAAGAAGAAAGTGTCAGGGCTGGGCTCAGCCCTTCCTTCTCTGAGCTGGCCGCTCAGCTGTCGGCTAATTGTCAGCTCCCATCTCTCTCCACAGTTACTCAGCTGTTGATGATATCCTGCTCGTCAGTCCTGCCTGCTTAAGCCGTCCAGTCCAGAGGAGCTCTGCCTTCGCCTTGGTCAACATCACAGAAACTGAGATGCTCTCCTGCGATCCTGTTCAAGACCGGCTTTGCTGACATCCCTTCTGGCTGTAGATCCTGCTTGCTGTTCCACTACATTTATCCCTGACTTCTGGCTTGGCTGACTATCCGTTACGGTTACTTTGGCTATGTTTGTTCTTTTTACTTTTATTATTAAACAAGTGTGATTTAACTGTACTTCTGTCTCGGCCTGATTTCATGGTTTCTGACAGAAAGAGCAGCAGGGTGACCTACCAGTCTGCTGCTTCTCATTTCACTGTCCACCTACAGGTTGGGGAGGACAAGACCTGTAATGCCCCGTACACACGATCGGACATTGATCGGGACATTCCGACAACAAAATCCATCGTTTTTTTCTGACGGATGTTGGCTCAAACTTGTCTTGCATACACACGGTCGCACAAAGTTGTCAGAAAATCAGATCGTTCCGAACGCGGTGACGTAAAACACGTACGTCGGGACTATAAACGGGGCAGTAGCCAATAGCTTTCATCTCTTAATTTATTCTGAGCATGCGTGGCACTTTGTGCGTCGGATTTCTCTACACACGATCGGAATTTAACCGATCGGATTTTGTTGTCGGAAAATTTACTATCCTGCTCTCAAACTTTGTGTGACGGAAATTCCGACGGAAAAAGTCCGATGGAGCCCACACACACACGATCGGAATTTCCGACAACTCAATCCGATCGCACTTTTTCCAGTCGGAAAATCAGACTGTGTGTACGGGGCATAAGTGTTATTGAGCTTAGGCGGGGAAAAAAATCAGGTCTGTGATTGTGTAGCGGAGCTGTGTAAACTGGACAGACAGAAAATACAAATCCTTTGGCAGGCAAAACACGTATTTTATCTGTGTATTAAGCTGTTTGCCTGGAGTTCAGATTTAAAAAAAGATGGATATTTTTTTATGGCATGTCCCCAGCATTGAACTCAGATTACTGACGCTGCTGGGTAAGCCATGTTAACCACTGACATTATGAACAGTGGGGGGGGGGGGGTAGATAAAGTGTACGCCATCCTATAGGCATATATCAAGTTTAATGAAAAAGGAAAAAAAAAAAGTTTGTGACAACAGACGTTCATGCCTTGGGTTTATAGCAATGCTATTGGCCGCTGTCCAGGGTGCTGAAATTAGCTCACGATCTTCCGCTGCATCAAAAATGCACACAGAGATTTTTTGATGCGTTTTCACTTTTTTTTTTTTTCGAAAACCAGGCAATGGGCTGAAACCCTTTGAAGCGGGAACATATCTATGAATCATGGGGCCTCATAGCAAGATTTTGATGGGGCCCCACGGCTAACTCTCTGTAGCAGCTTGCAGATTCAACTGTGACAATACATGTCATGGTCCTAACATAAAATATGCCGAAATTAGGGACAGGCAGCAGAAGAGCTGTCAGTGTAGTCAGTACACTACCCAGGAACCAGTGTTGTGAATAAAAGTTAGAGTTGCAGTATGAAGAATAATCAAAATAACCATTATGATATCAGAGGTCCTATAAGGTTTTAGCTGTGTAGAAACTCTGGGATTTTTATTGCAATAGGCATACAGGGTTACACGTATTTTACCTTAAAGTGGTTGTAAAGGTAGAAGTTTTTTTTTTTTTTTTTTTTTTTATCTTAATGCATTAACCACTTCACCCCCCCCAAAGGTTTTACCCCCTTCATGACCAGGCCATTTTTTGAGATACGCCACTGCGTTGCTTTCACTGACAATTACGCGGTCGTGCGACAGTGTACCCAAATACAATCAATGTCCTTTTTTTTCCCCACAAATAGAGCTTTCTTTTGGTGGTACAGTGGAACCTTGGATTACGAGCATAATCCGTTCCAGGAGAATGCTTTTAATCCACAGCACTCGCATATCAAAGCGAGTTTCCCCATAGAAGTCAATGGAAACGAAGATAATTTGTTCCGCATTGACTTCTATTGCATGCAATACCGCATGTGGCCAGAGGTTGGGGGGCGCCAGAGAGCCTCGGAAATACTCGGGGACAGCTCAGCTGAACTCGGAAGCCCTCAGAAAGGCTCGGCAACACTTGGGAACGGAGTATTTCTGAGTGGTTCAGAGTATTTCCGAACGGCTCCAAACCGTTCCGAGTGTCACCGGTGCCCCCGCACCTCTGGCCAAATGCGGTACTGCACACCACATTAGCTTGAATTCTGAGACAACACGCAAACCGAGTCAGCATGTTTTAAAAAAAAGTTGCTTGTCTTTGAAAAGACCGCGTTACTCGTTAACCAAGGTTCCACTCTATTTGATCACCTCTGCAGTTTTTATTTTTTGCGCTATAAACAAAAAAAGGCTGACAATTTTAAGGAAAAAAAAAAACAATATTTTTTACTTTCTGCTATAATACGTAACCAAAGAAAAAATGTAAACAATAAAAAATGTCTTCATCAGTTTAGGCCAATATGTATTCTGCTACATATTTTTGGTAAAAAAAAAAATTCCAATAAGTGTATATTGATTGGTTTGCGCAAAAGTTATAGCGCCTACAAACTAAGGGATAGATATATGGAATTTTTTTTACTTTTTTGTTAATAGTAATGGTGGCGATCAGCGATTTTTTTTTTTTTTAGCAACAACATACGGCGGACAAGTCTGACACTAAGTGACCCTTTTTAGGTAACAGTGACACCTATACAGTAATCAGTGATCTAAAAGAAATGCACTGTCACTGTACAAATGACACTGGCAGGGAAGGGGTTAACATCAGGAGTGATCAAAGGGTTAAGTGTGTTCCCTGGGAGTGCTTTCTAACTGTGGGGGGATGTTTTTTGACTAGAGGAAAACAGAGATCGTTGTTTCTGCCTAGCAGAAACACAAGATCTTCATTTTTCCTCTCTGACAGAATGGCGATCTGCCTTGTTTACATAGGCAGACCGCAGTTCTGCCTCTCCTTAGAATGATCGCTGGGTCCCGCTGATTGGCTCTCGCTGTTTTCAATCACAGCAGGAGTAGGTCACCGGTGGAGTGCGTGCACGCCCCAGACCCCGTGAACATAATCACGTACCTGTGTGTGTGATTTCATGCAGGAGGGCCGCCCTACCGCAGTATATCTGCGTGGGGGCGGTCCAGAAGTGGTTAAGATAAAAAAACTTCTATGTGCGGCAGCCCGCCCTCAGCCCCCCTAATACTTACCTGAGCCCCATCTTGATCCAGCCATGTCCACAAGTGCCTCGGCTGTCCGGGACTCTCCCTCCTGATTGGCTGAGACACAGCAGCAGTGCCATTGGCTCCCACTGCTGTCAATCAAAGTTAGCAAATGAGGAGAGAGGGGGCAGGGCCAAACCGTGGCTCAGTGTCGGAACGGACACAAGGAGTTGCGGCTCGGCTCGAGTGCCCCCATAGCAAGCTGCTAGCTGTGGGGGTACTAAACAGGAGGGAGGGCCCAGGAGCTCCAGCCAGGGACCCGAGAAGAGGAGGATCTGGGCTGCTCTCTGCAAAACCAACTGCACAGATCAGGTAAGTATGACATGTCTATTATTTTTTAAAGAAAATCCTACATGGGTTTTGCTTGTTTGTCTGCAGTCTTCTCTTCCCTACACCCCTTCAAAAGGGCAGAAAAGTGTTAAAATCCTTCTCGATCTGTCGGAGGAGGGGCAGAGAGGCTGCAGGTACAGTTTGTGAGAGCTGATTGGAGGAAAGGAACACACCGCCCCTTCACACAGCAGAAGAACTGTGTCCTGAATAGACAAGCTCAGTGCTGACCCCCCCCCCTCCTGGCACAAATTTATCTCATTTGTCGGAAAACTTGTCAGAACTGACTCATGATGTAGCACCCTCTAGTGTACTAGATGTAAATAGGTTGTTAGTGTAGAAAAATTTTAGTTTGGCTGAGGGCTGGGCTTGGGTTGTCAATCTGGGTCAGGGTTTAGTGACTCGGGGGCTGGATGACTCACCTGGCAGTTCTCTCCGGCACTTCCCCCTGGTCTGGAAGTCGCCAGACACTTCCATAACTGGCGGGTGGGAGTAAGAAGGGACTGCAATGCATATTTATGAGGTCCTCGACCAATCTCCAAAAAAAAAAGGGGCTAGAAGGGTCAGGCCACCACACAAATAGACATGAGCCAGGCCAGCAGGGAATTGGGAGGAAGATGGAGTACTGAGAAGGCTGTCGGAGGCCCTTGTAGGGCACCCCCTAGTCTAAGGGGGGAGGGTGACCTCAGGTCTGGGGCTCAAGTGCTGTATAGATCCCCCAAAACACATGGAGGAAGTCCTTCCTGAATGTACAGGAGCAAGGAGAGAGGACAGCAAGAGCAGGTCAGTATGTCTGGGAGATCTAGAAGTCAGCCAGGTGGGTTGGTAAGTGTCAGTCTGGAGCACTGTGGGGAAAAGTTAGCCAGGAGGGCTAGAGAAAGGGGCAGCTGTGGCCAGGTAAGTTGGCAGTACCTGAAGAGGTGATGCTAGGATCAGAAGCCAAAAGAGAGATTAATGCTGGACACTGAACTTTTGCTACACAACTGAGGGGCCTCGGGTTTCTGCCTATAAAGGGCTATTGCTTTTGGATCTGACTGAGTGCTGTGTCTGATCTTTACAGGTGTCCCAGCTGAGTTCTGTAAGTGAGTGCTCGAGTAAGTAGTGGAGTGTATACAGACTGTATATAGGACTGTATATAGGAAGAGTTGTCCCTGAAGTTGTTCTGAAGTCAAGTGGGCATCCCATAATCTCCAATCCCTATCCAAGTTATTATCCCTCAATAAAAAAAACAAAAACAAAATCATGGACTGTTCTCTAACTGTGGAGTTACTGTGAAAATTCGGTGTGCCTGGTTGTGCATGGTGGGGTAACCCAGTTACTTGTGGCCTTAGGGGGGTGCGCTATACTAATAACAGAGGAACTGAGCACCAGAGAGAAACAACACTTAGAGCTTTGAAGAGAGATAAGCAAACAATACAGATATACAGTATGTGCTTTTCTCAGAATACATTACTGAGGTTTACAATCACTTTAAAGTGGTGTTCCGGCTGAAATTATACTTTTTAAATAAAAATACCCCTATAATACACAAGCTTAATGTATTCTAGTAAAGTTAGTCTGTAAACTAAGGTCTGTTTTGTTAGTTTATAGCAGTAGTTTGTTATTTTATAAACTTACAGCAGGCCGTGGCCATCTTAAGTGTGGGCATCTGAAGCCAGACTGTATTTCTTCCTGGATCTCAACCTTGCAGATCTCACACATGCTCAGTGCAGCACAAGCAGTGTAATAGGTTTCAGGTCAGGTTTCCATAGCAACGGCAGTGTCAGAGGAAGTTGCCTCCCCTTCCCAGAAGGCATTGCAAACAGGAAATGATGCGATGGGCCACGGCCAGGGAGGAGGAAGTGAAAAATGAATACAGCAAATATACAGTAGCTGCTGAGAAAAAAAATGTAAAAATATCCAATTTGTTTACAGTGCACAGTTTAGTGAGGGATGCTGAAGAGTTGTAAAAGTGGGTGGAACTCCACTTTAAGGAAAAAAAAACATTTTGCCAGTTGCTGTGCCTTTACCTGTAGTCATGCATCGATCCAGCACTGTGTCTATCTGCCATTGGCTCCTGCTGCTGTCAGTTAAATTCTGTAAACAGAGAGCGGGGGCATGGCTAAGTTGTGTTGTGTGTGTCAATTGCATACACAACCCGGCTCGGAATCGAGCACACATGTCTGCCTCCACAGCATGCGCTTGCTATGTTGGCAGACATAGAAGAGGAGGACCCAAGATCTCTGACAGGGGACCCTAGAAAAAGAGGTTTGGGACTGCTCTGTGCAATACCTTTGCACAGAGCAGGTGAGTATAACATGTTTATTGTTTTTATTTTTTTTAAATTGAGATGGAGGAGCTGATCCACACATCACAAGACAATATTTCAAAATTCTCTCACACTTGGGTGTCTTGGACATTTTTTTAAGGGTCTCCGACGTACCAAACACTCTTACGGGACGATACCTGAACTCTGGGAAGGCACCTGAGTTCCTGTTAGATCTTCTTTCTTTTCATGTCTACTTGCTACACCATGGGTGTAGTGTCCCTGGATTTGATTCTACAGACGGAGACGGACATGGCAGATGGTGTTACTCCCCATTCCACCTCTCCATTGTCCTGTACCCCCCCCCTTTGTTTTTTGTTTTTACTTTTCTTTCCCCCCACCCTTTCTGATTTCTAGAATCACTCTCTTCCTATCTACTTTTTCACATTTAGGCTGGGTTTAGACAACAGGCCCCCTCACTGGAGACTTTCTGTGCAGGGGTGGGCTTTCCTAATCCCCTTCCTCATTTAGCTCTCTTGGTGTCGGGGGCATACGAACCGGAAGGAGGGAGATTAGGTTGGTCGTTCTTGGATCTTGGGAGACGTTGATAGTTAAAGTGGAGCTCCAACCAAAGGGGAAGATCCACTCATCTGCATCCTCCCCCCCGCTGCACATTTGGCACCTTAGGGGAGAGCGGGTACCTGATTTTGACAGGTACCTGCTCCCACTTCCAGTTCAGGTCACCGCGATGAACTGAGCCAAAAGTTCAGCCCCCCTCCTCCTTCCCCCGCAGCCTTCTGGGACACTTCACAGGTTCCAGAAGACTGTGGTCCATTAACAGGTCCCAGAAGACTGCGGTCCATTCACAGGTCCCAGAAGACTGCGGTCCATTCACAGGTCCCAGAAGACTGTGGTCCATTAACAGGTCCCAGAAGACTGCGGTCCATTCACAGGTCCCAGAAGACTGCGGTCCATTCACAGGTCCCAGAAGACTGTGGTCCATTAACAGGTCCCAGAAGACTGCGGTCCATTCACAGGTCCCAGAAGACTGCAGTCCATTCACAGGTCCCAGAAGACTGTGGTCCATTCACAGGTCCCAGAAGACTGCGGTCCATTCACAGGTCCCAGAAGACTGCAGTCCATTCACAGGTCTCAGAAGACTGTGGTCCATTCACAGGTCCCAGAAGACTGCGGTCCATTCACAGGTCCCAGAAGACTGTGGTCCATTAACAGGTCCCAGAAGACTGCGGTCCATTCACAGGTCCCAGAAGACTGCGGTCCATTCACAGGTCCCAGAAGACTGTGGTCCATTCACAGGTCCCAGAAGACTGCGGTCCATTCACAAAGCACAACGTGCTTCGTGCATGCGAAGTGGAAAACTGTGGAAAGCTGTGAAGCCGCAAGGCTTCGCTGCCAGTTTCCCTTAGTCAAGATAGCAGCGCCAGTAACCGATAGCCAATTGAAGAAACGTCTCGGGTGAGGACACCGGTGGATGCCTGGACAGGTAAGTGCCCTAATATTAAGAGTCAGCAGCTGCAGTATTTGCAGCTGCTGACTTAAAAAAAAAAAAATTTGGGGGGGGGGGGGGGGGGCCTGGAGGTCCACTTTAATTGTCTGCTTCTCTGTGTACTGTTTACTTTGATTGCTTTATCCAAAGGTTTGTTTTACTATGTATTGCTCAAGTACGCAATTCAACATGATGTAGAAACTTTTTTTTTCTGTATATTTTTCCCTGCTTTCTTGCGGGAAGTAATGATGAAACATTTTGTACCTACTTTGCAATCTTTGTTCTATACTTGGAATGTCTCCATTGTATTTACTTGTTTACTCAATAAAACATTTATGCAAAAAAATAAAATAAAAATTGGCCTTGAAAGCCGCATTCATTTCGAAGAAAAACTCTGGGATATTGATTGCAATAGGCATAAAGGGTTATATTCAGAGGAGAAACTGTGGGATTTTGACTGCAATAGACATACAGGGTTAATTTCAGAGAAGTAACTCTGGAATTCCTGACTGCATTAGACATACAGGATTGCACTCAGAGAGGAAACTCTGGGATTATTGACTGCATTAGCCATACAGGGTTAATTTCAGAGAAAAACTGCAGGATTTTGACTGCATTAGGCATACAGGGTTCATTTCAGAGGAGAAACATTGGGACTTTGAAATGAACCCTGTATGGCTAATGCAGTTGAAGTCCCAAAGTTTCTCCTTTGAAACTAACCCTATATGCCCATTGCAGTCTAAAATCCCAGCGTTTTCCTCTGAAATGAACGTTGTATGGCTAATGCACTGAGAGGAGAAACTCTGGGGTTTTGACTGTAATGGGAATGTAAGGTTAATTTCAGATGAGACATTTTGGGGCTGGCCGTACATTATACAATTTCCTTGTATAATTTTCCTTTAGATTTACCAAAACCATGTAATATGAGGTCAGACCTAAACACTTTCAATTTGTATGCAATCAGGCAGGCCCTTGCACTACATAGTTGAAGGTAAATCTAAAGGAAATTGAACAGGAAAATTGTATTAGTAAATTACACCCCGTAGCAAACATTCCAAGGGAACTGCTAAAACAGCTAAGTAACTGCCTCTTAGGGCCTGTTCACACCAGGTCCATTGGGACTGTGCTGGGCGGTCTTGCACAGCGCAATCCCAATGCAAGATGGCGCAAAAAGTCCTATTCCCTATCATGTCAGTTTATACCACTTTTTTTTTAGCTCAGCGTGGTGCAATGCAGTCCACCACTTTACACCAAAGTGCGGTCAACAGAACTTAGGGAAATATCACTTTGTGACAATTCAATAATGTTTGCACATAAAAAGAGAGAAGTAAACAGTGCAATTTACTTGGATTGATGCATTAGCACTTTTCCTTCCAGCGAACAACAGTGGTTGTGTTTTCACCGTGGCTGCCACGTGAACAAGCACTTTCTGCACTGAGGGGGATTCCATGACTAGCAACTATCCTGAGTTCTGACTTCAGCCCTTTTATTTTAGAAACCTCACAATTTAGTTTCCCTTACAGCCTCCTTAATAGACCCCTTCCTACCCTGGGCCCCATTGCACCTGCTTGGGAAAAATCATGTCTTCATATAAAGTTATGCTTACCTTTACTTCCACATCAGAGCACCCCTTTACATCAGGTGTCCCCATTAGAGTGCCCCTTACATCAGGTGTCCCCATCAGAGTGCCCTTTACACCATTAGAGCACCTCCTTACATCACATGTCCCCATCAGAGCACCCCTTTACACCACATTTCCCCATCAGAGTGCCCTTTACATTAAGGGTCTCCATCAGAGTGCTCCCTTACATCAGACGTCCCCATTAGAGTGTCCCCTTACATCAGGTGTCCTAATCAGCGTGCCTCCTTACATCAAGTATCCCCATTAGAGTGCTTTTTACATCAGGGGTCTCCATCAGATTGCCATTTACATTAGCTGTCTCCACCAAAATGCCCCCTTACATCAAGTGTCCCCATCAGAGTGCTTCCTTACATCAGACGTCCCCATTAGAGTGTCCCCTTACATCAGGTGTCCTAATCAGCGTGCCCTCTTACATCAAGTATCCCCATTAGAGTGCTTTTTACATCAGGGGTCTCCATCAGATTGCCATTTACAATAGCTGTCTCCACCAAAGTGCCCCCTTACATCAGGTGTCCCCATCAGAGTGCTTCCTTACATCAGGTGTCCCCATCAGAGTGCTATTTACATCAGAGGTCTCCATCAGATCGCCATTTACATCAGCTGTCCCCACCAAAGTACCCCCTTACATCAGGTGTCCCCATCAGAGTGCCTCCTTACATCAAGTATCCCCATCAGAGAGCCCTTTACATCAGAGGTCTCCATCAGAATGCCGTTTACATCAGGTGTCCCCATCAGAGTGGCTCCTTATATAAGGTGTCCTCAGAGTGCCCGGTTACATCACGTGTCCCCAGTAGCATACCCCCTTACATCAGGTTTCCCCAGCAGAGTGCCTCTTAGTGTTTTAAATGCTTGCATGCAGTGTATTTCCTTTACATAAATATTGTTTATTTACTTGCAATGTGCCTTTGAACTTGCTGGAAATTTTGACTACTTCAGGAAGAGTCAATTCCCTGGCACAGCTTCCCTCTTCTGTTCTTGCACATCTGCATAGATCAATGCAGGCTTAATGCAATCACCCCCCAAGCATGCACCCAACATCAGGTGTCCCAACAGTGTGCGAGCAATAATGGTTAACTAGGCTGAGGGTCCATGCACACTAGACAGCAGAAACAAGCCCAGAACTGCTGGAAGACAAAAAGCAGCATAAAGACTCTGTTCATATGTTTAGGTAATTTTTTTAAATGTTGGACTTTCCACTGATTGGTGATTTGAGGAGAAGTGATTTAATTAAGTGACTCTCATCGCATTGTTCATTTTCCACATTTCTGCAGCATTTAAAAGGTGCAAAGAAAGAGCAATGGTAATCTTTTTTTGGGATAGAGTAGTGGTGTAGGAGCATTTGGGCTGGGGTAAATTCTATCTGGTAGGTGGTAATTTGAGTAGTGAGGTGGTGGACCTCTTTCCAGAAATTTTGGAACGATCAACATGACCACCATAGGTGAAGGAGTGATCCTTCTCTGTCAGAGCAACTCCAACAATTGGGGGGTATAGTGGGGGAGATTTTGTGTAGTCTAAGGGGAGTCTTGTACCATCCAGAGAAGGCTTTAAAGCCATTTTCCTGCTCTGAAACGTTAGTTGATCCCTTGTGGATAAAGGAATAGATATTTTCCAATTCTTTTTCTGAAAGGTTAATTGAGATTTCCCTTCCCCACCTACGACTTACTATGTTAGATATAGGGTTATGGTCAGAGAATAGAAGGGAGAATATGTCTGAGATCAAATGTCTTTGTGGGGTTTTTTTTAGTATAAATTACTTTGAAAGGTGTGAGCTGTCTTGAATATTCAGAACATTTTTGAGGGTGGTTGAGGAAGTGTCGGAGTTGGAAGTAAGTCCAGAGCAGGAAGGATTGTCCAGACACTTGCGTGGACAGTTTGGGAAGGGTCAGAAAGGCATCTACGGAGAAGAAGTGTTCTGCACGTATATCTGTATGGGGCCACATGTCTAAAAGGAAAGAGTCCGATAGACCGGGTGGGAAATCCAGGTTGTTACAAATGGGAGTCAATGTACACGGTGAGGAGGAAATTTGAAATTTACGGCACGTTTTCTGAAAGATTTGTAATGTATTGTAGATTAAGGGGTGTTTGCAGCCTAGAGGAACATTTATTGGGGTGATCCAGGGTAAATGTCATACTGGTATAGAGGAGAACTCATTTTCAATGTTCGTCCAGGCTTTCGTATGTGTATGAACGCTCCAATCTACTATTCTCGTCAGTTGACATGCCCAGTGATATTTGGCGATATCTGGAAAGCCTATGCCACCTTTCAATTTGGGTAGAGTTAATCTTTCGAAGCTAAGTCTAGGGCGGTCTTTACCCCACAGAAAGTCTGTACAGGCTCTGCGGTACAAGGCATAAAAGGCCTGTGGCAATTTTATGGGAATCGTTTGCAAAACATAAAGTATTCTCGGGAGGATGTTTTTGATTATTGACGCCCTCGCAAACCATGAGAAGATGCCCATGACCATGACTTTAGGTCATTCTGAATGTGTTGGAGGATCAGGGGATCATTTTTGGTGTATAAGTCAGATAATTGAGATGGTAGTTGGATCCCGAGGTATGTGATCGAGTCTCAGTTCCATCTGAATAGGAAGTTAGTCTGGCATAGTGCAAGGGTATGGAGAGGTATGGAGAGGTATGGAGAGGTATGGAGATGTAGGGAGATGTAGGGAGATGTTTAGATGTGTAGGGCTTCCGGCAGCACCATCTTTAATGTGATGCATAGTTAGGGTGTGCCCCCCAAGTCTTTGTCGGTCAAGGGGGAAGAGCGCCAGCGGAAAACCCAAGAAGAGCAGAATTAAACCTTCCTATCTTTTACAGCCAATGAAGCAGCTTCTGTTTGATCTGCAACTGTCATGATTGTGCACATGTGATCAGTTATGATACCAGCCATTTGATGGTTTGACAGCTTGGTTGAGAACACAAGCAAATGTGACAGTTAGCAAACCTGCCATTCCAGGAATGTACCTGTTTAATGAAACCGCTAATCCGACGGGTTTAGTTACTGCTGTTCAGGGTTCTGGGCTTCAGCAAAATGGCAACCTCCAGCAAGAATAAACAAGAGCAATACTGGAGGCAATTTACAGCACACGATAATTGCATACCTCCCAAATTTTACTGAGATGGGAACGAGGGACACCTATTAGCGAAAGTATGTAGGCATAAGACACAACCCTTGCCACGCCCCCTAAACAAGAATTATACAAAAAAAAGATTAGTTAAACCCACAAGTTTTTATCATTACTATTCCTTTATACTGACTTTTGAAATGTACAAATGCAGTAATTTAGAAATTGGATGAAAGGTTTAGCACTGGGAAACACTATTTGAAAGATAAAACGTGCATTGTATATACAACTATATAGATCAGACCAAAATGAGGGACAAATATAGAGGAAAGAGGGACAGAGGGATTTTGTTCCAAATCAGGGACATTTAAGAGCTATGTAGTTGTGGTAGCATAATTATGAAATGTGGAAGGTGGAGGAGCGCAAGGTCTCTAACATCCACCAGCTATGTGATGTCATCATGGAAGAGTGGAAGAGGACTCCAGTGGTAACCTGTGAAGCTCTGGTAAACTCCATGCCCAAGAGGGTTAAGGCAGTGCTGGAAAATAACGGTGGCCACAAAAAGTATTGACACTTTGGGCCCAATTTGGACATTTTCACTTAGGGGTGTACTCACTTTTGTTGCCAGCGGTTTAGACATTAATGGCTGTGTGTTGAGTTATTTTGAGGGGACAGCAAATTGACATTGTTATACAAGCTATACACTCACTACTTTACATTGTAGCAAAGTGTCATTTTTTCAGTGTTGTCACATGAAAAGATAATAATAAAATATTTACAAAAATGTGAGGGGTGTACTCACTTTTGTGAGATACTGTATGTTCCTTGTTAAAGAAAATTTTTTTAATCAAGTTGTTGTGTGTAAAGTTCTGCTTTAAGGTCTTGGTAGAATTCATAAAGCAGTGGTTTGGCCATACTGCTTTAAAAAAAAAAATGAATACGGTGTGCGGTGGAAATGGAAGCGGTGTGCTTTACAAATATGCATTGTGCTCCACTAGCTTCCAGACTCTAGCTTTTCTCCAATCAGGGCTTTCTCGCTCATGCTTTTAACAGAGAAAACTTCTTTGGACACCACAGGCTTCATATTATAGCCTGCATTTAATGAATAAGCCACAAATTACAGGCTGTGGTATGGAGTAACCCTTTGGAATAAAAGAGTGAATAGCAATAGCCTCTCTCCATAATTATTGAGGAACTAAGTACAGCTTTTCCAGACAAGTCACAGTATGTGTCTGTAGCCATTGGAGAAGGAGAGGGACGAACCTTTATAAATTGCAGAAATACGGCACCAATTTTGGAGACACAGAATGGAGTTAGGTATAGGTAAAAAGGTGATAACTAAAGCCGGCCATACACCAGTAAAACATTTGAACTTTTAGAATGTTTGTTCAATTTTCTAATGGTTTGTGGGGTCAAATCAACATTCGTTCTCAATCATGGTGATGAAAAAATTGGAAGGAGAAGAATGGAAACTTTTTCTCAAATGCACACATTTCTAACTGTGAAAGTGGATTTATTTTGTGAAAAATCATATATATTGTAATGAAACATGTTTAATACAGTACATCCAGGATTCCATTCAAATGGCAGGCCTGGATAAAATTTCAAGGGTTTTCAAATTATTATTATACAGGATTTATATAGCGCCAGCTGTTTACGTAGCGCTTTACAACTTGAGGGTAGACAAATACAATACACTTAACACAGTAGGAATCAGAGGGTCCTGCTCCTTAGAGCTTACAATCTAAGAGGGAAGGTCAAGAGATACAAGAGGTAATAACTGTGGGTGATGTGCTGATTGAGAAGATAAATGTACAGTTGTTAGGTGGGGCCAGATAGCCTTCTCCGAAGAGATGAGTTTTCAGGGATCGTCTGAAAGTGGATTAAGTAGGAGAAAATCGGACAGATTTGGGTAGAGCATTCCAGAGGATGGGAGAGGCTGTGGAGAAGTCCTGAAGGCGAGCATGGGATGAGATGACAAGGGAGTTTGAGAGCAGGAGGTCTTGGGAGGAGCAAAGAGAACAATTAGGTTGGTATTTGGTGACTAGGTTAGTGATGTAGCTGGTGGCCAGGTTGTGGATGGCTTTGTAAGTTATAGTTAGTATCTTGAAATTAATTTGTTGGCTGAGTGGCAGCCAATGGAAGGATTGGCAGAGAGGTGTAGCAGACGCTGAGCGGTTTGTGAGGTGGATGAGCCTGGCAGCAGCATTCATGATGGACTGAAGTGGGGATAGCCTATTTAGAGGTAAGCCATTGAGGAGGGAGCTGCAGTAGTCGAGGCGAGACATGACCAGTAAGTGGATTAGAAGCTTTGTGGTGACATTGGTTAGGAAGGGACGTATCTTGGAGATGTTGTGGAGGTTGAGGTGGCAAATATGATTAACTGACTCAATGATAGCAATGAACATTCTAATGGGGCGTACACACGGTCGGACTTTTTAGAAAGCTAGGTCCGACGTACTTGCCGCCAGACTTCCGGCGGACTACCGCCGGACTTTCTGAACGGCCGGACTTGCCTACACACGGCCGGACTTTCCGGAATCCGGTCTTCCCGACAGACTTCCGCCGGACTTTCAGAATGAACGGACTTTCCCACACATGGACAAGTCCGTTCATTTTGAACGTGACTCGGGTACGACGGGACTAGAAAAGGAATTCAATCTCGCCGCTTTTTTGGGCGAGATTGAAACCTTGCGAGCCCCGTCGCAGGCCCTTATGTCTGGTATGGAACTTTAAAGGGAACCCCCTACGCCGAAAAAGCGGAGTGGGGGTCCCTCCAAAATCCATACCAGACCCCGATCCGAGCACGCAGCCCGGCCGGTCAGGAAAGGGGGTGGGGACGAGCGAGCGCCCCCCCCCCCTCCAGAACCGTACCAGGCCGCATGCCCTCAACATGGGGGGGTGCTTTGGGGGAGGGGCGCCTTGCGGTGCCCCCCCACCACAAAGCACCTTGTCACCATGTTGATGAGGACAAGGGCCTCTTCCCGACAACCCTGGCCGTTGGTTGTCGGGGTCTGCGGGCGGGGGGCTTATCGGAATCCGAGAGCCCCCTACAATAAGAGGGCCCCCAGATCCCGGCCCCCCCACCCTATGTGAATGAGTATGGGGTACATGGTACCCCTACCCATTCACCTAGGTAAAAAGTGTCAAAAATAAAACACAACACAGGTTTTTAAAATAATTTATTAAACAGCTCCGGGGGGGGGGTCTTCTTCCGTCTTCGGGGGTCCCTCCGGTTCATCTTCTCCCGGCGTCCGGTTGGTTCTTCTCCGCTCTCTCCGGCCTTTTCTCCCGGTGTCCCAGGTCTTCGGCCGGCCCCTCCGCTGTCTTCAGGTAGCTCTATTGCCAGCGGAGGTCCGGACTTCTGGGCTTCTTGTCTTCTCTTCTCTTCTCTTCCCCCAGATGTTGACGCTCTCTCCGGCTGGACTGGTCTCCGAGGGCTCCGTTGTGACTTATATAGGCGGAAGACCCCGCCCCCATATGATGTCACAGTCCCTGGGCATGCTGGGACTGTGACGTTTTAGGGGGCGTGGTCGACCAAAAATTTTTTTTTCCTATTGCAGCAAGCGCGAGATGCAGTACCCTGCTCCTCCGTCGTATCTGGTCCGCCGGACCAGCATACAGACGAATGGGCTTTCCGTCAGGAACTGAGTCCGGCTGAGTTACGACGTAAAGATTTGAAGCAAGTTTCAAATCTAAAGTACGTCGGATTTCCGACCGAAACGGTCCGTTGGAAGTTCGATAGAGACCACACACAGTCGAATTGTCCGCCGGACTTGGTCCGGCGGCGTCCGTCGGACTTTTGCAGGTGAAAAGTCCGACCGTGTGTACGCCCCATAAGATTGTTCCAAATAGACTTTTCGTACAAACTTTCATACAAAATTCTACTAGTGTATGGCCAACCTAAACAGAGAAAAGCACAGTCTCACAGGTCAGCATAGCTGATAAAGTGATCTAAAAAAAATCAGAAAATCCTACCTGATAGGTATCTCATCAAAAGTTTATTTTTCTAAAACAGGGTTCTCCAAAACTACAGCCAGGGGGACCAGTCCTGATCCCACCTGCTACAAATTTTTACCCGGCCTGCAGCAAGGGTCAGTGGTGTATGCTCGGGCTAAGTGCACAAACTGGGGATTCAGATCAATTGTTCCTTGCTTCTAATGCATGGGAGAACTCCCATGGGTAAGTAAAGGGGGCCCTTAACTGATGTGGGGGCTTCTGATGTGAATGGGGGAATCTGATGGGTGGCTTCTGAAGTAAAGTTATTTCTTGGAGCACGTTTATTCATTTAAGTTGTATTCATTCATTTATAACAGGGGGGTCTCCAAACTACAGCCCAAGGGCCACATGCAGCCCACTACAAGGTTTTATCAGCTGATAAGTGCAGCGTCCGCTCCCTACTCCAACAGCTGATGTATGAAGGACAGATATATAGGCACCACCAGTGGTGTTGCTAGGGGGTGGCTATTGAGGCTATAGCTCAGAATCTGGGGCCCATAGCCCTGAGTCTCTTGCTGCCTAACCAGCGGGCCGTGGCCTCTCTGCAGCCAGACTTGTGGGTGTGGAGGGCGTGCTGCATGAGAGAGCCGGGTAAGCGGATGACAGTAGCGGGTGGGTTTATGAGCAGAGATGACATCATCTCTCTCCTCCCGCTCCGCATCACCGCTCTTCCGCCCTCACAGCGAGGGCCTCTTTAATATCAGGTGCGGCGGGGAGCAGCGAGATAACATCATTCATTTCTCACTGCCTGCCCCGCATCACCGCACTCCTGCCCGCACTTAGAACTAAATGGACCAGTGCTGCCAGCCTGCCACCAATGCAACGACAATCCACATTTGGTGGCACTGGCTGGCATGGGAAGTGACAATCTGTAAAAAGTTGCAGGCGATCATCCACTTCTGGTGGCAGGTGATGTGGCAAGTGACAATCCACATCAGGTGACAGGTGACGGTGGCAAGTGACACTACACATCAGGTGCCAGACGACAGTGGCAAGTGACAATCCACATCTAGTGGCATGTAACGTGACAATCTGCAAATGGTGGCAGGTAACGTGGCAAGTAACAATCCACATCAGGTGGCAGGCGACGGTGGCAAGTGACAATATAGTACAATGTCAAAATAGAAATAATGCGCTTCGATCACCCTGATACCATATCAACCATAGTGCCGTGATGATTGAAGCACCAACACCAGCCAATGCCTGCGAAAAATTGCTTACCATCCGTGTGCCCCCAGGGCCTGAAAAAAAAGGTTGCTGATTGCTGCTATGGGCTCTAGCCCCAGATCTTTTGCAGACCTAACAGCGCCCCTGGGAGCCACTAAGCGAAAAAAAA
The DNA here is from genome assembly GCA_037952835.1 of Lithobates septentrionalis. Classification (NCBI taxonomy): domain Eukaryota; kingdom Metazoa; phylum Chordata; class Amphibia; order Anura; family Ranidae; genus Lithobates; species Lithobates septentrionalis. The sequence goes on from JBBDGP010001212.1 coordinate 5,894,316, forward strand.
CCTTGCAATAATAGGTTAAAGCAAAGTTGTTAATAATACTAAAAACGAGGAGTAGTCCAAGGAAAAAAAGAAAAAAGTCCAATCAATTGGGCAAGCTCTTCATTGAGCAGAAGCAGGCTCTGTATATTGTAGCAGAAAAGGAGAAAGAAGAGCGCCTCTAAGTGCAGACTGCTGATAAAATGTATTAAAAGAAAATAGCAAGCCACAAATGGCCAATCACATTTGGTAGAAGAATAATAGGGAGCAACACGTTTCCAGGTAGTTTATTATTATTTTAGTATTTATTTCTGTCCCTTATATATCGGCTCACATTCCTCTTCACATTAGCTGATGAAAGAGCTGCATGCCCAGAGATGGTATGATGCTTGCTCTGAAATGCTTCATTCCCTCCTTCCCGGTGAAGCCTCTGTAGATCATGCCATGCTCTAGAGCCATCTTGGAACTTCCTCTGACGGATTCCGCTTGTTCCCATCCCCGCGGCAGCGGACCCTGGCGGCTCCACAACCCAAGATCGGCTATGACAACCCAGCGGCTTTGATTTATTATCAGCCTGTTATTCATCTACCAAATGTAAGTGGCCATTTGTGGCTTGCTATCTTCTTTTCAGTCTGCACTTCTTTCTCTTTTTCTTCCCCAACAGCTGATGTGCTCCATCTCTGCTGATGTAAGAGGGAACTCTGATGAAGATCCTGAAGTAAGAGGAACTCTGATATCAGGGGAGACTCTGATGGGGACCATGATGTAAAGGGGTACTTTGATGGGGACCATGATGTAAAGGGAGACTCCAGTGTAGAATCTAATGTAAGGGGAACTCTAATGGGGACCCTGATGTAAAAAGGGCTTGGTGGGAAAAGTGCAGACTAAATTTTTTTTTTATTTGACCTTTATTGGGGTAGAAATCCAGGTTATAAATAATCTTAAAACAGCTCCCACCCCCTTTCCAACATTTGTATTAACTACCCTGTAGAGGAAATATTTACCTATTTTCATGCCTCTCTGGTCCTTTATACTTACCTGAGCCCGGTTTGGATCCAGTGCCGTGCCCAAAAGGAGTGTCTCTCTCCGTTCTCTCTCCCTCCTTATAGGGCAGACTGACTGGCCATTGGCTCAGGCTGCTGTCAATCAAATCCTGTAACGGGTGAGGTGGGGCAGAGCTGTGCTGTCTGTATCTATGGACACAGAAAGTGGCTCAGGATTGAGCCCGCAGGTGTGCCACAACAGAAAGCGGCTTCTTATGGTGGCACACCGAGAAGAGGAGGAGCCAGGAGCTCCGATGGGGGAACCAAGAAGGGGAGGAGCCAGGAGCTCCAACGGGGGACCTGAGAAGGGGAGGAGCCAGGAGCTCTGATGGGGAACCGAGAAGGGGAGGAGCCAGGAGCTCCGACCGGGGACCCGAGAAGGGGAGGAGCCAGGAGCTCCGATGGGGGAACCAAGGAGGGGAGGAGCCAGGAGCTCAGACGGGGGACCCAAGAAGCAGAGGAGCCAGGAGCTCTGATGGGGAACCGAGAAGGGGAGGAGCCAGGAGCTCCGACCGGGGACCCGAGAAGGGGAGGAGCCAGGAGCTCTGATGGGGAACCGAGAAGCGGAGGAGCTAGGAGCTCCGACCAGGGACCCGAGAAGGGGAGGAGCCAGGAGCTCCGATGGGGGAACCAAAGAGGGGAGGAGCCAGGAGCTCAGACGGGGGACCCGAGAAGCAGAGGAGCCAGGAGCTCTGATGGGGGGAACCGAGAAGCAGAGGAGCCAGGAGCTCAGACGGGGGACCCGAGAAGCAGAGGAGCCAGGAGCTCTGATGGGGGGAACCGAGAAGCAGAGGAGCCAGGAGCTCAGACGGGGGACCCGAGAAGCAGAGGAGCCAGGAGCTCTGATGGGGGGAACCGAGAAGCAGAGGAGCCAGGAGCTCAGACGGGGGACCCGAGAAGTGGAGGAGCCAGGAGCTCCGACGAGGGACCCGAGAAGGGGAGGAGCCAGGAGGAGTTCTGATGGGGGGAACCGAGATGGGGAGGATCGGGACTGTTCTGTGCAAAACCATTATACAGAGCAGGCAAGGTTAACTTGTTTGTTTTTTTCTAAAATTTACCCTTCACAATCAATTTAATTCTACACTTGTACAGCCAACCTTTCTGTGGAGAAAAGCAACTGTTCAATTCACTGAGAACCAGAAAAAAAAAGTACTTTTGTTCGAAGAAAGAGGAACAAGCCGTCACAAACTCTGTTTGATCTGCGAGACTCTCTTATGTGACTAAAGCGTACCAGAAACTGAGTGATCGATAATGTAACAAATGTTCTGAACACCACATTTAACGATCAAAGAGCATATTACATTCCGAACAGATAGCTGGTTGTGTTGCGTTAGCACTTTGTACTTTGTAACAAGACGCTTACCAAATGTCATCTGATAATGAAACAAACATCTTGGCTAATCAGTTTTATTAAGCAATCAATAGATTTTACTGTTTAGCAGGCAATAAAATCACCATTAAATGTTAATTGGGCGGGGGGAGAGGGGGGGGGGGGGGTGAGTTTTGATCGCAATAGCGGTAAAAAGTGGAAATAAACAACAGTTGAAAAAGGCCAATAAACAGACAGACGTATTTAATAAGGACACAGAAAGAGCGATGCGGATGTACAAAGTGCAGTAAAGATCCAATGCAAGTCATTTAAGGACAACCCAATGGCTGCATTTGGAACAGGCTGAGGAGGAGGACTAGGAAACCTTTACCCTGGGGGAAAACTACAATCAATCAGACCTTTTACGGAAAGAACAGATTTCTGTGAGTTAATGATAGGACATCACACATAGGGGCTAGTTATTAAAAAAAAACTGGACAAATGTCGCAAGCATTCGCCGAGCCGTTGCGTAGTTCAATACAACTGACCTAATATGTTTTTTTCATCTCCATCTAGTGGCAGAATGTGGTATTTTCCCTGGTGTCACTGACTGCAGAACTTATCCTGATTAATGTCTAAGTATGTCCACTTAGGGCCACCAGCCCAACATGACTTCTTAGTACTGGCCCAGGGGACAAATGCCCCCCCTCAGGAAGGTTGTCCCATGGGCTCAGGCTCTAACAGATTTCCATTCCCTAGTCATGCTAAGTAAGACCAGTAAAGGTGTGAATGGCAAACACCTACATCATGGCAGGCCTCTCTTGTAGCCAGTGACTGCACCCCCCCAAAAAAAATTGAGCACTAATCTGCATGCTTACCCCTTAAGCATAAATTCTCCCTCCTCCCAGTACAAATCTGCCCGCCTGCTGAAATCCCCCCATCCAAGCTCAAATCCTCTCTCTCTCTCCAAACACCCCCCAAGCACAAATCACTCCCCCCCCAAAAAAAAATTATCCCCAGTACAAATCCTCTACCGCTCAAATGTCCCCTCCAAGCACAAATCATCTCCCCCCTATCCCCCTCCTAGCACAAGTTCTCCCCCCATCCCCCCTTCTAGCACAAATCCTACACCCCAAATTTCCCCCTCCTAGCATAAATACCCCCAACCATCCCTATTAGCACAAATACACCCCCCCCCCACCCACACAAAAAAAATTCCCCATTCTACCACAGATTGTCTCCACCATAACACCACTTCTAGAACCCCCCCCCCCCTCTCCTAGCACAAATTATCCCCCCTCCTAGTACAAATCCTACACCACAAATTTCCCCTTCTAGCCTAAATACCCCTAATCATCCCTATTAGCACAAATCCTCCCCCGCAAAAAAATTCCCCATTCTAGCACAGATTGTCTCCACCATAACACCTCTTCTAGAATCCCCCTCCTCCTAGCACAAATTATCTCCCCTCCTACCACAAATCCTACACCCAAAATTTCCCCTCCTAGCATAAATACCCCCCAATCATCCCTATTAGCACAAATCCCCCCCCCCCCCGCAAAAAAATTCCCCATTCTAGCAGAGATTGTCTCCACCATAACAGCACTTTTAGAACCCCCCCCTTTCCTAGCACAAATTATCCCCCCTCCTAGCACAAATCCTACACCACAAATTTCCCCTCCTAGCCTAAATACCCCCAATCATCCCTATTAGCACAAATCCCCCCCGCAAAAAAAATCCCCATTCTAGCACAGATTGTCTCCACCATAACACCTGTTCTAGAACCCCCCCGCCCTCCTAGCACAAATTATCTCCCCTCCTACCACAAATCCTACACCCAAAATGTCCCCTCCTAGCATAAATACCCCCCAATCACCCCTATTAGCACAACCCCCCCCCCCAAAAAAAAAGTTCCCCCTTCTAGCACACATTGTCACCACCATATCACCTCTTCTAGCACAACCCCCCCTCCCCCCTCTTAGCACAAATCTTCTTCCACCATCCCCCACCCAACACAAATCCTCTTCCACCACCCCCCCCCCCTCGATTCTCTGTACTGGAACAATTCTGCAACCCTCAAAATTCCCCCTCCCACCACAAATCTTCTCCAAATCTCCTCAAGGCACCCCCCCTCACATGATACCACAGTGCCCCAGGCAGCCGCCCCTTCTGCCCACCCATTGTCCCAGCCCTGCTTGCAGCTGTAAGCATTCTCTATAGTTTACCACCCTTTCTGATATACAGGTGATATTAGATACTCCCCTATCCGATGTAAAAAAAAAATGTCAGCTATACTTTTCCTGCTTACTCACCTTTCCTCCTCCAGCCTGTTTGGGCATTGAAGGAGGTAACTTTATATTGATGAGGATACCCCAATGCTTGCAGTGTTAAGGTGGTCATACACAGATTACATTTTGACCCATTTCTGCTGAACCGCTCAAAATGTCCTTCGTACATAGCCCTGTCAGTCCTATCCCACTCAACAAAAGTTGATTCCTTTCAATTAAATTTTGTTGATGAAACCAGATGGAAAATTCCTGGCCAATGAGATCAGATGCAGACACATCAAACATCCAATCAGATGCAGGCACTGTTCAGGCATTATTATTTTATTATCTTTATTACAGGTACTTATATAGCACCATCAGTTTACGCAGCTCTTTACATATGCTGTATATTGCACATTCACATCAGTCCCTGCCCTTAAGGAGCTTGGAATCTAAGGTCCCTCAGTCCCGGTTCACACTGGTACGCTGTGCGATATCGCATGTGATGTCTGTGCGATGCAAATTCAGCCATACAGATTGTATGCATATGTGTGTGCTGCTTTTACTGAAGATCTAGTTGTTTTCATTCCCTAACGATGCCCCCTGTCACTGAATACAGCTCTATCTTGTTTACATTCACATGGCCAAAAATATTGGCACCCTTGCATTTCTGTCAGATAATACACCACTTCGCACAGAAAATTGTTGCAATTACAAATATTTAGGCATTCTCATGTTTATTTCTTTTGTTTGTATTGGTATGATACAAAAAAGTGGAGAAACAAAAAGCCAAATCCGACACATTTCACGCAAAACTCCAAAAATGGACTGGACAAAATTATTGGCACCCTCTATTTCACTCCCCCCCTTTGCAAGCTGGCCACGCCCCCCTGCAGGGCGCGCGCGGCGCGTTCTGTGATCACCTGAGTCAATTAGACTCGGATGATCACAGATCGGAGTAAGGGGTCAATCCCAACCACTTACCACGTGATCAGCTGTCAGCCAATGACAGCTGATCACGTGATGTAAACAGAGGATCGGTAATTGTTTTTTGTTTTTTCTTCTCACGCTGACAACGTGAGGATAAGAAAAAGCTGATCACAGGCTTCTGTTGAAGGGACATCGGTCCCGAGCAGGGAGAGGCGAATCGCCTCATATGTGCCCACCAATCAGTGCCCACAGTGCTCACCAATCAGTGCCCACCTGTACATCAGTGTCACCTATCAATGCCCACGAGTGCCACCTATCAATACCCACCAGTGGTGCAAATCAGTGCCTCATCAGTGCCACCTAGCAGTGCTGCCTCTCAGTGTCGCCTACCAGTGCCGATCAGTGCCCATCACTGCCACCCATCAGTGCCAGCTTTTAGTGCCACCTATTAGTGCCCTTCAGTGCCACCTATCAATACAGTGAGTGCCGCTGATCAGTGCCACCCATCAGTGCCCACCAGTGCCACCTCATCAGTGCCCACCAGTGCTGCCTATTAGTGCCCATCATTGTCGCCTTATCAGTGCCCATTAGTGCAGCCTATCGGTGCCCATCAGTGTAGCCTCATCAGCGTACATAAATGAAGGAGAAAAATTACCTGTTTGTAAAATGTATTAACAAAATATAAAACGGTTTTGTATTTTTTTTCTTAAATTCGTTTTTTTTTTAACAAAAAATAAAAAACCCAGAGGTGATCAAATACCACCAAAAGAAAGCTCTGTGTGTGGGAAAAAAATGATAAAAATTTCATTTGAGTACAGTGTTGTATGAACGCGCAATTGTCGTTCAAAGAGTGACAGCGCTAAAAGCTGAAAATTGGTCTGGGCAGGAGGGGGGTTTAGGTGCCCAGTAAGCAAGTGGTTAATATTTAGTAGCACACCCCTTGGAAAAAATAACTGATATCAATGGCTTCCTGTTACCATCAATGAGTTCCTTACACCTCTCTACTGGAATTTTGGACCACTCTTCTTTCGCCAACTACTTCAGGTCTCTCAGATTGGAAGTGTTCCTTTTCCCAACTGCTGTTTTGAGATCTCTCCACAGGTGCTCTATGGGATTTACCGTATATACTCGAGTATAAGTCGTTCCGAGTATAAGTCGAGGCCCTAATTTACCACAAAAAAAATGGGAAAAACTTATTGACCCGAGTATAAGACGAGGGTGAGAAATGCACAGCTACTGTAAGTTGAAAAGAGGGTCAACAATGCCCATTTGCAGCATCATTGTGCCCATTTGCATGCCTCACTGTGCCTATTTGCAGCCATAGGTCCCCTGAACTTCAAACTCGGTAGTTAAGGGTTCCTAGATGCCCCCTAGCTGCAGCCAAAATTTGGGGTCTCTGAACCCAAAGGGTCCCGAAATGACATTGCTGCAGATAGACACAGTTGACCGAATTTGGGGCCCCGTATCTCGGGGCCACTTAGTGCTAAGAACCCCAAATTTGGTGTGCAAACCCAGTGGAACTAGCACCATAAAATTTCCAAAGCCAGGGTTTCTAGCACCAAGTGGCCCTGAGATAGGGGGCCCCAAATTCGGTTCAGAAAATGTCAATCACGTTTCTGCAGCAGAGAATGACATTTTCCAAACAGATTTTGGGGCCCCGTATCTTTGGGGCCACTTAGTTCTAGGAACTTCAGCTTTGGATATGTTGTGGTACCAGGTCCACTGGGTTTGCATACCAAATTTGGGGTTTCTAGCACCAAGTGGCCCTGAGATACGGGGCCCCAAAGTCGGTTCGGAAAATGAAAATTTTTGCTGCAGAAGTGCTTGACTCGAGTATAAGTCGAGGGGGGCACTTTCAGCACAAAAAAATGTGCTGAAAAATTCGACTTATACTCGAGTATATACGGTAGATCTGGACTCATTGCTGCCCAGTTCAGTACTCTCCAGTGCTTTGTCTTAAACCATTTCAGGGTGCTTTTTTGACGTGTGCTTTGGGTCATTGTCCTGCTGTAAGTCCCATGACCTCTGAAGGAGACCCAACTTTCTGACACTGGGCCCTACATTGCACCCCAGAATTCTTTGGTATTCTTCAGATTTCACAATGCCATGCACACAGTCAAGACATCCAGTGCCTGAAGCGGCAAAGCAACACCAAAATCTCAGTGAACCTCCACCATGTTTGACTATAGGGAATGTATTCTTTTCTTTAAAGGCCTCATTTCTTTTTCTGAAAACCATAGAATGATGGGCTTTACCAAAAAGCTGTCATTTTGTTTTGTCTATCCACAGCACATTCTCACAAAAGGATTTTGGCTTCCTCAGGTAAGTTTTGGAAAACCCCAATCTGGCTTTTTTATGTTTCTATGTAAGCAGTGGGGTCCTCCTGAGTCTCCTACCATAGTGTCCCTTTTCATTCAGATGGTGACGTATAGTGCGAGCTGACAGTTGTACCCTGTGCCCGAAGGTCAGCTTTAATTTGTCTGGAAGTTGATCGAGGTTCTTTATCCACCATTCGAACAATCCTTTGTTGCAATCTTTGATCAATTTTTCTCTTTCGTCCACGTCCAGGGAAATTAGGTACAGTGACATGGGCTGTAAACTTCCTGACAATGTTGCGCACAGTGGACACAGGAGAATTAACGTCTCTGGAGATGGACTTGTAACTTAGAGATTGTCCATGCTTTTCCACAATTTTTGTTCTCAAATCCTCAGACAATTCTTTACTGCTCTTTCTCCTCTCTATGCTATGTGTGGCACACAGAGACGCACAACTGAAAGGTTGAGTCAATTTTTCACCATTTTAACTGGTTGCCGGTGTGATTTCTATAATGTCAGCACCTGTTAATCGATACAGGTGAGTTTAATTACAAATTGCAGGTCACAAACTTGGAATGCAATTAGTTCTTACAATTTGGAAAAGGTGCCAATAATTTTGTGCAGTCCATTTTTGGAGTTTTGTGTGGAATGTGCCAGATTTGACTGTATATATATATATATATATATATATATATATATATTATTTTTTTTTTGACACATTTTGAAGAATGTTTAAGTTGTTGAGTACTCCCAAATTGGGGGTGGGGTCGCCTATTGGAGACTATTTTATGTTTTCACTGGATTTTTGAAAATACAGGGCATTATAAATTGGTTGGAGGGTGTTTTATGGATTGTGAAATGCAATGGCATTGCATGGCATTGTGGAATCTGAAGACTACCAAAGAATTCTGGGGTGCAATGTAGGGCCCAGTGTCACAAAGTTGGGTCTCCGTCAGAGGTCATGGGTCTTACGGCAGGACAATGACCCAAAGCACACGTCAAAAAGCACCCAGAAATGGTTTAAGACAAAGCGCTGGAGAGTACTGAACTGGGCAGCAATGACTCCAGATCTAAATCCCATAGAGGACCTGTGGAGAGATCTCAAAACAGCAGTTGGGAAAGGAACCCTTTCAATCTGAGAGACCTGGAGTAATTGGCGAAAGAAGAGTGGTCCAAAGTTCCAGTAGAGAGGTGTAAGAAACTCACTGATGGTCACAGGAAGTCATAGATTTCACTTATTTTTTCCAAGGGGTGTGCTACCAAATAGTAAATAGAGCGTGCCAATAATTTTGTCGAGTCAATTTTTGGAGTTTTGCATGGAATGTGTCAGATTTGGCTTTTTGTTCCTCCACTTTTTGTGTCCTAACAATACAAACAAAATGAATAAACATGAGAATGCCTAAAAATTTGTAATTGCAACAATTTTCTGGGCAAAGTGGTGCGCAGGGGTGCCAATATTTTTGGCCATAACTGTGTATATATATATATATATATTTATTTATTTTTTTTACAAATTTTGAAGAATGTTTAGGTTGTCGAGTATTCCCAAATTGGGGGTGGGGTCGTCTATTGGAGAATATTTGATGTACCATATATACTCGAGTATAAGTCAAATTTTTCAGCACATTTTTTTGTGCTGAAAGTGCCCCCCTCGACTTATACTTGAGTCAAGCACTTTTCTGCAGCAAAAAATTTCATTTTCCGAACCGACTTTGGGGCCCCGTATCTCAGGGCCACTTGGTGCTAGGAACCCCAAATTTGGTGTAGATACCTAGTGGAACTGGTACCACAACATATCCAAAGCTGGGGTTCCTAGCACCAAGTGGCCCCAAAATCGGTTCGGAAAATGTCATTCTATGCTGCAGAAAAGTGCTTGACATTTTCTGAACCGAATTTGGGGCCCCATATCTCAGGGCCACTTGGTGCTAGAAACCCCAGCTTTGGAGATTTGGAGCTAGTTCCACTGGGTTAGCACACCAAATTTGGGGTTCCTAGCACTAAGTGGCCCTGAGATACGGGGCCCCAAATTCGGTCAACTGTGTCAATCTGCAGCAATGTCATTTCGGGACCCTTTGGGTTCAGAGACCCCAAATTTTGGCTGCAGCTAGGGGGCATCTAGGAACCCTTAACTACCGAGTTTGAAGTTCAGGGGACCTATGGCTGCAAATGGGCACAGTGAGGCATGCAAATGGGCAAAGTGATGCTGCAAATGGGCATTGTTGACCCTCTTTTCCACTTACAGTAGCTGGGCATTTCTCACCCTCGTCTTATACTCGGGTCAATAAGTTTTTCCCATTTTTTTTGTGGTAAATTAGGGCCTCGACTTATACTCGGAACGACTTATACTCGCGTATATACGGTATTTACTGGATTTTTGAAAATATAGGGCATTATAAATTGGTTGGAGGATGTGTTATGGATTCATCACATTTATGGATTATCCGAGCATATAGTGCACTATTATTTGGTGGATGCTAAGCGCCTTACTTTTTGTTGTATTCTTTAGATATAGGAACAGCCTGGTCAGTCAGCCGCAGACTACTTACTAGTTATTTTTCAATAACATCCAACACAAGTTGCTAGAAAAGGTTATTTTTCAAAATTTTAAAAAATTCAAAAAGCAAAAAAAAAAAAGCCATCTTAGTCTTCTCTAAGCCTGCATCCCTGTTGATCTTTTTATTGTAAAAGATGGTGCACGGCGTGCGCGTTCGTGATGGAGATGGAGTCAGCTCAAAAGACAATTAAACAACAATTTGCATCTGATTTTTACGGAAAGTCATTGTATTCCATCGCCAACTTACCTGCCGTGCGTTTCTGTCCCACTTTTTGTCCCACAGCGTAAATGTGACGGAGGCCAAAGCTGCAAAACGCAAGGAAGATTTTATCAGGATTTAAAAGCTATAATTTACAGATCGTCTGCGGACTCACCGCCTTATGCTTTTCTCTCTCAGTTTGATACTTTATCATAATTGACGGAAAGAAAATGCACTTTATAAAGCACTGAGTGCGAGGGAGATGACTCAAAGAATCAGGAATCCATGAAAAGTATACTTAGCAAAGGTTCTACAGGAACGAGAATTAAAACAGATGAGCACAGGATGTCGCTTGAAGTGGACTTGTGGTGACCATTTAACCACTTCAGCCCCGGAAGATTTTACCCCCTTCCTGACCAGAGCTTTTTTTTTTTTGCGATTCATCATTGCGTCAATTTAACTGAAAATTGCGCAGTCGTGCGAAGTTGTACCTAAAAAAAAATAGATGATCTTTTTTGCCCACAAATAGAGCTTTCTTTTGGTGGTATTTGATCACCTCTGCAGTTTTTATTTTTTGCGCTATAAACAAAAAAAGAAGGACAATTTGGAAAAAAACGCAATTTTTTTAAACTTTTTGCTATAATAAATATCTCCCAAAAATATATTTAAAAAAATGTTTTTTTCCTCAGTTTAGGCCGATATGTATTATATCTTGGTAAAAAAAAAAAAAATCGCAATAAGCGTATATTGATTGGTTTGTGTAAAAGTTATAGCATCTACAAAATAGGGGATAGTTTTATGGCATTTTTATTATTAATTTTTTTTTTTAGTAGTAATGGCAGTGATCTGCGATTTTTATCGGGACTGCGACATTATGGCGGACCAGTGTTGCCAACCGTCAGTATTTTTACTGGCAGCCAATAAAAAACAGGCAATCTTCTCCTGCCAGTAAATGCCAGTAAAAGTAAAAGGTTGCCAGTAAAAAATATGGCTGTGACACTCGGCTTGGTCCGGAATTGGCTGAGACCATCCAAGTGCCTGCTACAGTGTGATCAGGCGGCTCTGGCGGAGGCGGTGCCTGAGCATGTCCTGTGATGTCATGGTGCAATGGAGCCAAGCAGAGCGGCCAGAGCCTCGTGTCTGCGGTATAGGAGCAACGCAGGCTGGGACCGGGACCATCGGGGCTGTTTAGACTGGAGTGCACTGGAGGGACCACTTGACTTGGAGAGAGACTGTCACTGTGACTCAGGAGGGGACATGTTGTGTCAGTGAGATGTCATTATCATCTGTTCTGCTGCACACTGCTGTCAGTTTCACTGTGAGAGTAAATTTTATGTGTGTGCCGCCCATTCTAAATTCTTGCCCTCCTGAGGCATGTCCCTGAGCTACTTATTATATAGAAAATAAAATAAGAAATATGTTTTTTGCCTTATTATCCACCTTAAATCATATTGCTAATTGCATATTGTATGTTTGTAGCCTAAATACTCAAATTTGCACTTAAAACTGTCATTTTGTAACTTTTGGAAATGCCAGTAAAAACTTGGCTGTGCCAGTTAATTTTGGGTGTTGTGTCAGTAAATGTGAGTCTGGCAGGTTGGCTACACTGTGGCGGACACATCGGACACTTTTGACACTATTTTGGGACCATTGTCATTCATACAGCGATCAGTGCTTATAAAAATGCACTGATTACTGTGTAAATGACACTAGGGGACGATGTAAGGGTTAAGTGTGTCCTAGGGAGTGATTCTAACTGTGGGGGGGATGGGCTTCCACTGACATGACAGCGATCACTGCTCCCGATGACAGGGAGCAGTGATCTCTGTCATGTCACTAGGCAGAATGGGGAAATGCCTTGTTTACATAGGCATTTGCCCGTTCTACCTCTCCACACCGCAATCGCGGGCCGCTGGTGAACATTGAGTTATCACGGTGTGTGGCGCACGCACGCGACCGATAGGCGGCAAATATTAAAGGGACGTACCTCTTACACCCATTTGCCTGCCTGTGCCATTCTGCCGACGTATATCTGTGTGCGGCGGTCGACAAGCGGTTAAAGGAACATTTCAGGCATATGTCTAAAAACAACACATTATTATTTGAAATGAAGGTAATAAAATAGTTAAATGTATATGCAAGTAATACTTTCATGACTGGGCCCCTATTTGGGAGAAACTCAATGAAGGAGTAGAGAGGATCTGGCTATGGCCTAGCTTTGAGAGTTTGCACTACTTGCAATAAATCAAAGCTTGCTGGGTATCAAGAACGAAAAGTTCAGGCGCAACCTGTATGTATCTGGATACTGCTGGGAGGTATCCAATCCATGGAGGGTGGATGATATGGAAGGCCTCCTGGAACAGGAATATCGTTATGCTTTTGAAATACAGCTAGTATAAATAACATAACAATGACCTCCAAAGGTCATGAAGATCCTGCCAGTAACAGGCAGATTAGACCCATCGGTGCACGATTGTGGGCGTCTATGCGCACGCGCACATGCACTCGTTAGTGTCTGGCGGGTTATTTATACCTGTCTGGCACTTGCATCATTGCTGTTTGCTCTGCAGCTCAGTGTGTGTGTTCCCTGAAAACCTGATATCTGCTCCTGTTTTGACCCAGCTTGCTTTGAGACTATTCCTGTTATCTGCCTGTACCTGATCCCTGGCTTGTTTGACGATCCCTCTGCCTGCTCCTTTTGTACCTCTGCTGCCAGCCTGCTTACCAACCCGGCCTGTCTGACGATCCTGGACTCCCATCCAATCTGCTGAGCCTGCCTGCTGAGCCATCCAGGCTGTTCACCTGTCTGCTGATCATCCAGTCTGCTGGGCCTGTCTGCTGAGCCATCCAGGCTGCTCACCTGTCTGCCTGATCCATCCAGTCTGCTGTCCTGTCTGCTGAGTTGTCCAGTCTGCAGTTCCTGTCTACTGATCCATCCCGTCAGCTGTGCCGGCCATCTGATCCTTCTGCTGTTGATCCTGCCAGGCACTCATACCACTCCGCACTCCTGCACCCCTGTCACCACTATCAGGGGCTCTCGAGTCGGAGGTGTAGGAGAGGCCATTCTCTGCAATTCGGGCTCACCCTTTAGGTACGTAACAGTAGCAAACAGCCATGTCTGAGCCCGAGCAGGGAACCTCTCCTATGCAGGAACTTTGTTTGCACTTAGCAGGCCTGACCCAGGCTGTCAAAAGCCTTCAGGAAGGATACACCCGGTTGGAGGAACGGGTCCAAGTACCATTCTCCCACTGGAATTCAAGGAACCCCTCAAGCCTCTACCTCTTCTACAGGCACCGCATCCTCTCCTACGGTGGTGATGCTTCCCCTCGAACCATGTGTCCCCACACCCGAAAAATTTGCTGGGGAGCGTAGCAAATTCAGGGCGTTTCGCAATTCCTGTGAACTGTACTTCGCCCTCCAGCCACGTACCTTCTCCTTGGAAGCCACCAAGGTGGGCTTTGTCGTCTCTTTACTTTCGGGTGAACCTCAAACCTGGGCCCATCGCCTCCTGGAACAGAAAGCCGATGTGTTGACCAACCTTACCACCTTCTTTAATACCATGGCTCAACTGTATGAAGACCCTCAGCTTTCTGCAACTGCCGAAGCCGCACTGCACGCCCTTCAGCAAGGGCGCCGGGCGGCGGAAGATTATGTGGCTGAATTTCGGCGGTGGAGCGCAGACACTGACTGGAATGACGCTGCGCTCCGTTACCAGTTTCGCATGGGACTGTCTGACCCCTTGAAGGATGAGCTAGCCCGAGTTGGTGTACCCCAGACCCTAGACGCATTAATCAATTTTGCCATACAGATTGACCAGCGGCTGAGGGAACGTAGTTCGGAAAAAGCAACTGGATTTTCCCGACCAACCTGGATGTTACCTAGAGTGCCCAGTCACCTGCATCCGGCCCCTACCTCTCAGTCCACTTCTACAATGGACACTTCGGAACCCATGCAGTTGGGGGTGCTTCGCCCTTCTCTTACTATGGAAGAGCGCCAACGTCGCCGGGCAAATAATCTATGTGTCTACTGCGGGGAACCCGGTCACTATGTCAAGAATTGCCCTACTAAACTTCGTAAGTGTTTCCGAAAATCTCCTGAACATGTGTTTACTGGAATCCAGACCTCTTCTCATCTTGCCCTCTCTATCTCTTTGCAGCTTCCAGGAAAGACTCTGTCAGTGCCCGCCATTATTGATTCAGGAGCCTGCAGCTGCTTTATGGGCTCATCTTTTGCAACAAGACATCAGATTCCTCTGCTTCCTAGGACCCAAAGACTGTCTATTCACCTGGCTGATGGGTCCACTATTAAATCTGGGCCGGTTATCCAAGAGACTTCCCCTTTGCCAGTCACCATTGCCGGTGCCCACCACGAACTGCTTCGTATGGACATTATCTCCTCACCTCTGTTTCCTGTAATTCTTGGAATGCCTTGGCTTCAAGCCCACAATCCTGGTGTCAACTGGGCCACAGGGGAGGTCACCTTTTCCTCTCCTTATTGCCAGCAATTCTGTGCCTCAAAGGACCCCCATGGGCCCTTTCCTTTGCTATGTCTGGACACTGAAGCTGAGCTATGCCAAACTGTCCCGAAAGCCTACCATGACTTCATTGACGTGTTCAGCAAGAAAGGAGCAGAAACTCTACCTCCCCATCGGGCGTATGATTGCCCTATCGAATCTTCCCGTTAACCGAGTTAAAACAGGTGGCCCTTAAGGACTATATCGATGAAAACTTAAAGAAGGGTTTCATTCGTCCATCCACTTCCCCGACAGGTGCGGGTATCTTTTTTGTAGAGAAAAAGGATCACACACTTCGGCCTTGCATAGACTACCGTGAGCTAAATAAAATTACCGTCAAGAACAGGTACCCCCTTCCCTTGGTCCCCGAGTTATTCCAGAGACTGTGAACAGCTTATATCTTTACTAAACTTGATCTTCGAGGAGCCTATAACTTGGTCCGCATCAGGGAAGGAGATGAGTGGAAAACGGCGTTCCGCACCCGTTTTGGGCACTTTGAGTACCTAGTAATGCCCTTCGGGTTATGTAACGCTCCTACCACATTCCAGTATTTTATTAACGATGTTTTCCGGAATTATTTAGATCTGTTTGTCATCGTCTACTTAGACGATATTCTAATCTTTTCTTCCTCCCTAGATGCTCATCGCAGACACGTCAGGTGTGTTTTGACATGACTTCGACAGCAAGGCCTGTACGCGAAGTCAGAAAAATGTGAATTTGAACAAGAGAGTATACCATTCCTGGGATTAATCATATCCATAGAAGGTATCAAGATGGATCCGCAGAAGATCGCTGCAATACTTGACTGGCCAGTTCCTGTTGACAAAAAAGGAATCCAACGTTTCGTTGGATTCGCTAATTTCTACCGGAAATTCATTAAGGGGTTTTCTGCCATCATTGCCCCTATTACCCAATTAACCAAACTGGGGGTTCGCTTCCATTGGACCCAGGCCCGGACTGGGACAAAAAATAGGCCCGGGCATTTTAGACTGAGCAGCCCATTTTCCAGCAACCGCCCGTTCGCGAGGGTGGTTGGTGACGGGATAATCATGGAGTTGTGCCTACCAGTGCCCATCAGTGCCACCTATCAGTGCCGCTTATCAGTGTCGCTTATCAGTGCCGCTTATCAGTGCCGCTTATCAGTACCCATTAGTGCCGCCTATCAGTGCAGCCTCATCAGAGCATATCGGTGAAGGAGAAAAATTACCTGTTTTCAAACTTTTATAACAAACTATGAAACAGTTTTGTTTGTTTTTTTTTTTTCAAAATTTTGGTCCCCTTTTGTTTTTTTTTTAGCAAAAAATAAAAAAACCCAGCAGCAATTAAATACCACCAAAAGAAAGCTCTATCTGTGTGAAAAAAATGATAAAAATTTATTTTGGGTAAACTGCAGCATGACTGCGCAATTGTCATTCAAAGAGTGAGAGCGCTGAAAGCTGAAAATTGGTCTGGGCAGGAAGGTGGTTTAAGTGCCCAGTAAGCAAGTGGTTAATTTCCTCTCCTTTGTCTCTCTTTTTCTGTTTCTTTTTTCCTTTTTTCTCTCTTACTCTTCTTTTCTCATTATATATCCCCCCTTTCTTTCTATATGTTCTTCCCTCCATCCCCCTTCCTTATCTCCTTTTTCCCACCATTCATCTTTATCTATTTACACTTTCCTGTGTCCTCCATTACTTCTTGGTCTGCCTTTTCTTGTTTACCTGTATTCCTTCTGTGTCTTCTTTCCTTGGATGCACGCCTGATCTGATGGCTTCACTTCTCCTGTGTACTTAAGCTCCTCCTTCACTCCCCTTGAATGGTTGTAATCTGCCTAGGTGGGCGGGGTCTCCTGACGTCATACGTTTCCATGACATCGGCGGCCCCAGCCCTGGCAGCGTCCCCGTTGCCTAGCTATCGCCGGCCGCAGCGCGCGTGCGCGGGCAGCGATAGCTATTTTGATTGGATCCGACCTGCTGCCTAGCAACCACAGATACAGATCTCCGGCTCCTCCTGCCCCTGCTCTGCTGATAGATGACAGGGCAGGGCAGGAGAGCCTGGAGAGGAGACACAGGCACGGCCGCATAGCGGGAGGTGAGCGGCGGCCGCGGCCTGTGTTAACCCTCTCCAGGCTGCGGTTGCCGCTTACCTCTCGCTGTGTGGCCCGGTCATCAACAGACATCAGACCGCGGCCCCGAAATTGAGCCTGACGGCCCGGCCCACCGGGCATTTGCCCGGTATGCCCTATGGCCAGTCCGGGCCTGATTGGACCCCAGAAGCTCAAGTTGCCTTTGAATCTCTCAAAGAATTGTTTACATCTGCCTCCGTTCTAAAACACCCTGATTCAGCCCTGCCATTTGTACTTGAGGTAGATGCTTCTGAGATCGCTGTTGGAGCAGTACTCTCCCAACGCCAAGGAACCAAGGCACTGCTCCACCCGGTAGCCTTCTTCTCCCGCAAACTTTCAGCTGCCGAAAGGAATTACGATGTGGGGTATCGGGAACTGCTGGCAATCAAATCGGCACTTGAAGAATGGCGGTACTTACTTGAAGGAGCAACTCACCCAATCTTGATCTTCACTGATCATAAGAACTTAGAGTACTTGAGGTCGGCAAAGAGGTTGAAGCCACGGCAAGCCAGATGGGCGTTGTTTTTCTCCAGGTTCTCTTTTAATGTTACTTACCGGCCAGGCTCTAAGAATACAAAACCTGACGCCCTGTCCAGAATGTTTCACAAATCCAAAGAAATGACTTCCCCCGATACCATTCTTTCTCCAGGGAATTTTCTTCTGCTGCAGGAAGATTTGCTCTCCCGGATCAAGCAGGCTACTCTGGGGTGGACGCCCCCCGCTAAATCGGAACTACCAGCAAAAGACGGGTTGTTCTGGTACAGGGACAAGATTTTTGCACCTGAAAGCGTACGAGTTCCTATATTAGAACTCTGTCACGATCACGCACTAGCTGGACATTTTGGCATAACTAAAACCACCGTTTTGGTACAACGTACCTTCTGGTGGCCTCAGGTAGGCAGAGACTGCAAGAAGTTTGTGGAATCCTGTGTCACTTGCATTAGGAACAAGAGCAGTACAGCCAAGGCCTGGGGATTATTGAGACCACTGCCTTTTCCGGATAGACCCTGGAAGATGTTATCCATAGACTTCATTGTAGAGTTACCCCCAGCAGAGGACCATACCACCATCTTTGTGGTGGTAGACCGGTTGTCAAAAATGGCACACTTTATCCCTATGAAAGGCACTCCCTCTGCTTCTGAGACTGCACAGGTATTCATCAGAGAAATTATCAGACTCCATGGAGTACCGGCCAACATTGTCTCAGATCGGGGGGTACAATTTACTTCCAGATTCTGGAGGTCCTTATGCAAAGCTTTGAAGATCGAGCTATCTTTCTCTTCCGCTTATCACCCCCAGACAAATGGGCAAACAGAGAGGACCAACCAAACCCTCGAACAATACCTCCGCTGCTTTTCTTCATTTACTCAAGATGACTGGATCTCTTTGCTTCCGCTGGCTGAATTTGCCTACAACAATTCTACACACTCTGCTACAAAACAAACCCCATTTTTTGCCAATTATGGCTTCCATCCATCATTCCCGCCCAGCTCCATCTCAGAATGTCCTGTACCAGCAGTTCATGAAACAATTAATTTTTTTTCTCTCAAAAATCAGCTCTTGCAAGAAACTATGGCCAGGACACAGGAACACAATAAAGAAGTTTTTGATAAAAAGAAACGTGGAGAACTGTTACTGGCTCCCGGTAATCTAGTTTGGTTGTCTACACTGGACCTGAAGATGGCATGCCCTTCGAAAAAGCTGGGTCCTAAATTCATAGGCCCATTTCCTGTGAAGAGGAAAATCAATGAAGTGGCTTATGAGTTGGAACTTCCTGAGTCACTTAAAATTCATCCTGTTTTCCACGTAACACTATTAAAACCCTCTGTTGTTAATCCCTTTCCTGGCCGAAGCTCTGACCCTCCTGATCCTGTATTAGTAGATGGGTAAGAGGAGTTTGAGGTAGAAGCAATAGTGGATTGCAGCAGGAGAAACAATCAAACTCAATTCCTGATCAAATGGAAGGGCTATGGGCCTGAGGAGAATTCATGGGAACCTGAAGAAAACATCCATGCTGAGAGTCTGGTTCAATCCTTCAAAAGGTCCCATCCTGAAAAATTGGCTCAGATGGGCATCCGGAGGCTGCCCCTTGGGGGGGGGGGGGCAATGTCATGAAGATCCTGCCAGTAACAGGCAGATTAGACCCATCGGTGCACGATTGCGGGCGTCTATGCGCACGCGCACATGCACTCGTTAGTGTCTGGCGGGTTATTTAAACCTGTCTGGCACTTGCATCATTGCTGTTTGCTCTGCAGCTCAGTGTGTGTGTTCCCTGAAAACCTGATATCTGCTCCTGTTTTGACCCAGCTTGCTTTGAGACTATTCCTGTTATCTGCCTGTACCTCATCCCTGGCTTGTTTGACGATCCCTCTGCCTGCTCCTTTTGTACCTCTGCTGCCAGCCTGCTTACCAACCTGGCCTGTCTGACGATCCTGGACTCCCATCCAATCTGCTGAGCCTGCCTGCTGAGCCATCCAGGCTGCTCACCTGTCTGCCTGATCCATCCAGTCTGCTGTCCTGTCTGCTGAGTTGTCCAGTCTGCAGTTCCTGTCTACTGATCCATCCCATCAGCTGTGCCGGCCATCTGATCCTTCTGCTGTTGATCCTGCCAGGCACTCATACCACTCCGCACTCCTGCACCCCTGTCACCACTATCAGGGGCTCTCGAGTCGGAGGCGTAGGAGAGGCCATCCTCTGCAATTCGGGCTCACCCTTTAGGTACGTAACACCAAAGCTTTCTACGGCTCCTTCACCATCCAGTCAGCAGGCTGTAGGGTCAGTGACCAAACTGTATTACTTCACTGGAGTAAAAGAAGAGTGAGGTCTCTGATCTGGCCATGCTGCCTGGATCCCAAATAATCAATTACACATTCTTTGCCCATACTGGTAGGAGTGATGGCCAGCAGTGTTCATTTTTACGTCAAATTCCACTTTAGTTTTAGTCATAGTCTTCTGACTAAAATTCCATTTTAATTTTAGTCGTATTTTGGCCATCTGAATTATTTTAGTTTTAGTCGTATTTTAGCCAGTGAAATTAACTCTGCTGCCCAGGTATCCACATACATATGAGACAAATAGACAGACAGACAGAAAGACAGACAGACAGATAGGTAGGTAGATCTGTGTTCATTCAACCAAAGGTTCATTTGTGGGGTCAAGTACAGATGTTGGATGAGAAGACCTGGTTTGCAATTGTTGTTCCGATTCATCTCAAAGGTGTTCAGTAGGGTTGAGGTCAGGGCTCTGTGTATGCCCATTTGAGTTCTTCCACACTATAAAGTTCAAACAATGAATTTATGGAGTTGGCTTTGTGTACAGGGGCCACGTCATGGTGGAAAATAAATGGATCTTCCCAAAACTGTTACTGCAAGGTTAGAAGCCCACATAAAGTGAAAGGTTACCGTATATACTCAAGTATAAGTCGAGATTTTCAGCCCTCTTTTTTAGGCTGAAAGTGCCCCCCTCGACTTATACTCGAGTCACCGCCATCTGCCTACATGATCAGCGTGTCATGCAGACAGACAGCGGCCAGTGTGTGATATTACCATCTGGCGGCCATTCCACTGTTCAAAAGCCGCGCCTCCTGCTCGTCTGTGATAGGCAGAACACTCCATTTCCCAGCAGTCAGTGTACAGCCTATCACGGACTTCCTCTCATCCTCGTCCGTGGTATGAGGATGAGAGAATGTCCATGATAGCCTGACCGCTGACTGCTGGGAAATTGAGTGTTATGCCTATCACAGACGAGGAGGAGGCGTGGCTTTTGAATAGTGGAATGATGGCCGCTGAATGGTATTATCACATGCTGATCAGTGCAGAGCGGCACACGGAGGATGGAGATCGCCACACGGAGGCATGCACAGGACACAGGTAGGATGCACAGGACACAGGGACACATGCACACATACACAGGGACACATGCACAGGACACAGGGACACATGCACAGGACACAGGTAGGCTGCACAGGACACATGCACACATACACAGGGACACATGCACAGGACACAGGGACACATGCACAGGACATAGGTAGGCTGCACAGGACACATGCACATATACACAGGACACATGCACATATACACAGGACACATGCACAGAACACAGGGAGGCATGCAGCTGCAGATAAGCATTGTTGACCCTCTTGACCAATTGATATCATCCAGTACTAATCATGATGTTATGTTCTAATGATAACTGTACCAGCAACAATGCCCAATGCCACTCCAATTTTGGACTTTTAAAGTAACCCAACCTAGCATATTATAAGTGAGCGATCCATTATTATTTGACCTTAATTGGATAAATACACATCCATATATACATGCTGTGATAATTTACTCATTACTCTACATTCTAATTGTTTTAGATGAATTGCTCTTTTTTGCTACATCCCTGAAGAAGGACAAAAACACTGTGTATTCCGAAACGCGTTGGGTGTGAAAAAGAGCCCTTGCATAATTTACTGCTTGTTAATAATATCATACCTGTTGATCATGTAATGTGCTTCGTTGAATTTATGAAATATGTTTTTAAGCTATGTTATGTCTAAATAAAAAACCTTTTTATTCCTAATACTGTGTTACACACACTTATTACGTAAATATATATTTTTTAGCAAGTGCCGGTAAAATCCATTTAGGGGAATTTCCTTTTTCTTTTTCCACTTACAGTAGCTGCTGCATTTCTCACCCTCGTCTTATACTCGGGTCAATAAGTTTTTCCCATTTTTTTTTGGGTAAATTAGGGGCTTCGACTTATATTCGGGTCAACCTATACTCGAGTATATACGGTAGTCTGTTTTTATCTGGATACTGTGGGGAGCAAATGGATACTAGGAGATATACACCTGCGGCTGGTTGTTGAGCAGTAATATGATAGATAGATAGAGCATCTGTGGGGCATCCTCAAATGGAAGGTGGAGGAGCACAAGGTCTCTAATATCCACCAGCTCCGTGATGTCGTCATGGAGAAGTGGAAGAGGACTCCAGTGGCAACCTGTGAAGCTCTGGTGAACTCCATGCCCAAGAGGGTTAAGGCTGTGCTGGAAAATAATGGTGGCCACACAAAATATTGACACTTTGGGCCCAATTTGGATATTTTCACTTAGGGGTGTACTCACTTTTGTTGCCAGCGGTTTAGACATTAATGGCTGTGTGTTGAGTTATTTTGAGGGGACAGCAAATTTACACTGTTTTACAAACTGTACACTCACTACTTTACTGATAGATAGATAGATAGATAGATAGATAGATAGATAGATAGATAGATAGATAGATAGATAGATAGATAGATAGATAGATACTTCAATGGGAAATTGGGAATTATGGGATGCTCAAGAATATTCAGCGCAAACTTGCTTGGAACTTCTATATACACCCCAGTATATACACTTCAATCTTCTCTCCAGCACAAACACTTGCTGCATATCGTTACTCCTCCAGCACTTCACTTGCTGCAGACTGTTACTACACCAGACTAGCTAGCACCACATGGGTAGGCATGACACTGCTTCAGGCAGGCCTCAATGAACTACCTTTTGTGGGCAGGGACCTCGGGCCCCTATGGTGTAAAAATAGTTCAGGTGGCAGACTTCTCAAGTCTCCTGCGAGTCGCGGGAGTCTCCCGGATACCCGCGAGCGGCGGGCGATCTCCCAGCTGGGAATGTCACTCAGCCACAGACAGAGCAACCCGAGCGGCCAAATGGAGTACGGCCGCGGCGACCACTCAAGCTGCTCCGTCTTCTGTCTGTAGCCAGGGGAGGGGGCGGGACAGAGCCGGGAGATCTGGAGACACACTCCATGCTGCACTGAGACCTCTCATGGCACGTTCCTCTCCGCCAGCCCCTCCTTCCCTCCTTTCCACCCCAGGTGCTTCTAGGGTGGACGGGAGGGAAGGAGGGGCCGGTGGGGAGGAGCGTGGCACGGGAGGTAAAATGACCGCCGCTTTGTAGGGACCAGATCTGTCATCACCTCAGACAGACTAGAAGAGAGGAGGAGCCAGTGGGGAGGAGCATGCCACTAGAGGTAATGACAGCCTCTTCCCATGCTACTCTGCAAGTAATGTAACAGCAGCTGCTTGGATCTTGCTGTGATGTGTGTCCCATTATGTGCCCCATGCCCTGCTGTGTGCATAGTGCCCTGCTTTGTGCCCAATGCCCTGCTGTTTGCCCTGCTGTGTGCCCCATTCCCTGCTGTGTGCCCTGCTGTTTGTCCAGTGTCCTGCTGTGTGCCCCATGCCCCGCTGTATGCCCTGCTGTGTGTCCCATGTCTTGCTGTGTGCCCTGTGTCCTGATGTATGCCCCATGATGTTCCCTGTGCCCAGATGTGTGCCCCATGTCCTCATGTGTGTCCCATGCCCGCTGTGTGCCCTGTTGTGTGCCCCACGATGTGCCCTACTGTGTGCCCCATGTCCTGATGTGTACCCATTGCCCCTGTGTGCCCCATGTCCTGATGTGTGCCCCATGATGTGCCCTGCTGTGTGCCCTCCTGTATGCCTCATGCCCTGCTGTGTGCCCCATGCGCTGCTGTGTGCCCAGTGTCCCGTTGTGTGCCCCATCCCCTGCTGTGTGCCCTGCTGTGTGCCCAGTGACCGGCTGTGTGCCCCATGTCCTGATGTGTGCCTCATGCCCACTATGTGCCCTGTGCCCTGATGTGTGCCCTACTGTGTGCCCCATGTCCTGATGTGTGCCCAGTGCCCCATGATGTGCCCTGCTGTGTGCCCTCCTGTATGCCTCATGCCCCGCTGTGTGCCCTGTGTGCCCCATGCCCTGATCTGTGCCCTGCTGTGTGCCCCATGATGGGTGTCCTAATGTGTGCCCCATGCCTTGCTGTGTGCTCCATGTCCTGATGTGTGCCCAGTGCCCCTGTGTGCCCTGTGCCCTACTATGTGCCCCATGTCCTGATGTGTGCCCCATGACGTGCCCTGCTGTGTGCCTCATGCCCTCCTGTGTGCCCCATGCCTCTCTGTGTGCCCAATGCCCTGCTGTGTGACCCATGATGTGCCCTGATGTGTGCCCCCTGCCCTGATGTGCGCCGGCATGAAGCGCACCTCCCTGAAATGAGTTTGCCACCTCCCTAAAATGAGTTTTTGCAGGTTGGGATGTCTGAGGTGCTAACTGTCCTCTATTCAGCTACCACTCCCAGATAGCTCTCTTCAGGTCCTGCCAACTAGCCTGGCTGCAATGACCTCTCCCCACTGCCCTTCTCACAGTCCTCTCTTCTGGTTCTTACCCATATGCAATCTCTCAGTTCTCTCAGGCGTTCCTCCCCAGTCCTCCCAACTGTGCTCACTCACCAGCCCTCCCGGCTGCGACCAGTAGTCCTCCCTGGAGACTCTTAGAAGTGTTCTCTCTCGCTGTCCTCTACTAGAACAGGCCCCAAGAACCTGGCCTGTTCTCTGCCTCAACCCTGGGGGAGACTTTGCAGACCCAGACCAACGTTGCATTCTATTATATAGGTTGTTACCGACCAATGCACTACTTGTGAGTATCATTGAAATTCAGATTTCCATTAGATCTTTTCTCTATATACCTGTCCGTATACTAACAGATGTTTCATTGTTTTAATGCAGCTAAACTGCATCGGACTCCTGATGATTGGTTATAAGCCAAGAAACGCGTTGAGTTAATAACTATTGATGCACATATCAACTTACTGTACAATGTATTCCCTGTTGCTACTGTACAAATAGGGTTTGAATTATGCCTTTCAATATACTATCTATAACATGCTCAATTGTGCCCTATGATGTTTCCACTTATGATTGTATCAGGTTCTAGGATTTATGTTATTAAACCTTTATACCATTATCATCTTGCAAATTCATTGTGGATATTATTATGTATAGGACTTATCTTAAACATCACTTCACAGCATATACTACTGAGTTGACATATCCACCAACATGCCTCACGTAAAGTCCCGCTTCTATCCTTTAACCTTTTTTGTACCAACTGGGATGGAGGCATGTTGGTGCTTTCCTTTAAAATTATGTGGACAGGTCACAACCCCATTTTCTCTTCCCAAAGGTGTTTAGTAGGGTTGAGGTCAGGGCTGTATTCAGGATACTGGAGTTCCTACTCACCAAACTGGTCAAACAATGTCTTTATGGATTTACAGTACCTTTCCACACAAGGGCACAGTCATGCTGGAACATAGAAGGACCTTCCCCAAACTGGCACCACAAGGTTGAAAGTGCAGAATTATCTAAATGTCTTTGTATGCTGTCGTACCCTTCACTGGAAACACCTGAACTCAATCATTTAGAGAGGGGTTCACATATTTTTTGGCCATTGAAGTTGATGTGATGGTCAGGTTTAGTTATTTATTGTAGATGTAAATGTACTGTAGATATCAGAGATAGATAGATAGATAGATAAGATAGATAGATAGATAGATAGATAGATAGATAGATAGATAGATAGATAGATAGATAGATAGATAGATAGATAGATAGATAGATAGATAGATAGAGCTAGACCCTATGTTCAGAAACTGCATTGTTTTTTATGGACTTCATCTGGTTTTGTACATTCTACTTTGATTTGTTCTTTTTTTTTGCACATATTATAGTGGGACTCAACGTTTTAAGTCACTGTCTCTTTTGCGCTAGCACTTTATATTACACAGATCTTGAATGACTAATAAATATTTTGCACATATTGATTTGTATCACATAATGCATGAATTGTTAAATTGATAGGTCATATATATATACATATATATATATATATATATATATATATATATATATATATATATGGAGTGCATTTTATATTTATGTATTTGTAGCACCCTCTACCAATGGGTAGGTGCTAGTATAGGATTTTTTACTAAGGAAACTGTCAGCATGGGTAAATTTGGGCAGGCCTGTGCTTTGAGCTAGGCCTGTCTGTTTTGATCTGGGGGGCTGGGATTGATTAGTGTAGCAGTGGGTGTGACCACATGTGCTCTAGTTCTGAGGCGCCTCCCCTGCTTCCAGGGAGAATGTTCTGGAAGAGGGGCAGGGCCTGGAACTGCAGTGGCAGGCAGCTCATGTGGGAGTCCTGACCAATCCCCAACTGGTATTGGCAGGGGGCGGGCCTCCTATATAAACTGAGGTAGCATATCACTGGGAGGAGTTGTCGGCCGGGTGAAGTGGAGAATGGAGTACTAGACAGCAGCAGGAGGGCACCCCCATCTGGGGGGGGGGGTTAGGGTTGCCACCTTTCCTTCAAGTCAAACACAAACACTTTAGCGGCGCACAGCAATATTTTTTTATAGTATAAACTATACATATATTTTGCAATTAACATTTCTAATCTTATGAGTCCCCTTTACATCTGAATCCACAAAGTTCCCCTTTTACATCTGAAGCTGTAGAGTTCCCCTTTAACAACTGAACTCACAGAGTTCCCTTATACTGTAAGGGGGGACTCTGCAGACTCTGATGTAAGGGAGAACGCTGGGGACTCTAGCATATGGGATGCTCTGGGAACCCTGGGAGCACTGAGAACTCTAATGCACGGAGAGGACTCTGATATAAGGCGGAAAACTGTGGCCTCTGGTGTAAAGGGGAACTCTGATGTAAGGGGTGCTATGAGAACTCTGATTTACCATAGTGTACTCACTTAGAGGCAGGAGTGACTTCAGTCACAGACAGGGATGGATGGTGAGCTCACTCACCCCTTGGCAGTCAGCACCTCTCATCCAGATGTATGAGGCCGCTGGACTTCAAATTTCTGGCCCGCACTTTTTTCTGAGGAGTGTGGGCAGACGCAGAGGGGTAGGGGCGGGAGAAAAAGGAGCAGATCGAGCCCTCTTTCCTCTCCTGTCTGTGTGTGGAGGGGGATTGTTAGTGTTGGCTTTGGGCAGCCTGAAAGAGTAACAGACACTCTTAGTTTAGACACCTGCGGCCAGCAACCCTGCTGGGAAGCCACAGTATGGTCGGAATAATGTGTCCAGGTTTCAGGCAGTCTGAAACCTGGACGCATTATTCCAAACCCGAACTGTTCGGGTGAATCCCGGACAAGTGGCAACCCTAGGGGGGTGCGCCGATCGCAGGAGGAGGCCCAGGGAGAGCTGTGAGGGAACATCACTTTTACGCGCTCATTAGTGACGTCCTCATCACACGGTCATTGATGAGGAACTCCTGGAGCAGAGGGGCAGGTGAAGCTGTCAGAACGTACGGTCTGGTTACGTTCTCCATCAAGGACTCGGGGAAGAGAAAGGTCGGTGAGTGTAGCACAGGGGAGGGCTGGATGTGCCAGGAAGTCTGTGAGGGAACTTCACTTTAACACGGTCATTAGTGAAGTCCTCATCATTACAGGGTCATTGATGAGGAGTCCTGGATCAGGGGAGAGACTGTGGGGAATAGTGTCAAATCGATGTGGCCTGTTGGCACAGGATTTGCAAGCTGGGCTGGCTGGGAACGGTAGTCCACCGTTCAGAACAGGCTTTTAAACTACTAGGCCTCCGGGGAGAGGTACTGCAGGCCTCTGGCCTAGTAGAGCAAGCAACCCGAGCCTGCATGAGGAGCTATTCAGAGTGGGTTCTTTTGCTTACAGAAGAAGATGTTACGGGGAACTAATGTACTACAGCATAAGTTTTGTGTAGGAGGAGAGGATTTTCTGGGAACTTCACCCTTACACGATCTTGGGTGAAGTCCTCATTCTTTACACAGTAATTAATGAGGAATTCCTGGGAGCAATAGAATACCTCCCAACTTTTTGAGATGGGAATGAGGGACACCTATCAGCAAAAGTATGCAGGCATAGGACACACCCCTTGTACAAAAAAAAAAACAAGATTGTTTAAACCCACAAGTGCTTTTTTTAACCAGTACTCTTCCTTTATATTGGCTTTTGGAATTTACAAATGCAGCAATTTAGAAATCAGATGAAAGGTTTAGTGCTGGAAAACCCTTTCTGATAGATAAAAAGTACATTTTATATACATCTATACAGATCAGACCAAAATGAGAGACAAATGAGGAGGAATGAGGGACAGAGGGACATTGCTCCAAATCAGGGACAGTCCCGCGAAATCCGGGACAGTTGGGAGCTATGCAATAGTCTGCAGGAGTTATGCAGAGGAGGAGCATGGTGATGCAGGAAGAGGACTGTAGTTATTAAACATGTGCATTATTCCTTCAGGCTCAACCTATGTGCTAATCTATACAATGTCTAAATGTGATGGCAAAATGATCTGTTCTATGGGCATCCAATATACCCCTTTCCCCAACCAAGTTGTACCCCCAATAAACAAAAACAATACAAAGCAAATGACTGTTTATTGTCTCAGAGGTGATATATGGAGGTCTGGCAGCAGGGTGATATGGTGGATGTTTGTTACTAGTGGCAACTACACTGCTACATATTTTATATTTATTTGGCACATTAATTAGTCATTACTTATTTAGGTTGGTTTTGGTTTAATATTGGAATTCACCTCCTACATTATATATGATTATTTTATCATTATTTATTATTATTATTTATTTTTTTTTTTATTATACAGTGAAACCTTGGTTTGAGAGTAACTTGGTTTAAGAGCGTTTTGCAAAACAAGCAACATTTTTAAATAAACTGTGACTTGATATACAAGCGACGTCTTGATATACAAGTAGCGTCAAGTCACAACTGAGTATAAAAGAGAAGAGAGGCGCCTCTAAGTGTAGTATTATGGTTACATTTGATGAAGTTACAACATTTGGCAACATATTGCTACACTTAGAGGCGCCTCTCCTCTTTTTTTTTATATTCTGGAGCTCCTGCTGGATTTTCCTTCTAATCCCCTTGTGGAGGCTTCCATTTGTGGATGGACATTTTATGGTTACACAACCTGGTCACATTGCTATCATCTTTTTATATGGACTATAAACTGAAGGACCTATGAATAAATGGTTGTGGAACGAATCAATTGAGTTTCCATTATTTCTTATGGGGAAGTTTGCTTTGATATACAAGTGCTTTGGATTACAAGCATGTTTCTGGAACGAGTTGTGCTCGCAATCCAAGGTTTTACTGTATAACATTATTTTCAGTGGTTTTTTTATACTTTATGTGAGGCAGCAAGGTTTGATTTAATTTTGAATTATTGGTATGTATTGGTGGTTTTTAGGTTTAGTATTGTTGTCACGTTGATTTGATTTTGATTTGATTTGATATGGGATTTGTATTGCGCCGAATGCGCTCCGTTGGTGCACAGGTCTATTATGTACTAATCCTAAAGTTGGTGTTTGGTCCCACGCATTTCAGATAAAAGCTCCGCCCTCTTCTATGACCAAAACGCTAAGCAGTGCAGAAGAATGATTGCCATGTATCCTATGCAATATAAAGTGGCATTAGGTGAATTGCTGTCCAGAGATCCGTGTTACAAACGCCGCAAAGAGCAATCACAGAAAACGTCCGGCGTCTCCTCGACGGCTCACAGAGAAATGAGATCTAAATTGCAAAGCAGGCTTATGTGCCAGCCCCTCCGCACTCCAGTCTCCCGCTATCATTTTGTCATTGTCCGTCTACCGCATGCAAGACAAGCGGATGCGCCAGCCCGCACATCTTCCCCATAGAAAATGTCATTAAAAAAAACACCAGCTCCGGTGTGATCCGTGGAAAATGGCATCTATCCCCTCCACAAAGCCGCTTTCGGAATATTGCTTTTTCTCTGCGCTGGTACAACTATAGCAATAATAAGACATTTATTGGGCAGAAATGGACTGAATTTTTATGACTCATAAGAGTGAGAGTATTTACAAGGCTAATCCATTCTCCCTGCGCCGAGGCTGTCGGAGGAAAAAAAAAAAAAAAAAAAGTCTGTTTTGTGTTGAACATCAATTTCTATGCGCAGCATTTGTTCCATAACAAACAGAGGTGCTCATTTTCCTAAACAATCGCGAGAGTCACGCTGGCAGGAGCCAGTAGACAACTGCGGAATGACGATTTGTTTTAAAAAAAAAAAAAAAATCACACACAAATAAAGCAATATATTGAATGCTATAAGTCTCTCACAGATGGGATGTACTTAAAATTCACACAAAGAAATTTTTTTTTTTATTTCTTCCCTTTCGCTGCCTGTAATTGTGCCGTATTATAAGGATCATTGCGGAATGTTGGATAAACAAGCAGCGTCTCAGTTAAAGGTTTGTTATGTTTTTTTTTTAAAGCAGAACGCAGGACAAAAATAAAACAAAAGAAATAGCTCATTAAAACACCAAATAAAAAAACAGCTTTTGCTGCAATACCCTTAACCGACCGGGCCTCTTTTTGAGATTTGTTGTTTACAAGGTAAAATCTGTTTTTTTGGGGTTTTTTTGCTAGAAAATTACTTAGAACCCCCAAAACATTATATTTTTTTTTTCAGACACCCTAGGGAATAAAATGGCGGTCGTTGCAATACTTTATGTCACACCGTATTTGCGAGATTTTTTTTTTTGGAAAAATACAATTTTTTGAATTAACAAATAAGACAACAGTAAAGTTAGCCCAATGTTTTCTATATTGTGAAAGATAATGTTACGCCGAGTAAATTGATACCCAACATGTCATGCTTCAAAAATTGCGCCCGTTCGTGGAATGGTGACAAACTTTGGCACTTAAAAATCTCCATAGGCGACGTTTCAAAATTTCTACAGGTTAGCAGTTTTAAGTTACAGAGGAGGTCTAGAGCTAGAATTATTGCTCTCGCTCTAACGATCGCGACAATATCTCACATGTGTGGTTTGAACACCGTTTTCATATGCGGGCGCGTCTTATGTATGCATTTGCTTCTGAGCGCAAGCTCGGCAGGACGGGGCACTTTACTTTTTTTTTTTCTTATTTATTTTACTGTTTATTTTTACACTGTCCTTTAAAAAAAAAAAAATTGGGTCACTTTTATTCCTATTAAAACATCCCTTGTAATAGAAAAAAAGCATGACAGGACCTCTTGAATATGAGATCTGGAGTCAAAAAGACCTCAGATCTCATATTTAGACTTAAAATACAATAAAAAATTTCCCCATTAAGAGCCTTGGGCGGAAGTGACGTTTGATGTCGCTTCCGTTATCCAATGTTATGGAGCCGAGTGGGGGGGCCACCTTTCCCTCACTTGACATCCAGTCTCACAGGGGAGAGGACCTGATCATCTCCGCCGCTACCGACGGCTCCGGTGATGACCGAAGCACGGCGGGAGGGGCACCTCTCCCTCTGCTGATAAAACTGATCTCACGGCGAATTCACTTTTACCTGAAAGCCAGCCATCTGCCATTTAAGAGGATACCGGGGTTATGGCAGCTTTCTGCTGCCATAACAATGGTATTCCACATCAAAGTACCGACGTATAACGGCAGCTGCTGGTCATTAAGCGGTTAATCTGTAACCGCAGTACTGCTTTTCCACCACTAGATGCAGTCAGTCTTCTGGGTTGACAGACAGCCAGCATCATTCAACCCACTTCCTGAAAGCCCATGCTGCTTTCATCACGCCCTGAATGTGACTGGACAGTGAAGGAGAAGCAGCATAGTGAAGATCTCCCTCTCTGGCCTGTTCTCCAGTCAACATGCTCATTGTTAGCCAAATTGCTCCCTGTGCTGCTTCTTCTTTGCTCGGTCTGAGCTCTGCTGTACAGCCATAGCTCCCAACTGTCCCTGATTTCGAGGGACTGTCCCTGATTTGGAGCAATGTCCCTCATTCCTCCTCATTTGTCTCTCATGTTGGTCTGATCTATATAAATGTATATAAAATGCACTTTTTATCAAAAAGTGTTTTCTAGTGCTAAACCTTTCATCTGATTTCTAAACTGCTGCATTTGTAAATTCCAAAAGCCAATATAAAGGAATAGTAGTGGTAAAAAAAGCACTTGTGGGTTTAACCAATCTTGTTTTTTTGTACAATTCTCCTTTAAGGGGGCGTGGCAGGAGGCGTGTCCTATGCCTGCATACTTTTGCTGATAGGTGTCTCTCATTCCCATCTCAAAAAGTTGGGAGGTATGGTACAGCAACTGCATCCCGGGAGGTCACTGAAGACTGGAGGAGGAGTCAGGAGGAGACACAGTGAAGAAGCTCTGGCTGCTCTCTCTGGGTGCTGCTACCACAGACCAAAAATGAGAGGAGGTGGGTGGACTCAGAGTGCAGTGCACTGGGTAAAGGCCTTGCTCCTCATGGCCTCGCTCTGAGACTCTGCGAATGTGACGCCACTGGTTGTTAGATGTCAGGAAGGTCAGCCCTAGCAACCAGTTTGGCAATCTTCTATTAGGTTGGCTATGTGTCCTCATTTCATTCCGGGACACTGTATTGTCCCGGAATGAAGGTGCCTGGGACACGGGACACAAATGCGAATTGCGGGACAATCCCGGGCAATCCGGGACACGTGGGCACCCTAGTATATGGGTGCCTAGCTGACAAACTGCAGGTGGTGGCAAGCTACCCTAAGTTATTGTCTGGTGTGTGTAGCTGTGTGTGCGTATGTACAATAGTTTAAAGAATATGTAAACCCAACATTTCATATTTCTGATATGTGCCTGCTGTACCATGTACTTGTATGAGAAAGTATCCTGTTCTCTTTGAATTGCTTCCTTTATGTGAAATCCCTGGTGATCCTGCCAGTTCCTCTGCTTTCCTACCAAAAGCTGACCACACTTTGCATGAGAACACAGCATGGTCAGTTATTTTTGGCTGAGCTGAGGACTCAGTCTGCTCTCCTCCAATGATCAGACTTGTGCTAAAACGCTCCCCTGCACAGCCATTCACAGGGAAGATCGGTGTCCTGCTGTTTCTACTCCCGTAAGTTATCTGAGCTCCTATGCAGCTAAGAACACATGGTATGAGATCACTTATAAAAAATAAAAAAAAGGGGGAAAGAAAGGTATTTAAAATGTTTTTTTGTTTTTGTTTTTTTTAGCTAGACACAAATGTTTATCCTTTCATGTCTTTTTTAAACTTAATGCGTTGTTTTACAAGATGAGGGTTCACATATACTTCAGGAACTAAAAGGGAGACTAACACTTTGATCCCAGGACATCGCCCAGGACACAGCATCTGGACCAGTACATACCTCCCAACTTTTTAAATTGGGAATGAGGGACACCTATCAGCAAAAGTATGCAGGCATAAGACACACCCCTTGCCACGCCCCCTTAAAGGAGAATTGTACAAAAAAAAAACAAGATTGGTTAAACCCACAAGTGCTTTTTTTTTACCACTACTATTCCTTTATATTGGCTTTTGGAATTTACAAATGCAGCAATTTACATATCAGATGGAAGGTTTAGCACTGGAAAACACTTTTTGATAGATAAAAAGTGCATTTTATATACAACTATATAGATCAGACCAAAATGAGGGACAAATGAGGAGGAAAGAGGGACAGAGGGACATTGCTCCAAATCAGAGACAGTCCCTCAAAATCAGGGGCAGTTGGGAGCTATACCAGTGGTCGGTCGGGTAACCTGCAAACCCCCCCTTCCCCCCGTTCGGATGGTCGGTTGGTCACCAACCCCGTACTTACCCGCCGTCTAATTCTGGGTGGACATCATATGACGGCCTCCCAGAACGACCGCTCTCGCTCACCCTTTGGGGCGCGCATCGCGGCGATCGGTTGTGTGTGTCAGTCTGACACACCTCTACACTGATCTCGGTAAAGAGCCTCTGATGGAGGCTCTTTACCACGTGATCAGCCGTGCCCAATCCCAGCTGATCAGGATGTAAACAGGGAGAGCCGTTGATCGGCTTTTCCTCAATCACGTCTGACAGACGCGAGTACAGGAGAGCCGATCGGCTGCTCTCCTGACAGGGGGGGTCTGTACTGATTGTTTATCAGCGCAGCCCCCCTTGGATGCCCACCCAGGACCACCAGGATGCCGCCAGGACCACCAGGGATTGGCACCACACTGGAACACCAGGGAAATGCCAATTAGTGCCCATCCCCAATGCCTGCCAGTGCCATCAGTGATGCCTATCAATGCCATCTATCAGTGCCGCATATCAGTGCCCATCAGTGCCACGTAGCAGTGCCCAGCAGTGCCACCTATCAGTGCCCAGTAGTGCCGCCTATCAGTGCCACCCATAAGTACCCATCAGTGCAGCCTTTCAGTGCCCAGTGTCGCCTATAAGTGCCCATCAGTGCCACACATGAGTGCCCATCAGTGCCCATCAGTGCTGCATATCAGTGCCACCCATCAATGCCACCTACCAGTGCCCATCAGTGCTGCCTTATCAGTGCCCATCAGTGAAGGAGAAAATGTACTTATTTACAAAATGTTATAACAGAAACAAAAGAAAAACTTTTTTTTTTTTTCAGAATTTTAGGTCCTTTTTTATTTATTTAGCAAAAAATAAAAAACACAGGGATGATCGAATACCACCAAAAGAAAGCTCTATTTGTGGGAACAAAATGATAAAAATTGTGTTTGGGTACAGTGTTGTATGACCGCGCAATTGTCATTAAAACAGCGACAGCGCTGAAAGCTGAAAATTGGCCTGGGCAGGAAGGGGGGGGGGGGGGTTAAGTACCTGGTATTGAGGTGGTTAAAAGGGTGCCATGACTAAACAAAGGCTGAGAGACATTACATTCATTAAAGGTTAATAGAGTACATGACCGTGCTACAAATATGTTGGCAGGTAATTTAGCTCACCTATCAGTATATCAGCGGCTTCCATAGCTGTGTGACCGCGGCCGCACTTCCTCCAGTAACAAAGTAAAATATCAAAACTTGTAAAACGGATCACATTCTCTTCTGTGCAAACCCGCCATTAAATAACAATCAGTTTTCCCATTTAATAAATTACCACCTAACATGACAAATCATACTTACTTTTCTCCTAATTTATCCCGCAGGTAAAACAAGGTGGTGAAGTTGTTCCCTTCTCTGCACAAATTATCTCCATTTCATGTCAGGATTGATTAATTGCTCCTGAAACGTCTTACTTTTCTTGTTCTGTTAAATAGCTTTCCTTTCTCTTCTATCTCCGAGTGTGATCCAGACATCATTATCTGCCACTATTAAATATTACTCAAATATAAATGATCATCAACATGGAGAAATCAATTTTATGCATGAGTGATTCTTACAATATTGTGTCAGGAACAAAAATGCTGCTTCACCTTTTTTTGGGGAAAAAAAAAAAAGAAAGACAGAGAGACAAAGTCGAAGAAACTGCATCCTTGTCCCAAGTCTGTTCAAATGTTTAAAGTAGCTGTAAACCTAAATCACTACAATCTCATATAAACGATAACATGTAAAAGTGTATGTAAAGGCAGCGCTTGTTTCTTAACCACTTGCCACCTGGGCCAATTCTGACACTTAGCCCAGGTTGGGAAAATTAAAATTACTTAGAACCCCCAAATAACATATACAGTATCTCAAAAAAGTGAGTACACCCCTCACATTTTTGTAAATATTTTATTCTATCTTTTCATGTGACAACACTGAAGAAATGACACTTTGCTACAATGTAAAGTAGTGAGTGTACAGCTTGCATAACAGTGTAAATTTGCTGTCCCCTCAAAATAACTCAACACACAGCCATTAATGTCTAAACCGCTGGCAACAAAAGTGAGTACACCCCTAAGTGAAAATATCCAAATTGGGCCCAAAGTGTCAATGTTTTGTGTGGCCGCCATTATTTTCCAGCACTGCCTTAACCCTCTTGGGCATGGAGTTCATCAGAGCTTTACAGGTTGCCACTGGAGTCCTCCTCCACTCCTCCATGACGAAATCACGGAGCTGGTGGATGTTAGAGACCTTGCGCTTCTCCACCTTCCGTTTGAGGATCCCCCACAGATGCTCAATAGGGTTTAGGTCTGGAGACATGCTTGGCCAGTCCATCACCTTTACCCTCAGCTTCTTTAGCAAGACAGTGGTCGTCTTGGAGGTGTGTTTGGGGTCGTTATCATGTTGGAATACTGCCCTGCAGCCAAGTCTCTGGGGATCATGCTCTGCTTCAGTAATTCACAGTACATGTCGGCATTCATGGTTCCCTCAATGAACTGTAACTCCCCAGTGCCGGCAGCACTCATGCAGCCCCAGACCATGACACTCCCACCACCATGCTTCACTGTAGGCGAGACACACTTGTCTTTGTACTCCTCACCTGGTTGCCACCACA
Organism: Lithobates septentrionalis; assembly: GCA_037952835.1. NCBI lineage: Eukaryota > Metazoa > Chordata > Amphibia > Anura > Ranidae > Lithobates > Lithobates septentrionalis. The sequence continues at coordinate 5,930,583 of JBBDGP010001212.1, forward strand.
CACGCTTGACACCATCTGAACAAAATAAGTTTATCTTGGTCTCATCAGACCACAGGACATGGTTCCAGTAATCCATGTCCTTAGTCTGCTTTGCTTCAGCAAACTGTTTGTGGGCTTTCTTGTACATCATCATTAGAAAAGGCTTCCTTCTGGGACGACAGCCATGCATACCAATTTGATGCAGTGTGCGGCGTATGGTCTGAGCACTGACAGGCTGACCCCCCACCCCTTCAACATCTGCAGCAATGCTGGCAGCACTCATACGTCTATTTCCCAAAGACAACCTCTGGATATGACGCTAAACATGTGCACTCCACTTCTTTGGTTGACCATGGCGAGGCCTGTTCTGAGTGGAACCTGTCCTGTTAAATTACTGTATGGTCTTGGCCACCGTGCTGCAGCTCAGTTTCAGGTTCTTGGCAATCTTCTTATAGCCTAGGCCATCTTTATGTAGAGCAACAATTCTTTTTTTCAGATGCTCAGAGAGTTCTTTGCCATGAGGTGCCATGTTGAACTTCCAGTGACCAGTATAAGAGAGTGAGAGCGATAACACCAAATTTAACACATCTGCTCCCCATTCACACCTGAGACCTTGTAACACTAATGAGTCACATGACACCGGGGAGGGAAAATGGCTATTGGGCCCAATTTGGACATTTTCACTTAGGGGTGTACTCACTTTTGTAGCCAGCGGTTTAGACATTAATGGCTGTGTGTTGAGTTATTTTGAGGGGACAGCAAATTTACACTGTTATACAAGCTGTACACTCACTACTTTACATTGTAGACAAGTGTCATTTCTTCAGTGTTGTCACATGAAAACATAGAATAAAATATTTACAAAAATGTGAGGGGTGTACTCATTTTTGTGAGATACTGTATACACACCGGTATATATTTTTTAGCAGAGGCCCTATAGAATAAAATGGTGGGTGTTGCAATTTTTTATGTCACATGGTATTTGTGCAGCATTTTTTCAAATTTTGGGGGGAAAAAAACACTTTCATGAATTAAAAATAAATAAATAAATAAACTAAAGTTAGCCCATTGTAAATAAATACCTAACAGATTACACTTTGAAATTGCATCTGCCCGTGGAATGGCGGCAAACTACGGTGCTTAAAATTCTCCATAGGCAACGCTTTAAACGCTCCCAAACCGCCACTGCCCATTGCAATGAATGGGCAGCGCTTTCAAAGCTCCTGAAAAGCGCTTTAGAAGCAGCTCAACATGGGAGTTTTTAACCCCTTCTTTGGGGTTAACAGCACCCCACTAGCGCCGAAAAGCGGCCAAAGGCACCGGTTAAACGCCGCTAAAATGAGCAGCGCTTTACCACTAACGGCCGGTGCTTTCAGTGTGAAAGCAGCCTTATTGCTCGTGCTCTGATGTTCATGACAATTCACGATGTGGTGCGATCACCATTCACATATGCATGGGGGAGTAACGTATGCGTTCGCATTAGCGCATACGCACAGTGGCACGGGGGAGCTTTAGTTTTATATATATATTTAATCATTTATTTTATAAAAAAGAAAATTTTTACACTTTTTTCTTGATTACATAGTTGGTGAGGTCGAAAAAAGTCCATCAAGTCCAACCTATGTGTGATTATATGTCAGTATTACATTGTATATCCCTGTATGTTGTGGTTGTTCAGGTGATTATCTGATAGTTTCTTGAAACTATCAATGCTCCCCGCTGAGACCACCGCCTGTGGAAGGGAATTCCACATCCTTGCTGCTCTTACAGTAAAGAACCCTCTACGTAGTTTAAGGTTAAACCTCTTTTCTTCTAATTTTAATGAGTGGCCGTGTGTCTTGTTAAACTCCCTTCCCTAACATTATTGCTAACACAAGGGATGAACAACATCTCTTTTGACAGCATGGTCCATGGCAGGTCCTCTTTATGGAGCATCTATTAGATCCTACAACTCTCCCCTAGCCTCCTACGCAGATTGGTCTGATTGGCTGCTTTCTTGGCCGCTGTTGGCCAGGTAAACAAAGAGGCGGAACCCAACGGCTGCCCGCCCATTAAGGGCGCACGAGCGCCGCCCCCTCTATCACGCCACCCCCCTATATGGTTAATGGATAGATTCATGCGTAGCATGAATCTATCCATGGCCGTCGCAGCCACCCCCTATTCATGTGACCTACCCCTTTCAGAATGCCGGGCATGTGAATTACAGAGGCGGGAGTGTTTTTTTTAAGCACCTGACTAGAGCCATAGGCTCTAATAGGCTTCAAAATAGGGTGGATTAGGAGCGCAGAGCAGTGCACTCGGAGCCCACCCAGATGTGTAATGAATATTCGCTTTTCTAACACTGAATCGCCTGTCCGACAATCAGAAGCGCGGGTCTGTTACCCATTTCCCGGTTGGCTGAAAGGTCAGGCGATCCTATTGGACACCAAGGAGGATTGGAGGAGACGCACGGCGGAAGCTGCTGTGATCTCAGAAGGGAAGAGGACACAGAAGACGCTGCCAGATGCCCGCCACGGCCTGTCCCCCTGCCCGATGTGCCCTCCGATCCCCAATGTGCCCGCCGATCCACGATGTGCCTACCGATCCCCGCCGCCGATGGGGTAAGTGCTGGTGGACCAGCAGACAGCGGGGGGAGGGTGGTTGTTTTCCGCCCCCCCAAACAAAAACCCACCAGCCGCCACTGGCGGAACCAGAAGTGAACCAGAACTGGTATAACCATTAAAACCGGGGGGACGTCCATTTTGTATTATTTTATTATTATTTATATTTTTTTTTTTTTTACATTTTTACACTGTTTTATATTATTTTTGTATAGAGGCCCCCCTTCTGTCAAGGGCAGTTTCCCCTTTTGCCCCCTATAAATCTGGCACTAAGAGGGAGGGAGCAATTTTTGAATTAGCTAGGGTTTAGCCTGGAATTCCACTTTAGCTTAAAAAAAAGTTTTAAAAATTAAAGTAACATAATAAAAGAGAGTATTTTTTTATTATTATACATTTTATATTATTTTCTTCTTTATTTTTTATTTTTTTAATATTATTTTTTTTTTATTATTCAAGGGGGGTCCCCTTCTGTCAAGGGCAGTAGCCTCTTATGTCCCCCCATAAATACTGTCACTAAGAGGGAGCGAGCAATTTTAGGACTAGCTAGGGTTTAGCCTGGAATAAGAGAGTATGTTTTTATTATTATACATTATAGATTTTATTAATATTTATTATTATTTTTTTTATTATTTCATATAATTTTTATATTATTTTATATAGAGGAGGGCCCCCTTCTGTCAAGGGAAGTTGCCTCTTTTGCCCCCCTAAAAATGTAATAAAAAGTATTTTTTATTGTTATTATACATTTTATATCATGTTATGATTATTTCTTTTTTATTATTTCTTTTTTTTTATACTGTTTTATATTATTTTTGTATAGAGGAAGACCCCCTTCTGTCAAGGGCAGTTTCCCCTTTTGCCCCCCCCCCCCCCCCCCCCATAAATCCGTCACTGAGAGAGAGGGAGCAATTTTACGATTAGCAATTTTAGGTTTAGCCTGGATTTCCAGTTTAAGTGTAAAAAAAAAAAAAAAAGTTGAAAAAAAGTAACATGTAATAAAAGAAAGTATTTTTTTTATTATTATTATACATTTTATATTATTTTATTATTATTTATTTTGTATTATTTTATCTATTTTGTTTAATTGTTTTCATTCAAACTGTTTTTGTATGGGGGGCGGTGGGGGGGGGGGGGCTAAAAATAAGGCACTGAAGGGTAAGGAAGACATTTTAAGATTAGTTAATGTTAAGCCTGGAATTCCACTTTAACTGTAAAAAAGAAATAAAATTATTTTCCCAAAAAAAAAAAAAAAAGAAATGTGCTATTTAACATGTGCAAAAAAAAAAAAAACATGGAATAATATTAATAATAATAATAATAATTATAATAATAATAATAAATTAGAAAAAAACTATTTTCACAAAAAAATTTAAATGTGCATTTCAAAATGTGCAAAAAAAGAAAGGAAAATAATAATAATAAATAATAATTTTCATAATATTAATACTAAAAATAATAATAATAATAATAATAATAATAATAATAATATTCGATTGTAAGCTCTTCTGAGCAGGGCCCTCTTAATCCTCTTGTATCTTATTGTATTATAACTGTATTGTCTCCCTTTTATATTGTAAAGCGCTGCGTAAACTATATATATATAAATACTGTATGATAATAAAAAATAATAATAATTAAAAAAAAACAATTTTCCCGAAAAAAAAAAAAAATTGAAATGTGCATTTCAACATGTGCAAAAAAAAGGGAAAAAGAATAATAATAATTAAATAATAATAATAAATAAGAAAAAAAAAACTATTTTCACAAAAAAAAAAAAAAATGTGCATTTCAACATGTGCAAAAAATAAAATAAAAAAAATGGAAAAATGGTTCTGGGATTGAAGAAAGTAACAAAAGTGGCAAATTTTAAAAGACTGAAAAATGACTTTTGAAAATGACATTAACATAATAAAAACTTTTATGGATTTTAGCAATTAGTGTCTGTATCTACTTGAATGCATCTGCTTACTTCCTTTGCCTTCAGTTGTTATTTAAGAATTCAGGGAGCATGAAAATTATCTAAAATTGCCATCGTCCTTTTTAGATTTTACTTTCTTTTTTGCTAAAAAATCAAGATATCGTTTGTTTTTTTTTTTTATTGCTAAAAATAAGAAGAAATGTCATTATACAGCTGAATGACCTTTGAAAGATACGAGGGCTGGTCATTTCCCGCTCTGTGATCGCAGCGTTAGTTACGCCTCGCTCCTTCCTGGCATTGCGCAGATACCAGGGCGAGAAAAAATCCTTGAGCCTCCTCCTCATTGTTACCGATCGCTCTCGCTTTTCCCACTGCCGCTCTTCATAAAAGGGAAGTTCAAGGTTAGGAATAAAATGGAACTGTTAATTCGCTTAGCCGGAGTGCGGGGAAAATGTTGCGATTCAACGCGCGTTGGAGGTTAGGGATACAATGGAGCTGGGAATTTACTTAGCCGGAGAGTGGAGAAAATGGCACTATTGAATACGCATTTCATTGTTCGCACCCGTGATTAGAATTTCCCACCTCTTTGTGTAATATACAATTCAAGGCAAGCTCTAAAGAGTCCATAAAAAAACTTATACATAATAATAGCAAATGTACACCTTCAGGAAAGAGCTGACAAGGTAAATGACGAGGTAGACCAAGGAAAAACTTCAAGGTTTTGGCTACCAAAAATGTCATGATCTTGGACACGTTTAGAGCTCCTGAATGAAAACCTTTGCCTTGGAATGGCATCAGACTTAAAGTGACATTTAAAGCAGATTCACTATATTGTCAAAAGTATTGGGACGCCTTTACATGCACATGAACTTTAATGGCATCCCAGTCTTAGTCTGTAGGGTTCAATATTGAGTTGGCCCACCCTTTGCAGCTATAACAGCTTCATCTCCTCTGGGAAGGCTGTCCACAAGGTTTAGGAGTGTGTCTATGGGAATGTTTGACCATTCTTCCAGAAGCGCATTTGTGAGGTCAGGCGCTGAGGTTGGATGTTAAGGCCTGGCTCGGTCTCCAGTCTAGTTCATACCAAAGGTCTTCTATTGGGTTGAGGTGCAGGCCCAGTCACGTTCCTCCACCCCAAATTTGCTCATCCACACTATATTGCCAAAGGTATTGGGCCACCCCTCCAAATCATCTGGTGGAGGGGGGATTATGGTGTGGGTTTGTTTTTCAGGGGTTGGGCTTGTTCTCTTAGTTCCAGTGAAGGGAACACTTAAGGCATCGGCATACCAAGACATTTTGGACAATTCATGTTCCCAACTTTGTGGGAACAGTTTGGGGACGGCCCCTTCCTGTTCCGACATAACTGAGCACCAGTGCACAAAGCAAGGTCCATAAAGACATGGATGAGCGAGTTTGGGGTGGAGGAACTTGACTGACCTCAACCCGATAGAAGACCTTTGGGATAATTTAGAGGCTGCAAGCCAGGCCTTCTCGTCTAACATCAACCCCACAAATGCTCTTCTGGAAAAATGGTCACACATTCCCATAGACACACTCCTAAACCTTGTGGACGGCCTTCCCAGAAGAGTTGAAGCTGTTATAGCTGCCAAGGGTGGGCCAACTCCATATCCTCAAGACTAGGATGCCATTAAAAGTTCATGTACGTGTAAAGGCAGGTGTCCCAATACTTTTCACAGGACCCGCTGATTGGCTCCCTCTGTGTCCAGTCACAGTGAGAGAGGGTTGCCGGCGGCCCCCGCACGTGCCCCAGACCCTGAGGCAGAAACAACGTACAGGTACATTGTTTCGCGCACCCGGGCCGCCCTGCCACGGTAAATGTGCGGTGGACGGTCCAGAAGCCGTAGGTGTTATCTTCATTGCATAGTTACATTAGTCCAGCTTTGAACAAGTATTTCTCACACCTGAGTGACCGCTGTGGAAGGTGACAATCACTGTAGTTGTTGCCACTACTGCAGCGATCACTGCAATCGTCCAGGTCCTGTGCCAAGCAGCTACCCTTCTGGAAATGCCCACAAGGGGTTGCTCAAGTCAAATCAGCACCGCTGCCCTTCTCAAAAGGCCTTATATTTATAATGAATGCAAGGCATTCTCTGAGGTAGGAAGTGGGGGAGTGACATCACAATCCTCATGTCTAATCAGAGAATGCCTTGTATTCATTAAAGCTGTTGTAAACCTCAGACATTAAAATGTGAACAAAGCCTATCCCTCTATAGTGTGTACTTGTCTCCATCCAGAGCACTAAGTGTCATTTCTGTCTGCTGCCTGGTTCCTCTGCTATCAACATCAATCAATTCTGACAAGTTTTCCTGACACCAAGAGAAAAATGGTGACAGGGGAGGGATCTCCAGCTGATTGACAGCCTGAGCTCTGTTTCTGTGAGCTGTGTGGAGGGGGGGGGGGGGGTGTCTCTTCCCTCCAATCAGCTCTCACAGCTCTCCTCAATGAGCTCTGTAGAGTGTAGCTTGAGCTCCCTGCCCCCCATTTTTTGTGACTGCCCATCCGTCTGGATTTTGAACGGATGAAGAGAAGAGAAGACTGCGAATAAACAGGTAAAACGTATATAGGAGTATTTGTTTAATCTCTTTGTATTACCTGAGGCCAGTCACTTCACTGGGTATATATAAGGGCTTACAACCACTTTAACCACTAACGGACCGCCGCATGCTGATATACAGTAAGTCCTAAGTTTGAAGAGGAATATCGTTGTTATGGCAGCAGCTAGCTGCCATAACCCCAGTATCCTCTTCTTCGGCTGGCTGTCCGCTTTCCAATAAGAGTGGTCTCTGTGGCAGATTCGCCACGAGATCACTTTGATTGGTGGCGGGAGAGGGCCCCCCTCCCGCCACGCTCCGGTGCCCTCCGCCGCTTCCCGGAGCCGTCAGCAGCGACAGAATCGATTGTTACCCTTTGCTGGGTATGGAGACGAGTGAAGGGAAGATGGCCCCCCACCCGTCTCCATAACAATGCAGGGCGGAATTGTCGTCAAAACGTCACTTCCGCCCATAGCTCTTAAAGGGCCGTTTTTTTAATTTTTATTTTTAATTGACAACGGGTTTTTTTTATTGCATTTTAGTGTAAATATGAGATCTCAGGTCTTTTTGACCACAGATCTCATATTTAAGAGGCCCTGTCATGCTTCTTTTCTATTACAAGGGATGTTTACATTCCTTGTAATAGTTATAAAAGTGACACCATTTTTTTTTTAAAAAAAACAGGTGTAAAAATAAAAAATAAAAGGTAAAATAAATAAGAAAAAAAAATTTAAGCGCTTCCCGCCCCGCCGAGCTCGCGTGCAGAAGCGAATGCATACGTGAGTAGCGCCCGCATATGAAAACGGTGTTAAAACTAGACATGTGCAGGATGAAGAAATTTGTTTAGTTTTGTTTCGTTTCGATTCGTTATTTAACTAAATTAGTTTAGTTAAATTCATTGCATTCGTTACATTCGTTTTCGGGATTCGTTTAGTTTCATATTCGAATTAGAAAAAATTCACCCGTATTCGAAAAAATTCGACCGCATTCGAAAAAACTAACAGTTTCAAAAAAATTTTACAGCATTCGAAAAAAAACTATCAAATTCGAAAAAAATTCTACCGCATTCGCACCGAATTTGAAAAAGTAAACTGTAAACATGCGAAATTCGTATAGAATGAAAGTGAATTTGAATAGAATAGAAAATAATAGAAAAGAATAGCATAGAAAAACAATAGAACAGAATAGAAGAAAATATAATATATTCTATTCTAATCTTTTCTATTCGAATTTGAATTCATTCTGTACCAAGTTCCATTCTCAGAAGATCAGAAGATGGTTATATATATATATATATATATTCTAGTCTTTTCTATTGGAACTCGATTTCATTCTATTTCTATACAACCATTTTTCAAAATTCGAATTTCGTATAGAATGAATTCACATTCAAATAGAAAAGATTAGAATATAATAGAAAATAATGGAAAAGAATAGCATAGAAGAAAAAATATTATATATACATCTTCCAAAATTCGAATTTCATATAGGATGAATTTGAATTCAAATAGAATTAAAAGATTAGAATAGAAAATAATAGACAATCAATATATATATAACATCTTTTGATATTCGAATTTCATGTAGACTGAAATCAAATTTGAATAGAAAAGATTGGAATAGAATAGAAAATAATAGGACAGAATAGCATAGAAAAACAATAGAATACAATAGAATAAAATATAATATATATATATATTATATTTTATTCTATTGTGTTCTATTGTTTTTCTATGCTATTCTGTCCTATTATTTTCTATTATTTTCTTTTCTAATCTTTTCTATTCAAATTCAAATTCATTATATACGAAATTCGAATTTCAGAAGCCATCTTCCGAAATTCGAATTTCGTATAGAATGAATTCAAATTCGAGTAGAAAAGTTTAGAATAGAATAGATGTATTCTAATCTTTTCTATTCAAATTTGATTTCATTCTACATGAAATTCGAATTTCGTATAGAATGAATTGAATAGAAAAGATTAGAAGATTAGAATAGATTAGAATAGAAAATAATAGAAAAGCATAGACTAGAAAAACAAATGTCACGCACTTTTCTGCAGCAGAGAATGACATTTTCCGAACCGATTTTTGGGCCCCGTATCTCGGGACCACTTGGTGATATGATGTTGTAGTGCTAGTCCCACTGGGTTTGCGCACCAAATTTGGGGTTCCTAGCACCAAGGCCCCGAGATACGGGGCCCCAAATTCGGTTCGGAAAATGTCATTCTCTGCTGCAGAAAAGTGCTTGACTCAAGTATAAACCGAGGGGGACATTTTCAGCACAAAAAAATGTGCTGAAAAACTCAGCTTATACTCGAGTATTTTCTATTCTAATCTTTTCTATTCAAATTCAAATTCATTCTATACGAAATTCGAATTTCGTATAGAATGAATTCAAATTCGAGTAGAAAAGTTTAGAATAGAATAGAAAAGAATAGCATAAAAAAACATTATATATATATATATAATGGAATATAATAGAAAAAAAAAATATATATATATATATATATATATATATATATATATATATATATATATATATATATATATATATATATATATATAATATACATATATATAAAACATCTTCCAGAATGCGAATTTCATATATATATTATATTTTGTTCTATTCTGTTCTATTGTTTTTCTAGCCCATTCTTTTCTATTTTTTTTCTATTCTAATCTTTTCTATTCAAATTCATTCTATACAAAATTCGAATTTCAGAAGCCATCTTCCGAAAATTCGAATTTCGTATAGAATGAATTCAAATTCGAAAAGAAAAGTTTAGAATAGAATAGAAAAGAATAGCATAGAAAAACAATGGAACAGAATAGAAAAAAAATGTATTTTATATATATATATATATATATATATATATATATATATATATATATATATATATATATATATATATATATATATATAAACATCTTCCAAAATTGGAATTTGGTACAGAATGAATTCGAATAGAAAAGATTAGAATAGAATATATTATATTTTTTTCTATTCTGTTCTATTGTTTTTCTATGCTATTCTTGTCTTTTATTTTCTATTCTAATCTTTTCTATTCGAATTTGAATTCAATTTGTACCAAATTTCAATTTCGGAAGATGGTTTTATATATATATATTCCAATATATATATTATATTTTTTTCTGTTCTATTGTTTTTTTCTATTCTAGTCTTTTCTATTACAATTCAATTTCATTCTATTTCTATATAACCATTTTCCGAAATTCAAATTTCGTATAGAATGAATTTGCATTCAAATAGAAAAGATTAGAATAAAATAGAATATAATAGATAATAATAGCATAAAAAACAATAGACCAGCATAGAAAAAATTATATATATATATATATCTATATCTATATCTATATATATATATATATATATATATATATATATATAGATATAGATATAGATATATATATATAGATATAGATATAGATATATATATAAATATAGATATATATAATAATTAATAATAAATAATATATAATATAAATATAATATATATATCTATATATATATAGATATATATATCTATCTATCTATATATATATATCTATATAACATCTTCCAAAATGTGAATTTCGTACGTATAGAATGAATTTGAATTCAAAAACAATAGAAGGGAAAAAATATATATATATATATATATATATATATATATATATATATATATATATATATATATATATATATATATATAATATATATATATATAATATTATATTCTGTTCTGTTCTATTGTTTTTCTAGTCTATTCTTTTCTATTCTAATCTTTTCTATTCAAATTCGAATTCATTCTATGCGAAATTTGAATTTCAGAAACCATCTTCCGAAATTCGAATTAGGCATAGAATGAATTCAAATTCATATAGAAAAGTTTAGAATAGAATAGAATAGCATAGAAAAACAATGGAACAGAATAGAAAAAAATATAATATATATATATATTATATTTTATTCTGTTCTATTGTTTTTCTAGTCTATTATTTTCTATTATTTTCTATTCTGATCTTTTCTATTCAAATTCGAATCCATTCTATACGAAATTTGAACTTTAGAAGCCATGTTTGTATAGAATAATTTCAAATTTGAATAGAAAAGACTTATAAAATAGAAAATAATAGAAAACAGAAGCACAGAAAAACAATAGAACAGAATAATTAAAAAATATTATATAAATATATATATATATTCTATTGCTTTATTGTTTTCTATTCTATTCTATTGTATTTTTTAGAAAATCGTTTTCTATTTTTTTCAAATTCGAATTTGTTTTCGAATTCGAATCGAATTTGTTTTCGAATTCGATCGTTTTTTTTGGATTTGTTTAAATTCTTTACTTTTGTATGTCTAGTTAAAACCACACATGTGAGGTATCGCCGCAATCGGTAGAGCGAGAGCAATAATTCTAGCCCTAGACCTCCTCTGTAACTCAAAACATGCAACCTGTACAATTTTTTAAACGTTGCCTATGGAGATTCTTAAGGGTAAAAGTTTGTCGTCATTCCACGAGCGGGCGCAATTTTGAAGCGTGACATGTTGGGTATCAATTTACTCGGCGTAACATCATCTTTCACAATATTAAAAAAAAAATTGGGCTAACTTTACTGTTGCCTTATTTTTTTAATTCAAAAAAGTGTATTTTTTCCATTAAAAAGTGCGCCTGTAAGATCGCTGCTCAAATACGGTGTGACAGAAAGTATTGAAGCGACCGCCATTTTATTCTCTAGGGTATTACAGGAAAAAAAATGTATAATGTTTGGGGGTTCTAAGTAATTTTCTAGCAAAAAAAAAGTTTTTAACTTGTAAACAACACCAAAAGAGGCTCGGTCCTTAAGTGGTTAAAAGAATACAAAGCGTTCTGTGAATGGTGTTAGTGACGAGTATCTATGCAATAGAGATCAAATCTGGAGTTCCGCTTTAAGTGAGTTCTCAGTTCTGAGTACTGCTAATTTAGTCCAAAAATGGGGTTTAAAAAAAAAAATGTTGAAATAACAGATTTAAAGTAATATTTGTATGAAAAGCTTGGAAACTTCATGACTGCTTCTTGAAAGAATTCTAATTACCCACTGGATCTCAGAGGATAATTAGTCAATGCTACACTGCCAAATACCAGCAACATTACAAATTAAAAAAAAAGAAGAAGCAAAAAGTGGCAAATAACAAAAGATCACAAGAAAGACGAGAGGCGGCAGATGAGAAATGTTACATTCTGTATCGTATGTCTGTATCTAAAAATGGAATGCTGTCCTTTAAAAGGGAGATTATAATGGGTTTAGTCAATCTGTTTTATATTCTTATAATATATAAATCATTCCATAAATTTATAAATTATTAAAGTAAATAATGGCAAAACTTGGTTTGGTTTGGTTTGGTTTTGGATAGGGTAGACAAAGGTTAGATGGGAAATGTTTTGTTGCCATATGTGTTCCAGTGGGAAATTTTCGATTACTTCCTATTCTGTACACATAAGTTGTAGAATATCCCCTCGTCGTGATCAGAATTAGGGGTTGATTTACTAAAACTTAAGAGTGCAAACTCTGGTGCAGCTCTGCATAGAAACCAATCAGCTTCCAGGTTTTATTTTCAAAGCTTAAAGAGGAAGTAAACCTGATGGGTTTTAGTTCCTCTTTGCTTCCCTGCAAAGGTAAAGCATAATGGGCTACTACATAGTAGCCTATTATGTGTCACTTACCTGGCACAGGAGCCTGCAATGTCACCGCTGTCCCCTCTGCTATGGAGCGTCCATCTCCTTTCCGGGTATCGTGGCTCCAGCGCTGTGATTGGCCGGAGCCGCAATGACGTCATTCCCGCGCATGCGCATGGGAGCCTGCCACTACTGGCATATCGCCATTAGCAGCGGCATGCTCAGTGCGCCTGCATGCGCCGTAGACAGCAGTGCCTGTCTTTTTGAAAATATCTCCTAAACCAGGGATATGCAATTAGCGGACCTCCAGCTGTTGCAAAACTACAGGTCCCATCATGCCTCTGCCTCTGGGTCTCATGCTTGTGGCTGTCAGAATCTTGCTATGCATCATGGGACTTGTAGTTCTGCAACAGCTGGAGGTCTGCTAATTGCATATCCCTGTCCTAAACCATGTAGGTTTAGGAGATATTTCTTGGACCTACAGGGAAGACTTAATCTAGGCTTACCTGTAGGTCAAAGTGATCTGTAACGGTTTACAACCACTTTAATTGAACAAGTTGAAGTTAGAAGCTGATTGGCTACCAGATTTTGCATTTGCCAGTTTTACTTAGTGTCTCCATTGGAAGATTTCTCCTCTATTCCTGGTCTGGTACCTATTCAAAATTTGGATTTCAAATCACTTTTAGGCCAAGTGACAATGGGACTAGGTCAAATAGCGCTCAGGGTGAAAATGATTATGGGGGAGTTAGGTGGGTAAGAGGTAGGTAATATAAGGGGAAGTGGGGGGGGGTGGGATGGAGGGTAGTTGCTGTGACCCTTGCGGGTGAGGTGCATGGCACAAAGACAGGAAAATGAAATGTGGCAGAGAAATGGATAGGAGGGAAGTTCCTTGACTAGAAGTGGTGAGGGAGGTGGGAAGCATCGTGCTCCGGAGGGGGTACATTAGAGGTGGTATGAGAAGAGAGAGTTTCAGTTTAAAGGCTCTGTGACTGGAAGAGAAAATGTGAGGTGGTACAGTAGAGGCACTGTAATGAGGGACAGGTGCATAGCTCCCAACTGTCCCTGATTTGGAAGAATGTCCCTCTGTCCCTCTTTCCTCCTCACTTGTCCCTCGTTTTGGTCTGATCTATATAGTTTGATATAGAATGCACTTTTTATCTTTCAAAAAGTGTTTCCCGGGGCTAAACCTTTCATCCAATTTCTAAATTGCTGTATTTGTAATGCCCTGTACACACGGTCGGACATTGATCGGACATTCCGACAACAAAATCCATGGACTTTTTCCGACGGATGTTGGCTCAAACTTGTCTTGCATACACACGGTCACACAAAGTTGTCGGAAAATATGTAAAACACGTACGTCGGGACTATAAACGGGGCAGTGGCCAATAGTTTTCGTCTCTTAATTTATTCTGAGCATGCGTGGCACTTTGTGCGTCGGAGTTGTGTACACACGATCGGAAATTCCGACAACAGATTTTGTTGTCGGAAAATTTTATAGCCTGCTCTCAAACTTTGTGTGTCGGAAAATCCGATTGAAAATGTGTGATGGAGCCCACATGGATTTTCCGACAACAGGGTCCTATCACACGTCGGAAAATCCGACCGTGTGTACGGGGCATAACTCTCTCAAAAGCCAGTATAAAGAAATAGTAGCGGTTAAAAAAAAGCACTTGTGGGTTTAACTAATCCTTTTTTTTGTATACTTCTCCTTTAAGGGGGCGTGGCAAGGGGTGTGTCCTATGGCTACACACTTTTGCTGATAGGTGTCCCTCAGTCTCATCTAAAAAAGTTGGAAGGTATGCAGGTGGGTTGGAGAGAGATGTTTTAGCTTCCAACAGGGAAAATATTATGCAAATGCAGGCAGCAGGTACATATTCCCATCTACATGACATTGATAGCCAATTGCTGCCTACAGTAAAATATAATAAAGTGCAGGATAGGAGTTCCATGTATTTGCAGGTGTTTTGTTTCTGGAGTTGGTGACATTGTGCTGGAAGCTGCCTGACATGATTGCAGAGCTGTCAGGGGTGGGCTCAGCCCTTCCTTCTCTGAGCTGGCCGCTCAGCTGTTGGCTAATTGCCATCTCCTATCTCTCTCCACAGTTACTCAGCTGTTGATGATATCCTGCTCGTCAGTCCTGCCGACTTAAGCCGTCCAGTCCAGAGGATCTCTGCCTTCGCCTTGGTCAACATCACAGAAATGATCTCCTGAGATCCTGTTCATGACTTGCTTTGCTGAAATCCCTTCTGGCCCCTGATCCTGCTTGCTGTTCCACTACATTGATCCCTGACTTCTGGCTTGTCTGACTATCCGTTCTGGTTACTGAACTTTGGCTATGTTTTGACTACGTTTGTTCTTTTTACTTTTATTGTTAAGCAAGTGTGATTTAACTGTACTTCTGTCTCGGTCTGATTTCATGGTTTCTGACAAGAGTTGTCAGTACACCTCCAACAAGGAGCTTGGTAGCAGTAGGCTCCAGCAATGAAACATTGTTGGGTACATTGAACTTCTATCCAGCACTTCAACAGCGCAGTGCAGGGAATGATTTTATGGCACATAGCAGGCAGCATGCTAGAGGGGGCAGGCTCTGCCACTGGTCCAGGCTGACCTAAGACACTGATTAACAGCAGGGGAGGGTAAGGGGTAGGGTTGCCACCTGTGTGGGATTTACTGGACAGTTCAGGTTTGGAATCATACTCCCGGGTTTCAGACTGCCTGGAGCCCGGACACATGATTCAGACTGAACTATGGCTTCCCAGCAAGGTTGCTGGCTGCAGTTGTCTAAGCCAAGATTGTCTGTTACACTCTCTTTCATGCTGCCCAAAGCCAACACTAACAATCCCCCCCCCCAAAACACACACACAGATGGGAGAGGAGAGAGGGCTTAATCGGCACCTCTTCCTCCCACCCCTCCGCCTCTGTGTCTGCCACACTCCAATCCCCAGGGATGTGCCTCAGAAAAGGAAAGTCCAGTAGCCTCAGATAGATCTGGATGAGAGGTGCTGACTGCCAAGGGGTGAGTGAGCTCACCATCCATCCCTGTCTGTGACTGAAGTCTCCCCCCTTCTCTCTCCTGCCTCTGAGTGAGTACACTAAGGTAAATCAGGGTTCTCAGAGCACTCCTTACATCAGAGTTCCCCTTTACACCAGAAGCCACATTGACCCCCCTTACATCAGAGTCCTCTCCATACATCAGAGTTCTCAGTGCTCCCCCTTAAATCAGGGTTCCCAGAGTTCTCCCTTACATCAGAGTCTGCAGAGTTCTCCCTTACTGTGAAAGGGAATTCTGCAAGTTCAGATGTAGAAGGGGAACTGTATAGCAGGAATTATGACTGGCTCTCTATGGAGCCGGTTCACACATCTCCGTAGTGGCTCCGGAGAGAATTGCACAGGAGCCCGGCGCGTCTTTTGGTCCGTTTCAGGTCCAAATTCAGCCCAAAATTCTGGCTGAAATCGGACCTGAAACAGTGAATGGAGACACACCAAACTCCTGCTGTGAGCCGTTGCGTGTTCCAGTGTGAACCCAGCCTTAAAGTAGATGTAAAAGTTTAACAAATATTTAAACATTCATACTCACCTCGATGCAGCTGCAGCTGTCTGTTGTCAGCTCTAGGCCAGAGAACTGAGCAAACACATGACCGCTGATCACTCAGTTCTTGGTCTGCAGTCAATATCAATCACCACTCTTCTCTCTGCTCCTCAGCACTCACTGATGCACCGGGCTAAAGAGGGGCTGAGCCCAGCTGAGAGCCAGAGCCAGCTGTCAATCAAGCAGCTAGGTGGATACCGACAATATTGTCAGGATCCTTCCAAATCTTGGAGCAGCTCTATGATGTCAGCTTACAGCAGGCAATTGCCTGCTATTAGTTGTTTTAGTTGTGTTGGGCTGTAGGATATGGGGCACTCTCCTTCACATTTGGTGGACTTGCCCAAAGGTGTTCCAGTTCTGGATACGAGTCTACGCCATGATACAGTATATGCTTGACATCTCTTTGGCTCATAACCCTTGGCAAGCTCTGTAACGTCACCCAATCAACCAATCTCGTCCTCATCTAGGAACCAGAGGAAACTGGTGAGTTTTTTTGGTTGTGGCTGCACAGCAAACCCTCGCTCGAGCGTGGAGACAACCTTTTCCTAATCTTGGCGAAGCTAAACAGAGACTTATGGGCATTCTGGTACATGAGAAGCTCTCATATATCCTAGAAGACACTCACGCCCAGTATCTCAAGGTCTGAAGCCCCTGGATTGATTTTAACACTTAGACGACTATAGATCGTAACTTGCTCTCTTTGTGAATAATTCTGGTGACGAGCGGAGAGGCCCCTCCTGGTTGGCCCAAGAGGGTCCCCTCTAACTCCCCCTCTCCTTTCTATTCCCTTTCTCTCCTCCCAGGTGAGTTTTCTATTTTTCTTGTTTTATCTGTTCCTAATTTCCCTATAGCCCTGTCCAAGGTGTTGGGCACATCTATCCCTCCCTACCCCGTCGCACCATTCTTGTCTTGATGGTTGCAAGAGCTGAGGGACCTTTCAACCTTTTTTCTTTTTATTCCTCCATTTAGCAAGGCACTTTTTACAGTTAGTGAAGAACATTCTTATTTCTGGATGGTTCACTGCACTAGACCTGTACATGTTTCTCGTCCTAGCCATTTCGCTGCTCTTCATATTTCAACTGATGTTCTTGGCTCATGTACTGTGTTTTAGTCCAAGCATGCCTTACTCTGATTTTTCATGTGTTCCCTTATATTGTACTATTGCTTCCAGTTCATGACTTCTTTGTATTGTTTTGGAAAAACTTAATAAATCTTTTGTGAAACAAACCCATGGAAACTGAAAAAAAAACAGATAGATAGATTAGATAGATAGATTAGATAGATAGATAGATAGATAGATAGATAGATAGATAGATAGATAGATAGATAGATAGATAGATAGATAGATAGATAGATAGATAGATAGATAGATAGATAGATAGATAGATAGATAGATATTTTTGATCTTGAGTTATTGAACTATGTACACAGTTGCCTTCTGCCAGTAAAACAGATAAATAAACATCTGCAACCATCTACTGGTTAAAACATTTGAATGCAATATATTCATATGCAGAGCTTAATACAGTGCCTTGCAAAAGTATTCGGCCCCCTTGAACTTTTCAACCTTTTGCCACATTTCAGGCTTCAAACATAAAGATATAAAATTTTAATTTTTTTGTGAAGAATCACCAACAAGTGGGACACAATTGTGAAGTGGAACGAAATCTATTGGATATTTTAAACTTTTTTAGCAATTAAAAAACGGAAAAGTGGTGCGTACAAAATTATTCGGCCCCTTTACTTTCAGTGCAGAAAACTCACTCCAGAAGTTCAGCGAGGATCTCTGAATGATCCAATGTTGTCCTAAATGACTGATGATGATAAATAGAATCCACCTGTGTGTAATCAAGTCTCTGTATAAATGCACCTGCTCTGTGATAGTCTCGGGGTTCTGTTGAAAGCGCAGAGAGCATCATGAAGACCAAGGAACACACCAGGCAGGTCCGTAATACTGTTGTGGAGAAGTTTAAAGCCGGATTTGGATACAAAAAGATTTCCCAAGCTTTAAACATCCCAAGGAGCACTGTGCAAGCGATCATTTTGAAATGGGAGTATCAGACCACTGCAAATCTACCAAGACCTGGCTGTCCCTCTAAACTTTCAGCTCAGACAAGGAGAAGACTGATCAGAGATGCAGCCAAGAGGCCCATGATCACTCTGGATGAACTGCAGAGAACTACAGCTGAGGTGGGAGAGTCTGTCCATAGGACAACAATCAGTCGTACACTGCACAAATCTGCCCTTTATGGAAGAGTGGCAAGAAGAAAGCCATTTCTCAAAGATATCCATAAAAAGTCTCGTCTAAAGTTTGCCACAAGCCACCTGGGAGACACACCAAACATGTGGAAGAAGGTGCTCTGGTCCGATGAAACCAAAATCGAACTTTTTGGCCACAGTGCAAAACAATATGTTTGGCGTAAAAGCAACACAGCTCATCACCCTCAACACACCATTCCCACTGTCAAACATGGTGGTGGCAGCATCATGGTTTGGGCCTGCTTTTCTTCAGCAGGGACAGGGAAGATGGTTAAAATTGAGGGGAAGATGGATGCAGCCAAATACAGGACCATTCTGGATGAAAACCTGTTGGAGTCTGCAAAAGACCTGAAACTGGGACGGAGATTTATCTTCCAACAAGACAATGATCCCAAACATACAGCAAAATCTACAAAGGAATGGTTCACAAATAAACGTATCCAGGTGTTAGAATGGCCAAGTCAAAGTCCAGACCTGAATCCAATCGAGAATCTGTGGAAAGAGCTGAAGACTGCTGTTCACAAACGCTCTCCATCCAACCTCACTGAGCTCGAGCTGTTTTGCAAGAAAGAATGGGCAAGAATTTCAGTCTCTCGATGTGCAAAACTGATAGAGACATACCCCAAGCGACTTGCAGCTGTAATCGCAGCAAAAGGTGCCTCTACAAAGTATTAACGCAAGGGGGCCGAATAATTTTGCACGCCCCACTTTTCATTCTTTTATTAGTTAAAAAAGTTTCAACAATCCAATAGATTTCGTTCCACTTCACAATTGTGTCCCACTTGTTGGTGATTCTTCACAAAAAATAAAAATTTTATATCTTTATGTTTAAAGCCTGAAATGTGGCAAAAGGTTGAAAAGTTCAAGGGGGCCGAATACTTTCGCAAGGCACTGTATATATATACATAATTATACTTTTTACATGTTTGAATTAGGACTATAATAAATAAAGAAAATGTACACTCACTGGCCACTTTATTAGGTACACCTTGCTAGTAACGAGTTGGACCCACTTTTGCCTTCAGAACTGCCTTATTCCTTTGTGGCATTGATTCAACAAGGTGTTGGTCTTCAGAGATTTTAGTCCATAGTGACACGATAGCTTCACGCAGTTGCTGCAGATTTGTCGGCTGCACATCCATGGTGTGCATCTCCCGTTCCACCACAATCTCCACCACGTCCCAAAGGTGTTGTATTGGATTGAGATCTGGTGACTGTGAAGGCCTTTGGAGTACAGTGTCATTTTCAAGAAACCAGTGGTGAGATGATTGGAGCTTTTTGACATGGTGCATCATCTTGCTGGAAGGAGCCATCAGAAGATGGGGACACTGTAGTCATAAAGGGATGGACATGGTCAGCAACAATACTAGGGTAGGCCGTGGCGTTTAATCAATCTAAATGCTCAATTGGTACTAAAGAGCCCAAAGTGTGCCAAGAAAACTGTTGATACAAGGCAGGATGGATCCATGCTTTCATGTTGTTTACACCAAATTCTGACCCTACCATCTGGATGTCACAGCTGAAATTGAGACTCATCAGACCAGGCAATGTTCTTCCAATCTTCTATTGTCCATTGGTGAGCCTCAGTTTCCTGTTCTTAGCTGACAGGAGTGGGACCCAGTGTGATAGTTTGCTGCTGTAGCCCATCTCCTTCAAGGTTCGATGTGTTCCGCATTCAGAGATGGTATTCTGCATACCTTGGGTGTATCGAGTGGTTATTTGAGTTACTGTTGCCTTTCTATCATCTTGAACCAGTCTGCCCATTCTTCTCTGACCTCTGACATCAACAAGGCATTTTTGTCCACACAACTGCTGCTCACAGGGTATTTTCTTTTTTTTTGGACCATTCTCTGTAAACCGGAGAGATGGTTGTGTGTGAAAATCCCAGTAGATCAGCAGTTTTTGAAATACTCAGACCAGCCCGTCTGTCACCAACAACCATGCCCCGTTCAAAATCACTTAAAGCGGAGTTCCACCCACATATTACACTCCTCACCATGCAGCACTAATGTTCATCCTTAAAATGAATTGCCAATTTTTTTTCTGTTCACTTACCTGATTTAAGCCTATATCTAATTTCACTTCCTCCTCTAGGGGGCCATGGCCACAGACCCCATTTCCAGTTTTGCATTGATTCCTGGAAGATGGTATGGCATTGCTCCAGTAACATTTAACATTGGAGTCTATGGAAATTCTTGGTCAGCTTGGCATGGAGCGGCTCCAGTAACATTTAACATTGGCGTCTTTGAAAATTTCCTGGTCAGCTTGGCATGACAAGCTGACCAAGATTGCACCGCACTGCATATGCGCAAGATCGGCAAGTGCATACTGGGTAGCCAGTATGCACAGAATCCAGGAAGAAGGACACTGTGGCTTCAGATGCCCACACGGGAGATGTGTCAGGGCTGGGCTCAGCTCTTCCTTCTTGGAGCTGGCCTCTCAGCTGTCAGCTAATTGCCAGCTCCTATCTCTCCTGTTGATGATATCCTGTTCGTCAGCCCTGCCTACTTAAGCCGTCCAGCCCAGATGATCTCTGCCTTCGCCTTGGTCACATCTCTAGCAATGATCTCCTGTGTTCCTGTTAAAGACTTGCTTGGCTGACATTCCTGCTGGCTCCAGATCCTGCTTGCTGTTCTACTACGCTCATCTCTGGCTCCCTGACGTTTTGACTTGTCTGACTATACCTTTCCGGTTCCTGAACACTGGCTATGTTTTGACTACGTCTACTCTGTTTACCTTTTTTTTATTATTATTAAACAAGTGAGATTTAACTGTACTTCAGTCTCAGTCTGATTCATGGTTTCTGACAAGATGGCCGCGCTGTGCAGAAACTTCACAAAGTAAGAAAACAATGCTGCGCAGACAGAAAACTGGGCATAGTTTAAAGCATACCTTTGTTACATTGCACGAGGCATGAGTATTCTAGGGGTATTTTTATCTGAAAAGTCATATTTCGTCCGGAACTCTGCTTTAAATAACCTCTCTTCCCCATTCTGATGCTCGGTTTGAACATCAGCAAGTGGTCTTCACCACGTCTAGATGTCTAAATGCATTGAGTTGCTGCCATGTGATTGGCTGATTAGCAATTTGTGTTATCAAGCAATTGAACAGGGGTACCTAATATAGTGCCTGGTGAGTGTATATATAAAGTCATTACATTTCCTTTATGCAGTCATAGGCCACCTTCCTTAAAGGAGTTGTAAAGTCATGACGATAAAAAGCCTTCTGTGTGCAGCTTCCCCCTCAGCTCTCTTCAGCCCCCCTAATACTTACCTAAGCCCCATCTCTATCCAGCGATATCCACGACTGCCTCAGCCATCCAGGACTCCCCTCCTCATTCCTCATTAGCTGAGACACAGCAGCGGCGTCATTGGCTCCCACTGCTGTCAATCAAAGTCAGTTAGCCAATGAGGAGAGAGAGGGGTGGGGCCGAATCGCAGCTCCGTGTCTGAATGGATACATGGAGCTGCAGCTCGGCTCGGCTGTCTTGTGCAAAACCAACTGCAAAGAGCAGGTAAGTATAACATGTTTGTTATTTCTTATTGAAAAAAAAAAAACAGTCTTTACAATCACTCTAAGATGCGTAGATGACTTGCGCTGCCAAATTTCCTTTTTAGAAATGATACATTATACCATATTCAACCCAATTGTGTTGTGCTATCCAAATGTTATACAGTGTAAATGCATAAATAAATAAAAAAAATTACACCAAATATTTTAAAAGATCATCAAGTAATAAGCGAAAGAAATCATACGGGTGCTCAGAAGATCAAATCAATATAGTCCCACACAATTACAAAGTGCTTAGTGCAAAGTCCATCACCATTGAAAAATGAATGTGCCGATATATAGTCCAGTAATCCCATAGGTAAGGAAAACTCTTAACCACTTGTGTGCACCACCTGTCACAAACTGCTTACCAGATTGTCAGACCTCAAAGGAAGGAGGCTGGCTAGTCTGGGTAGATAATGACTCCCTAGTATCAGATGAAGCTCATCCCGCTGACCGCAGCCATCCACCATGTGTTAAATGTAATTCAATGATAGGCAAGAGGAAGAAGAAGATCTCTCATTGTGTAGTAATGTTAAAATCCAGCTTTTATTAAATTTAAAAAACTACTTACATGTTTAAACAGGTAAATTGCATATCAAACACCACTAAATCTGATCAACGCTTTGGCTGGTGTGATGACGTCGCTGCTGTAGCTCCGTCTGACACGTTTCGTCCTTGTTACCGGGTTACCGGAGTACATTTTACCAGTCCAGAGTAAAACCTTTTACAGAGGATGGTAGGCAAAATATTACTCACCAAGATACTGTCATGGATATGCAGCAATGTTTATCTGTCAGCTTACCTCTCCATGTGTTCAGCTTAAGAGGCCAGCCACTCACACCTGGCTGCTTAAGTAATCTCTCCTCAAAGCATGGCTCCACCCCAGCCCCTTTAAGGGAACTCTATATTAACCTGTGCACTGCAAGCCAGCCCTGCTGATTAATATTGTGTTTTTGGCTTCCGGGTGCTACTTGCTGTGTGTTCTACGTCTGATTCCAGCTACCGATCTTGGCTTGTTCTTGACTATCCTTACCTGCTTATTACCCTGACCTTTGGCTATCTCCTGACTATCTTTACCTGCTTGTTGATCCAACTTTTGGCTATCCCCTGACTATCCTTTGTTGTCGCAGTCTGCTGCTTCCTCTCTACCTCCATATAGTCTACTGTGAGCGTGAGCTGGGAGGCCCTAGGGGTCGCGACCTGGAGACAGACTGCAGCCAAATCCATCCCCACCACTAGGGGCCTCTGGTGAACACCCGCTGGCTCTTAGATTCCACGCCCTGGGAAATCTCATGCTCTAGCTCCCAGTGCCATCCGCGTTGGTACTACAGAGTACCTTTTTTTCTTATTATATATTTTATATTATTTTATTATTATTTATTATTTTATATCATTGTTTATATTACTTTTGTATGGGGGGGCTGTCTGTCAGGTTCCGGCAAAGGGTAAATCATTACTTTTTTGTTTCTTGGAAGCGTCAAAATTAAAACATCATAACCATAAAAAAAAAAAATACTCATACTTCAGCAAGGGATATTGGTCCTTTTTTGTAAATTAAACAGCTTCTAGGTGATTCTTTTTTCAATATCAGAATAACATTCTCTTGTAAATTAAATTATTTATTTCACCTTAGAAAGCTGTCACGATTTATTGCATCTTACCACATAAATAAAATAAAGCTAATGTCAAATTGTACATCTTCTATTTACAATCACATGTGCATTAGGATGGGTGAAGGAGGGTGATCAGGGGTTTTGGAATAGCCATGACCCTTCCAGGTGTCGGTAACAAAAGAATTGTCAGTTGAATAGGGAGAGACCTAAACTGGCACTGCGTCATATACAGCCTTCAGCAGCATTTCAATGTTAGAACTGAGGTCAACAAAGTCTGCATTCACAATGAAACTTCTGATGATGTTGTCACCCCAGTGCCCCGCTGCTGTAGCTTTGTGTGACCCGGACCAAGGCTACCGCGGGAATTTCTGAATACAGGTGATGTTTATGTGCATTGTAACACGTTCACCCATGATCTCTCATGCCTCATACATTTTGTAAAAAGGAATTACAATTCCAGTATTGTTTTGCCTTATTTTTAAAATGAAGGCAGCCCAAACATTAGTCTTTTTTTTAACCAGCGCGTTGAACAAAAAAAAATGGTCTTATTTCCCACACCCACACATTCGAGGTGGATGGGGGGGGGGGTTGGACACTCCCGCAGAGCTATTTTGTTCTAACGATGGAGAGACTCTCTCACCGTCAGAATACACCAATCAGCGCTGCTGGCTATAGCTGGCGGCACTGATTGTGTGGAAATTTTCCAGTAGAATAGTTGTACAACCCAAACTATCGGATCGACTATCACAACTCTACATTCTACATAGGGCATACCTCACACCCCTAATGCCGCGTACACACGAGCGGACTTTCCGGCAGACTTGGTCCGGCGGACCGGACTCCGTCGGACAATTCGATTGTGTGTGGGCTCCAGCAAACTTTTTTTCCCCAAAAGTCCGACAGACCTAAAAATAAAACATGTTTCAAATCTTTCCGACGGACTCGAGTCCGGTCGAATAATTCGCTCGTCTGTATGCTAGTCTGACGGACAAAAAAACGACGCTAGGGCAGCTATTGGCTACTGGCTATCAACTTCCTTATTTAAGTCCGGTGTACGTCATCACGTACGAATCCGTCGAACTTTGGTGTGATTGTGTGTAGGCAAGTCCGTTCGCTAAGAAAGTCCGTCGGATAGACCGTCGGACCAGTCCGGTTGAAAAGTCCGCTCGTGTGTACGCGGCATTAGAGTGGCAAGATACAAAGGCACCCAATCCACAACATGCCTGATGTGTGGACAAGAGACGGGCACTTTTTTCCACCTGATCTGGACATGCCCCAAGATACAAGGCTTGTGGAAGCAAATCGTGACATTTCTACACGATACAATGGGTTCACCCCTAGCATTAGACCCAAAACAATGTCTTCTTGGTATACTACCAGACACGATTGATAAATATACGAAAACATTTCTTCATGAGACGCTGTTCGCAGCAAAGAAAACTATAGCTAAAAAATGGATGAGACAAATACCTCCCAAGATAGTAGAATGGAAAATAGAAGTGAACAATACCCTGCCGAATAAGAAATGCATATGTATTAACAGAGGCTGCCCCAACACTATAACAAGATATGGGACCGCTGGCTCCAGGAGTCTGATACCTGTGTATAATAAAGTCAAATCAGCTTGGAATAAATACTCAGACATGTCTCAATATGTAGTTTTTATATACTAAATGTATACTCACAGAATGCACCCACATGGCAAAACAATGTACCTGTTATCTTAATTACAAAATGTATATCATTCATTGTATAAGTTACCAAGTTTATATGCAAAGCAATCATAACATGTGTGCACCAGTTGATTAATAAAAACCTTTGTTCAACGGAAAAAAGAATATTTGTACAAAGTCGATTGGTAGATCCTCCTACTCCTACTAGAACCTTCCTCCTACTAAGGAAGCCCTTTGGGCGTAACGCGCATGGGGGGGGGGCAGAGCCACGCTGCAAGGAGCCGTAAGATATACATGTCCTGATTATACGCAAGAAGTTTGGCCATATTGATATGTTCTGTTTATGTGCATAATATAGCACTGTTGGGGCTCTTTTAATGTGAGTGGAAAATCTTAATGCCGCGTACACACGGTCGTACTTTTCGTCTACAAAAGTCCAACGGACGCTGACGGACTAAAGCTGGCTGGTAATCCGATCGTGTGTGGGCTTCTCCGGACTTTCAACGTACTTTTTTAGCCTCAAATCCGACGTACTTTAGATTTGAAACATGCTTTAAAACTTTCCGACGGACTCGAGTCTGGTCGAAAAATCCGCTCGTCTGTATGCTAGTCCGACGGACAAAAACCCACGCTAGGGCAGCTATTGGCTACTGGCTATGAACTTCCTTATTTTAGTCCGGTGTACGTCATCACGTAAGAATTCGACGGACTTTTGTGTGATCGTGTGTAGGCAAGTCTGTTCGTTAGAAAGTCCGCCGCAAGTCCGTCGAAAGTCTGCCGGAAGTCTGTCGGAAGTCTGTCGGACAGGCTGTCTGACTTTTGTAGACGAAAAGTACGACCGTGTGTACGCGGCATAAGAGTTTTTAAATAAAGTATCTTTTAGAGGTGTGCACTATTGGTCCCATTTCTATTTGCATGTGACTGGATAAATGGTTGTCAAACTGAGGAGGAAAGAAGGTGAATCAAAAGAATGAAGGGAACATGGATTGAACCCCAAAAGTCTGTGTGACCTTAATATACAGTGGGTATAGAAAAAATCACCCCCCCCCCCCCTTAAAATGCCTGAAATTAAGACATACACAGTTTTTGTTTTATCCAGCACTATTTACTAGTGCAACTTATAACAACCAAGTGAAAGATATAACACCAACATGTCAGAAAAAATAAATAAATAAATAACAGAATAACTGACAAAATGGAAAAAGGAACACCCCCTTGCGTCAGTATTTTGTTGAACCACCTTCTGCTTTAATTACAGCCTTTAGTCTGTTGGGATTTGTCTCTACTAACGTTGCACATCTACACTTTGCAATATTTGCCCACTCTTCTTTGCAGAACTGCTCAAGTTCAGTTAAATTTAATGGTGACCATTTGTGGACTGCAGTCTTCAAGTCAGTCCACAGATTTTCAATGGGGTTTAAGTCTGGGCTCTGACAAGGCCATGCAAGGACGTTGACCCTTTTCTCCTTCAACTACTGTGTGGTTATTCTTGCTGTGTGATTTGAGTCATTGTCATGTTGGAAGATAAACCTTCTTCCCATTGAGAACTTTCTGGCAGCAGATTTTCCTCAAGAATGTGATGGTATTTTGCCCCATCCATTTTTCCTTCTATCCTGACAAGTGCCCCAGTCCCTACGGCAGAGAAACACCCCCCCCCCCCCCCCCATAACAGGATATTACCACCTCCATGCTTTAGTATAGGAATGGCATTATTTGGATGGTGAGCTGTACTGAATTTCCGCCAGATATATTGTTTGGTGGTGAGGTCAAATAATTCAATTTTAGTCTCATCTGACTATAACACCTTTTTCCATGTGGCCATAGAATTTTCAAGGTGTATTTTGGAAAACCTCAGTTGTGAATGCATGTGGCCTTTCTTGAGGAGTGGCTTTATTCTTGTCAGAACCCTTCAACCCTCCCCTACAGGCCACATTTGTGGAGAATTTGTGATATTGTTGTCACATGCACACAATGACCACTCTTTGTCATACATTCCTGACACTGCTTCAGAGTTGCTGTAGGCCTCTTGGTAGCCTCTCTGACCAGTTTCCTTCTGGATCTTTCATCCAGTTTGGAGCGAAGTCCTAATCCAGGGAGGGTCTGTATTGCAGTGGCGTAGCGTGGGGGGTGCAGGGGGTGCCGTGGCCCCGGGCGCGACATTTAGGGGGGCGCCAGTATGTGTCACTGGCTGCCTCCTCCTAATTTCTAATTCCTGTGTCCCCGCGCTCCAGCCGCCATGTTAAGTGTCCGGCGCCCTGTGATTGGGCGTATGGGGGTCATGTGAGGCGTAGGGCTGGCCTGTCCTCGATCGCTCCTGAAGTCCCGCCTCCGCACATGACCCCCCATACGCCCAATCACAGAGCGCTGGACACTGAACATGGCTGCAGGCAGAGCGCAGGGGAGAGAAGAAACAACGTGAGCCGCCGCTGTCTTCTCCTCCTCATCCAGATCGATGCAGGCCAGGATAAGAAGGTGAGTGAGACTTCCTCGTGAGAGTCTTATTACTGGGAGGGGGGGTGAGAGAGACTGTAGGCAGAACAGTGTAGTGTAGTATAGTATGGAGGTCAGTGTAGTGTAGTGGTCAGTATGGGGGCAGTGTATTGGACAGTGTAGTGTAGTATAGTGGACAGTGTAGTATAGTGGTCAGTATAGTGGTTAGTGTAGTATAGTATAGTGGTTAGCATAGTGGTCAGTATAGTGTAGTTTAGTATGGAGGTCAGTGTAGTGTAGTATAGTGGTTAGTATGGTGGTTAGTGTAGTGGACAGTATAGTGGTCAGTATAGTGTAGTGGACAGTGTAGTATAGTGTGGTGGTCAGTGTAGTGTAGTGATCAGTGTAGTGTAGTATGGTGGTCAGTATAGTGGACAGTGTAGTGTAGTGGAAAGTGTAGTGTGGTATAGTGAACAGTGTAGTTTAGTGGTCAGTGTAGTATGGTGGTCAGTATAGTGTAGTATAGTGGTCAGTATAGTGGTTAGTGTAGTATAGTATACTGGTTAGTATAGTGGTCAGTATAGTGTAGTTTAGTATGGAGGTCAGTGTAGTGTAGTGGACAGTATAGTATAGTGGACAGTGTAGTATAGTGGACAGTGTAGTATGGTGGTCAGTATAGTGTAGTATAATGGTCAGTGTAGTATAGTGGACATTGTAATGTAGTATAGTGGACAGTGTAGTGTAGTGACAGTGTAGTGTAGTATAGTGGTCAGTATAGTGGTCAGTGTAGTGTAGTGTAGTATAGTGGTCAGTTTAGTGGTTAGTGTAGTATAGTATAGTGGTCAGT